>CM042687.1:324546976-325146976 GCA_023614405.1 Avena insularis | reverse complement strand
TGAGTTCAAAAATCCTAAGTATCCAGACTACAGAACTACAAGGCGGAGGACACTTACTGAAGATGTTGGCCTTAGCTTGTTGGAGGAGCTTAAACGCCTCGCTATGGTGAAGGTTTTGCTCATCGGCAGCTTGCTTCTGATCCTTTAGGATCGCAAGCTCCTCCTTCAAGCGATTGATCTCAACGGAGGCGGAGTCCTGTAGGGATTTCATGGAATCCTCGTGCATCTTCAGCATTTCTTCCCTCTCCTTCTTAAGGATCTTGTTCTCGCTGTCCAGCTGTTGGATGTGCTTGGATTGCTCGACAGTGTCCTTAGCCTTGGCAACATGTTCTGCAAGTCGGATAAAACACAGTACTTAGTAAGTACTCGGAGATTGGGGATACAACATGAAGACGGAAATGCGTAATAAGAAAACAAACTCTTATTTTTGATGATCTGTTCCTTCAAGAAGGCGGTTTTACCCTTTTCGGCTTCGAGATCTGCTTGCATCTTCTGATATTTGTCGTTGGCCATGCCCCTCCGAGCATTCTCGTTCTGTAAAAGTAAGTACAAAATTAAATCGTTGTTTGGTCTGCTTGGAGCTTCTAGTCGGAGATTTTCCATCTAGATGCTCGGGGGCTACAGCGAGAGTTTTTAACTTAGCAATATGCTTAGCTTTTCTTTAAGCATCTAGTCGGAGCTAGTTCAGTTCTCAACTAGAGGCTTGGGGGCTACAGTATAAAGTTTTAACTCGGAAAAAAGCTTAGCTTTTCTTTAAAGCATCTAGTCGGAACTAATTCAGTTACAACTAGAGGCTTGGGGGCTACAGCATTGAAAATTATGAACACTGTTGTGCTACTCTTAAAGCATCTAGTCGGAATATTTCATTCCATCTAAAGGCTTGGGGGCTGCAGTGAGAGTTTTTTCTAACTTAGTCACTCTTAGAGCATATAGATGCAAAACCTATGGTTTTCCGTCTACATCCTCGGGGGCTACAGTGGGATACTCATATGAAATATAGAAGGCAAAGTAAAACTTACAAGTGCGATGATCTTGAGGTTTGTAGCACTCTCGGCTAGCAGCTTGCCAAAGGAAATGCTATTTCCCCGCAAGATATCTGCTTGTCGGAGTAGCTCCTCCAGACCGCACGTCGGAGATGACGGCACTCCTCCAGCAACCATAGTAGTGTTACTCGGCAGAAGCGCCGGGTAAACTATCTTGGGGAACTCGAAGGGTTTTTGGGGAGTAGAGGCGCCGCCTTCGGCAGAGGTACCAGCTCCCACCACCGCCTTTCCGCTACCGATGGCATCCTTAGCCGGAGCTTCAGCCATTTGAAGAGCAGCACTCTCCTGCGTCGCCTGCTCGCCGACAACAGCAAGCTCGGTTGAAGCGCCAGAGTCCACTTCCATGACGGAAGGGCCTGGTGCCTCCTGGACTTGGGAGCTTGTCGGAGCGGAGGAGGGCTTGACGGCAGGAGTGGCAGGGGCGATGGCGGGGGAAGAGTCGCGACAAAGATCTCTTTATTTTCTAGAAGCCCCAAGAGTCTTGTTGGACTTCTTGAGGCTGGTTGTGGCTTTCTTCCTGAAACGTGCAAAATGCATAAGTACAGGAATAAGACAGATAAATGAGACAATGTTGGAGAATGAGAGGCTTACACTAGGGGTGGCGCTTTGGCAAACAACCTGGTAGCTTTTCTCTTTTTCGCCTCCAGGGCGGCAGTACTCTTTTTGGAGGCTCCACCCTCCGTCTTCTTTTTGTTGCCTCAGTCGGTAGCGTCAGAGGTGGAGCTCTTCCGCTTTCGCGCCAACGGGACATCGTCGTTGGACACGACCGTGACTTCCTTCATCTTGGGATCGTAGATTTCGGCAGCTAAGTTGCCCTCCTCTAGATTGCTAAGCTATTAAGTGAGAAATCATTGTGTTAGACAAGATGGTATTAGCAAGACGGAAAAACTAGAGCAATGTCATACACGGAAAATAAATGTCTACCTTTGGGCACTTTCCGTCTACGAACATATCGTAGGTGAGGGTGAAGCCACGCTTCTTATCCTTCACCTTGACGATGTCCTTGAGGCGGAACTTGATGGAGTCGCTCGAGAAGTCGTCCTCGGAGATCCGGAGGGTATCCCTTCGGTCGCCGGTATACTCGTGCATATACTTCGTGCGGTGCTGCAGAGGTTGGATCCGCCTGATGAACCAGCACATGGCTAGGTCCAAGCCGGTCAGACCCATCTCTATGAACCACTCGATCCGCCTTATTGCACGGGAAGCGTCGAGGTCGGAGGGAAGGGAGGCATGGGACCGCCATGTGGAGACTTTGGCGGCGGCTCCATCCACGAAGTCCGGGTATGTTACTTCTTGGCCCGCCAAAGGAATGTCGGGGCCGTAGAAGTACGTCCGTTGCCAGTTCTTGCACGACTCGTGGCCGATGATGTCGGGGAACCGCCGTCCAGGACGGATCTTGAAGCTTATGGTGCCGCAGTTTCTAAGCTCCTCCCTACTATGTCCGGCTTCACGTTTGACGGTGAAGAAGTATACAAACAAATCTAACCTAGGCCTAATCCCTAGGTAACCCTCACAAAGTGCCGCGTAGTTGCTAAGCACTAAGATAGTATTGGGTGAGAGGTTGTGGGGTTGGACCTTGAAGTGATTCAAGACGGACAGGAAGAAGTGGGAGATGGGCAGAGAAACGCCACGTACCAATTGTGCCTTGAGGTATACTTTCTCTCCATCTTGGGGAGAGGGGTCACCTCGCCGGCCGGTGCCGCCCGCCAGGCGAGCCCCTCCATCGCAGGGAGGTCACCCTCAGCGACCATCTCTTGGATGTCGCGGCCGGTGATGTCCGAGCCACGCCAATCGCCTTTGTGCGAGTCTGGCTCCTCTTCCAGGGGCTCCAGCGCCGCTAGATTATGGTCACCGCCGGTGGTCTCTATCACCGCTGATGCGGGGATGACCAAGCCCTCTGGGGGCACGACGACGGAGCTCGCCGGCTTCACCGCGGCTTCGCTCGACACCGCCATTGACGGGGATGAGCTGCTGCTAGCCATGGAGGAGGAAGAGAGCGCGACTGGTGCAGGGAGCAAGGCTAGGGTTTCTCGAGGTTTTCGTGGAGAGCTCGAGGAGGCACGCGCCTGGAGGAAGAATACGATGACGCGAGAGAATGGGGTGAAAAAGTAACAAGTGTCCCACGGTTGCTATTTATCCTACTCTGCGTCAAGATTCGTGCAGCTAATCGGACGGTTGCCGCGTAGACGACATGGTCGAGAACGTGTGCGGTAATTTCGGCACGTCTCCAAACGGTCGCCGCCAACGGTTCGCATTACTTGCGCGAGAAAAATGGCTATTATTACGATCTCTGCATGTGTGAGTTACGAGGCGTCGCTGACCTAGGCCTACATCATCATAACTGACATGGTAGATGAGCCGTCGCATCAAAGATTCTGGCATACACGGATTTAATCCGACTAACGGAAACGTACAATGGAAGATTTAGCATTTCTCTGACTTACTAATCGAAGGCGGAGAAACCTTTGCAGGGTTCTTTGGGAGGACTACAAGATATTGCTTGACGATTTGCCGACATCCATCTAGACGGAGCATTCCACGTGAAAAGGCAAGACGGCGCAAGATCTCGGAGTTCTTCGGGGGCTACTGTTGGGGATATGCAATATGGGTATCCTCATAGCATGTCTCTTATCCGACTAACCCGGGTGGCCCATAGTCGGTAGCATGGTCTATGGCTCTTGGGCCCGATTAGGTGGATCCAGAAGGGAGGCCCATGCCGGATAAAGGAAGGCTACGGTGGAGTCACCAGCGTACCCGGAGCCTTGAAGTACAAGATACACAAGACTAGTGATAGACGGTGTAGGACTCTGTAACCTGTCCGGCTAGGACTTTTCCCTGTAACCCTAGGATCTGACGACTATATAAGTCGGACCTATGGGAGCCTTTAGGGCATAACTTCAGACAACCTCGCACAACGAACCTATCTCTGTAACTCGGCGTATTGCCATTATAGTGATTTATAGCAGGAATAGGATTCCGCCACCGTCGTGGGATCTGAACCTGGGTAAGCTGTGCTACCTCGTACCCGTCAACCGTCCGCCTTACCCCACGTCTCTAAACACGCACTGTGAGGACCCCTCCATGGCGTACTCGTCGGCAATACCACGACACACATGTACTTACTATAACAAGAACTTAGAGGTGACTAAAGTTGAGTAGCATGAGGAGCGGCTGTCGTATTCAAGGGACATGAGATTGTCAACTTATACTTTGTCAAGCATATACTCCATAATTTGTTCACTTTAACCTTAATCACTTCAACATTCTTATGATAGGGGTAACGAGGGCTGAAAGCTAATAAGTACCATAATTTTTGAAATCTCTTTTTGAAACTTGAAATCCCTGCTTCCTTTATGAAGGGCCTTTCTTCCACCATTATATTGAGTCTCCACCTTTTACCTTTAGGCACCAGTTAAGAGAGCATAGTTGCAATTCTTAGTTCTATGTGCATTGTTCCAAAACTTATTGATTGACGCATATTATTGATATTACTTGTTCTTGTGCTTTTTGTATCTAGTCACTCTTATGAACTTTGAAGGTGTCCTATGCATCTATTTGCTACTCCATGAGGGACAAGCTGAATGCCACTATGCCATGTTTTCTGTATGTGAAACAAACAAACGTTTTTCAATGCATGTTATTCATGATCTTTGTTTGTAGCCTTTCATGTTGCATGCATAGTTACTTTTTCTTACTGTTAGAAATCCATCTTTCATGCTCATGTTTAGAGTTCTTTGATCCTAGCTTTCAATGCTTGCAAATAGTTTGTTCTTGATTTTGATGGTGCATGTCACCTCAAAAATTATTATTTTTATCACTTACCTAATCGAGGACGAGCAGGAGTTAGTCTTGGGGATGCTTGATACGTCGGAAACGTATCTATAATTTTTGATGTTCCATGCTTGTTTAGTATCTACTTTGCTTTGCTTTGTCTACACTTTGAGGTGTTTTTATATGTTTTCTGGTACTAACATATTAACAAGATGCTATAGTGCCAGTTGTCTGTTTTCTTCTGTTTTTGATTCCAGAAAGGGAGAAAAACAATATTCTCGGAATTGGACGGGACAAAAGACAAATTCAATATTTTACCATGGGGAACACAAAGCCGGAATACGAGACGGAGGAGGGCCACCAGGGGACACACCCCCTAGCCGCACGAGTGGGCCCACCCAGCGTCTAGGGGTGCAGCCGCCCTGGCGACCCCCGTGCCTCGCCTCTTCGCCTATAAAGACCCCCCGATGCCTAAACCCTAAGTACCCGATCTATTCCACGAAACCGTCTATAGCCACCACCACCATCGTGCCTAGATCGGGGGGATCTGAAGCTCTTCCCGGCACCCTGCCAGAGCTGAGATCATCCCGGAGGCCTTCTTCTTCATCATGCCATCCTCCGGTATGAAGTGTGAGTAGTTCCACCTTGGACTACGGATCCATGTAGTAGCTAGATGGTTGTATATCCTCCTTTGTGCTATCATGTTTAGATCTTGTGAACTCCGTTCATGATCAAGATTTCATCTATTTATAATCATGCATGTTGTGTTTGCGGGGATCCGATGGATATTGAGATTACTATGTCAGATTGATTAATGGTTTTGTCTTATTGATTCTATCATGTCTGTGTTGTTTGAGATCTTGCATGTTCTCCGTTTCTAGTAGCTATCTTGGCCAAGTAGATGCTAATGACTCCAAGAGGGGGTATTTATGCTCGATAGTGGGTTCATGCCTCTATTTAATCTAAGGGAAGTGACCGAAATCTCTAAGGTTGTAGATGTGTTGTTGCCACTAGGGAGAAAACAATGGTCTCTTGTTCATGGAACAAGTGGACTGTTTACCTTACACACTTTGCTTAAAGGAATTATTTGTTGCTTGCAACTTAATACTGGAGGGGGTTTGGATGATTACCCGAAGGTGGATTACTAGTCATAGATGCAGTTGGATGGCGGTCTATGTATCTTGTTGTATTGCCCAATCGAATCTCATAGGATCATGAATGTCTACTATTGCATTGTTATGCCTTGCTCAGTCCTGTCAATTGCCCTGCTGTAATTTGTTTTCCCAGCATGCCATGTTTGTTTATCTAAGGAAAACACCTCTAGTGAACTATGGACCCCGGTCCAATATTTACCATTGATACATCTTCCACTGTTATTGTTTACTTGTTGCAAGCCACTATTAACTTCCACACCACACAGTTAATCCTTTGTTACAGTAAACCGATGAGATTGACAACCTCACTATTCGTTGGGGCAAAGTCTTGAGTTTGTGTTCTGTAGGTCTCCAAGTTGCTAGCAACACCTTTGAGTCGTTTCCTTCCTCCTACTGGTTCGATAACCTCGGTTTCTTACTGAGGGAAAAGTTGTTGCTATGCTCATCACACCTTGCTCTTGGGGTCTCCCAACGAGGCATTGACAACACGCCCATCATCACCACTTGAGTGCACGGGCATGCGCACGTCAGCTCTGCAAGATGACAAAGCGCATAGTCCAGTCTTCTCGCGCTTCCCGTGATGTGGACTGGGCCGACATGCTATTGAAGGGCGAAGCCCGACAACAGCCTCTTCATCGAGATGCGACCAACGTTGCAAGTTGTCGGCCCTCGCCCAGTGGCTTCTGTCAGTGTAATGGGATCGATGGTCCCTTGCATTGCACCATAGCGCGTGGTCCAGGACCCACCAATCAGCGTCTCAACAGACGAGTGGCCTGGCCGACGACGACGTCGCCAATGTACGAGCACCGTGTGCTCGGCACATATATGGTTTTTCATATGATGAAGTCTATGAGGACTAAGTGTCAGCTGTGGTGTAGGTACCTATGGGCAAGACATGCACTAGAAGACGAGCTTTGGTCTGCCAGTCGGGTGCGAACAAGGAGGAAAAGACAACGGCGTAGGCGGGGCGGTCCAACCTCTCCTTTCTAGAAAAACCATGGGAGCACTTCTCCTGGGCCAGGCGCGACCCACGAGCCGGAGTCAACCAAGCCTGACAACACGTCAGGCTCAGTCTTGGGAGCTGGCAACGCGCCAGTGCTGCCAGACATCATCATGGTGTTGCAGCCCACTGTTGCGCGTCACCGACAGGAGTGACAACATGGAGCCTGAGATGTCACCCAGCCATCAAGCGCACATGTGCACCGCCCCTGGCCATTCATTGGCCACAAGCGTTGCATGTCTGCCTCACCGCGATTGCGCCTAGGAATTCCCTTGGCGGTGTTCCGTGCTAGCCTTTGTAGTGACCCTTGGAGTATAAAAGGAGGCACTTGGACATTGAGAGGGGAAGAGATTTACGGTTCGAGGATAGAAGGTGGTTTTTCAGGCGAGAGTTAGGGCAATCATACCAGCAAGGAGTTTGATGCTAGTAGGGGAGACTCTTCGACCAAGAGTAGATATAGGGTTTGCTAGAGAGAGGGAGAACCTTTCTCCCTGCTAGAGAGAAGGAAGAAAGGGCATTGAGAGAGTGAGAAGAGAAAAAAGAGGAAGCCCGGGGAGTATAGAAGCTAAGCTAGAAAGCGGATCCCCGGCACAAGAGGAATCACCATCTTGTACTTTGATCCACCCCAGATAATCCACCAAAGCAGGATGTAGGGTTGTTAGTCGAAGGGCGGCCCAAACGTGGGTAAAAATGACTGTGTGCTTTGTGTGTGTTGTGTGCTCAAATCAGCAGGTTCCTTCATCGCTGTTGAGGTCTAAACTACTTCGTGTCCACTACCGAACAAATAGGGGTGTCTAGCATCCTCAATGTCCGTGTTGGCGAGACGCGACAGCACTTGTAGTGGTTTTTCCCAAAAATTCCACCGCATACAAGTCATTTTCGACGTACCCAATGAAAGCGACCTTTAGAGTCTTGCTCCACAAGAGGACCACAATATCATTATCAATAAATATGAGAAAGCCCATCTTTCCAAGTGCACGGACTGAAAGTAAATTATACCCAATGGTCTCAACAAGCATGACATCCACGAGAGTAGTATTGTGTGAAAACACAACTTTGCCAAGACCTATTACCTGAGAGCTTGACTTATCGGCATGTGTGATGGTTATTTGATCATGATTTGGCCGTATCTTTGTCATAATTTCCTTGCTTCCAGTCATATGACTTGTGCATCCACTATTAAGCACCCACTTTGACCCAGCGGAAGCATAGTTCTATAAGAGATCAAACTAGTTATTAGGTACCCATTTTTCAATGGGTCCTCTTTTGTTAGCAACAATGGTCTTGGGGACCCAAATAGACCAAGAAATATAGCCATCAAATAGGACAACATATTGTGCATAAAAATCACCATAATAATCACGCATTAAAACATAGTGAGGGTTAGCAATTCCAGCAAAGTCATCTTGTGGCATAGTTTTGCCACTTGTGGTTTTACTACCCACAATGGCCTTATCTTTTACTTGTGCAGGCTTGGCCTTCTTCTTCTTGATGTTCTTCTTCTTGGCCTTGGACACAAAGCCAATGCCTCCTTTCTCATTACTTGACCTTTTCTTTCTCAAAAGGTCATCAATGGACGTGTTTCCTTCTGGGAAGGCTACCTTTGCAAGCTCCCCATTCAACCTAGCATTTTCTTCAAGGATGTTTGTACTACTAGAACAAATGAAAATACGAGGTGAAGCAATATTAGTCAATTGAGTTTGAAGTTTTTCACGAGACTTTGTGAGAGTCAAGAGTTCACTTTCCAAGGCCTTGTGAGCCTTGTCAAGCTTCCTAAAGTCCTCGGCAAGTTTGTTATGAACCGCACCAAACTCAATCTTATCCTTTTTAGCCTTTTTATATTTAGCAATGGCATGATCACGTTCCTTAATGAGTTTATTGATAATTAAATTATTTGACTCATCGAGGCCTTCGAGTTTTTCTTCAAGAGACACACTAGTATCTTTATCTTCTTCTAGAGCATTGGTTAGAGCATCCATTTCAAGAATGTGCTCTCTCCCAAGTTTGCACCTTTCATCAAGGAGCTCTTGTGTGTGAGAAAGTTGATTCAAGAGATTCACAAAATTCTTCTTGTGCTCACCTTGCAAGTTAGTCATAAAAGCATCAAAATCAACTAATTCCTCCTTCACCTCAAGAGTCATATCATCATCCAAATCATCATTGATCATAGAGGTGGAGAGAGAAGATGATGATACCTCCGATCCTCTTGCCATAAGGCAAGTGATGTTCTTGTTGTATATATTCTCATTTGGAGAGTTGAAGAGGGAGAACATGGAGGTAGAGGCGATGGCAATGGCAGTCACACAATTTTATGTTTATTCTTCTTCCTCCTCATCTTCATCATGGGCTATCATGAAATGTCACCCGATTTCTTGTTGGTGGCATTCTTTTTGTAGAAAGGCTTCTTGAATGGGGCCTTTGATTTTTTTTTCAATATAAGTTCACCACCATTATCTTATCTCTTCTCATAGTTACAACCAACAATGAAATGATAGCGGTCACCACAATTGAAGCATGTTCTCAGTTTTGAACCATTCTCTTTTCTACCACTTGGATTGCTTCTTTGTTGCATATTGATACGTCATAAATGTATCTATAATTTTTGATGTTCCATGCTTGTTTAGTATCTACTTTGCTTTGTTTTGTATACACTTTGAGGTATTTTTATACACTTTCTGGGACTAACCTATTAACAAGATGCCACAGTGCCAGTTGCTTGTTTTCTTCTACTTTTGCTTCTAGAAAAGGTAGAAAATCAATATCCTCGGAATTGGACGGGACAAAAGCCAAAGTTCATATTTTCCCTGAATGATACAGAAAATCAAAGACGAGACAGAGGAGGACACTAGAGTGGCCACACCCTAGGTGGGCATGGTCCCACCCTAGGCACGCCCACATGGGGGTGTGGGCCCCCTGGCCCTCCATCGACCTTGCCTCCTTCACCTATAAGAAGCCTCCGGCCCAAAAACCCTAAATTATCGACTAGAAAGCCATGAAAAGTTCCACAGCACCGCCGCCACCAAAGGGGAGATTCGGGAGACAGAAAGTCTCTGTTCCGGCGCCCAGCCGGGATGGGGAAGTGCCCCCAGAGCCATCTCCATCGATCTCCATCATGATCTTCATCACCATTGCTGATTCCCATGATGTGGAGGGAGTAGTTCTTCCTCGAGGCTAAGGGCTCTACCGGTAGCTATGTGTTCATATATCTCTCTCTATGCATGATCTTGCTGTGGTCATGAGCTTTGTAATCAAGTATATCTACCTTGCTACTCAAGTGCTTCAATAGATCTCTGCTCTCCCCGCGTGTGTGAAAGTGACAGCATGTGTGCTGTGGTGGCACTTAGGCTAGAGTTTATATATTTGTCATGAGTTATATTTGGAGTTGGATGTCTTTATGAAATTGTGGTGTTTGTTGGAACCATCTAGCGCTCAAGGTTACAGTGTGGGGTTATCTATATGGGGAAGGCGGACTCTGAGGTGTGCTATTATAGCCCTACCATGGATTAGAATGTCCAACCGAAGAGTAGTTAAGAGTAGTATCATGAAGAGAAGATATTTATATGAGAGAGAGTTCACTAGTGAAAGTATGATCCCTAGGCCTTGTTTCTAAACATTGAAACACTGTTCACAACTAGATCTGTTGCATGTTTGATTGCTTCCAGTCTCTTCCATGCTGTCAAGCTCTTTTCTCGCACCGTTGTCTTATAATCACTGTTACCACTTGTATATCACTATATCTTCGCCGAACTAGTGCACCTATACACCTGACAAGTGTATTGGGTGTGTTGGGGACACAAGAGACATCTTGTATCTTGATTGCAGGGTTGCTTGAGAGGTATACCTTTGACCACTTCCTCCCTGAGTTCGATAAACCTTGGGTAATACACTTAAGGGAAACTTGCTTCTGTTCTACAAACCTCTGCACTTGGAGGCCCAACAACTGTCTACAAGAATAGAAGTGCGTAGACATCAAGCTATTTTCTAGTGCCTTTGTCGGGGAGGTAAGGTAAAAGGTACTCACATCCTCCGATGTGAGTGCTCGAAGTTATTTCCTTTAGATTCTGCAATTTTTTCTTTTTGTTTCTTCTTTTCACTAATTAGGCTTAATGGAAAACAACAACAAAATTAGAGAGCTTTATAGTGTTTATCTTGAGTTAGGACATGAAGTGTTTGAAGAAAAAATTAAAAAACCTATGGAGCTTTATTTGCATGCTAATAGCAATGTTATTAGTATGAATTCTTTGAACACCATTATTGCTGATGCTATGGAAACGTATAAGCTTGGGGAAGCTAGTTTTTATGAAAATGATTTTTTTAGTTCCCCAGCTTTGGAAGATAGCTATTATATTGCTTATGATGATACCAAACCTCCAATATATGATGATTACAATGATGAATATGATATTTTCAATCCACCTACTATTGAGGAGAAAGTTAATTGTGATTACAATATGTCTCCTATATTTTATGATTATGGTGATGAGAATAATAATGATAGCTATTTTGTTGAATTTGCTCCCACTACAATTAATAAGAATGACTATGCTTATGTGGAGAGTAATGATCATTTTATGCATGTAGCTCATGATAAAAATGTTTTATGTGATAGTTATATTGTTAATTTATTCATGATTCTACTGAAAGTTATTATGAGAGAGGGAAACATGGTCTTATGTATCTCAACAGTATTAAGTTTCCCCTCTTTATGTTGAAAGTCTTGAAGTTGCACTTATTTTGCTTTCCTATGCTTGTTGCTTTGTGCTTTCATGACTTGTTTATTTACAAGATTCCTATGCATAGGAAGTGGGTTAGACTTAAATGTGTTTTTAATTTGTTTCTTGATGCTCTCTTTTGCTTCAACTCATATTTCTTAAGTGAGCATCTTCTCATACTATCAAGCCTAACTTAAAGGCGTTAAAGAAAAGTACTTCTTGGGAGATAACCCAATAGTTTTATTGAGTCTTGGAAGTTATTAATTAAGTAATGACCTATCCTTATCCTTTTTGTTTGCTTTTTGTGCCAATAATAACCTCTAATTAGAGAGAAGTAAGATTTGGGGAAGTTGTTGTCCTGAAACAGATTTTTGTGCTTCACCGTAAAAATTAGTGTAAAATATCTGTAAGTCGGATTGAGCTGATATTTTCTGAATACATCCCCCAGTATGTTATATAACTTTCGTTAGGTCAACACTTTTTTATTTTAGCAATATAAGGTCTTCAAAAAAATCGGTTTCTACCTGCTGGTCTGTTTTGACAGATTTCTGCCATTATTTGCATTTGGTTCTTATTGATTCCTTTTGGGGTTCTTTTTGGGAAATTGAGCTTGTTGAGGTAATTTATACAGTAGCTTGTGTTTTTCGTGAAATTTTTGTTGTTCTAAAACCAAAACCCAAGGGTCTATTATCCTTTGAATACACTAATGTTGCTAATGAAGATTGTGTGAAGTTTTGTATGAAGGAAAATTTTCAGGTGTAAAGGAAAAATGATGTAATGAGATGAAGAATGGACAAAAGCTCAAGCTTGGGAATGCCACCCCATGTCACCCAAGAAATATTCAAGAGGTACAGGCGTCAAAGATAGGGGATGCCCAAGGCATCCTCTTCTTCATCAATAAAAATCTCAGGTCTTTCTAGACACTTCGTTTTTATTGTTTCACGCACTTTTGTGTTGTTCTTGGAGCGTCTTAGTTTTTGTTTTTGGTTTTTATTTTCTTGGTTTGCTGCAATAAGTTGGTTGGATTACATCACACTTATTTTGGAGAGAGACACACTTTGTTTTCATTGCCTAGAACACTCTAGTTTTCATTCTTATTGTTTCTGAGTATTCTCTTTTGCTAGCAGTGTGTTTAGCCTTAGTTTTCTTGTGCTTTCAGCTTAGAACTTTTTAGTTCTTCTTTGTGTATTTGTGAGACAAGCTCACTGATCTTTATTGATTACTATCTTTGTGAGTTGCTTCAAATAAGTCGATTGGTGTTGGAAAAGAGTAGGAAGTTTCTTGCTTAAGTAGTACAAGAGGAGCTTGCTTTGACTGTGACTTAGACTTTATCATGTCATGCTAGATGTTGTTTTGATCTTATGCTTAGTGATTATTGTTGTAGCATGAATTGTTCCAAACAATTAGGATTGCTTAATTTTCCTTGAAGGGATCATGCGTTGTTTTATCATACAAAAGCATAGTATTGTGGTATTCTCCTTTGATGCTTTGTTTGGGTTGACTTGGCACATGCTCACACCATGTTATGACTATGAACAAGTCACCATAGCCTCTATGATCATTTAGTCCTTGACTTGTAGTACCACTTTATGCTTTGATTAGTAATGTTTTGTCGCTCTACATGATTATGGCCATTATTGCTCTCTTAGTTGGTCGCTCCCAGTCTTTTGCTAGCCTCCACTTGTATTGAGTAAGATCTACTCATGCATCCAACTCCTAATAAACCAAGTCATTCCAAAGAGTCCACTATAAATTCCTATGCATGGTGTGTAACACCATTCCAAGTATATTCTTGTTTTATCTACCTTCCAAATTAAACTTGTTATGAGAAAATTAGTGATTAAATCTCTCACAAACTTGATGGCACACTTTATTTTTATTGCCCCTGATAAACTTGAACCATTGTGTCATCTATGGTGTATATGATTTTACTTATACGTTGGAATTAGCAAAATTGTGTTGTCACGGGGAACGCTTTCAACATTGCACTTGTACTTTGTACACAGTTGATATCATGCTATTTTGTCTATGGATATCGTCGGTGTGAAATAAAAGGGGAGCTTGTAAGTCCATGGAGTTATGTATGTGTGTTAGAGAAACGCCTGGGACGCTAGCCTAAGCCATGCCTAATCATGGTGGAAACTTGCAGCATCACCATAGTGAGCAATCTATGAAGCTTTCTTCTTATAAAAAAAGAGACATATTGAAAAGAGGAAAGAGAGAAAAAAGCACCATTTTCCCATGGTAAATAAGAAGATTGCTGAGATGCTCATTGTCTTCTTGCCTTGTCATTTTGATTATGGCATAGCTCATGTATCATGTGCAAGGGGTACCCCGTTGGCGGTTCACTATGATACACATGTACTTACTATGACAAGAACTTGCAAGTAACTAAAGTTGAGTAGCATGAGGAGCGGCCCTCGTATTCAAGGGACATTAGATTGCCAACTTATACTTTATCAAGCATATACTCCATAGTTTGTTCACTTTAACCTTAATCACTTCAAGATGCTTATGATAGGGGCAATGAGAGCTGAAAGCTAACAAGTACCATAATTTTTGGAAGCTCTTTATGAAACTTGAAATCCCTGCTTCCCTTTATGAAGGGCCTTTATTCCACCATTATATTGAGTCTCCACCTTCTATCCTTAGGCACCAGTTAAGAGAGCATAGTTGCCATTCTTAGTTCTATGTGCATTGCCCCAAAACTTATTGATTGATGCATATTGTTGATATTGCTTGCTCTTGTGCTATTTGTATCTAGTAACTCTTATGAACTTTCAAGGTGTCATATGCATCTATTTGCTACTCCATGAGGGACAAGCTGAATGCCACTATGCTATGTTTTGTATATGTGAAACAAACAAACGTCTTTCAATGCATTGTTATTCATGATATTTGTTTGTAACCTTTTATGTTGCATGCATAGTTACTTTGTCTTACTGTTAGAACTTCTTCTTTCATGCTCATATTTAGAGTACTTTGGTCCCAACTTTCAATGCTTGCAAATGGTTTGATCAAGATTTTGATGGTGCATGTCACCTCAAAAATTATTCTTTTATCCCGTACCTACTCGAGGAAGAGCAGGAGTTAAGCTTGGGGATACTCGATACGCCGTAAGCGTATCTATAATTTTTGATGTTCCATGCTTGTTTAGTATCTACTTTGCTTTGTTTTGTCTACACTTTGAGGTATTTTTATACACTTTCTGGGAGTAACCTATTAACAAGATGCCACAGTGCTAGTTGCCTGTTTTCTTCTGTTTTTGGTTCCAGAAAAGGCAGAAAATTAATATTCTCGGAATTGGACAGGACAAAAGCCAAGGTTCATATTTTTCCCTTAACGATACGGAAAATCAAAGACGAGATGGAGGAGGACACCAGGGTGGCCACACCCTAGGTGGGCACGGGCCCACCCTGGGCACGCCCATAGGGAGTGTGGGCCCCGTGGTCCTCCATCGACCTTGCCTCCTTCGCCCATAAGAAGCCTTCGACCCAAAAACTCTAAATCATTGACCAGAAAGCCATGAAAAGTTATGCAGTGCTGCCGCCATCGAAGGGGAGATTCGGGGGACAGAAAGTCTCTGTTCTGGCATCATGTCGGGATGATCGCCATCTTCATCACCATTGCTGATTCCCATGATGAGGAGGGAGTAGTTCTTCCTCGAGTCTAAGGGCTCTACCGGTAGCTATGTGTCCATCTCTCTCTCTATGCATGATCTTGTTGTGCTCATGAGCTTTGTAATCAAGTAGATCTACCTTGCTACTCAAGTGCTTCAATAGATCTTTGCTCTCCCCACATGTGTGAAAGTGATAGCGTGTGCGCCGTGGTGGCACTTAGGCTAGAGTTATATATTTGGCATGAGTTATATTGGAGTTGGATGTCTTTATGAAATTGTGGTGTTTGTTGGAACCATCTAGCGCTCAAGGTGATAGTGTGGGGTTATCTAGATGGGGAAGGCAGACTTTGAGGTGTGCTTTTATAGCCCTACCATAGATTAGAGTGTCCAACCAGAGAGTAGTTAAGAGTAGTATCATGAAGACAAGATATTTATATGAGAGAGAGTTCACTAGTGAAAGTATTATCCCTAGTCCTTGTTTCTAAACATTGAAACACCGTTCACAACTAGATCTGTTGCATGTTTGATTGCTTCCAGTCTCTTCCACGCTGTCAAGTCTTTTCTAGCACCGTTGTCTTACAATCACCGTTACCACTTGTATTTCACTATCTCTTCGCCGAACTAGTGCACCTATACACCTGACAATTGTTTTGGGTGTGTTGGGGACACAAGAGACATCTTGTATCTTGATTGCAGGGTTGCTTGAGAGGGATACCTTTGACCACTTCCTCCCAGAGTTCGATAAACCTTGGGTAATCCACTTAAGGGAAACTTGTTGCTGTTCTAAAAACCTCTGCACTTGGAGTCCCAACAACTGTCTATAAGAATAGAAGTGCGTAGACATCACATCCCCATCTTGGCCTTGGTGGGATATTTCCAAAATTTCCTTGCATAGAAGGCCATGTATTCACCATGAGTAACCTTGACATCTTTGAGGCCACTCGTGGTTGGAGCGTCATCACTTCCTTCTTCTTCCTCATAATCCACAACTTTGACCTTCAAGGCAAGGTTAACACCATTGCTCATTCCAAGGGCTCGAGCACGGGCATCTTTGGCATTCTTGGCAGAAACCTTGAAGGAGTGATGACCCACAAGTATAGGGGGTGTATCGTAGTACTTTCGATAAATAGGAGTGTCGGTCCCAACAAGGAGCAGAAGGTGTTGACTAGTGGTATGGAGCAGGAAATCTCTGTAAATACTTAGCAAACGGATTTTTAGGGGTTTTCTGATAAAGCAAAGAAACAAAGTGCAAGTAATAAAGACAACGAACAACTGCAGCAAGTGGCCCAATCCTTTCTTAGCAAAGTACAAGCTGGTGGAAATACTTATAAGGACCAAACGTTCTCGAGGACACATGGGAATTCTATCAAGTGCTTTCGCTTCAAATAGTTGAGTACTCTTCTTTGGTGTTGTAAGTGTTGTGTGGGTGAACCTATGCTAATGTACCGACCTTACTTGGACTAATACATACTTGTGAAAGCATCCGCAACTACAGGAAAGTAATTAAGATATAAACCTAACCACAGCCTTAAACTCTGAGATCCTACACTCCCTTGTGCAAAGGTGTCCTAACGGGGGTTCAGGTTTCTGTCACTCCGGCAACCCCACAATTAGTAGCCAAATACACAATGCATTCCCCTAGTCCCATAAATGGTGAAGTATCATGTATTCGACGTTCACATGACACCACTAGAAGAATAGCACCACAACTTAAATACTAAACCATTGAATAATAACTCAACACAAATCCACTACTAACAACATGGCTTCTCCCATGTCCTCAAGAACTAAACGAACTACTCACAAGACATCATATGGATCAAGATCAAAGATGATATGGTGATCACAAGTACAGGAGTCACAATAGAGATGCATAAAGATAAATCATAATTGGAATTGGCAAACTCTTGTTCTTGGTCAGAGAATAGCTGGAAAATAGTTTCACAAAAAGTTTTTTGTAGAAGTTTTATAACAGGAGCACTCTTTGCTCAAAATGGTTTTTCAAAATGAAGGCTTTCAAAGTAATACTCAATAGATAAGAGTCTTGTGCAAACAAGGAAGATAAAGAACATGATTGAATAAACAACCATATGAATGCTTGAAACACAACAACTCAAATGCTTGCTGGAGATAGAGAGGAAGTAGGTTTACTGACTCAACTTAGAAATAGGAGAAATGTCCCTTTATAGAGGGAAGCGGGGATTTCAAGTCATAAAGAGCTTCCAAAATATTATGGTACTTACTAACTTTGAGCCCTCATTGCCCCTAGCATAGGCATCTTGAAATGATTAAGGTTAAAGTGAACAAGGATGGAGTATATGCTTGACGAAATATAAGTTGGCAATCTCATGTCCCTTGAGTACGAGGGTCACTCCTCATGCTACTCAACTTTGGTCACTGGTAAGTTCTTGTTATTGTAAGTACATGTGTATCATAAAGAACCGCCAACGGGGTACCCCTTGCACATGGTACAGGAGCTATCCCATAACCAAAATGACAAGGCAAGCAGACAATGAGCATCTCAGCGATCTTTTTATTTACTATGTGCATAGCTTTTTATTGAGGATGCTTCACAGAATGCTCACTATGGTGATGCTGCAAGTTTCCACCATGATTAGGCATGGAGGCTAGCGGCCCAGGCGTTTCTCTAACACGCATACATCACTCCATGGACTTACAAGCTCCCTCTTTATTTCACACCGTCGACATCCGCAAACAAAAGGGCATGATATCAACTATGTAATACATACAGGTGCAATGTTGAAAGCGTTCTCCGTGACAGCACAGTTCTGCTAATTCCAATGTATAGATGCAAGCATATACAACTTCGATGGCACAATGGTTCAAGTCTATTAGGGGCAAGAAAATAAGGTGTGCCATCAAGTTCGTGAGAGCTTTACTAACTAGTTTTCACATAACAAAATAGTTTTTAAATTCGAAAGATAGATGAATCTTGAGAATTTGCTTGGAATAGCAAATGCTAATAGGTAGATATGGTGGACACAAATGGCACAGGTTTTGGTTCAAAGGGATTGGAAACATGAGAAGTATGTCTTCTCAAAACAGGTTTTTGGCTAGCAAGGCTGGGTAGCAAGCAAAAGAGTTGAAAGAAACAAGCAAACCTACAAGTGATAAATCCAAACATGCAATCTTTCTTGAAGACACAAAAGATCTTAAATAAAGAATACTAAGCTTATGAGCCAACAAGAACGAAAATAAATGATACAAAATACCTGTAAGCTTTTTCTCTTTTTCTTTCAAACCTCAAAAAGTGTTGCTACTGACCAGAGCTCGGTTTGCCAAAACCAATTTAGATTTACTTGATGCTCCCAAAGTGATTCCAATACTGATCAACAAGATCCATCATATAATAGAGATTGCAAACTAAAATAAGAAGTGCAAAAAGTAAGAGATGAAACTTCTCATTAATATTCCATAAAGGCACTCACACCAAGGGATACATAGATAACCAACTAAAGGAGAGATACTTCCATATGCAAACCAAACTATAAGATAACCTCTCTACCCAAGATATGAATCCACTAAAAAGGTAAAAGATAAAATATAATGATGGTGATACCACGGCACTCCCCCCAAGCTTAGAACAAGCCAAGGGGATGCCAAACCTGATGACAAATTATCCCTTTGGTGGTGGTGGTGTTCTCTTTATAAGCTCTTGAATAAGTTTCTTCAAATCCTTAATCTCAAAGGTCAGAGTATGAATCAACTCTGAATTCTGCTCAATGCGGTTCATGATCATGTCAGGCTGAGAATTCTAGTCCTTGCTATTCTTTCCCCAATCTTCCTTCTTAGTACGCTCCTCCCCTTCATGGTTATAATGAGGCATATCCCACATCGAGAGCAAGACCCCTTTGGGCACATGTTGATATTGACGCTCATGTATAAGAGTATGGAAAGGTATCTTGGTGCGTGGAGGAGATGACCGTGGATTGTAGATAAGACGCGGAGGTTTCCCTCCTGTAGACATTTGTGTTGTCCTCCTAAGCTTGGTAGGTTTTTGCCACCACTCCAATGCTTGCGACGGTAGTGCGAGTGTCCGGTTGCTTGTCCTCCTCCATGTCTTCTTCATCCCCTACCAAAATCTCCTCCTCCTTGGGATTTTGAGGATCATCTTCCTCGGGCTTCTTGCCTTTGTCGTTGACGGAGACCATGGTGTTCTGAACTTGAGAAGATTTCCTGACAGAAACAGATCGAAACGAAAACACGACGAGAACATGATGCATGAACCTCGGGGGATATGGGGGGTTATATATTATGAAGTTTCAAAGCATAAGGAAGGTTTTGATATGAAAACGAGGCGGAGCTGGAGCTTGGGGTGCTCACACCCCCTCCAGGCGCAGCCAGCTGGGGCCGCGCCTGGGGTGGGTGAGGCCACCCCAGACTCCATTTCCTCCTCTGTTCCGTCTCGAAACTTTCCATATGTATTAAAAACATCAAAAATATAAAGAGATAAGGCTTTCACGAACCTTCTGTTTTCACCACTTTTACCTATTCAAAGTCGAACTCTGCAGACTCCTTTCCTCCTTCTCCTGGAAATTCCTTTCTTCACAAGATAATACACAAACTTCAATGGCAACATTAGTGTAAGCAAAAACAATAAACCTTTAGGTTCACACCTCAACTGAAATCCATCAAAACAAAGGCTTCTGTAAGAGGCAAATGCAAATGATAGCAGAAATCTGCCAAAACAGACCATCAGGTAAAGATTGATTTTTTTTCAAAAAACTTCTGTTGCTCAAATCAAAAAGTGCAAAACTAATGAAATTTGGGTAACAACCTGGATAAAAGGCTTAGAAAAATATAGCTCCATCCAATGTACTGATCTCCCTCACGAATTTTTACAATGAAGCACAAAAATCTGTCCCAGGACAGCCACTTTTCACAACTCCTCTACTTCTCAAAAGTAGTTGAACTTGACACAAAAACCAAAACAAAAAGGATAAGGAGCGGTTATTACTGAGATAATAACTTCCAAGACTCAACCAAACTCTTGGGTTATCTCCCAACAAGTACTTTTCTTTAATGCCTTTAAGTTAGGCTTGAAAGTCTCAAAGATGCTCACATAGGAGATATATATCTAGAGTGAAAAAGAGCATCAAGAAGCAAATAACCAAAACATCTGAGTCTAATCCACTTCCTATGCATGGGAGTGTCATGAGAAAACAAATTGTTGAAACAAAAAAGCCACTAGCATAGGAAGACAAAACAAATGCAACTTCAAAGCTTTTAACATAAAACGGGGAAACTTAACATTATTGAGATGCATAAAACCATGTTTCCCTCTCTCATAATAACTTTCAGTAGCACCTTGAATAAAGTTGACAATATAACTGTCACTAGCAACAACTTTATCATAAGAATGAGCATACTTACTATCACCAAAAAGAGGTCCAAGGTCATAAACAGGATCAATAGAAGCAAGTTGTTCCATCCTGAAATCTTCATTAGGCAAGCTATTTTCACAAGGATCTTTAGCAAATTTGGAAAAGTTAAACTCATAATAATCTCCATCAAACTTAGTTAAAACTTTCTCCTTTTTACAATCTATAATAGCTCCACAAGTGTTCAAGAAAGGTCTACCAAAAATGATAGGGCAAGTTTTACTAGCTGCAGAATTAAGTACTAGAAAATCAGCAGGATACTTAATCTTACCACAGAGAACCTCCACATATCTTACAATGCCAATGGGGCAAACTATCTCTCTATTAGCAAGGTGAATAACCACATCAATGTCCTCAAGCTCACAAGGATCAATTTCATGCATAATTTCCCTATAAAGCTCATAAGGAATAGCACTAGAACTAGCACCAATATCACATAAACCATAGTAGCAATGATCACCAATTTTAACAGAGAGCACAGGAACACTAGCTTTTCTATATTTACTAGGATGAGAGATAATATTAGAAGTGCCTTCATAGAAGACAATGTTCTCATCCTCTATATTTCTAGCGACAAGATCTTTCACAATAGCTACCACAGGTTCAATATTCAATTGATCAGAATACTCCTTTACCTTAGCCGGGAAAGGCATTTTCTCAACACAAGGTTCAGGCACAATATGATTAGTAGTACAAACTTCAGTGCTTCTAACAGGAACATGACTAACAACATCTTTATAAGGTGCATGGTACTTATTCCACTTCTTCTTGGGAATTTCTATGTAAGAGGCAAAGGCCTTAAAACAGTTTGCAATACTTTGGGAATCAAGACCAAACTCATTACTAATATTACGAAAGTCGTCAGTTCCCATAAAAGATTTAATGCATTCATAATCATAGTTTATACCTGACTTTCTTCCTTTGTAATTCTCCCAAGCTTCAGTGTTCTCTTGAATACAGTCTAGTAGATCCCATTTAGCTTCTTCCTTCCTACGTGTGAATGATCCAGCACAAGAAGCATCTAGTAAATCTTTATCATGAATATAAAGCCTAGCATAAAAGTTATTGATAATAATATTGTTAGGGAGCTCATGAATAGGACATTTAAGCATTAGTAACTTCAATCTCCCCCAAGCTTGAGCTATACTCTCTCCATCACGAGGCCAAAAGTTATATATCAGTTTTCTATCCTTATGAATCACACTGGGAGGATAAAATTTAGAATAAAAGAGAGATGACATCCCCCCCCCCCCATCCATGGATTGTCCATTCTTCAGCATCTTATATCATTCTTCAGCTCTCCCTTTAAAGGATATAGAGAGTAACTTCTTCTTCACCTGTTCAGTTGTGATACCTGCACACTTAAACAACCCACATAATTCATGGATAAAAAGAAAGTGATCACTAGGATGGACAGTTCCATCCCCTAAATAATAATTATCCATAACACAATCAATAATACTTGTAGGTATCTTAAAAGGATCTATCTCAACAGGCGGTGGTTCATCTACTACCCTTATAGTGGTATTAGTTTTCCCAAACAAAAAACCAAGTGGGTTATCCATATTGGAAACAAAGTAACAAACAGAAACAAAAATAAATACTCACAATAGAAGTTTCCTTTACCAGTTCCACTCTTCAATAGCGCTTCACTCCCCGGCAACGGCGCCAGAAAATAGTCTTGATGACCCACAAGTATAGGGGGTGTATCGTAGTACTTTTGATAAATAGGAGTGTCGATCCCAACGAGGAGAAGAAGGTGTTGACTAGTGGTATGGAGCAGGAAATCTCTGTAAATACTTAGCAAACGGATTTTAGGGGTTTTCTGATAAAGCAAAGAAACAAAGTGCAAGAAATAAAGACAACGAACAACTATAGCAAGTGGCCCAATCCTTTCTTAGCAAAGGACAAGCCGGTGGAAATACTTATAAGGACCAAACATTCTCGGGGACACATGGGAATTCTGTCAAGTGCTTTCGCTTCAAATAGCTGAGTACTCTTCTTTGGTGTTGTAAGTGTTGTGTGGGTGAACTTGTGCTAATATACCGACCTTACTTGGACTAATACATACTTGTGATTAAACCCCCTGCAAGCATCCGCAACTACAGGAAAGTAATTAAGATATAAACCTAACCACAGCCTTAAACTCTGAGATCCTACACTCCCTTGTGCAAAGGTGTCCTAACGGGGGTTCAGGTTTCTGTCACTCCGGCAACCCCACGATTAGTAGACAAATACACAATGCATTCCCCTAGGCCCATAAATGGTGAAGTATCATGTAGTCGATGTTCACATGACACCACTAGAAGAATAGCACCACAACTTAAATACTAAACCATTGAATAATAACTCAACACAAATCCACTATAACAACATGACTTCTCCCATGTCCTCAAGAACTAAACGAACTAATCACAAGACATCATATGGATCAAGATCAAAGATGATATGGTGATGAATAACAATCTGAACAAAAACAATAATCCAATGGTTCCACTCACACGCATCAACTACAATAGTAATCAACACCGAGAAAGTTTCCCCAAATGAACTAAGCAAGTATCCAACACGACTGTTACAGCGGGATGAAGTGGTGATGATGGTGCTGGTGGATATGATGATGATCCCGATGAATCCTAGCTTGACGATGGTGTTGATGGCGATGATCTCCCCTCTCCGAGAAGGAATTTCCCCGGCAGAAATCTGTCTGCCGGAGAGATCTTTCTCTCAGTGTTTTCCGCCCTGCAGAGGCGACGGAAATCTTTCTGTGATCGCTCCCCTGGTATTAGGGTTCCGTGGGGAAGATATAGGCGAGAGGGCGGAGTCGGGAGCCGGCCAGGTGGGCCACACCTGCCCTAGGCGCGGCCCAGGGGGACCCGCGCCTAGGGGGGTGTGGTCCCCCTGTGGCCCAGCTATGCCTCCCCTTCTAGCTTCCTCCATCTTCTGGGAAAATATAATTTTCCAATATTTTTCTAATCTTCGTGAAATTGCGTCAAAACACCTCTTTTTCCATCAGATCCTGACTCCGGCAGTCCATCCTCCAAGAATCATCCAACATGCAAAAACAGTGGAAAAGACATAAGTAATGCTTCATAATAAGACATATATAAATGAATAGAGGCAAATTATGATATATAATGGTGGTGAAAATTGGACGTATCAAGGAGGCCATCTCTTGCATAACTTCATTGGAGCTCATGAGATGGTATTTGTGTCTTCCTTCGAAACTCTTCAAGTCGGTGTGCTTGAAGGGCATGAGCACACTCACATACTTTCTTTTTATCCATGCATCATCCACATGTGAGTCACCAACATTTCTAAAGGTTGTGGCAGTGGATTTGAGTCTTCGATAGATGTCTTCATGATCCTCACCATCCTTCATATAGAAGCCTTCATCTTCATTGATCAATGCATCATATCGGTTTCTTCTCATGCTCTCATTCCCAACAAACAACTCAATGAGAGCATCCAAAACGTCCTTGGCAGTGTTGAGGTGTTCAATGTGAGGGAAATATTTTGGCCCCAAACCTTGTTGAATCATGTGCAACACAGTGGCATTGAGCTGTCTATTGACCACTTCTCTTCTTGTCAAATTGGTTGGATCCTCAATTTTGAGTCCTTATTCAATAATATTCCACAAGTCAATGCAAGTGCTTCGCACATGAGATTTCATTAACACGTGTCATTGAGCAAAAGTATGTGTAGCTAGCTTAGGTGGGTCACCTCTATTATTTATATGTGGGTGAGGGATCAGGGGGTCGGGAGAGTACCACCCGAGAACCGTATGGTTCTCTTCCTTCCCATCGCCCTTTTTGGTAGAGGAGTTATTGAGAGATTCAAGTGTTTCATCCCACGAATCCTTATCCTCGGGACAAGGTGGAATCCCATCCTTAGAAGAAGGATTCGGATCCTCATGTGAGGTGGAGGGTACGGTTGGTTTTTATTTCATGAATTGCCCCATCATTTCACGCAACTCACTTATTTGAGTAGACATGGAAGATTCCAACTATTTGAAATCTTTCATGGTGACCGTGTCCCCATCCTCATCCTCTCGGCTACCCATATTCTCTTAGGCGGTAAACCCTGAATTAAGAGTCGAGGCTCTGATACCAATTGAAATGATCGTATGGGCACCTAGAGGGGGGTGAATAGGTGCTACTTCAAATTTACTCTTTTTCAATTTAGAGTTTTACACAAAAGGTACATTCTCTAGATATGCAACTAAAGGTGAATTTACCTATATGTCACACTACTACAATTAAATAAGCAAGAGCAAGATATAAGTAAAGTACGGTAAAGGATAGAAGTAACAAAAGTGGAGCACGTGGAGACATAAGGATGATTTCCCACAGTTCCTTCCTTTTGAGGGGAAATATGTGTGCGTTTGGAGAGGGGGTGGTTTCTAACCACCAACGCGCCACGAAAGGCCTCCCTTGTTTTCCGGTGAACCTCACCGCAAGGGGATAAATTCACTCTTCCACTATACCGGCAACCTTCAAGGTGAAAGCCGACACCTTTACAACAAGTTCGAGGCACACATCCACAACTGAATTGGAGGCTCCCGAATACAAGCAAGCTGTCACAAAAATCAAAGACAAGCTTGTAAGAACCAAATCAAGAACTAGGGTTTCCAATGAAACCCTAGAGCAAAGGTGTCGTCAAGTGAATGAGGGGTAAATGAAGATCACTTTTGGTGAAGATGTAGATCAAGGCCTCCTCCTTAAATTATCCAAAGATCAGGGACTTTGGATGGTTGTAGGTGGAGATCTTGTTGATTTGGTGGCTCTAATGGAGGTGTTCTTCTTTTCTAGAAACGAGCAACTGGAGGTAGGGGATGAGGTCCCCTATTTATAGGCCCACTGCTTCTAACCATTTTCTGCCCGTTGGGAAATTTCCACACCGTAGTTTCCGGTCTGGTCTGCATTTGGCTCACACTGGAGACTCCGGTCTATCTTCGGACCCCAATACAGAATGTCCTGGGCCTTGTCTTGATACTCCCTCCAGAGATTAGTCAGGAACTTCGGACCTGAGCACACCGGAGACTCCGGACTTTTCACTCTGGAGAATCTGGTCTGACACAGTACATCGGAGAGTACGGCCAATATCCAGTCTATCTCCAGACCCCCATACAGAATGTCCCATGGTATCATCTTGGATCCGCTCTGGAGATTTGAGGCGAAACTCCGGCCCACACCATAAACTCCAGTGTTTGCACACCGGAGACTTCGGTATGGACTTTCTAGGAAACTTCTATTTCTCCAAGGATTTTTTCCACTATCTCATGGACTTTTCTATTTTTAGTATATTGACCTGGCAATATTAGCACACTGTAAAAGATGCTCAAGTTGTTAGCGAACACCAAAACTAATTAAGATAATAAATATCCTTTCAGTTTCCATCCCAAATGTTACAATATACGCGATTAGATCATTGCAGAAAGTAGACAGAAAAGACGACGTTTGGTAACGCAGTTCGGCAAAGCCTACATCTGTGGGGCATGCTTTACGGGCGCTCTTCCCCTGGTACTATAATCAGAGTACCGTCGACGACAAGCCCGTCACGGTGTACAGACACATCAGATCTACAATACGCCACGCCGGTCTGGCGCACCTGCCACGGACACCGGACCGTCCCGAAACTCGATCTTGTGTCTAACCTATCTTGCGTATCGTCTATTTTGGCTACTTCCGGTTCCTTTATATAATAGGCCAGGTTACAAGTGTCCGACTCAAATACCTAACCCTACCGCACAGTCCAAGTCCAATTATATCCTATACACATATTCGACACTATTACAACACCAAACAACACTGACATGCCCCGTGAAGCAGCACGCGGAAGGCCATATACTTCCTAGGCCCGACGGCCAACAACACAGGGAGCAGACAACTCTAGATCTGACAAGAGAGCAGACCATGCCGACTGAACCGAGTAGGTGCGCGACCTCACCCCTGGCCTAAAGCTCGGCGGAGTCTATCCGACCACCACCCTAGGCCTACCGTTGTGGAGATATGTGAAGATGTCGTCCAGCAGCACCTACGGCTGAGTTCGCGACCTGCGCTCGATGCGACACTTCTTCTAACCAAGTTGGGCGGGAGGAGAAGTCCGGTCGCAACCGCATGCGCTTTTCCCAACAGCAACCACCGGCGGCGAGCGAGGGAAAATCTCGGAGGAGGCGACGACTTCTTGTGGCTAGGGTTTCTCCTCGCATGTCGCTCGACACGGATGACAAGGGGAGGGGGCTGGGGGTCACGCAACCTATAATGTCAAAATTGGTGTCTTCGAATTGAGATTCATGAACAAATAGGTGGAATATAATATTAGATTCAACGACTTGCACCATCGACTCATATATAATCAAATTTAATCTCTTGTTTGGTTCAAAGGAATTTATAAGAATTTTGGAGGATTTCATTCTTTCATTTTTTATAGAGCTTGATGGTTTGTAGGATTTGAAATCCTATGATTTTTTTCATATGGTCTACTTTGTATGTAGTTGAATAAAAGTTTACCTCATGAAAAATTTCCCTTGTTTGTACGACAACTATGGCATAAACCAAATACTTAACAAAAAAAACCCTGTTTTTTTGCAACACAACCAAATGGCGTATGGTACAAATTTTTGTCGTTTATGTTCTTGTAGGATCTAAATCAGTTTCTACCGCCACATCCTAGGAGCACATGTGCGGGGCTAGATTCTGATGATGGACAAAAAGAGAAGCATTGAAGACCTTGTTGATTGTGTTATTTGTCTTGCATTTTATTTGTAATCGTTTAATTAAGGGGTTAAATTTAGAATTTGTTTCCTTATTTTCTATCTAATTCATTCAACAAACATGTATCATGCAATATTATTTTAACTTACATCCAATCCAACATATGCCTCAAACTCGTGTTTTGATATGGAGATTACATTCTTACCTGTATAGATTGTGGTGGCGAGCAGAGAAGATCATACATGGTATGCTATCAAAATCATGAAATCATAGTGGCACTGTTATATTTTCCGTATTAAGTAGTGAAACATACCGTATAAACCTTAGAAAAAAAGTGGTTGATACGAGTTTAATTAGTTGCATTTTTGGTTGGTGTCAAGATATTTTCGGGGTTTATATGTTTATTCAGAATGCTTCTTCCAGAGAAATGATGTCTCTATTTTTTTAAGAAGGTTTGTTTGGTTAGGAGTTTTTTTTTTTGAACCATGCAATAGTCTTGCATGTGTTATATTAGAAGAGGAAAAGCCATAAAAATGACTAAAGTCTTACATAGATACACGAGGGGCTTCACGACCCAAAAAAAAGAAAAGCCATTAGCAACCACGACAACAGAAAAACAAGAGTTATCCTTCTAACAAGAAACGACTCTTATTCTGTCAAAAAAAAAAAAGACTCTTATTAGACTGTGACCAAAGTTTCGCTTCCGCCTTGATCGTTTCTATGACAAAATTGACAGGCTTGTAGCTCTTGTCGAATGCTGGCATTCCGTTCCCGCCACACCGACCATGAGATCAACATAAGTAGAGTGTTAAATTTTTTGCGGGTGTCTTTTGGTAAATTGGATGTTATTTGTGTCCACCATGCTCGTAGAGGCATGTCCATGACCGGGTAACCTGCTGCAGGTTAGCCTAGTTTAGGATGTTTCCTCAAATTATATCAACGCCCGCACAACCTTTGAATAGATGATGTGTGTTTTCTTCTACTATGTTGCAAAACACGCATTTATCATTGTGGGGCAAGCCGCGCTTAGCGAGATGATCAACAGTCCACATCCTTCTTCGAACGAACGAGTAATATTGTCAATGGCGTCTTTAAAGATGAAGGGATCCGAAGCTGCTGCTGCGGATTCGCAAAAAAAGAAGAAGCTGCTGCTGCTTCTTTAAGTATTGCCCACTTGCTGCGGCGGCCAGCCTATTCAGACGTCCAGCTAAGACTTGCATCATTCGCATGTGTATCCGGTGTTTGGGGTACCGTAATAGAGATTGACAACGGTGTGTGCTAGGAAGCGTGGACTTGCGAAACCATTGACTAAGCTA
The DNA here is from genome assembly GCA_023614405.1 of Avena insularis. Taxonomy (NCBI): domain Eukaryota; kingdom Viridiplantae; phylum Streptophyta; class Magnoliopsida; order Poales; family Poaceae; genus Avena; species Avena insularis. Next base: position 325,118,243 of record CM042687.1, on the reverse strand, counting down.
TATATATACACATTGCTGGTGGTCTTGTACCATCAGTGTTTTGGCTTAAAAGTTTCAACCCATCATTTGAGGCTAACAGGGGATCGACTATCGAGCGCCAACGCTTTGAGATATGGCCGGCGGTGGCTTCGTAGCAGCCGGCGGCGGTGCGCACGACTATGGCGGCGGCGGCGTGACTTTCTCCGTCGTGGTGACCTCCCTCATGGCCGCCTCCTGCGGCCTCATCTACGGCTACGACAGTGGCGTCACAGGTCCGTTTTGTACTGTAAATATGCTAGCTAATTGATATAGGCTTGGTTCCAAGGCACACTCTGGTTGAAGGTTAAGGTGACTCTTGATGGTGCTGAAAATTAGCTTAAGTCGGATATGTTTCTCTTGTTATATTTCGTTTCCGTAGAGTTCTGTAAGGAGGCGATATAGGGATTCATAAGAATCAAACTGAACTTGGCTAAGCAAATTGTCTGCTCCATCGAGTGCATGTGATCCAGGCATTACGATTGACGGCGCGATCACAAAATATTGCATTAAATTATAGAATATGTAGTGGTTGAAGATACTTCGGGCCTGTTTGGTTGCCGGCCACATTTTGCCAAGTCTAAGTTTGGCATATGTGGCAGCTACAAAAGTGTGGCTGAGAATTTGACCGCCACAATGTGTGACAAAAGTTGGCAAAATATTGACTCTATAACATATGAGTCATGTATATAGTAAAGTGTGGCAACTTTAAAGTGTGACAACAACCAAATACTTGCCAAACTGTCAAACTTTGGTTTGGCAAAGTGTGGTTGGAAACCAAACACCCCTTTCATGTATGGCCAGAATGGCGGATGCTTCCACAAGACCTAGAATCATATATACTCTACAGTATTAGTACGCACCTACAACGAAGTCAGCGGTCATGGAAGAAGGACAGTATTGTTAATGCTCAACTAGTCATTAGGGAGGAGTGGAGAATCTTGAGATAGGCTCGGAAAGAAGGATTGAGATGGGGTTCAATCATGTTCGATCACCTTCTCAGCTAGTACAAACGGCCTACTGTAGTTGGGCCTGCCGGCCTCTTTGGGCCCATTCTTACCCACAAAGAGAAATATTACTGTTTGGCAGGTTTTGAACCAAACCTTGCTTTTTTTTTCTGTTTCCGCCATGAGTTCATGCTGTCATCTCAGTGCTTCTGAAAATCTCCATTAGTCTTTTACTTAGTATACTACCAAGGAAAATGTTCTTCCTTAATTACGATTATTACAAACATGCACCACCGCAGCACGCGTGGCTAGAACTTTTTACGCTTACACATAGAATGTACACATTTGGCAAGTCAGGTGGCGTGACGCAAATGGATTCATTCCTGAGCAAGTTCTTCCCGGAGGTGCAGAGCGGGAGAAAGGGCGCGAGGAGCGACCCGTACTGCAAGTACGACAACCAGTGGCTCACCGCGTTCTCGTCGTCCCTGTTCATCGCCGGCGCCCTGTCGTCCTTGGTGGCGAGCCGGGTCACGAGGAAGATCGGCCGCCAGGCCATCATGCTGCTCGGCGGCGCCATGTTCCTTGCCGGCTCCATCATCAACGCCGCCGCCCTGAACATCGCCATGCTCATCGCCGGCCGGATGCTATTGGGCTTTGGTCTTGGGTTCACATTACAGGTATATATATGGTGGAGGCCAGACAATATTATACTAGTTGCATCCTGCGGGTACATGGAGGCCCAGTACTGACCATTTCCTTGTACCGTACCCGCAGGCAGCTCCTGTCTACCTGTCTGAGACAGCGCCGGCGAGGTGGCGAGGCGCATTCACGTCGGCGTATAATACGTTCGTCGTCATCGGCATACTGTCCGCGACCATCACCAACTACTTCACGAACCGCATCCCCGGCTGGGGATGGCGCGTCTCCCTCGGCCTAGCCGCCGCGCCGGGAGTCATCATCATCGTGGGAGCCTTCTTCGTTCCGGACACTCCCAGCAGCCTCGTCCTGCGAGGCCACCCCGACCGGGCGCGCGCGGCGCTGCAGCGCATCCGCGGGAATCATGCCGACGTCGACGCCGAGTTCAAGGACATCGTCCGCGCCGTGGACGAGGCACGCCAGAACGATGCCGGCGCGTACCGGAGGCTGTTCAGCAAGGAGTACCGGCACTATCTCGCCGTTGGGTTGGCCATACCCATCTTCTACCAGTTCACGGGCATGATCGTCATCTCCGTCTTCTCGCCGGTGCTGTTCCGCACGGTGGGGTTCAGTAGCCAGAAGGCTATTCTTGGTTCCGTGATCAATAGCATCACCAACTTGGTCGCGACGCTTCTGTCCACCTTCGTCATGGACCGCACCGGCCGCAGGTTCCTGTTCATCATCGGCGGGATAGGCATGATGATCTGCGAGGTATCCTATCGGTTATGTCGTACTGTCAGTCTGTCACTAGCGTGTGCTGCTGATGCCAGTTCAGTTTATTTCTGTCAAATGCATCGATCGATCTAACCTGTTACTGGTTAACAATCAATTAAGGTGGCCATTTCGTGGGTCATGGCGGGCCATCTCGGGAAGCACCAAGGAGTGACGATGCCGCGGAGCTACGCGACCGCCGTGCTAGTCCTGATCTGCATGTGCACGTTCAGCTTCGGCTTGTCGTGGGCGCCACTACGGTGGGTGGTACCGAGCGAGATATACCCCGTGGAGATCAGGTCGGCCGGGCAGGCGATGAGCATCTCGGTGGCGCTTTGTCTCGGCTTCGCGGAGCTACAGGTGTTCATCGCGCTGCTCTGCGCCATGAAGTACGGCGTGTTCTTGTTCTACGCGGGTTGGCTTCTGATCATGACGATCTTCATGGCGGCGTTCCTGCCGGAGACCAAGGGCGTACCACTGGAAGCCATGCAGTCGATATGGACACGACATTGGTACTGGAAGAGGTTCGTCCGGGATACCAAGCACGGAAGTCAAATAAACAGCATGTCAACAAGTTAGTTTTTTTAAAAGGGAAAAGACCCGACCTCTACATAAATCATTTAGCTTTTTGTTATATTATTACATGTGAATAAACTTGTATGGCCGTGTGATGTGTATGTAATAATAAAATATTTGAATTAAGATCCTACTTCGACGAGTATATCTTTTTGTATGATTCTGGAATTTAGCTCAAGTTTGAGTTGAACTAAATACAACAAAGCACACAAAAAATATTACCAATACAAGCAGACCTCAAGTATAGCTTGGTAAAAATATTGTTCTACTAAAACTTCTATAGAATTTCAAAGAAATTATGCTAGTTCTCTTTCGCTTGTTGATGTTTCTTTTTGTGATTATTACACTTTCAATGACAACTCTGTAATAAAAATGGATGGCTTCAAATTGATGCAGAGGTTGAGACATGTATCCTTTCCGGAAAAAAGGAACCAGGGTTATTTTTTCCGACAAGGGGGCCTTTTATTACTTAAAGAGATTTAAGTGCATAACTAAGATGCACATACTGAAATAAGTCCACAGTTTCAAAACCAAAATGGAAAGGACGAATTACATATTATAATGAGAAATTGCAAAACGCCTAAGATGAGAGAGGCCGATCCAAAGATTATGCTGTCATCCATGTCGGATAAATAAATCTCGCGCCCTATCCTTTATACGTGTACACATCTTCGTAAACAGGTCATGAAACTCCACATGATGTACAGATGACCATAAGCCGAGGGTACCGGTACACAGGTAGATAACCTATAAACAAGAAGATTTTTTATTGTTAAACACTTTATCATTTCTACATAGCCATAAGACTAGATAATGGAAATTGCTCCCGTCTTTAGAAGTATTATGTACTTGTAATCTATACCATGTAACCAATTTCCAAATATATTGGCTGGAGCTATTTGGATGACTGGCGATATAAAATGGGCAAAATTACATTGGAAGAACAAATGATTAATTGTCTCAGTATGATGATAAAAAACATATTCCGTATTTCCATGCCAATTCCGCTTAACAAGATTATCTTTAGTACCCCTAGATGAAAATACCAAGCAATTTTTCTGTTTTTTAGAGATATCTCTATCTTCTTGATTTTTCTATTATTATCAACTGGTAAGTATGGCTAGACTAGTGTGATGTACATAGAACTAATTGAGAATTGACTATTTTCGTTCAAGTTCTAGCAGAAGTCTTTAATCCTAGGTGCTAACTGGACTAATTCCAAGCGATGGAGCAAGTCATTCCAAGATGCAAGTGTACGTACGATTAAATCTCTTCTGAAAGACTCCATCACTTTGCGATTGTATCACCCTTATGATGATCAATATTATACAATGCAGGATATTATTCCCAGAGTGTAGCATTGTCTAGCCACTTATCTTTTCAGAATTGTATCTCTGATCCGCCCTCAATTGAAAAAGATCCAAATCAAAAGAAATGTTTGTTTTTCGCCATCAGACCAATCCAGAAATGCGAGTCACCAGGTTTCCAAATTACCCGGGACAAAGCTCTTGGGCCAATATATTTTCATCTAAGGAGAGTTTATCATACCCCATTTTCAATAAGTAACTTGAAGAGTCATTTACCGAGCCGCATTTTTTATCTCAAGATCATGAATACCAAGCTCACCTTGGTCTTTCGAAAGGCAAACCACACTCCACTTAGCCAGTCAATATTTCTTTTCTCACTGTCATCCCACCAAAAGAATCTTGATCAAACGTATTTTAAGACTACTTTTGGTAGTTGAAAGAAGGATATCATGTACAGTACCATATTACTTAGAGTTTATTAGAACTGATGTTCCCTATAGGGATAAAAATTATAATTAGCTTTCCAACTTCTTAATCTTATTTGTAATCCTTACTCAACAAGCTTACATTTCTCATTTTTAAGTCTCCGATAATGTATCGGGATGCCCAAACACCTAATAGGAAACTAGACTTGACCGCGTCCAAATAGTTCAGCATACAGGCTGGCCTCGTCTTGAGCCTCACCGAAACAAAACAACTTGCTCTTATAGAAGTTTTTTTAGACCCGGAGTTCCTCAAAAGCGGAAAGAATTAATTTCATATTTCTCGCTTTTTCGATATCATGCTCTATAAAAAGAATCGTGTCGTCGGCATAGTGGAGGATCGATAAACCTCCATCAACCATATGAGAAATCACACCTTCAATTTGGCTATCGGACTTTGCGCGCTCAATCATGATAGCAAACATACTAAACACTATATTGAATAGCATTGATGATAATAGGTCACCTGACATAGCCTTTTTTTCTGGAAATATTTCCCAACATCATCATTCACGTTAGTGGCCACACTAACTCCTGACAAAAATATGGATTAAAGTACGTCACTTTGCAGAAAAGCCTGTCATTCTGAGAGTCTGTTGAAGGAAAGATCACTTGACCTTGTCATAGGCTTTCTTGAAATCAAATTGCAAAATAACCCATTCAACTTTTTCCTATGTTATTCATGAACCGTTTCGTGTAGGATAACCACTCCATCAAGGATTCTATGATCCTACAAGAAAGCATTCTGAGATAGACGAACCACATGATTAATCATAGAGTTTAGTCTGATTGTTGCAATTTTGGTGAATATTTTAAAACTAACATTAAGAAGGCAGATTAGCCCGTATTATTGGATCCTTTCTGCTTCATTAACTTTAAGTAATAAAACTATCTCACCAAAATTTGGACGAAACAATTCTAGTTGTCCAGTATGTAGAAAACTGAACAACTCTAAAAGATCTGGCTAGATGGCATCCGAAAAGTTCTGATAAAACTTTCTAGGAAAAAATGAGGATCAAGGGCCTTGTTGTGTTCTATTTGGAAAACAGCCTTTTTCACTTTCTCCTCGGAATAGGGAGCAGTTAATAGATTGCTTTCCTCGTAGGAAACTTGGGGTATATCGTCTGTTCGAGACTCATTCAAGGAGAAGATCCTCCTCATGTAGAAGACTTGCTATCTCTGCATTCGATTATCTCTTGAGCTCAGTCTCCTACACCGTCAGCAGTCGACCTTCTGCTAACTCCTGTAGGTCGTCAATAATAGACAAAAGTCGTCGTTTTTCTTTTTAAGGATACCTATTGTGTGTCGTGCCTATCCACCAAGGTGTTTGCGTGTCACACACATTTTACTGTTCCACCTCAGAATTGGGGTACAACCAACAACATGCTTTTCTCATAAAATTTTGACCATATCATCGAAGCCCTCATGATGTCGCCATCCAAGTTCAAACTTGAACCGACGAGCACACCATGGCCTAGGAAATCCAGTAGTCAGCAAAATGTGAGCATGGTCTGATAATGCTTCGATACGTTCTAGATCATGTACTGATACTAGGGAAAATTGTTCTTCTCAATCAGAGTCCATCAATACACGGTCTAGTTTTTGGTATGTAGGTTTTGGAAGGCTATTTATCCAAATAAACTACCTTCCAGTCATTGTAATCTTTCTTAAATCCTAGCTGTCAATGACAATATTGAATAGGAAAGGACAATGATCATCAAATCGAACTCTACTCTTCTCGAATGGAAAATGCAGCAAATTGAAATCTCCTCCAATAAGAATAAGATATGGATTATCTTTCGCTAAGTTAACCAATTATTGAAGGAATACATCCTTAAAAACATCTTGGGCAACACCATGCACCACTACAAGGATCCACGTGAAGTTATCAACCTTATTGCGAATGTGGAGTTTAATATCATACTATCGTCTGAACAAACCAAAACATTCATGGTATCAGTCCTTACGCCAAGTAAAATGTCCCTCGATCAGTCATCAAGCGGACGAGAATGCCACACAAAGTCTATGCCTCCTAAAGTCCGGTCAAGAAAACTTTGCAAGAAATCTCGTCTAACCATATCCAAAATAGCCACAAAATCCAAATTATAATCCCAAGAACATTGAGCAATACGTAAATGTTTAGCCAAATCTAGAATACCTCTTCTATTCAAAAACATGTCATTTATTGGAAAACAATTGAAGATTTATTTCCGTGGCTTACAACTCTTTTTACCAGAACTGGATTTGAATTTACGGCCAAATGATGTTAGCTCATATAATAAACTTAACTTGTCCTCATCCAATCCAACCTCCGATACCTCACCTATACTAGATGAGAGAGAAGCTGGCCATTTGATTTGGCATTCGTTTCCTTATCATCTAAATAAGTGGTATCCAACACGGTCGAAGATTTTGGAATAACCGTAAGACGATCAAGTTCTATCCGCCTCAAGACCTCTGTAGAAAGATAAATATCATTTGCATTACTGCCAAGACTAACACCTAACCTATTAAATTTCAAAGAAATAAGATTCGATAAAAATAAAGAAAGGATTTAGATTTAGGCGATGGAGATATATCTGCGGAATCAAGATTGTGCTCTGCCTTATGATGCATCGCCTTATTCATGGAGTCCTCGTTAGATGCCAAAGCCCTATCCACCGCCATCACATACCTCCCACTCGTACGACAAGACATTGCGGCATCAGCAACCGATATCATGATGAGGTGGTATAGGTGGTGGTGTGGGGGTATTGCCTTCTAACCATCTTATATCGCGCACAATATAGATGCATATGTTTTAAATGGGACAAAATCTCTCTGTCGTACAATAAAAGAGATAGCAAAGATGACATAATGAAATAGTGGGCCATCCATTAACCCTGTTGCCATGAGGATGTCCATTGCACTTTGTCACTCACTCCTGGATTTGCAGTGCTCATCATGCTATTGTACGCCATGAAATACGATATGTTCCAATTCTATGACCGTTGGCTTATGTCCATGAAGGTCTTCGTGATGGCATTCATGTCAGCGACGAACGATTTGACGTTGGAGGCCATTTAATCTATATGGAAATGTCATTGGAGTTCATTCAATATGTATGGAAATGGCATTGGTATTAAGGAAGTTCCTCAGGGTTGCCAAGCAAGGACGCCAAATCAACTATGTGAACATCAATTAATATGTGCAAATAGAATTGGTTGGTTTAATATTTTAGAGTGTAAGATAAAAATGTATTTTGACTTATGAACAAAGAAGTTTGGCATTATGTTTCACCAGAAACAATATTTTGCACCCTAGTAAAGTTTACACATGGGAAGGTTTTCAACATTTCGAATGAACAACATGATTGTTCGTTAAAATTTTCGATGAACACATATATGCACATATCATTATTGATTTAGGTTTAAATCCGACTTTTCAAAATTTCAAAAGGCCTACCCACACAACATCATCTATAGGGTCCCACTACATGAGGGGTCCAACCACGTTCATGTTCCTATCTCCCCTCCTTCTCTATCATCCACTCGTTATGCATCCACATCATGGATCTTCGTGAGCTCGCAACAACGCCCTCGTCTCCCTAGCGCGCTGCTGTCCTGACCATGGTGGTTCTTGGTAGAATCTCGAGGATCAGCGCCGCCGCACCAAATCCCATCCTCTCTAGGCTTAAATTCTCCCCATACTAATCCCCTCTTTCACATTTCTCTCTCTGACGATCGACGAGCGGGGGAGACGTGGTGGTGAAATTAAGTGTACGGGACGCACGTCGGAAATACATCGATGGTGCAAGCTAGCAGGGGTGGTGCCATCGATGCTGCATATAGCCGCTGTAGATGCTAGAAGTCGGCAAGTTGACGGTGTTCATGCTGCAAGCGCCGCTGGTGCCGACGAGGGAGCCTTGTCGGAGGATTTTGCTACGATGCTACAATAGCATTGAATATTTGCTATAGAAGTTTTTTTTTTTGCTACAGTAGTATGAAGGTTTTTCTACAAGGTCTCTAGCGAAGTAGGTTTTGCTACAATAATAAAAATAATTTGCTACAACCATTCTATAGTTTTGCTACAACTGCGAAAGGTTTTGCTATGATGTCTCCTATGACGAGAGTCCCGACAATGTCTCCTGCGAAGTTGATTTTCCTACAGCTGCACAATGTTTTTTGCTACGAGGTCTCGCTGGTGTTTTTCATCCAACGTGTCTTTTTTGCCTGAACCTTTTTTTCTACAATGCAGCAAACGTGAGACTCTTTTACTGCAAAAGCGGGACCGGGAGGCCTAGATAGACACATGTCACACAGAGACCGGGACTCCTAGTACTGCCTTTCTTTTTTCTCTTTTTTTTCTTTTAGCGAATACGTTCTTTAGTTACCAAAAAGTCCTATATACCGAGCGGGCACACAATTGATACTGTATTTCATACGGTGTATTTGGGAATCTGAACCGCAGGTGCGTTGTCGTGGATCAGGTGGACTCGTTGCCAAACTTGTGGTCCTTGACGAACCTGCCCCAGTACCAGTGGCGCGCGAAGACGTGGCCCATGGAGTCGAGCGGCACGCCCTTGGTCTCCGGCACGAACGCCATGGCGAAGGCGGTCATGACGACGAGCCAGCACGCGTAGAAGATGAAGATGCCGTACTTGAAGCAGCAGAGCATCGCCAGGAAGCACTGCGCCTGCACGAAGTTGAGGCCCAGGTTCAGCGCCACCGCCGTTCCCTGCCCCGCCGACCGCACCTCCACCGGGTATATCTCTCCGGGGATGGTCCAGTACAGCGCGCCCCACGACCAGCTGAAGCTGGCGGAGAAGCCGCACGTCAGGACCAGCACCGCCATCGCGTACCCCTTGGCCATCTTGCTCCCGTTCCCGAGGTGCGGGCCAACGATGCTCGCCATCGCCACCTGCAAGCAAATGCAATGCCAAGGAGCAAGCCGTCAGCGTGTCTGATGCGGTCGGAATCTGAAAAATGTACTACGCGGGAAAACAGGAGGAATTTATTGTATGTATGCATGCCTGGCATGTGAACATGAGCGCGCCGCCGATCATGAAGAGCAGCTTCCGGCCGTAGCGGTCCATGGCGAAGCCCGAGGCGACGACGCCGCCGATGTTCATCAGGCCGAGGATGACGGCGCCCATCAGCGCGGCGTCGCTCCCGAACCCGACCGTCCGGAAAAGTATCGGCGAGAAGAACGCCGTCACGGTCACCCCTGTGAGGTTCAGGAACACGGGGAAGGCGACAGCCATCACCAGGTACGGCCTGTTCTCCCGCCGCAGGATCCTCCAGAAGGCGCCCTCCTCGTTCCGCCTGTCATGCTCCACGGCGGCGAGTATGTCGCTGAACTCCGCGTCGATGTCCACGCCCTTGCCGCGCACGCGCTGGAGCGCGGCGCGGGCGTGGTCGTTCTTCCCGCGCAGGACGAGGCTGCTCGGGCTGTCCGTGATGAGCGCCGCGCCAGCCAGCATCACCGCGGCCGGGACCCCCGCGAGGCCCAGAGACAGGCGCCACCCCCACACGGGGATCCGAGCCGTGCCGTAGTTGACCAGGTTGGCGACGAGGTAGCCGACGCTGATGAAGAGAGGGAACGCGGAGATGAACCTGCCGCGCCACCTTGGCGGCGCCATCTCGGCGAGGTAGACGGGCGTGGCCTGGCCGGAGAAGCCGAGGCCCAGGCCGAGCAGCGTCCGCCCGACGATGAGCATGGCGAGGTTGGCGGCGGCGGCGTTGACGAGCGCGCCGGCGAGGAACATGCTGCCGCCGGCGAGCATGATGGCCTGGCGGCCGACGCGCCGGGTGACGCGGCTCGCCACCAGCGTCCCCACCATGCCGAACGCGTAGAGGGAGGAGGTGAAGGCCGTGAGCACCTGGCTGTTGTAGACGCAGTACACGTCCTTGCTCGCGTGCGGCGCCGACGTCCCCTTGAGCAGGCCCGGGAAGAACTTCTTCAGGAAGGACTCCATCTCCGACACGCCCCCTGATCGTCGTGCCATGCACAAGATTTGGTTAGAAATTAATCTCAGCTGCAAATTACAGTACTACTCACGATTGTCACTACGGACAAGTGCTGATTATTCTTCATATTCCTGAAGCAGCTACTTCGTAGTCAGATAAGTGGTTCTTAGTGTTCTTTTCAGCGAATCGATTCGTTACCAATAATTGATTGTCACTTTCTTTTTGCCGAATTGCCACTAAATCGATTCTCTTGGACGCAAATATTCTTTACCAATCATCGTATAATTGTATCAGCTTCAGCATATTATCTCATACGAAAATCCGATCTAGTGCAGCTCCTCGGATATGACACGTTCCTATCCCGGCAGATCCTAGCTCCCTTTGACGATACTAGCAAAGCAACACATAGCACAATCGACTAGCCTATACTAGCATCGAAGGAACCTGAGCTAGGCGTATCCACTAAGTCGATCGAGTGGTCTAAAGCAACCCATCCCGACCTCCTTTTCGCTCGGAGAAACTGAGAAACGCATCGCAATCTCGCAAGTATCCGAGGGAGATGCCCGCGAGGGAATTGCTCAATTTTGGCTGACGCGTTCCCAGAAAAACCGCGACCGTTTAGCGCAAAACACGACGACTCATTCGTCTCGCGGACACGACAAACCCAACCTCCGTCCAAAATTGGTGATGCGCGTGGTGCCGCTGATCACTAAATGTCATCACAAGACTCATGTAACGCCGAGCTGAAATTCGGGCACCTCTTTTTTTTTTTTAAAGGAAGGCAAAAGTTTCACCTTATCCACTAATTTAGAAGAAGATGCTCAGTTAATTAGCGGAAAAAGGGGTGAAAACCATACTACACCACACGATCAACACAGGGCTGCACCAACAGAGCCGAAGAAGAAGACGAACCAAAAGAGAACTCCGCCAAATAGTGAGCGTGAAAGCTAACGAACAGTACCCGAGCTGGCGTGTACGCTCGGAGCGCCACGAAAGCTGGGGCGTGCCGTGGAATCGCCGTACGCTGGGCATGCCGGACCCTGTCTCGTGACAGGCCATCCAACTAGATCGAATTGTGCGTATGCGTCCTCCCCTCTGGTCCTTGTCGAGAGGAAACCCATGACCACGGGAGAAGAATGGGTGTCCGGGCCCACCGGCAGGAGCTTCTGCCTGGATGGGCCCTCAACTTGGCGCCCCTGGTCTGGTGGTGGTCGTTTCAGATGGACAGGTGAACGGACCATTTGTTTGGCTCAATTCACCTAGTACGGCCTTGGCACGAGCTCGCCGAATACAAAAAATATCTTTCTCGGCGAACCTCCCGGCCATGACGTACTGGGCACTGTTGCTAGTACGTCGAGATCTGACGAGAGGACGGACGAGGGCTCCAGCGCTTTCAATTGGATCTAGTCGTACTGTACTACGTAAGATTTTAAAACTGTTTATTGATTCGTGATCGAGGAAGATGTGGGCTTGATTAAAAGATTGGAGTCCGATTTGGAGATATATATTTGGGGATCAGACGTGGAAGAAACTACTACTGGTAGTAAGCAGCAGGCAGGAAAAAGAGTTCAGCACCGCCTGCGCGGGGAACGGTGGCGTACCTGAGATGCCAATGTCGTAGCCGAAGATGAGGCCGCCGGAGGCCGCCATGAGGCAGGTGACCACCACGGGGACGGTCAGGGCGCCTCCGCCGTAGTCCGGCATGCCGCGGCCGTTCAGCAGGGAGCCGCCGCCAGGCATCCGGTCAGAGACACAGGCCGCGTGCCCCGCCGGGATGGAGCACGAGGCAGTCGCCGCGGCGCGAGAGCTAGAGCACGAGATCGTCGTCGCAGCAGCACGAGAGCTAGCAAGCAGGTAACACGAGCTCTGCTGATGCGGGGGACGCTCTTTGGAGCTGTCTGGCGTCTTGCAAAATGTTTTATGTCAAGGCCTTCCGGGAGAGCCTCTATATATTGCCTGCCGCCCCTAAAAATATGTTGCTGATGCCATTCACATAAGAAGCTAACCGAGTCACTGTATACTACAGTGATATACTGCCTGTTTTCTTCTGCCCCCACAAAGGGCATCTGATAATTAGCTGATGGTGAACGGCTAGTATTAAATGCCACCACCATACCAAACAACAAAACGACAAAGAGAGCCTCAGGCTAGAGAAACAAATTAATTCCATGACAGCTCAGCTCGAAATAAATACCGAGTATATTGCCTAAAAGTATATATTGGACATTTTTTTCCAAAAACACAAAATATTTACGTTGTTATGATGCGTTGACATAGAAAAGAGTTTACTTTACAACTATATGAGCTCGAGACAAGTCAACACTCGCATACAACTCAACCCACTAAATCCAAGCTACAACTAGAACCAAGTCATTCAAGCCAATTGTGTTGGCTAAAGTCCAAGATCGTGCCTCATATTGAACCGCCTCGAAGAGACCTCTGAAGTTGTGGCTCGCGTTGTGGTGCTTTCAGATCCACCATGTCATTGGTATAATAGGCAAGAAGGTACCCTTTCGCAAACACGAGGGTAGATTGGATAGCCGCCTTCCACCACTCCCAAAAGTCTTCTTCCTCCCCTGGTGGTCCAGTCGTGGATCGGATCCAGGAAAGCACCACATGAGATCTTTCTATAGAAACTGCAACATGTGAGGAGGTGCCTCATGGTCACTGGTCACAAAGGGGGCAGCGCAAGGGGTGTTAGATCCCTCTCCTCGCTAAACACTCACTTGTCCAGCACCGATCTAGGAAGCTATCCAGATAAAGAACTTAACCCCGGGGAGGTGGGCTGGTGTGCTAGCTAAGCTCCCAAGATCTCGAGATGATGAATCCTTTAAGAGGACTTCATAGCAATACTTGGAGGAATATTGTGCATTTTTCGTCTACCGCCAAAGGGTAGCGTCCAACCTAGCCGATAGCTACACATCCCACACCGTGGTTCAAGGGTACACATATTGCCAAAGGGCTAGCATGCTTGGCGTGCCTTGGATGTCAGCAATACAGTGACGCTCGACAAGAGCCTCTCTCACCGTGCAACACTTTCGAGTGTGCTTTGGGATTAGCACGAATAGTTTCGGCGCTATCTCCTTGATGTCTTTGACGTCTAGCCATCTATCCACCCAAAGAGGGTAGTGTCCCCATCACCTAGCACCATTTGAGTGCAGGTGCCGAATACCTCAAGCTCAGTCTTGGAGAAGTGCATATCAATTCCATGCCATGGTCATAGTGGGTCTGTACGCATCCGCCAAATCCAGCGAGTCTAAAGGCTGGTAGCCATGAGATCAAGGTCCGGGATCCCCAAACTCATAGCTCAACAATCGGCATACCATCGCCCAGTTGACATGGCAATGTTCACCGTTCGCATTGGTCCTACTAGCTTAGAGGAAACCCCTTGCTTCAGGGATATCTTCTTTATCTCGAGCACTAAGAGTTGATGTAGTGGAATTGCCATTAGTATGAACTTGATCAAGGACAAATGACCAGCCTTTTCCATCATGGAAGCTTTCCATCGAGGTAGGCGGTTTGCTATGTTCTCCATGAGGGGGTGGAGTGCCGAGCTTGGCAATATGCCGATCATCGGTTGGATCCCAAGTTATTTGATGGGGCAGGGAGAAACTGTCGTTCCATAATTTTTGCCGCCCCTGGGGCCTCCTCATGTAAGCATGCGACTGGTGAAACCAAGTACTTGATGAAGTTGGTGTGTAATCTAGCAATGTCACCAAAGAGCTAGGATTCTATGCATAGTGCGCAACTCTGTCTTATCTGGATAACAAAAGATTACTAGTCGTCCATGTAATGCGAAACCGATGTCCACAACTCTCGAGCTGCGATGGGTCTCAACACCCGAAGCTCCTTGGCCTTTTCCAACAACCTGTTGAGTGATTTGATAAACAACACGAACAACATAAGCGACATGGGGTCCCCCTATCCCAGGCCCCGCCGATGCCATATCGGAGGGCCTGTCTTGCCATTTAGCATCACCCGAGTGATGCCGGTGGAAATTAGGATAGTCAGTAGCTCGCGAAATCTGGGGCCAAATCCCACCTTCTGAAGCACCTAAAAGAGCAAAGAGCAGGAAACTAGGTTAAATGATCGTGCAATGTCCATCTTGAGCATGACTCTAGGTTCCTTCAACCGAATGATATGCCTTGATGTATTCAACGAGCGACCCGATGTTCATTAATTCGTGGGATTCGAGGGAAAAGGAGGAATTCGCGAAGAACACGATAAGGAACACACACGTGGAGATAAATAACGAGGCAAACCTGTTGAATCGATCCCAACAATAAACCCCCAATGGAGCACCCTCCAGAACTCAAAAGATGGGCCAACACCCACTCTAATTGAAACTGATTCTTTCTTACCGACCGGTCCACCGATCTGATAGAACCCTAGCAAGGAAGAATAGAAACCAATAGAACATGGAGGAAGATTGGCATACTAGAACCTTGGTAGTGAAGATTGGTGCATGCATACTAGAATCCACATGGGGAAAGAGTAGCTATGCAAAGATCCCAAATCGTCGCCATAGGAAGGAGGAAATGAGCATAGCTTGCTCTATTCATCATCGTATGAGCCACAAGGGCCTATTTATAGTACCATCTGTGAAGTGGTATGTGGGACGAATATTTCATGGCATGAAACCCAAAGTTGTGCGCAAACAGGATGAAATCGATGGTTAAGTCAGTGCCGCTGTACCTGGCGCCGGATTGGGTTGTGCTTTTCGGCAGTCCAGTCGGCGTGCTGGGCCTGGTGCTAGTTAGATTCCGGTGGTGCCAGTTTGGTTCCGGTTTTGCCGAACAAGTGTACTGAAGACCATTTCGATGGGGCGCCAGTTGGGGCTGGTTTCACCGGGGATGGCGCTGGTTCGTGTCGTCCATTTCAGTGATGGGTCCGGTGTGCCATTTATGGGGCTGGTTTTCCCAGCTTCTTCTATCTCCTCTTTCACGCTTCTTGCTTAGGCGTCTTGGATCCTTGAGCATCCTATAGGGAATATGCCCTGGAGACAAATGATAATTGGCATATTTCATAAAGTTTATGATTAAGTTTTATATCATGCTATAACTATATGGATTAGGAAATGTCATCACACATGTGATATACAAACAACCAGTAGTTCCCAGTAAAACTCTAGTCACTGGTTCATTGGTCAACGGATGATCAAAGGTTTCCTGATCATGTTGGTGCCTCGATCCCAATTGATAATGGAGTCATTTCATTAGAGAATGAGATGGCGAACATACCCTATCTATAGCATCGTATCGCGATCATATAACAGAGTTTAGGTTATGATGATTAGGAAACATAGTGACTCTTTCCTTAGACCGTGAGACCATATCTAATCAATGTCTCTCGAGGTTACTTTGATGGCAGTTAACGTCACTCAGTGGAATGGTGGTTATAAGGGTGTCATTGGGTATCTAGAGGAATAGGTTGAGGCGTGTGCGTCAAGAGCGGATTTGTCCATTGATACGTCCAATTTGCATCACCATTCTATATCATAATTTTCCTCTATTCATTGATATATGTCTTATTATGAGGTATCACTTATGTCTTTTCCTCTGTTTTTGCATGTTGGGTGATTCTTGGAGGATGAACTGCCGGAGTCAGGTTTCTGATGGAAAAAGAGGTGTTTTGATGCAATTTCACGAAGATCAGAAAAATACTAGAAAAATATTGGAAAATTATATTTTCCCAGAAGACGGAGGAAGCCAGAAGGGAAGGCGTAGCCGGGCCACAGGGATCCCCCACCCACCTAGGCATGGGCCCACCTTGCCCCGCGCCTAGGGCAGGTGTGGCCCACCTGGTCGGCTCCCGACTCCGCTCTCTTGCCTATATCTTCCTCACGGAACCCTAACAACAAAGGAGCGACCACGGAAAGATTTCTACTGCCTCTGCGGGGCGGAAAACACCGAGAGAGAAAGAGCTCTCCGGTAGACAGATTTTTGCCGAGAAAATCCCTTCCCGGTGAGGGGAGAACGTTGCCATCAACATCGTCATCAAGCTAGGCTTCATAGGGATCATCATCATCATCCACACCATCATCTCCACCAGCACCATCATCACCACTACGTCCCGCTGTAACAATCATGTTGGATCTTGCATTAGTTCTTAGGGGAAACTTTCCCGGTGTTAATTACTATTGTAGTTGATGCTTGTGAGTGGAACCATTGGATTATTGTTTATGTTCAGATTGTTATACATCACCATATCATCTTTGATCTTCATCCATATGATGTCTTGTGAGTAGTTCGTCTAGTTCTTGAGGACATGGGAGAAGTCATGCTGTTAGTAGTGGATTTGTGTTGAGTTATTATTCAATGGTTTAGTATTTAAGTTGTGGTGCTATTCTTCTAGTGGTGTCATGTGAACATCGACTACATGATACTTCACCATTTATGGGCCTAGGGGAATGCATTGTGTATTTGGATACTAATTGTGGGGTTGGAGTGATGTAAAACCTGAACCCCCGTTAGGACACCATTGCACAAGGGAGCATAGGATCTCAGAGTTTAAGGTTGTGGTTAGGTTTATATCTTAATTACTTTCCTGTAGTTGCGAATGCTTGCAGGGGTTTTAATCACAAGTATGTATTAGTCCAAGTAAGGTCGGTACATTAGCATAGGTTCACCCACACAATACTTACAACACCAAAGAAGAGTACTCAGCTATTTGAAGCGAAAGCACTTGACAGAATTCACATGTGTCCTCGAGAACGTTTGGTCCTTATAAGTATTTCCACCGGATTGTCCTTTGCTAAGAAAGGATTGGGCCACTTGCTGCAGTTGTTCGTTATCTTTATTACTTGCACTTTGTTTTGTTGCTTTATCAGAAAACCCCTAAAAATCCGTTTGCTAAGTATTTACAGAGATTTCCTGCTCCATACCACTAGTCAACACCTTCTGCTCCTCGTTGGATCGACACTCCTATTTATCGAAAGTACTACGATACACCCCCTATACTTGTGGGTTATAAAGACTATTTTCTAGCGTCGTTGTCGAGGAGTGAAGCGCTATTGAAGAGTGGAGCTGGTAAAGGAAACTTCTACTGTTAGTATTTCTTTTTGTTTCTGTTTGTTACTTTATTTCCAATATGGATAACCCACTTGGTTTTCTGTTTGGGAAAACCACTACCACTATTAGGCTAGTAGATGAACCACCACCTGTTGAGATAGATCCTTTTAAGATACCTACAAGTATTGTTGATCGTGTTATGGATAATTATTATTTTGGGGATGGAACTGTCCATCCTGGTGATCACTTGCTTTTTATCCATGAATTATGCGGGTTGTTTAAGTGTGCAGGTATCACAACTAAACAGGTGAAGAAGAAGTTACTCTCTATATCTTTGAAAGTGAGAGCTGAAGAATGGTATAAGCTGCTGAAGAATGGACAATCCATGGAATGGGAGGAAATGACATCTCTCTTTTATTCTAAATTCTATCCTCCTAGTGAAATTCATAAGGATTGTTGTGGATATACCAAAATGGGTATACCTATGACATAGTCTCATACCGGCAAGCCCGGGTGGCCCACCGTTGGTGGTTAGGCCTATGGCTAATCGGACGGTTGCCGCGTAGACGACGTGTCCGTGAACGTGCGCGGTAATTTCGCCACGTCTCCAACCGCCACCGCAAACGGTTCGTATCACTCGCGCGGGAAAATCAGATATGATTGCGTTCTCTACATGTGTGAGTTACGAGGCGTCGTTGACCTACAGTCGACGTCGTCATAACTGACATGGTAGATGAGTCGTCCCATCAAAGATTCCGGCATGGACGGATTTAATCCGACAATGGAAGCGTACGATGGAAGATTTAGGATTTCTCCGACTTACTCATAGAATACGGAGAAACCTTTGCAGGGTTCTTTGGGAGGACTACAAGATGTTGCTTGACGATTTGCCGACATCCATCTAGACGGAGCATTCCACGGGAAGAGGCAAGACGACGCAAGATCTCGGAGTTCTCCGGGGGCTACTGTTGGGGATATGCTATATGGGTATCCTCATAGCATGTCTCTTATCCGACTAACCCGGGTGGCCCATAGTCGGTAGCATGGCATGTGGCCTGCTGGGCGACCCAGTTAAGTGGATACAGAAGGGAGGCCCATGCCGGATAAAGGAAGGCTACGGTGGACTCACCAGCGTACCCGAAGCCTTGGAGTACAAGATACATAAGACTAGTGATAGACGGTGTAGGACTCTGTAACCTATCCGGCTAGGACTTTTCCCTGTAACCCTAGGATCTGGCGACTATATAAGTCGGGCCTATGGGATCCTTTAGGGCATCGATTCATACAACCTAGTATCATTTTACGCACACCTCGCACAGCGAACCTATCTCTGTTACTCGGCGTATTGCCATTATAGTGATTTATAGCAGGAGTAGGATTCTGCCGTTGTTGTGGGATCTGAACCTAGGTAAGCTGTGTTACCTCGTACCCATCAACCGTTCGCCTTACCCCACGTCTCTAAACACGCACTGTGAGGACCCCTCCATGGCGTACTCGTCGGCAATACCACGACAAGGATAGAAATCTGATATGTAACTTTTGGCCTCGTGATGGAGAGAGTACAACTCAAGCTTGGGGAGATTGAAGTTACTAATGCTTAAATGTCCTATTCATGAACTCCCTAACAATATTATTATCAATAACTTTTATGATAGGTTTTCTCTTCATGATAAAGATTTACTAGATTCTTCTTGTGCTGGATCATTCACACGTATGAAGGAAGAAGCTAAATGGGATTTACTAGACCGTATTCAAGAGAACACTGAAGCTTGGGAGAATGACAAAGTAAGAAAGTCAGGTATAAACTATGATTATGAATGCATTAAATCTTTTATGGGAACTGATGACTTCCGTGATATTAGCAATGAGTTTGGTCTCGATTCCCAAAGTATTGCCAACTGTTTTAAGGCCTTTGCCTCTTACATATAAATTCCCCAAAAGAAGTGGAACAAGTACCATGCTCCTTATAAAGATGTTGTTAGTCCTGTTCCAGTTAGAAGCACTGAAGTTTGTACTACTAATCATATTGTGCCTGAACCTTATGTTGAGAAAATACCTTTCCCAGCTAAGGTAAAGGAGTATTCTATGATGATTAGTGCAGATAATAAAGGTACTAAGAAAACTGTGGAGCCTGATGAGCAATTGAATATTGAACCTGTGGTAGCTATTGTGAAAGATCTTGACGCTATAAATATAGAGGATGAGCATATTTTCTTCTGTGAAGATGCTTCTAATATTGTCTCCCATCCTAGTAAGGCTAGAAAATCTAGTGTTCTTGTGCTTTCTATTAAAATTGGTGATCATTGCTATTATGGTTTATGTGATATTGGTGCTAGTTCTAGTGCTATTCCTTATGAGCTTTACAGGGAAATTATGCATGAAATTGGTCCTTGTGAGCTTGAGGACATTGATGTGGTTATTCACCTTGCAAATAAGGAAACCATTTGCCCTATTGGTATTGTAAGAGGTGTGGAGGTTCTTTGTGGTAAGGTTAAGTATCCTGCTGATTTTCTAGTGCTTAATTCAGCAGCTAGCAAAGCTTGCCCTATCATTTTTGGTAGACCTTTCTTGAACACTTATGGAGCTATTATAGAGTGTAATAAGGAGAAAGTTTTAACTAAATTTGATGGAGATTCTTATGAGTTTAACTTTTCCAAATTTGCTAAAGCTCCTTGTGAAAACAGCTTGCCTAATAAAGATTTTAGGATGGAACAACTTGCTTCTATTGACCTAGTTTATGACCTTGGGCCTCTTTTTGATGACTGTAAGTATGCTCACTCTGATGATAGAGTTGTTTCTTTTGATGGTTATATTGTCAACTTTATTCAAGGTACAACTGAAAGTTATTATGAGAGAGGGAAACATGGTTTTATGCATCTCAATAATGTTAAGTTTCCCCGTTTTATGTTGAAAGCTTTGAAGTTGCATTTGTTTTGTCTTCCTATGCTAGTGGCTTTTTGTTTCAAAAATTTGTTTTCTCATGATATCCCCATGCATAGGAAGAGGGTTAGACTCAAATGTGTTGGTTATTTGCTTCTTGATGCTCTCTTTCACTTCAAATATTTATCTCCTTTGTGAGCATCTTTGAAAGTTCCAAGCCTAACTTAAAGGCATTAAAGAAAAGTACTTGTTGGGAGATAACCCAAGAGTTTGGTCGAGTCTTGGAAGTTATTACCTCAGTAATAACCGCTCCTTTTCCTTTTTTTGTGTCAAGTTCAACTACTTTTGAGTAGTAGAGGAGTTGTGAAAAGTGGCTATTCTGGGACAGATTTTTGTGCTGCACTATAAAAAATCGTGAGAGAGCTAAGTACATCGGATGAAGCTGTATTTTTCTGTGCTTGTTCTCCAAGTTGTTACCCACCTTTAATTAGTTTTGCACTTTTTGATTTGAGCAAAATAAGGTTTTCAAAAAAATCAATCTTTACCTGCTGATCTGTTTTGACAGATTTCTGTTATCATTTGCATTTGCCTCTTACAGAAGCCTATGTTTTGATGGATTTTAGTTGAAGTGTGTACCTAAAGGATTATTGTTTTTTCTTACACTAATGTTGCCATTGAAGTTTGTGTATTTCCTTGAGAGAAAAGGAATTTCCAGGAGAAGGGGAAAAAGAGTCTACAGAGTTTGTCTTTGAATAGGTAAAAGTGGTGAAAACAGAAGGTTCGCGAAATCGTAATATTTTTATATTTTTGGTGTTTCTATTACATAAGGAAAGTTACGAGACGGAACAGAGGAGGAACCAGAGGCCAGGGTGGCCAAACCCACCCCAGGCACGGGCCCCAGCTGCCCCGTGCCTGGAGGGTGTGTGACCCTCCTCCCCCCCCAGAGCTCCGACTCTGCCTCACTTTCGTATTAGCACCTTCCTTATGTTTTGAAACTTCATAATATATAACCCCCCTGATCCCCCAAGGTTTGTGCATCGTGTTTTTGTTTAGATCTGTTTCTGTCAGGAAATCTTCTCAAGTTTAGAGCACCATGGTCTCCGCCAACGATAAAGGCAAGAAGCCCGAGGAAAATGATCCTCACAATCCTAAGGAGGAGGAGATTCTGGTAGATGAAGAAGAAGACATGGAGGAGGACAAGCATCCGGACACCCGTGCTACCGTCACAAGCATTGGAGTGGTGGCAAAACCTATCAAGCTTAAGAGGACAAAACGGATGTCTACAGGAGGGAAACCTCCACGTCTTATCTATAATCCACGGTCATCTCATCCACGTACCAAGAGACCCTTCCATACTCTTATACATGAGCATCAATATCAACATGTGCCCAAAGGGAACTTGCCCTCGATGTGGGATATGCCTTGTTCTAACCATGCAGAGGAGGAACACACTAAGAATGAAGAGTTGGGGAAATAATAGTAAGGACTAGGGCTCTCGGTCCGATATGATCATGAACCGCATTGAGCAAAATTCGGAGTTGATTCGTACTCTGACCTTTGAGATTGAAGATTTGAGGAAACTGATTGAGGAGCTTATCAAGAGAACACCACCACCAAAGGAGTAATTCGTTATCAGGTTTGGCATCCCCTTGGTTTGTTCCAAGCTTGTGGGGAGTGTCGTGGTATCATAATCATTATCTTTTATCTTTTACCTTTTTAGTGGATTCATATCTTGGTAGATGTGTTAACTTATAGGTTGGTTTGAATGTGGAAGTATCTCTCATTTAGTTGATTATCTATGTATCCCTTGGTGTGAGTGCTTTTATGGAATATTAATGATAAGTTTCATCTTTTACTTTTTGCACTTCTTATTTTAGTTTTCAATCTCTATTATATGAGGAATCTTGTTGATCAGTATTGGCATCGCTTTGGGAGCATCAAGTAAATCTAAATTGGTTTTGGCAAACCAAGTTCTGGTCAGTAGCGACACTTTTTGATCTTTGAAAGAAAAATAGAAAAATCATACAGGTATTTTGTATCATTTATTTTCTTTCTTGTTGGCTCATAAGCTTAGTATTCTTTATTTAAGATCTTTTGTTTCTTCAAGGAAGATTGCATGTTTGGCTTTATCACTTGTAGGTTTGCTTGTTTCTTTCAACTTTTTTGCTTGCTACCCAACTTTGCTAGCCAAAAACCTGTTTTGAGAAGGCATACTTCTCATGTTTCCAATCCCTTTGAACCAAAACCTTTGCCATTTGCGTCCACCATATCTACCTATTAGCAATTGTTATTCCAAGAAAATTCTCAAGCTTCATCTATCTTTTGAATTCAAAAATATTTTGTTATGTGAAAACTAGTTAGTAAAGCTCTCACGAACTTGATGGCACACCTTATTTTCTTGCCCCTAATATACTTGAATCATTGTTGACGAGGTTTAATCTCGTCAATGCCCATTGTTATGGACTTGGGTTTTGGAGAAGATGGGGATGCTGGAGATCATGGAACGGTTAACAGAGAAGCAACCAGGGGACACGAGATTTACCCAGGTTCAGGCCCCCGGAGGGAAAACCCTACTCCTGCTTGTCTGCTCTTGATTACGGTGGAACCGAAGGTTACAGGGTGCGCAGATTCGATCTGGCGTGAGGTGTGTATGCGAGAGTATGAGTCGAGAGATCTAGGACGTGCCCTCCTGGCCTTTATATAGACTTAGGCAGGTCCCGGGCATAGTCCTAGTCGGTTACAAGTTTTAGGGTTTTACCCCTTTGAATTTCCTATCTATGCTAGTCTTGCTCTCCAAGGATCCGAAGGCGTCATGGGCCTTGGCCACCCGAAAATCTTCATGGGCCAGCGTATATCTGTTGTGGGCCTTCCTTGGGCTGGACCAGGTATGCTGAAGTCACGTACCCATAGGGTATAACCATGTCAGTAGCCCCCGAGTGATCAGTCGAATCGCAGATTCGGCTGAGGACTCTTCCATCTTTCGGGTGCAACTATGTATTAATAGTATATGTGAGTAGGGATTGTTGACGCGTGTGCCTGACTCACCCGACGGATCAGGGTCAGTTAACTGTCTTAGGACGAAACAACACGATCTTCTTCAAGTTCGAGTCCCTCAACTCGGACCTGGAACATATGCTGGCGTAATTCGACTCAGGCCGCGGAGGACTTACAGGAGTGGAATTCCAGTGATTTTAATTAATGTACCCAACGCATTCGTCGGGATTTTTTATCACCCCTGTTGACATGGATTTGTACTAGCAGAGCGCAGTCATGTACGCTGCCAGGCCGTCAGATGATATATGTAGGTCTTATCTTTGCGTCGCAGACGCAGCATCCGAACATTTGTCACCGCGGAGGTGTTTCGGGTGGCCAAGGAGATTGTCGCTCACTCAGCGTTTGTTGGGGCAGAGATGCCAAAAAGTTTTTGCGTGCTGATCCGAAAGATCACAGTCGAAGAACTCATAGGGTGCACGACCAGCCCTCCCTATGGGAGTAGCCCCCGAGTGTCTGTTCGAGTCGTAGACTCGAGCAGAGACTTTAGTTCAAGCATTGTTCAGTTGTTAAGTCCGTAGGACTCAAAAAATTTCGGATGCTTAAATCCATCCTCCCTATGGGAGTAGCCCCCGAGTCCGTAGTGGAGTCGTAGACTCGACGTAGGACTCGAAGAAATACTTTGTCGTTATTCATCTTCCGGGTGCGCGGCCAGCGCTCCTGATAGGAGTAAATTTAGTATTTAGTCGAATCAAGATTCGAGTGAGTACTCTTAACTGTGGAGCCGAAGAATTGTAGTTGGTGCTAGTATAGCTTTTGATGACATCAGTGCTGACGATCAATGACCTCAAGCGTCTGCTACGCCAGAGATGACTTGACTGGATGAACGTGGGTCCCACTTGCTGACTTTGAATTGACCGGTCACGCGCGGCGTGGAGATAATTATAGCGTCTCCTCGATTTCCGCGCGTAGTGGACGGCGTGGTAACGACGGTTCGTTGTGATGTTGACACGTGTACGGTCAGATCTGCCGTTGGTGTTAGGTCTTCTGGATGGACGGCTGCCATGCGTCGTCTTCGCTGTTATAATCATTTGGGGAAACCGCGGTTTGTTTTCACCGCACCAGTTCTTGTGTTCACTGCCTCCTTGTGCTCAAGCGATTCTTGCTTCAAGGGATTTCCTTCCACATTTTTCGTTCTTTCTGCGTTTTCACCGCCCGTAGCGCAATGGGGAAACCAAAAAATCTTCATCTCGGTTGGGACCAGCGCCACGGAGGAAAGAAGGGCACCGCCGCTACTCGCCACCGATGGTGGTGGCGGTGATCGAGACGCGGGAGAGCGATCTCCGCAAGCTTCATGGCGGGCCCGATCCCGCAAGATAGGGAGGCCGCCAAACTCCCGGAATGAGGTAATCCCGCCCCCATCTGGGTATTGGGTTATGTTTCGCCTGCTTTGCATGGGTTTTTTTTCCACCCACGACTTCCTCCGTGGACTGCTCTTCTTCTATGGGATTCAGCTTCATCATCTGCCTCCCAATTCTCTTCTCCACATTGCGTGTTTTATCACTTTTTGCAGTGCTGGCTTGGCATTGAGTCAAGACTTTGGCCTCTTCCTAAGCTCTATTCCGTGAAGAGGCAATCTGTTCGGATGGTGTGTATCCCATTGGGGGTTTCATCATCTCCTTAGTCCCAATCTGCTCTTATTTTCCTTTTCCATGTCCGAATCTGTCCAAGATCATGGCGAGGCGATGGTTTTATATCCGCGACCAGAGTGCCCGGGCAAGATTTTGGTCTTGTTCCCTTTGACCCCTCCCAAATGATTGAGTGAAAAAGGTCTTGGAAAAACCAAATCTTGGATGGTGAGGTGGCGGAGATAGAGGCCCTTTACCGTCGGGTGGAGGATCTCCAGCTGATTCCGGAGAAGGAGGTGAACGGCGTGGACATCATCCGAACTTTTCTTGAGCGTCGGGTGCAGCCTCTCCAAGCGAGGGCGCACCCGATGTTTCTTTATTCTGGGCGCCGTGATCCGATGAGGGTTTCGGCTAAGAAAATGTCCGAGGGGGATCTTGACAGGGCCCTTCGCGTGCTGCTGAAGTTCAAAGTCGGAGAAGAAATCCCGGGGAAGTCGCTAACTCCTCCATTTTCTTCGACGTTGGCCGTACCGTAGGTGTAGATTTGTGCACGTAGTGCTTTTTGTCGGCTGTGTTTTTATTTCCTTTGTTTGCTAACAAAGTTCCTTCTGATTTTGCAGAGCTTCAAAGTGCCGGGCATGGTACCGTCGTTGCCCGAAAGGTATCCGAATGCCCCGGATAATGAAGTGGTTGGTTCTGTGTCCGAGCTACCGTCGGCGCGATCTCCGGCGGAGGATGCCGACGAGTCGAGTGAGGACCATATGCACAAGCGATCACGGAGCTCCAGCGAGTCTTCGGATGCCTCGACTCCTCCGACTCCCAGAAACCCTCTGGGCCTTGAGCGTCATAGTGATGGTCATGGAGGTTCTTCCTCTCCCCTTCCTGCCATTCCTGTGCGGGTTGTACCGCCGCACCCGCCAGCGAAGCGGAAGAAGGAAGAGAAAAAGGAGGAGAAGAAGGAAGAGAATAAAGAGGAGAAGAGGGCCCGAAGGACTCCTCCTGTCTTCGACCTGAGCTCATTGGGCTCATAAGTTTCTTGTTGCACTATTATCCTTGTTTCTTCATGATTTTGCACTTGTGCTGATTGCTTCGTATGCAGGAACTCCTCCCATGATTCCTCCAGTGATGGTGCATGGGAGATGACGGGGGAGTCGAAAATTGCGTCTCCTCCGCCTTAGACGGTGGCGACTTCAGGTGGCGCGGCTCCGGATCCTCCGTTGCAGGAGGTGCAGGTGGTTGCGCCTCAGAATTTCGCGGGCGGTCCGTCGGAGTCGCCATCAGAGCATGTAAGTTTTTCTGCCTCATGTCACGGGGGAGCCCCCGAGTGTCTTCGTGTGCGAATTTTGCTTTTACTCCTTTGTGTTGGGCGTAGCCCCCAAGTCCTTTTCTTACAGCTATTTCTTTTTCTTCAGCCTTTTGTGCAGGAGGCCAAGCGGCTGGTGCAGGAGCGCTTGGCGCTGGAGGCGAACCTTCGGCAACTTCAAGGTAACTATCTGCTTTTTAGTGCCACTCTTATTTATCCTGGTCCTGTTCTCTAACACTTGCTTGTCTTGAATGCAGAGGAGCATAAAATTTCTCTCCGTGAGGTCGACCCTCTCAAGAAGAGCCTTGGTCAATCGGAGCAGAAGGCCGAGGCCGCCGTTGGTGCGAAGGAACGCCTTGATATAGAGCTGACTTAGGCATTTGCTGCTCCTGGATGACCGCGGCGCATTGGTAGCGCTCGTAGATCGGTCCGCTACTGCCGCAGCCTTCGGATCCGGAACCGTAGGTCCCTTCATCCGAAGGTGGATCGCACAGATCGGTGTTGCAGCTGCTGCTGTCGTAGAACTCATCTGTCGATGGTGATGTGCGCAGCACGGGGTGCGGATCCCATGAGGCGGGCCTGATTGATGGCACGGGCACCCGCTCAGGAAGGCGGAGGGTGCCAGTTTGTCCCACCTGGAAGCAGAAGCTCCCGAACAAAATTTCGAGTCCATCGCCTACGGGTTCAAAATCCTTCATGGTGGCCGACGAGTGGGCGGTGAAGTCGAAAGTGCCGAAGAGGAGGTGATTCTCTGTCGCCGCGGAGTTGTAGATCGATCGGGTCGGGACCGTCACGATCGCACAATCAGCAGCCCCGTTTCCCACAGACGGCGCCAATTGACGAGGTTTAATCTCGTCAATGCCCATTGTTATGGACTTGGGTTTTGGAGAAGATGGGGATGCTGGAGATCGTGGAAGTTAATGACAAGCAACCAGGGACACAAGATTTACCTGTGTTCAGGCCCCGGAGGGAAAACCCTACTCCTGCTTGCGCTCTTGATTATGGCGGAACCGGTTAAGGTTACTGTGATTCGATCTGGCGTGAGGTGTGTATGCGAGAGTATGAGTCGAGAGATCTAGGACGTGCCCTCCTGGCCTTTATATAGACTTAGGCAGGTCCTGGGCATAGTCCTAGTCGGTTACAAGTTCTAGGGTTTTACCCCTTTGAATTTCCTATCTATGCTAGTCTTGCTCTCCAAGGATCCGAAGGCGTCATGGGCATTGGCCACCCGAAAATCTTCATGGGCCAGCGTATATCTGCTGTGGGCCTTCCTTGGGCTGGAACAGGTATGCTGAAATCACGTACCCGTAGGGTATAACCATGTCAATTGTGTCATCGAAGTTGTATATGTTTGCATCTATACGTTGGAATTAGTAGAACCGTGCTATCACGGGGAACACTTTCAACATTGCACCTGTACGCTGTACACAGTTGATATCATGCTCTTTTGGTTGCGGATGTCGACAGTGTGAAATAAAGAGGGAACTTGTAAGTCCATGGAGTGATGTAACCTAGCCTAAGACATGCCTAATCATGGTGGAAACTTGCAGAATCGCCATAATAAGCACTCTATGAAGCATCCTCAATAAAAATCTATGCACATTGTAAATAAAAAGATCGCTGAGATGCTCATTGTCTGCTTGCCTTGTCATTTTGGTTATGGGATAGCTCCTGTACCATGTGCAAGGGGTACGCCGTTGGCGGTTCTTTATGATACACATGTACTTACAATGACAAGAACTTACTGGTGACTATAGTTGAGTAGCATGAGGAGCGGCCCTTGTACTCAAGGGACATGAGATTGCCAACTTATATTTCTTTAAACATATACTCCATCCTTGTTCACTTTAACCTTAATCATCTCAATATGCCTATGATAGGGGCAATGAGGGCTCAAAGCTAGTAAGTACCATAATATTTTGGAAGCTCTTTATGACTTGAAATATCTGCTGCCCTCTATGAAGGGACCTTTCTTCTATTACTAAGTTGAGTCAGTAAACCTACTTCCTATCTATCTCTAGCAAGCATTTGAGTTGTTGTGTTGCAAGCATTCATATGGTGATTTATTCAATCATGTTCTCTATCTTCCTTGTTTGCACAAGACTCTTATTTATTGAGTATTACTTTGAAAGCCTTCATTGTGAAAAACCTTTTTGAGCAAAGAGTACTCAAGTTATAAAACTTCTACAAAAAGATTTTTGTGAAACTGTTTACCAGCTGTTCTCTGACCAGGAACAAAAGTTTGCCAATTCCAATTATGATTTATGTTTATGCATCTCTAATATGACTCCTGTACTTGTTGCAAGCTAAGTTATATAATGGTGAGTTTCTTTCTTCTATGAGTTGTGTAATGGTAAGTGTGATTCTTCTTGTCCATATTATTTTATCGACACTTCACTCCATAAACCTGTGAACATGTTTACTGAGCTCATTTTTCGCTTGGGGACAAGCGAAGGTCTAAGCTTGGTGTCAATACCCGGATTTTTAATCCCAGATGCCTGTTATGCGCAATCCCGAGATTACCATTTTTGTGAGACATAACAGATTGGATATCATAGTACATCATCCATTACAAACCATACATAAGGTCTTACACAAATAAGGATCTCATGATCCAGTTCTTAATACAATTCAAGTAGAGAAATAACGTAAAGATAACGATAGCATGGCGAAGTTCCATCTTCATGGTCATAGGCAATGCTGACGATGGGAGATGATCCTAGTTGTCGTAGCCTTCCTGCTGTCCATCCTTCTGATACTCCTCTTCATAGTCTGGCCACGGGAATAGCCAGGGACAAAGCCATGAGTACTCTTTAAGTACTCGCAAACTAATACTAATAAGTGAGGGATTTTGAGTAGGGTATACTAAGCTCTAGGGTTGTTTTGCAAAAAGCCAGATTTACCTTTACTAAGTTCAGAAGCAAAGAGCTAGTTTAAAGTTTTATAACACCTAAGTGGGAACTTGAATTTCATGTCACAACTCTGTTGTGGTCAAGTAAAAGTCATAAATCATTTCATAAGTCATTTTGAAAACATCTGACGACAGAACAGTATGGCCACTCCAACTGTCCATAACCGTGGACGCGGCTATTCGAATAGTTTGACACTCTGCGGAGATTGTACACTTTCACCACAACATTCAATACATCCGTCAGGAACAAATCCTGAATTCACCATACTCAGTATGCGGATAATCAATCCTAACCTTTCCATTACACGCCCTAGTATAGGCACCTCTCCTGTGAGTTTGGCCTCCCAACCATGACCAACTGTCATCTTGGGTACTGCATAGGTGGACAATCTTCACAAGGTAGCCTCAGCTCAAACCTTGGCCACAAGGGAACCCATACTAAGGTATATAAATTTCCAGTCAAGCCCTACCCAAATTTCGGGTATTGTGGTTGTACGGTAAAATTGGAATGGTATCGCATCCAGACAACCATCAGTTTTATAAAGGGATAAGGCTCATTCCTTAACATTTTCATCATCAAAATCATCTGGTGTTCCAAGAACACATGTCAAAACATTTCAGTAGAATGACTCATCATTCTAAGGTTTTCATAACCATTTTCATCAAGTGTTCCCATCTAAAGTTGGTCAAGTTTTATGCTTAGCACTAGCATCTACAAGTGGGGGTAAATACTAATGAGGGGGGGGGGGTTAAACAAGTGGGAATTAGCTAAGTTCAATCTCATGCCTCAGGATAACATCAAGATTTATCTAACTTAGGCCAAGTTTTATGCTCTTTATGCTATCTTCAAATATCTTTCTAATATCTACAAGTCACCAAGTAAACTCAAATAAAAGCTTTGATAAAGAAATAGAGTATTAAGCTTTGCAAGTAAAACTAGGATTGGGTATCATCACATGGGTATAAGCTTGCAAGTATTGGATTGCTCAGTTAATAGCTTGCATAGGTAAGGTAACTAGCAAGTGTTAGCTTGCTAGTTCAACTAGTAGTATTAGGCTTGCCTTGTGCAGAGCAGTGGTTGAAGTTCTCCTCGGCTTCTTCCTCGTAGTATCCTCCTTCCTCCTCGTATCCTTGGTCGGTACTAGCGTCTATAAATAAATACGAGGTACACAATCACCACACAATACTTAATTACTTCTATTTATCACACAAAGGTTCACACTAGATGATCTAGCATCATCACTATTATCACCAAGATTAAAGCACCTATCTTATTTATTTTATTTTAGAAAAGTAATTTCTACTCATTGAAAAACTACTCAAGATTTAATATTCTCCAACTCAAACATGGGATCATGTTGACACATGTCATCACCACATATTTCAGTACATGGGAATGTGATTTAAAGTGGTGTCACAATTTAATAAGGTTTAACCTTTTTATTTTAATTAAATAAAGT
The DNA here is from genome assembly GCA_023614405.1 of Avena insularis. Lineage (NCBI taxonomy): Eukaryota > Viridiplantae > Streptophyta > Magnoliopsida > Poales > Poaceae > Avena > Avena insularis. The sequence goes on along the minus strand of CM042687.1, from coordinate 325,087,378 downwards.
GACTAGAATGGCCTATGAGGCATTCTTTTATTACTTGATCATTATTTCTGAAAGTAACCCTATATATTTTTATATATTCTGAAAGGTAAGGTTAAATGTGATTTTTGACAGTTGGAATCAACTCAAAATCTTTTATGGTTGAATTTTGAAAAATGTTTGAATGCAGAAAAGCTTCTGCCCTGTTATTTTTACCATGGGTGATCTACAATTCTAAATGGTTTGAATCCAACGGGCTTGGATTAAGCACTCTAGTACCTTTCTAACAAAATTGGTTTCATGTATTTTGGTTCAGTGAATCGAGCTGGGTTGATTTTTTAATCTAGGTATAGAACTGAGTTTGAAATTAAATGAATAAACTTAAGTTTGAATTTTTGGGTCACGCAGGATGTTTAACTGGGCCAGCCCACTACGCACAGCGCGCGCGGGCTGGTTAAGTGAGCGACCCCACTCATCAGTGAGACAGCGAGTGGCGAAGCGGTACGGGGCGATTAGGGTCGCACGATCTAACTCTAATCCAACGGCTACGGTTCATCGTCCACGTCGGGCAGCGCCAGCGAGACAGAACCCTAGCGCGGCCTATGGGGGTCATGGGAGGCTCACTGGGGCTCTGACGATGGTCGGCGATGGGGGCGATCGACAAAGTCGACGACGGTGATCCTCCTGGTACCGGTGGCTCCTCCTGGGGCGGCTCCAATCGATAACGCCTCTCCTCCTCTGCAGCGGCGAACTCCGGTGAAATTCCGGCCACCTGGTGCTCGCCTTGCTCCGGGGGTGAGTGTGTGTGATCAGTGAGAGGTGGGGAGTGAGATGGTGTGCTCAAATCAAACGGGGATGGCCTCCTTTTATAGTGGCTGAAGGGGACCGACGGGCGCGGGTGGAGCTCGTCGTGGTCGTCGGAACAGTGGGCTAATGGCATGGGCGATGATAGGGGATGATGTGTTGCCTCCTGGCGAAGCTCAACGGCATGGTCACGCGGCGTGGGGCGATGCTAAACGGTCGGAACATCGTGGCGCTCTGGGCGGGTCCGACGGTAATTTTAATGGCGCATAGCGTGTGTGGTCCACGCGGCGGCGAACTGGGTTCTCTGGCCGGGTGCTATGATGCTGGCGATCACGTATGCAAGCGGCGAGGGCGGCGCGCGGTCTGTGGGCTGGTGTTGCTGACGGTGCACTGGTGCGCTCTCGGCTCGCACGCAGAGAAGCTTGGCATGAGCTTTCCATGTGGTCCAGGGGCTGGCAATGCTCGGGGCTGGGACAGAGGGTGGCGGTGGACGATGGTCAGTGCTCCAGATAAGGTTGGCGAGGCTAGTGCTTCCTCTAGCTCGCTGGCGACATGGGGGTGGCAAGTTTGCTCTCGGCATGCTCACCATTGATGGCTAGGCTTGCTCACAGTGGTGCCAAGGATTGTTAAAGAGGCTAGATGATCTACTAAGAGTTTGTTGCAACCAGAGAGGGAACAAGGTTGGCCAAATTCACTGCTGCAAATAGTGTTTAATGCTTTGTTGTTTGCTGATCACAAGGTGTTTGATGAAATGACCGAAAGAAATTCAAATTTGAATTTTGGATTCAAACTTGGTGGGTTTGCTAAGCACATACTAGGGAGTCTATGGTTAGTTGGATTAGTCATGGGGCACTGGTTTGGTTGGGTTTTGAAAATGTGTGATCTTCACATATGTTAAAGATTCAATTTTGAATTATCATTTGAATGGGGTTGCCAAATGTTTCTGTAAGTTTGAAAGGTGGGGTTTGATTCACTTTTACTTGGTCTTGCAAGGGGTGAAAAGAATTGGAAAAGTTTCTGTTTAAAATCTTGGACTAGAAACACTCAAAGTGACCTAGTGAGCAAGATTGGCAAAAATGACCATTTGCCTTATTTGATTTGTTTTTTATTTTTTCTTGATTTGTTTCTGCTTGGAAATGTTTTAGATGATGTTATTTTCATCCTTAAACCATTCCTTGATATTTAGGTTAATCACACAAGTCCATTCATGCATTCATCAAATCATCACATACACAGATGCATTCATTTGGTTTTTATTTAATCAAAGTTTTTTGTTAACCCTAATTTTAGTGATTAGAGTTTGATGATCATGATCAATAGTTTTGGAATGTTACACTTGGGGGGAGTTGATACATCCAATTTGCATCATCATTCTATATCATAATTTGCCTCTATTCATTGATATATGTCTTATTATGAGGTATCACTTATGTCTTTTCCTCTGTTTTTGCATGTTGGATGATTCTTGGAGGATGAACTGCCGGAGTCAGGTTTATGATGAAAAAAGAGGTGTTTTGATGCAATTTTGCAAAGATCAGAAAAATATTTATATTTCCTAGAAGACAGAGGAAGAAGGGGAGGCGTAGCCGGGCCACAGGGGGCCTACACCCCCCTAGGCGTGGGCCCACCTTGCCATGCGCCTAGGGCAGGTGTGGCCCACCTGGCCGGCTCCCGAATCTGCCCTCTCACCTATATATTCCTCATGGAACCCTAACACCAAAGGAGCGACCACAGAAAGATTTCCGCTGCCTCTGTGGGACGGAAAACATCGAGAGAGAAAGAGCTCTCCAGCAGACAGATTTCTGCTAGGGAAATCCCTTCCCGGAGAGGGGAGATCGTCGCCATCAACACCGTCATCTAGCTAGGATTCATTGGGATCATCATCATCCACACCATCATCTCCACCAGCACCATCATCACCACTCTGTCCTGCTGTAACAACCGTGTTGGATCTTGCATTAGTTCTTAGGGGAAACTTTCCCGGTGTTAATTACTATTGTAGTTGATGCTTGTGAGTGGAACCATTGGATTATTGTTTATGTTCAGATTGTTATCCATCACCATATCATCTTCTATCTTGATCCATATGATGTCTTGTGAGTAGTTCATCTAGTTCTTGAGGACATGGGAGAAGTCATGTTGTTAGTAGTGGATTTGTGTTGAGTTATTATTCAATGGTTTAGTATTTAAGTTATGGTGCTATTCTTCTAGTGGTGTCATGTGAACATTGACTACATGATACTTCACCATTTATGGGCCTAGGGGAATGCATTGTGTATTTGGATACTAATTGTGGGGTTGCCGGAGTGACAGAAACCTGAACCCCCGTTAGGACACCATTGCACAAGGGAGCGTAGGATCTCAGAGTTTAAAGCTGTGGTTAGGTTTATATCTTAATTACTTTCCTGTAGTTGTGGATGCTAGCAGGGGGTTTAATCACAAGTATGTATTAGTCCAACTAAGGTCGGTACATTAGCACAGGTTCACCCACACAACACTTACAACACCAAAGAAGAGTACTCAGCTATTTGAAGCAAAAGCACTTGACAGAATTCCCATGTGTCCTCGAGAACATTTGGTCCTTATAAGTATTTCCACCAGCTTGTAATTTGCTAAGAAAGGATTGGGCCACTTGCTGCGGTTGTTCGTTGTCTTTATTACTTGCACTTTGTTTTGTTGCTTTATCAGAAAACCCCTAAAAATCTGTTTGTTAAGTATTTACAGAGATTTCCTGCTCCATACCACTAGTCAACACCTTCAGCTCCTCGTTGGGATCGACACTCCTATTTATCGAGAGTACTATGATACACCCCCTATACTTGTGGGTTATCATCCATCCGCGTAAAGGAAGATACTCTCGGCCCACTCGGATAAGTTATATCCATAAGCTGTGCAGCGTGGGACTAGGTCACGAGGATATTACTTATCAGATCGAGTAAAGAATGTATTGTCGGTAACAAGGTTGAACCCTGACATAGATATGGCATATGATCAAGCCTTCGATAATACAATATCACAGAGACAAAAGGAATAATACATGGTGTTTATGGTTCAATGACAAATTTCATGGAATGTACAGGTGGTCATCATGGACATCCAGGTCCCGCTATTGATCATTGGTCAGAGAGGAGTCTTGACCATGTATGGAGTATTCTCGAATTGTTGGGTAGCACACTTAAGGGCTTGACGAAGCTTAGATATCGTTAATGGCTAGTTCAGAATCATTGAAGAAATGAGAAGAGAGAGACAAGAAAAATTCTAGGGAGATACGAAGGTGTTCGGAGAAAGGATAAAGGAAAAAGGACCGAAAAGGGTTTTTGGATAAATGATGATTTAAATATATGTTAATTGTGAATTAATATATTATAAATAATTAGCTTATGGTTTTAGGCTCTTGATCTGTGCATATGTGATATGCATGAGGTGGTTGATCGGATCTACTTAGGGTTTTGGTGGTCGATCTATGAGATAGATCGGTTTTGTGCAGATTGATTGGATCAATCACACTCGGGGGGTGCATGGTCGATCAGGTGGGAGATGATCAATGAGATTGGTCAGATCTGCATATGGATCAGATTTGGGTAAAAGTGTTTTATACCATGAAGGAATCCATGGTTTGTATCATAGATGAGATCTACGATTTTGAAAAAATTATCGGGTCACCTGCACTGCGAGGCCCCCGCCTTCGATCCCTGCCGCTATCCCAAGCGGGGCTGCCTCACATCATAGCGGCTTAGAGGTCGTTGCGGGTTTCACAATGCCGCTAGATATGGTATCTATGCATAACTTGTTTTTGCAGGAGGTTGTGAATGGTATGGTTCATGTACATATGATGTATGTATGTAATCCATACGTTATATTCGTATCACGGGTTTGTCAGCCGGCTAGAGCCAAAGTGTTGTCACTATTATTGTATAACAACATGCGTGTCGGCATGTGATGCCATCTTCTTGTATATTCTTTAGTGCTAGTGTAGCATGTTTGGAGGACTTGAAGGACACTACAGCCAAGGGCATGATGAAAAGATTCATGGAGATGGAGATCGCCATGATGAGAGCCATACCATTTCACATTATAATGAGATTATTTGTGACATTGTTATGTCTCTAGTTCTACCTCTATTAGATAGTTGGTAAATTTAATCCCTCAAAGAAGGTCTAGTCGGTCTCCCCGCTAGTGTTGCACCATCACAAGTCGGGCATTTTTGGTTTGTGGGCTCATAAAATTGAGGTGATGCCAATTCTTCTTGACAAGGTGGGTATGAGTCGGACTCTTACAGGTGGAAGCACTCAGTAAGCTAGACGGGTCTATCACAACGGTTGTGGGGCTCAGGGAGAATCGTAACCGGGGCATGAGATGCCACTCGACCAACAGGAGTCGCATGAGATGCGATTGGCAAGAGTTGCCTACCTAAATCACTTGACGGCTAGCGGTAATGCTAAAGCTCACTAGTCAACTTGCTTATTTAGGGTCCTGAATCACTAAGTAACCATCGTAGGGGTGTTGGTTCTAGTGGGAGCATAAGTATTGAAGTGTTTAATATGCTTGCTCTTTTATGAATACATGTCTTATGTGTTATTGAATTTTATGTTGTAGATAATAGCACCTAGTGGCAGTCTCCCTCAGATATCCGGTTTTACATTGAGAACCATTCTTGAGAAAGATAAACTGAATAACACTAATTTCACCAACTGGTATCGAAATTTGAGATTTGTTCTCAAGCATGAAAAGAAGGACCGTGTTCTAGATAACCCACTTCCAGATGAGCTGAATGAGAATGCAAGTGTTGATGTTACCAATGCCTACCGTCGGACCAAGGATGAGTCCATGGAAATTAGCTGCCTTATGCTTGCATACATGGAACCAAACTTGCAGTAGCAGTTTGAGAATGTTGAGGCCTACGATATGATCGAAAGTCTCAAAAGTATGTTCTAGGCTCAGGTAAAGACCGAGAGGTATCAAGTCTCTCAAGCTTTGCTGAGCTGTAAGCTTAAGGATGGCAATCCACTGAGTCCTCATGTAATCAAAATGGTTGGTTATGTGTAGTCTTTTGGATAGGCTTGGCTACCCCATTAGTGAAGAGTTCGCTACAGACATAATTCTGAACTCTCTTCCTAGTGCTTATTGTTAGTTCATATCGAACTACCACATGCATGGTATGGTAAGAAGCTCACTAAATTGCATGGGATGCTTAAGCAGGCAGAGGCTGATCTCAAGGTACCAATCAAGTGTTGATGGTATAGAATAAGGCTAAATTCAAGAAGAGTTCTTGGACTAATAAAAGGAAGACTAAGTCAGGAGGTAACGCTCAAGATTCGATCCCAAGTGCTTCCTCAGGGACAAAGTCTGGATCCACTTGCTTTTATTGCAAGGAGGATGGCCACTGGAAGAGGAATTGCAACAAGTATTTGGCCGAAAAGGCCAAGAGCGGTGGTGTGACTTCCGTCTCAGGTACACTTGTATGCATTGTTATAGACATTTATCTTGCTAATGCACCTAGTAGTTCTTGGGTATATGATACCGGATCAGTCATTCATATCTGCAACTCGTTGCAAGGACTGGTAAGAACTAGGAGCTTAGCAAGGGGCGAGGTTGACATTTGGGTCGGCAACAAAGCAAGAGTTGCTGCGTTGGAAGTTGGCACAATGCAACTTCATTTACCTTTAGGATTCTAAATGGAACTAAATAATTGTTATTATGTTCTAGTGCTTAGTCGAAACATCATTTCTGCCACATGTTTGATGAGACAAGGCTATGAGTCTAATATTAAGAACAATGGTTGTTCTATATATTTGAATGATATGTTTCACGGCTTTGCACCCGTCCAGGACGAGTTATTTGTTTTGAATCTTGATGGTGGGTTTGTCTATAACATAAATGTTAAAAGGTTGAATTATTTTTGGCATTGTTGTCTTGGTCATATAAGTTGGAAATGCATGAAGAAGCTCCATGATTATGGGCTCCTAACTTCGTTTGACTTGGAGTCGTTCGATACATGCGAATCTTGCCTACTCGGCAAAATGACCAAGACACCTTTTACAAAGAGTTGTGAAAGGGCGTCTAACTTGTTGGGACTAGTATATAGTGATGTATGTGGTCCAATGAGCACGACAGCCAGGGGTGGTTATGAGTACTTCATTACCTTCACTGGTGATTTGAGTAGGTATGGATATATCTACTTGATGAAACATAAGTCAGAATCCTTTGAAAAGTTCAAAGAATTCCAGAATGAAGTACATAATCAAGTCGACAAGAAAATAAAGTTTCTTCGGTCGGACCGAGGAGGCGAGTACATGAGCCACGAGTTTTATAACCATCTAAAGAGTTATGGAATAGTTCCTCAAATCACTCCACCAGGAACGCCGCAGAGGAATGGTGTCTCGAAATGGCAGAATCGTACCTTGTTGGACATGGTACGATCAATGATGAGTCGGACAGATCTACCCTTATCATTTTGGGGTTGTTGTCTAGAAACTGTAGCTTTCAAACTAAAAACAGATTACCATCAAAATCTGTAGAGAATACACCACATGAGACGTGGACATGCCAAAAGCCAAGATTGTCTTTTCTTAAGATTTAGGGTTGTGAAGAATTTTTCAAGCGACTTCAGCTGGAAAAGCTTACAGCCAAGTCGGATAAGTGTATTTTCATGGGGTATCCAAGGGAAACCTTGGGTTACTACTTCTACAACCGAGAAGAGGGCAAAGTGTTTATCGCTCGAAACGATGTCTTCCTTGAGAAAGAGTTTCTCAGTCGGGGAGTCAATGGGAGCATGGTGCGGCTCGAAGAAGTTCGAGAGGAACCGACTAGTGGCGCATCGGCAAAAGCCTTGGAGGTTGAGCCGGTTGTGGTAGCTAGGATGGCAGATGCACCTGAGCCACGAAGATCTGCCAGATTATGAAGTGTTCGTGATGTGTTGCTGTTAGACAGTGATGAACTGACAACTTATTCGGAAGCGATGGTCGGTTCTAATTCCGAGTCATGGCTTGGAGCCATGAGATCCGAGTTAAATTCCATGGATGAAAATCAAGTTTGGAACTTGGTTGATCTGCCAGACGGTGCAAGAACCGTCGAGTGCAAATGGGTCTTTAAAAGGAAAACTGGTATGGATGGAAATGTCTCTGTCTATAAAGCACGACTTGTCGTGAAGCGGTTCCGGCAGGTTCAAGGAGTTGACTACGATGAGACTTTCTCACCCGTAGCGATGCTTAAGTTAGTTCGGATCATGTTAGCTATAGAAGCCTATTTCAATTATGACATATGGCAGATGGATGTCAAAATGGCTTTCCTTAATGGAAATTTAACCGAGGACATGTATATGATACAGATCGAGGGTTTTATCGGTCCGGCTAATGCTAACTGATGATGGCGCTCAGTACTGTCGTGGGATGCTTTGTTGGAAACCCCAAGAGCAAGGTGTGATGAGCACAGCAGCAAGTTTTCCCTCAGTAAGAAACCGAGGTTATCGAACCACTAGGAGGAAGGAAATGTATCAAAGGTGTTGCAAGCAACGTGGAAACCTGCACACAACACAAACTCAAGACTTTGCCCCAACGAATCAGTGAGGTTGTCAAGCTCATCGGTTTGCTATAACAAAGGATTAAACGTATGGTGTGGAAGGTGATGGTTTGCAGCAAGTAAACAGTAACAGTGGAAGATGTATCAATGGTAAAGATTGGACCGGGTCCATAGTTCACTAGAGGTGCTCTCCTTAGATAAACAACATGGCATGAAGGGTAAACAAATTACAGCAGGGCAATTGACAGGAGCTGAGCAAGGCATAACAATGCAATACTAGACAAAAAGATCCTATGAGATTCGATTGGGCAATACAACAATATACATAGACCGCCATCCAACTGCATCTATAACTAGAAGTCCACCTTCAGGTTATCATTCGAACCCCCTCTAGTATTAAGTTGCAAGCAATAGACAACTGCTTTAAGCAAAGTGTGTAAGGTAAACAATCCACTTGTTCCATGAACAAGAGGCCGTTGTTTTATCCCTAGTGGCAATAGCACATCTACAGGCGAAGAGATTTCTGTCACTTCCCTTGGAAACTATAGGCATGAACCCACTATCGAGCATAAATACCCCCTCTTGGAGTCACTAGCAACTACTTGGCCAAGATAGCTACTGATACGTCCAAAATGTATCTACTTTCTCAAAAACTTTGCTATTATTTCTCCTCTAAACTTATGTGATTTGGATATAACTAACATGGACTGACGCTGTTTTCAGCAGAATTACCTTTGTGTCATGTTTTTGTGCAGAAAATCAACTATCAGGAACAATCCCGGAAAATATGTCAAAAACTATTTTTCACCAGATCGACGGAGCCAGAAGGGGAGACAGAGAGGAGGCCTGGGGGGCCCACACCCACCCCAGCGCGGTCCACTGACCAGGCCTAGAGGGGTGCACCACCCTGTGCACCCCCTCGGCATCCCTCTACACCTATAAGTTGCCTTTCGACCTAAAAACCGAGGGGAGTTCGATAGTTTTCCAGAAAGAGTTCAGCTCCACCGCTGCCACTAGAAACCAAGATTCGGATCCAGAAACTCCGTTCTGGCACCCTGCCGGGACGGGGAATTTGGAGAGGATCATCGCCATCGTCATCACCAACGCATCTCCATCAACCACCGATGTTTCCCTCATCCATGAGTGAGTAATACCCCGTTGTAGGCTTGGGGATGGTAGGGATTGGATGAGTTCTATCATGTAATCGAATAAGATCTGTTAGAGCATAGTGCCTAGTATCTCTATTAGTGTTATTTCAGTTTGTTGTAACTTGTTGTTCTTAATGCTTGTCACTAGGGCCCGAGTGCCATGATCTCAGATCTGACCTTATTATTGAATCATTATGATAGTATTGTTTGTGATCTTATCTGCAAGTTGTGTACACATATCATTGTTCGGATCCAAATGCCCCAAAGTGACAATAATTGGGACAACGGGAGCGGATGGATGTGGTGTGAGGATCACATGTGTTCACGGAGTGTTAATGCTTTGCTCCGGTGCTCTATTAATAGGAGCACCTTAATTGCCAGTAGTTCCCTAGAGGCCCCGCTGCCACGGGCTGGCTGGACAGAAGATGTTGTGCAAGTTCTCATTGCGGGCACGTATGACTATATTTGGAGCACATGCCTAGGATTGTTTAGTACTTGGATGCTTGTTATTATTTATCTGCAATGCCTTAGATCTTGAAGTTACATGTTTAGACTCGTCCATGCAACGCACGTACATCCATCCCTATGCCTACCGCACTCGAATCCTACTGCTACCGTTACTATCACTATTGCTACTGTTTCACTGCTGCTATTGCTTTACTGTTGCTACTACAAACTGTTACTACTGATAAACTTCTGTGAGCAAGAACTATTTCCAGGTGCAGCTGAACTGACAACTCAGTTGTTAAGGCTTCAAGTATTCTTTGGCTCCCCTTGTGTCAAATCAATAAATTGGGTAATACTACCCGCGAAGACTCTTGCGATCCCCCACACTTGTGGGTCATCAAGACTATCTTTTGGCGCCATTGCCGGGGAGCAAAGCTTTATTTGTAAGTTCACTTGGATCTATTATTGTTCACTGCTACTCCTTTCATCATGGGGAAGTCTCGTGATGGAAAGTTCCCTATTTTACCATCCACTTCAAGAAGAGGTACAGTCCTAAACACCTCTGTTACTCTTGATTCACCGTCTGTGATAAGTAAGCTTGTTACACCACCACCACATACTCATGCTACACACACTGCTACTACTGCTGAATCTGAAACTGCTTTTGATGCTCATGGTGTTACTTCTACTGTGCTTGATGCGAGTGGTTCATTAGGTCCTTTCCTAGATGCTACTATGGCTAGTCTAGGAAATACCGAACTCCTAGTGAAGCCACTGTTACACCTGTTAGCTCACCTGAGTCTAGAGAGAGTTATGATATTAATGATGGTTACATTCAGTTCACTGATGAATTTGTTGAAGAGTGCCGAAACACACATGGTACTAGTGCTATGAGGAGTCTCCTTGCTAGATGTACTATTATGCCTAAGTTGTCCTCTGATCCTAAGTTTGCCACTTCTCCCATAGATATTAAAGATGAAGACTATGATTTCTCTCTTGATTTGTCTTATTTAGATATAGTTGAGAAAGAACCTTTTTGTGGGACTGAAAATGAGAGTGATGTGGCTCATATGAATGAGCTTTCTACTATGAGTGCTTTGTTCTCTAATGATTTTAAGACGCGCAAGTACTTTGTTACTAATATCTTCCCTTTTTCAATAAAAGTATAAGCTAGGGCTTGGTTTAATAGATTACCTCCTGGTTCTATTGATAGCCCTGATTGCTTGATTGCTTCTTTCTTCTAGAAATATTTTACTCCCAGTGCTAGACATGCTTCTTTGTAGAGAATTTTTGATTTTAAACAGTGAGAAGAAGAGAAAATTGCCTGAGTCATGGACAAGGTTCTGTTCCTTGATTTATGCACATCCTGGATGTCCATTGCCTAAGAATGAGCTTCTTGATATTTATTATAATAGACTAACTGATGATTATAGGACATACCTAGATAGTTTTGTTGATTGTGTTTTCAGGAAAAGGACTCCTACAGATGCTGAAGAATTAATGACCAAGATAAGCAAGAATTATGATGATTGGACTTCAACTGAGCTAAATACACCTGCGCCTATTACTCCTGAACCAGTTGTGCCTGAACCAATTCTAGCACCAACAACAAAGAAGAGGGGAGTTATTGCATTAAATGATGAAGTGATGAAGGAAGGTAAGAAGTGTCTAAAGGAGAAAGGTATTAGAGCTGAAGATGTGAAGAATTTACCTCCTATAGAAGAATTATGTAAGCCAATTCCCCACTCATCTACTATTGAGGTACACTCTCTCCAATTTAATGAAGGTGATATTCCTTATGGTAAGCCTCCTGATCAATGCTTAGAGGAACTTGACACATTTATTGTTAAACAATGTAATTTTAATAAACAAGTTCAGAATCATTTATTGGAAAACTCTAGAGCTATCCATGAGTTTAAAGATATTGTGGAAAGAACTTCTAATGATATTAGAATGTTTTGTAAACACTTTCAAATGGTTCAAACCCAACTTGATCAACTTGCTAAGGTACAAAAGGATATGCTAGTTAATGCTTCAGGAAATAAACATGCTTATAGACTTAGAACTAGGAGTGGTGCAGCTACTCAAGATCCTTTATATCCTGAAGGACACCCTAAAAGAATAGAGCAGGATTCCCAACAAGGTGAAGATAGTGGTAGTCCTCGTAAGAGAAAGAAAAAGAAACATAAAGTAGTTGAGGAACCACTTGAACCTGATGTAGATCCTAATAGTATATATGTATCTGATGCTGAAACTGAGAGTGGTAATAATAATGATGCTCCTGATAAGGAGGAAGTTGAGGAAGAACCTGAGAAGCACACTAAGAACACTAGGTACACTAAGGAAGATTTTATTGCTAATAAACATGGTAAAGAGAGAGAACCTTGGGTGCAGAAGCCTATGCCTTTTCCAGGTAAGAAACATAAGTCAAAGGAGGAAGAACACTACAACAAGTTTTGTGAGTGGATGAAACCTTTATTTTTGCAAATTCCTTTGACTGATGCTATTAAATTGCCTCCTTATTCAAAGTATATGAAGGATATTGTCTCCAATAAAAGGAAGATTCCTAATGAGGAGATTTATACTTTGCTTGCTAATTACTCCTTCAATGGTAAGGTTCTAGAGAAACTTGGTAATCCAGGTATACAAACTACTCCCTGCTCCATTAAGAACAATTATGTTAGAACTGCTTTATGTGATTTGGGAGCTGGAGTTAGTGTTATGCCTTTTTCTCTCTATAAGAGACTCCAGCCAGAGAAGTTGATACCAACTGATATATCATTGCAAATGGCTGATAAGTCAACTACTATTCTTGTTGGTATATGTGAGGATGTTCTTGTTCAAGTTGCTCATAATTGCATGGTTTTAACAAATTTTGTTGTGCTTGAAATGCCTGAAGATGATAATATGTCTATTATTCTTGGGAGACCTTTTCTTAATACTGCAGGTGCTGTCATCAATTGCAATCAAGGAAAAGTAACATTCAATATTAATGACAAAGAGCACACTGTCTATTTCTCCAAGAAGGTTGTTAGAAGCTATTGCCTGAATTCCATTGAAAATATTGAGAGCATCAAGGTTGGAGAAATATATTGTCCCATTCCACAAGAAAATTTTGAAACTATTATGATTGGGACCATTGCTATCAAGTATGAGGTAACATAATCACCTTGTGGAATGCAAAGTTTTTTTCATATAAGATTGTTTTGGTAACAAGACTTGATCAACCTTGTTAACAAAAGGATTTTAATGAACAAAATAATGTTTCCACCATGGTTATACTTGCTTTCTTTTTACTTTTCTCCTTCTTAGTCTTTGCTTTAGCTTTAGTTTTGCTAGTAGTTTGCTTGTTTGAGTTTCTTAGAGCTCCTGTAGTTTGGCTTTTGGTTTGCTTTTGCTTCTTCTAAAAAAACTGTTTCTGCGAGAAAATCAATTTTCATACCCTGAAAATTGGCCACAAATAAAGTTTCCTGAAAAATCCCAGAAAATTCAAAATAATTTTTTCCACAAAAAAAGGGGCGGAGAGGTACCAGAGGTGACCCAGGGGGCCACCCCAGGCCAGCACACCCATGGTAGGCGCGTCCTACCAAGGGGTGGCGCCTAGGGGGTTTTTGCCCCACCTGGGCCCCTCCAGGCTGCCTCCTCAAAGCCACCTTGTTTCTCTCTCCCGAAAAACACCGGAAAACTTTCTCAAGCTCGAGTTCTTGTTGTTCTTGTTGTTCTTGCTCGTGATTTTTGATATCCTTGTTCAGCCCATCTCAAGTGCTGATTTTTGGAGGGATTGCTCATTGGTATGTGCCTCCTCCACTTGTCCAATTAGATTTGTGATTGGTAGATTGTATCTTGAGTATTTGCTGCTATAGGTGACAGGTTGTTTAAGCTTGCATGCTTGTTCTATGCTTAGAAACTTTGTTTTGATGCAAGTGTAGTCCTCTAGCAAGTTCCTATAGTAGTTTCTCATCATTTATCAACATAGAAATCACTTGGTTTGATGGTTGTTTAAAATTTCAGAAAAGTGAAGTCATGGACCACCACACATTTGGTGATATATTTGAGAGTGATGCCCTAGAAGGGCAAGGCTTCCAAGGTCATCTACCAGTACTAGACCCTCATACAATGAGGATCACATCACTCCGCGATTTGGTGACGAGGGAGATGAAGGGGATGCGCACCCCTCCACCTTTCCTTGCCAAACTTTCTTGCAAGCTGCTGGGATTCTTAACGACTTTATGGCTTTGATTCAGAGGGCTGGTCTAACAAGCTACATGCAGCATGAGAGTGCATAATATGCTTTGCTTACTAAAACATTTGTGGAGAGTTTCTCCTTTACTAACAGCATGTTCAAGCACTTTGTGTCTTTCAAAATTTATGGCAGGGCTCATTCTATGACTTTGAAGAAATTTTGCAAGGCCCTGGGACTTGGTACAGCTGGGTCATCAAAGAATATTCCAGCTGTTCCAGCTGATTTGTTGGAGATTTACCGAGGAATAACCAATGATGATGACCGCAGAGCTCAACGAGGGAAGATAAAGAATATTCAACTTCCAGCCATCGGGTACTTTGTCTACTATCTTACCACAAGTGTTCTTGGTAGGGAGAACACTAGTAATATTTCCAAATATCAATTGGCCTTCTTAGCTGCTGCGCTCAACAGTGAGGATAAGTATAATCTTGGTTCCCTCATTGCTCGTCGTTTAGCTGCTAAGGGACCCATTTATGGGGGAATTATTGCTACTCGTATTGCTGCTACCTTGGACATTGTTGTTGATCCACATGATGCAGTTTTGGCTCCTCATAGGCTTGATCTTGCTGCCATGAAGGCGCAACACTTTGTCACCACTAGCTCTACTCTTGATAACTTGGTTTATAGAATGTTGTTTATTGACGGGGAAGAGAGAGAGATCCCTCTACCCCAAACCATTTTGTTCAGTATTTCTCAGGGACCTTGGTCACGCTCGAAGGAGGAGATGGATGACACGCTGTGCTCTCTTAACTTCCATGGGCGCTATCAGGAGGAAGCGCCCTCATATGGCCCCGCAGTACACTATACCAGGGAGTCCTCGAGATCGTACCAGGACGAGGGAGCCTCCTCGACATACTATGGAGGTGCATCTTCTTGGGCACCATGGGATTGAGCCCCACTTAGGCCAAAAGCCTAAGCTTTTGGGGGAGGTATACCGACGTCACACTCATATATATATCATGTTCTGTCGGTTCTTTGTATATCCATTGTTTCGCTTTCTTTTTGGTTCTTGTTGCTTCTTTCTAAAAAACACAAAAATACCAAAAATATTTTTGTTGTTTCTCTTGTTTTGTTTCTTTGTTTCTTTGCTTTGGTTTGCCTTAAAATAAAAATCCAAAAAGATTTTGCTTTGTTTGATTTGCTTTGTTTTTCTTTGGTTTTTCTTTGTTTGCTTGTTTCTAGAAAAATCGAAAACACCAAAAATATTTGTTGTTCTTCTTTGGTTTTGTGAGCTTTTTGCAGGGTTCAACCGTCCTCAGTGGATTTTGGTTTTCATGTTATTACTCAAGTCACACAAGTGAAGGGCAATAATGAATATTAAGACAACTTGAGGTGTGGTAAGAGGCTGGTAACGAACTCTATTTGTTTCATTTTTGTACATATACTCATCATTGTGAGCATGCTTAGCCTGTTTGTGTAAGGTGTATGTCATTATGGATGCTTAGTAGTTCTTGCTTGTCTATGATTAGCTCAAGCTTGCTAATAGTTTGTAGCATGTCATATGAATGTTTGCTTGCATTGTTTTATTCATACTTTGGTATGATATTGTGGTATCCTCCTCTGACAGTTCATGTGATTCGAATTGGCACATGCTCACGCATGTATATGACTAATCAATAGTCAGTAAGCCTCGATGATTTATTTTGCCTCAGAGTTCTTGTATCACTTTCATGCCATAATTAGTCCTGTTTTGTTGCAAGCATGATTATGACAGTTATTGCTCTCTTGTTTGTCGCTCCCTCTCTATTGCTAGCCTTCACTTGCACTGAGTATGTGCTCTACA
The DNA here is from genome assembly GCA_023614405.1 of Avena insularis. Classification (NCBI taxonomy): domain Eukaryota; kingdom Viridiplantae; phylum Streptophyta; class Magnoliopsida; order Poales; family Poaceae; genus Avena; species Avena insularis. The sequence continues at coordinate 325,071,459 of CM042687.1, read as the reverse complement.
TGTGCTTCCAACTCCTCAAAACCAATATTGCCAACTGTGTCCACCATACCTACCCATTAGCATCGTTGCTACTTTAGTGCATATTTTATATATGCCGTGTTTTCTTCCAAAATAAAATGTTTGTCTGTTTTGAGAAAGTTAGTTAGTAAAGCTCTCACGAACTTGATGGCACACATTATTCCTAGCGCTTAATAATCTTGAACCATTGTGACTAGTCCATGAAAGTTATATGCTTGCTTATTATATGTCGAGTCAGAACTGCGGTCACACGGGGAATGCTTTCAACACCTGTTGGATATCTCATCTAGTTGATTCTTTGATCTTTTGTTTACGGATGTCGACGATGTGAAATAAAAGGGGAGGTTGTGAGTTCATGGAGTTTATACATTGTCTTAGATAAACGCCTGGGCCACTAGCCTAAGCCATGCCTAATCATGGTGGAAACTTGCAGCATCACCATGTTGAGCATCTATGAAGCATCCTCAATAAAAAGCTATGCATATGGTAAATAAAAATATTGCTGAGATGCTCATTGTGTGCTTTCCTTGTCATTTTGGTTATGGGAAAGCTCCTGTACCATGTGCAAGGGGTACCCCATTGGCGGTTCTCGATGATATGCATGTATTTACAATGACAAGAACTTTCAGGTGACCAAAGTTGAGTAGCATGCGGAGCGACCCTCGTACTCAAGGGACTTGGGATTTCCAGCCTATGGTCTGTTAAGCATATAATTCAGAGTGGACCTCACTTTCACCTTAACCACATGAAGATGCCTATGATAGGGGCAATGAGAGCTCAAAGCTAATGAGTACCTTCCTTTCAGCATTAGGAAGCCTTTCAAACCTTCACAAAACTGTTTTCACAATTTTGTTGAGTCACCACTTATTCTATGAGCACCTTCTTGAGAGCATATTTGTCATTCTTGTGTTTGTTCCAAAACTTGGTTAATTATGTCATGACTTTGATGCTTGTATCTCTGATATATTTACCTCTAGTCTTCACTTGAACTTAAAGAGGTGCCTTGGCATTCATATTGTGCTCTTCAAACAAAGGCAAGCGAGATACCACTCTATCATACCTTATTATGAGCATTGCAATGTTGCTTATTATTGAGTTGGTTTCTCTTCATAGCTCGCAATGATTATTGAGTAGACTTAGTTGCATACTTCTTATTATGAATTTTCTAAGCATAGACTCATGTGCTGAGAATATATACATCATATGAAGCAAAGTGTTTGTGAAAGTTCTTTTATCACACTCAGTTTTCAACTGAATTGCTTGAGGACAAGCAATAAGCTAAGCTCGGGGGGAGTTGATACGTCCAAAACATATCTACTTTCTCGAACACGTTGCTATTGTTTCTCCTCTAAACTTGTGTGATTTGGATACAACTAACATGGACTGGCGCTGTTTTCAGCAGAATTACCTTGGTGTCTTGTTTTTGTGCAGAAAATCAACTATCAGGAAAAATCCCGGAAAATATGCTAAAAACTATTTTTCACCAGAAGATCCACGGAGCCAGAAGGGGAGATAGAGAGGAGGCCTGGGGGTCCACACCCACCCCAGGCGTGGGCCCACCTGACCCCGCGCCTGGAGGGGGTGCAGCCACCCCAGGCACCCCCTCGGCCTCCCTCTGCGTCTATAAGTTTCCTTTCGACCTAAAAACCGAGGGGGGTTCGATAGTTTTCTAGAAAAAGTTACGCTCCACCACCGCCACCAGAAACCAAGATTCAGATCCAGAAACTCCGTTCTAGCACCCTGCCGGGACGAGGAATTTGGAGAGGATCATCACCATCATCATCACCAACGCATCTCCATCAACCACCGATGTTTTCCTCATCCATGAGTGAGTAATCCCCTGCTGTAGGATTGGGGATGGTAGGGATTGGATGAGTTCTATCATGTAATCGAATAAGATCTGTTAGGGCATAGTGCCTAGTATCTCTATTAGTGTTATTTCACTTTGTTGTAACTTGTAGTGCTTAATGCTTGTCACTAGGGCCCGAGTGCCATGATATCAGATCTGAACTTATTATTGAATCATTATGATAGTATTGTTTGTGATCTTATCTGCAAGTTGTGTACACATATCATTGTCCGGATCCAAAGGCCCCAATTTGACAATAATTGGGACAACCGGAGGGGATGGCTGTGGTGTGAGGATCACATGTGTTCACGGAGTGTTAATGCTTTGCTCCGGTGCTCTATTAAAAGGAGCACCTTAATTGCTAGTAGTTCCCTAGAGGCCCCACTGCCACAGGCTGGCTGGATAGAAGATGTTGTGCAAGTTCTCATTGTGGGCACGTATGACTATATTTGGAGCACATACCTAGGATTGTTTAGTAATTGGATGCTTGTTATTATTTATCTGCAATGCCCTAGATCTTGAAGTTACATGTTTAGACTCGTCCATGCAACGCCCGTCCATCCATCCCTATGCCTACACTTTTCGAATCCTACTGCTATCTCAAGTACTATTGCTACTGTTTCACTCATGCTGTTGCTTTGCTATTGCTACTACAAACTGTTACTACTGATAAACTTCTGTGAGCAAGAACTATTTCCAGGTGCAGCTGAAATGACAACTCAGTTGTTAAGGCTTGCAAGTATTCTTTGGATCCCCTTGTGTCGAATCAATAAATTGGGTAATACTACCCGCGAAGACTGTTGCGATCCCCTACACTTGTGGGTCATCAGCTACTAACAACGGAGAGCATGCAAGATCACAAACAACACAAATATGATAGAATCAAATAGACAAAACCATTAATCAATCTGACATAGTAATCTCAATATCCATCGGATCCCCGCGAACACAACATGCATGATTACAAATAGATTAGATCTTGATCATGAACGGAGCTCACAAGTTCTATACATGAAAGCACAAGGAGGAGATACAACCATCTAGCTACTACATGGACCCGTAGTCCAAGGTGGAACTAGTCACGCTTCATACCAGAGGCTGGCATGATGAAGAAGAAGGCCTCCGAGATGATCTCCCCTTTGGCAGGGTGCCGGGAAGAGCTTCAGATCCCCCGATCTAGGGACGATGGTGGTGGCAGATACAGAAGGTTTGTGGAGTTTTGATCGGGTCCTAGGGCTTCTACATCGGGGGCTTCTTATAGGTGAAGAGGCGAGGCTGGGAGGCGGCCAGAGGGCCCACACCCTACCCAGGCACGAGGTGGGCCCACCCGCGCCTAGGGGGGTGTGGCAGCCCAGGCTCGCCTCTCCAGCTCTCCTCTGGACTTCGTGTCGCCCACGGTAAAATATTGACTTTGGCTTTTGTCCCGTCCAATTCCGAGAATATTGATTTTCTACCTTTCTAGAACCAAAAACAGAAGAAAACAAGCAACTTGCACTATGGCAACTTGTTAATAGGTTAGCTCCAGAAAAGATATAAAAACACCTTAAAGTGTAGACAAAGCAAAGCAAAGTAGATACTAAACAAGCATGGAGCATCAAAAATTATAGATACGTTTCCGACGTATCACTGACAAGGTATGAAAACTTCAGAAATCCATTTATGGGTTGAAGCAAGTATCTCGGAGTTGGAACATTCGCTTTGATGAGGTAGTCAAATTGTTTGGCTTCATCAAGAGCGATCATGATTCTTGTTTATACAAGAAGTTTAGTGGGAGCAAAGTAAACTTTCTAATCTTACATGTGGATGACATATTATTGATTAGAAATGATGCCCGGATGTTGCAAGAAACTAAGGAGTCATTGGGAAGGTGTTTCTCAATGAAGGACTTAGGTGAGGCAACTTATATTCTAGGAATCAGGATCTATAGAGATAGATCCAGGCGGCTCATTGGATTGAGTGAGAGTACATATTTGGACAAGATGTTGAAGAAGTTCAACATGGAGTCGTCTAAGAAGGGGTTCTTACCGATGTCCCATGGTGTAAAACTAAGCAAGACTCAGTGTCCTATGACAACTGATGAGCAAATTCGGATGAGTGAGATTACGTATGCTTCGGCAATTGGATCCATCATGTATGCCATGATTTGTACTAAGCTAGATGTTTCCTATGCTCTAAGTGTTATGAGAATATACCAGGCTGACCCTGTAGAGATCCACTAGGCAGCGGTTAAGACCATCCTAAAGTAATTTAGAAGGACTAAGGATGTGTTCATAGTGTATGGTGGTGAGGATGAACTCAGTGTAAGGGGTTACACGGATGCGAGTTATCTCACTGATTCAGATTATTCTCGTTCGCAATCTGGATACGTGTTTATTATAAACGGAGGGGATGTGAGATAGAAGAGTTCCAAGCAAGAGACTGTATCAACATCTACAACAGAGGCTGGGTATATTGCCGCCTCAGAGGCAGCAAAGGAAGTTGTTTGGGTGAGGAATTTCCTCGTGGATCTTGGTGTGGTTCAGGGCTCGTCCAATCCGTTAGACGTGTATTGTGACAATAATGGTGCTATTGCACAAGCCAAGGAACCTAGACAACACCAGAAGAACAAACATATACTCATGCGATATCACCTGATTTGCCAGTTCGTGGATCAACGTGATATTAGGTTATGCAAGGTACACACAGATGTAAATGTTGTGAATCCATTGACAAAGTCACTTCCACAGCCTAAGCATGAGGCGCACATAAGAGCAATGGGCATTAAATGCCTAGACATGTGATGTCGGGATGATTGACTCTAGTGCAAGTGGAGACTGTTGGGAATATGCCCTGGAGGCAATCATGTATGATGATATTCCCCAAAATATTCATAAAGTTATTAAGTTATCCCTTGTGTGAACATCTGATATATATCATCGAATACGTGATTTGGTTGTGGAACTATATATTCATCTTGTTCTTACAAGATGTCCTTAGTCGTTGAGGACTAATGTGAAGTTGGCTTGATGACTCGGTTCCACTTGTCATGGGCATGGTGATGTTATTCCAACTTGCACTGACTCGGCTAAAGAGTTTAGTGAGTCGGACTGACCCACAATTGAGATACAATGTCACATACCAAAAAAATCCAAATTTTGAAATGTGAAAAATAAATAAACAAAATAAATAATTTTTGAAATTTAGTGTGAAAAGAAACTTTTTGCTTCTAAATGGAAACATCAAATCTTACTTGAACAAAATTTGAATAAGAAAGCAACAAACAAATATTCCCAAGTCAAATGCATTCATGCATGGAAAGAATCTTGAATTTAAAACACTTGGGAAAAAATAAACCAAAACCCTAATGGAATAAATCAACACTAAATTGTGAGCAAAGTAATCCTAAAAGGATTTAAAAAGATAAACAAATATTAATTAAAATTATGCAAATTGGAATCACCAATTTTGGATCTCTAAATGAAAACATATGGATTTTATAAGATAAAGAAAGAAATAATTGCAAAGACAATTTAAATCTTGGCCAAATCCATAAGCAAATGGAATAAATATAATCCAAATAAAATAAAGGAATAAATATTATTTATAAAATTATATGGGCTTTTAACCATATTCAATTTTATTTGAATAAAGACAAAAATTCCTAATATATATGATTAATTAAATCATGAGAAAAATAATTGAAATTGCCAAAATGTATTAAAAGTTATCTAATTAACTTAAAAAGAATAAAATAATTATTTTAATAAAATAATATGGTTTGAACCATATTTAAATTTAAATAAAGACAAAAGCTTCATTTAAATAAATATTAAAGCATAACAAACTATTTGAAATAATTCAAGGTGGGCTATTTAACACACTATTAAATAGATAAAACCTACTGAAAAGGTTGGGTCAAAATTTGAATTCAAACTGAAACTTAAATCAAATGTTTGAATTTAAAACTGAAAATAGAAATAGAAAAAGAAAAAGAATTAAGAAGAAAAAATAGAAAACAGACCAATCCATCTAACTTACCCTAGCCCAGCAGGCCCAGCAAGCCCAGCACAGCCCACCCGACACTCTCTCTTCCCCGTTCTTTTTTCACCCATGCCCTTACCCCTCACCTCGCTGACGAAGTGGACCCGCGCCAGCTCAGCATCATCGTCCTCACCCTCCCCGCGCGACATGTTCTCCCCCAATTCCTCCCGACCGTTTCCTGCTAGATTTCCTCGGCGTAAATTCGCGTTACTGCCGCACTAATCCCTCCCGCGACCGTGCACTACTAAGCGCCCCTCTCTCCTCTCCCTTTCCCCTCAGTCCCCATTCCACCGGAGCCCCTAGGCTGCTTCAATTTCTGCTCGAACCCACCGCTGCTCCGACGAGCCTCCGCGTCGATTCCGGCGAACACAGCCACCCCCTTGCCCCCTGGATTCCACGAGCTTTCTTGCCAACACCTCGCGCACCTGCCAGTGGTCTCTGTTTTCCCGCGCATGCCCCACAGCCTCGGCTTTGTCCATGTCTGAGCGCCACCGACGACAAGCTCGACTCCGGTGAGCCACAGTCATCGACCTCGTACGCCCCTTGCCCTATGGTAGGTACCATCATAACCCCTGCAAGCGTGCACACCTTCCTGACTCGTTTCCTTGCCTTCTTACGCCACATGAACTCTCCCCCGTCGACGACCGTGCGTGCCCGAGCCAGTAGGCAACTCCGGTGAGCAATCCGTGGCAACCTCGTGCGCCCCTTGGACAAAGACGACCATGTTAATCAACTACTAGTCACGGCGAACTCGGTGAGGCCCTCCTCCCTCTCCCTTGCTTCCTAGTTCCACCGGACCGCCGTGCAGAGCCGTCGCCGCCGTGCACCGTCGCCAGCACCACTAGTTCATGGTCAAGGTGTTGTGGACCGTTAGATCTAGATCACGTGGCTGTGAAAGAATCACTTAAAAGAAGAGGTACGCATCAATCTGTACCGTGCAATCTCACTTAAATCCTACGGTCTGTATCGATCGATCCAAACGAATCGGTATGCGCCAGTAGGAACACGCCACGTGGCTAGACTCGGGTTTTAAAAACAAAAAAAGATCTATTAGATGATTGAATTTGCAAAATTCATAAATTTTGTTCTGCTTGGCCAAATTTTACAAATTTTATATCATTGGATTAAGAAAAATGCAAACTTTGCAACCATTTCCTTACTTCAGTATTTTGCTTCCGTAAAATTAGGTGTTTTTGCAGAAACATTTGTAGGACTATTTTGTGTATAAAAATTATTCTAAAAATGATTTTTGAGTAAAATCTTTTGCAAATGGTTTGATTTGAACTCTCTAACCCTAAAAACTAACATTAGAATTTAAAAACATATTTTGTGACACTAAGGAATTATTCTTTTGAATAAAAGCATTTCTAGTAAAACAAAAATATTGCTATGATTTAAAAATGATTTTTGGGTGAAAACTTTTGCAAATGGATTTGTTTTAAACACTCTGACCATAAACACTAACATTTGTGTTTAAAAACATATTTGGTTAACACTATAAAGTAATACTTTGAATAAATGCATTTCTAGCAAAACAAAAATGATTTAAAAAGGCCATTTTCACTAACTTGTTTTCAAATGTTTTACCACTTTTATAAGTGACCAGTGGGTGGTTTAAAATGTTTAAAGCCTTATTAGAAACCACTTTTCCAAATAAAACAACCTTTGCATGTTTGCATGCATTTCTTTGTTTTTATTATTTTATGTGGTGAATTTTTTGAATGTTATTTTGAAATTGTGCCTTGCTTGATTGAATTGTAGTGAACCTTGAAGAGTGTGACAATTGCAAGGTCAAGGAGTGTACCTAGTTTATCTACCAAAAAGTCAAGTGGTTCTTCATATATTGTGTCCTATTATTTTGACTATGCATTAGTGATATTTTGAGTAGGACTTGCATAGAATTTTCTAAGTATATATATGTTATGCCTTGGGAAATCCTAGTAGATGATGCCTTGGTAGAATTTTCCTTAAGTTAAGATTCTTGCAACTAGTATGCTTAGCTTAGCTAGTAGAAAACAAGGGTGGATTATTCATGCTATGAAATATTTCTAAGTCTATGACTTATGTTTTGCTTAATAAAACAACTATGTGAATGAATCACCTGGGTGGAATGGTGAGAATGGTTTGTATTGAGTGGTTACACAAGGCCCAGGATGGCTACCTTGTGTATCACACTTGTGGAAAGCCACCCAGGAACAAAGAGATTTGAGATGTTAAAGTGTTGAGAAGCTTCTAGTGCGGCCACATGGCAATATGGGATCTGTCTGGATCATATAGGTTGCAATAACTTGGTCAGATGGACAGAAGGTGGTAGGGTGATAGGATGGAACGCGTCCATTTGGTCTAAGGGAAGGCTTCTGAAAGATCTTGTCTCGATGCATGTCGAGTCTTGTGGGAAAAGTGCACCACCTCTCGAGAGAGTAAAACCTAAGTGCTTAGCCGTGTCCCTGACAATGGACAATTTGAGCATCAAGACATTGAAGCTATCAAGGATCTCCTCATCCCAATTTCTAAGTTAAAAGCTTGTGGTTGAACAAGGGTTAAAAGGTTCACCAATTTCTATTGGTGGTTCCTTGGGTGATTTTGACATATAAAAACTTAGTGTTTTCAACTAATAAGGAAAACCTTATTTTGAGCAAAGAAAGCCTAAGATACACTTAGCCAGATGCATATAGATGTTAGATTCCACTATTCTACCATAGTATCACTTGCCAATACAATTCAAATGTATTAACCCTTGTGGCTGTAACTTATTATGTTCCAGGTTTGTTTGGTGTTAGTGAAGTTTGTTGAGTAGGGATTACAAGTCTACAACTAACATGATTGCCTGTGGCACTTGAAGATGAAGGACTCCATACTATATAGTTATATCTGCTGCATTGTAATGAGATAGCCAAATGAGCTATGTAAGATGTAATGAATTATTTTACTCCTGGCTATAAGTTATAATATGACCTTTGTTTCTTGATATTACATCTTCAACTGTGGATGTTAGCTATTGATATAGGGACTAGCATTGTAAACACATGGATCTCTACCTTATCATGTTAGGACCTCTACAGATGGTATCAGAGCACTATGTTGCCTGTAGGATTGTAACCCTAGGATTGGACAAAACCCCTCAGAAGAATAGGAGTTGTATTTGTTCAAACTTATTTACAAACAATCTAGTAAACTCTTTCCTCAACATTTTGTTTTGATTCTACATCTCTTATTTTTCAAATTGATGGACAAAAACATCAACATGAGCAAGGACTTCAACATCACCAATGACTTCAACTTTAGTTTCACCAAGGACTTCAACTTGGACATCACTAAGGACTACAAGTGAGACTAAGAAACACAACTTAGAAGGAACCATCATTACCTTTGAAGCTTTTTGACCAAGATGCAAGAATTTTCTTCCAAGGATACCATGATCTAGTTCATGAAGAAACAATTAAGAAGAATTGGGTTCACATGAGATCATCCCATAGTTGGACCACCATAGTAATGTTTTGTTAAATCAATTTATTGAACACATCAACTTATGTGGTGTAGCAAAAATATTTTGTTGCCTAAAAATGTGCTTGAAGCTTGTTGATTGAGTGGATTGCATGATTGTGATTGCTTGCACATTGCTTGTATGGATTGTTTTGTGTGAGTAGAATTCTTCCTCTAGAAAACCTTTTGCCTAATCTAATCCCAATCCAACCCAAACAGATGACTTCTCCAAGAGACCACAACTCCAACATCAAGGATGGTGATAACAACAACCAAGAGATGCACATGAGAGAACAACTACTAGCAACCCAAGCCCAGTGGAATCAAGTGACAACTCAGTTTTTAGCCAACAACATTGAGTTAGACCCAGTTATGCTAAAGTTCTTGGAATCACAATCCCAATTGTTGCAAAGGATGACCAATCAGATGATCAACATGAGAAGCAACCTTTACCAAAGTGATTGTGACAACAATGATATCAAGGATGATATTATAGAAGGAACTCAAGCCTGCAAAATCTATGGAGACATAGGACACACTTACAAAGAACATGTGGACCAATGCCCTAATTGTGAAGAGAAACATCCAACTATACAATGCCCCACATCTCAAAAGTCTTGTTTCCTATGTGAAGGAAATGATCATGTCCCTATACAATGCCCCATCTATCCTATAGTTCAACAGATGAAACAAGATGGAATGCATCAAATGTTTGCAAACCTCCATGAGGGAACAAATTCTACCAAGAAAGATGAAGACAAAGTCAAGTCTCAGTTTGCACCTCCATACATTGTGACCCACCATGGTGGACAAAAGAGGAAACATGGACATTATCCTAGGAACCGTTCTAAGAACCGGGGATGTTTTCCCACATTCATGGTGAAATATGAAGAACATGAACTAAGAGCCCTCCTAGCTTTGGAGAGACCCGAAAAGAAGAAGAGCCAAGGAAACAAACAAGAGATAGTGATACCCAAGAAGAAGGATATTAGCCAAGTGATGTGCCACAAATGCAAAGAGCTAGGCCACTATGCATCACATTGTCTAGAAAATGAGAAAGACAAGACAAGCAAAACTATAAGAAACATCAACCTTGTCACATGTTTCAAATGTGTAAACAAAGGACACTATGCAAACAAATGTCCAGAGAAGTTACATCAAGATACCAAGTAAGCCAAGATGTAATCTAGTTGAAAATCTTTTAAGGGTGGTAGTACCCTAGTTTTCTTGAAGCCACCTTGTAACCTCTAGCCTTTCTGAATCTCGGGACGAGTTTCCTTTTAAGGGTGGTAGCCTGTCACATCCCAAAAAATTTCCAAATTTTGAAATGTGAAAAATAAATAAACAAAATAAACAATTGTTGAAATTTAGGGTGAAAATAAACTTTTTGCTTCTAAATGGAAACATCAAATCTTACTTGAACAAAATTTGAATAAGAAAGCAACAAACAAAGATTCCCAAGTCAAATGCATTCATGCATGGAAAGAATCTTGAATTTAAAACACTTGGGAAAAAATAAACCAAAACCCTAATGGAATAAATCATTTCCAAGATCACCCAAGACTATGGATTTGATCCATATAAAAAAAATTAGCAACAAACATTTCTAAATGATAAAAAATGATAAACAAAAATATTATAAAACCATGGAAATCAGTTTCACTCAGTTTGGAGCCATGGATAAAAACTTATGAATTTAATAAGATAAAAGGAAATAATTTCCAAAGCTAATAAAGCTCCTAACAAAAATCAACACCAAATTGTGAGCAAAGTAATCCTAAAAGGATTTAAAAATATAAAAAAATATTAATTAAAATTATGCAAATTGGAATCACCAATTTTGGATCTCTAAATGAAAAGATATGGATTTTATAAGATAAAGAAAGAAATAATTAAATAAGAAATAATTGCAACGACAATTTAAATCTTGGCCAAATCCATAAGCAAAAGGAATAAAGATAATCCAAATAAAAATAAAGGAATACATATTATTTATAAAATTATATGGGGTTTTAACCATATTCAATTTTATTTGAATAAAGACACAAATTCCTAATATATATGATTAATTAAATCATGAGAAAAATAATTGAAATTGCCAAAATGGATTAAAAGTTATCTAATTAACTTAAAAAGAATAAAAATTATTTTAATAAAATAATATGGTTTGAACCATATTTAAATTTAAATAAAGACAAAAGCTTCATTTAAATAAATATTAAAGCATAACAAAATATTTGAAATAATTCAAGGTGGGCTATTTAAACACACTATTAAATAGATAAAACCTACTAAAAAGGTTGGGTCAAAATTTGAATTCAAACTGAACTTAAATCAAATGTTTGAATTGAAAACATAAAATAGAAATAGAAAAAAGAATTAAGAACAAAAATGGAAAACAAACCAATCCATCTAACTTACCCTAGCCCAGCAAACCCAGCACAGCCCACCCGGCACTCTCTCTTCCCCGTTCTTTTTTCACCCGCGCCCTTACCCCTCACCTCGCCGACGAAGTGGACCCGCGCCAGCTCAGCATCATCGTCCTCACCCTCCCCGCGCGACCTGTTCTCCCCCAATTCCTCCCGACTGTTTCCTGCTAGATTTCCTCGGCATAAATTCGCGTTACTGCCGCACTAATCCCTCCCTGCGACCGCGCACTACTAAGCGCCCCTCTCTCCTCTCCCTTTCCCCTCAGTCCCCATTCCACCGGAGCCCCTAGGTTGCTTTAACTGCTCGAACCCACCGCTGCTCCGACGAGCCTTAGCGTCGATTCCGGTGAACACAACCACCCCTTGCCCCTGGATTCCACGAGCTTGCTTGCCAACACCTCGCGCACCTACCAGTGGTCTCTTTTCACCCGCGCATGCCCCACAACCTCGGCTCTGTCCATGTCTGAGCGCCACCGACGACAAGCTTGACTCCGGTGAGCCACAGTCATCGACCTCGTACGCCCCTTGCCCTCTGGTAGGTACCATCGCAACCCCTGCAAGCGTGCACACCTTCCTGACTCTTTTCCTTGCCTTCTTACGCCATAGTAACTCGCCCCCGTGGACGACTGTGCGTGCCCGATCCAGTAGGCAACTTCGGTGAATAATCCGCCGCAACCTCGTGCGCCCCTTGGACAACGACAACCACATTGAGCATCTACTCGTCATGGCGAACTCGGTGAGACCCTCATCCCTCTCCCTTGCTTCCTAGTTCCACCGGACTGCCGTAGGCAGACCCGTCGCCACCGCGCGCCGTCGCCAGCACCGCCAGTTCATGGTCAAGGTGTTGTGAACCGTTAGATCTAGATCACGTGGTTGTGAAAGAATCACTTAAATGAAGAGGTATGCATCAATCTGTACCGTGAAATCTCACTTAAATCCTACGGTCTGTATCGATCGATCCAAACGAAGCGGTATGCGCCAGTAGGAACATGCCACGTGGCCAGACTCAGGTTTTAAAAACAGAAAAAGATCTATTAGATGATTGAATTTGCAAAATTCATAACTTTTGTTCTGCTTGGCCAAAGTTTACAAATTTTATATCATTGGATTTAGAAAAATGCAAACTTTGCAACCATGGAATTAGTTTAGTATTTTGATTCTGTAAAATTAGGTGTTTTTGCAGAAACATTTGTAGGACTATTTTGTGTATAAAAATTATTCTAAAAATGATTTTTGAGTAAAATCTTTTGCAAATGGTTTGATTTGAACTATCTGACCCTAAACACTAACATTCGAATTTAAAAACATATTTTGTGACACTAAGTAATTATTCTTTTGAATAAAAGCATTTCTAGTAAAACAAAAATGTTGCTATGATTTAAAAATGATTTTTGGGTGAAAACTTTTGCAAATGGATTTGTTTTAAACACTCTGACCATAACCACTAACATTTGTGTTTAAAAACATATTTGGTTAACACTAAAAATTAATACTTTGAATAAATGCATTTCTAGCAAAACAAAAATGATTTAAAAAGGCCATTTTCACTAACTTGTTTTCAAATGTTTTACCACTTTTATAAGTGACCAATGGGTGGTTTAAAATGTTTAAAGCCTTATTATAAACCACTTTTCCAAATAAAACAACCTTTGCATGTTTGCATGCATTTCTTTGTTTTTATTATTTTATGTGGTGAATTGTTTGAATGTTAGTTTTGAAATTGTGCCTTGCTTGATTGAATTTTGTGAACCTTGAAGAGTGTGACAATTTCAAGATCAAGGAGTGTACTTAGTTTATCTACCAAAAAGGCAAGTGGTGCTTCATATATTTTGTCCTATTATTTTTACTATGCATTAGTGATATTTTGAGTAGGACTTGCATGAAATTTTCTAAGTATATATATTATGCCTTGGGAAATCCTAGTAGATGATGCCTTAGTAGAATTTTCCTTAAGTTAATATTCTTGATACTAGTATGTTTAGCTTAGATAGTAGAAAACAAGGGTGGATTATTCATGCTATGAAATACTTCTAAGTCTATGACTTGTGTTTGTCTTAATAAAACAACTACGTGAATGAATCACCTGGGTGGAATGGTGAGAATGGTTTGTGTCGAGTGGTTACACAAGGCCCAGGATGGCTACCTTGTGTATCACACTTGTGGAAATCCACGCAGGAATAAAGATATTTGAGATGTTAAAGTGTTGAGAAGCTTCTAGTGCAGCCACATGGCAATATGGGCTCTGCCTGGATCATATAGGTTGCAATAACTTAGCCAGATGGACAGAAGGTGGTAGGGTGATAGGATGGAACACGTCCATATGGTCTAAGGGAAGGTTTCTAAAATATCTTGTCTCGATGCATGTCGAGTCTTGTGGGGAAAGTGCACCACCTCTCGAGAGAGTAAAACCTAAGTACTTAGCCATGTCCCCGACAATGGACAATTTGAGCATCAAGACACTAAAGCTATCAAGGATCTCCTCATCCCAATTTCTAAGTTAAAAGCTTGTGATTGAACAAGGGTTAAAAGGTTCACCAATTTCTATTGGTGGTTCCTTGGGTGCTTTTGACAAATAAAAACTTAGTGTTTTCAACTAATAAGGAAAACCTTATTTTGAGCAAAGCAAGCCTAAGGTACACTTAGCCAAATGCATATAGATGTTAGATTCCACTATTCTACCATAGTATCACTTGCCAATACAATTCAAATGTATTGACCCTTGTGGCTGTAACTTATTATGTTGCAGGTTTGTTTGGTGTTAGTGAAGTTTGTTGAGTATGGATTACAAGTATACAACCAACATGATTGCCTGTGGCACTTGAAGATGAAGGACTCCATGCTATATAGTTATATCTTCTTCATTGTAATGAGATAGCCAAATGAGCTATGTAAGATGTAATGAATTATTTTACTCCTGGTTATAAGTTATAATATGACCTTTGTTTCTTGATATTACATCTTAAACTGTGGATGCTAGCTATTGATCCAGGGACTAGCATTGTAAACACAGGGATCTCTACCTTATCAGGTTGGGACCTCTACATACAATGAGCATGTTGTCATTTGTAGTCTCATACAATGGAATCCTTTGACCTGAGGTGATCGCATGATCTGAGTTGTGAATCGCCAACTTAGGTTCTATCAAATGTTATTCCTTAAATGGGCAGTTATAAAGGTAGAGTTCAGGTTGGTTGTGAATCAAGCTGTGTGACATGGATTACCAAGATGGGATTTTCCCCTCCATAATGGAGAGATATCTTTGGGCCCTCTCGTGTGATATAATTCGCAATCATGTCCATGCGCTACTCAGTTAAGTGTTAACTCAGGAGTTGGACTAAGGGTTATTCTAGTGAATTGTATATCACGGACCGAGAAGAGGGTTAAGCTATTAAAGGGATGGCAACCACTTGCCTATAGCTTAACAAGGTATATCATGTGGAAAAGGGACTTGGACAAAAGTCACATTGAAGGTTTGTCTTTTGGACTTCACGACATTTGAGAGATGGCACGTCTTGCTAGAGGCCGCTACCATCTATCGACTTGAGACCAAGTGTTCATGGGAGTGAGTGAGACTCATAGCCATGACAGGATACATGGAGGTGTAGCTCATGTTGTGTCCATATGTACGTGAACCTACATGGTCACACTCTTAAGGGTAAGAAGCCCATGTGGATGAGATCCATGTGGTAGTTGGGTTACAGCCTAGATGATCCTCAAGAGTGGAGACCAACTAGGTGTGTATATAAGTGGAGCGACAAGGGATGGTCCCTGACCTAGCCGTCATTTTCTCCACTCCCAAATCGGGTTAGATAGGATCTAGAAGTCCCCTGCTCGTGCTCCTTATTGTACGTGTGGACACCGGTAGAGGAGTTGCATGTGTAGTGCTGGAGACAAAGGGATCTAGCGAAGGAGTTAGTGGGGATCCGGAGGATATGTTCGTGAGATCGATCGACACTGCATCACCTGTCGCGCTTCATCGATAATCTGCACCTGCACGTCTAGTGGTTAATCTCGTGGCCTATTACCTGAGCTGGATCTTGGGAGCACCACGTTAGATAAAAGTTTTGTTTATCGGCCCGCGGCCCAACATTTTTCACCCGGGAAGGACAAAAAGGTTTGAGATCTCTCGGTTGGGAGACCTTCCATGTAAGGTGGTTTAGTATTTTTGAAAAATGGGGTGGTAGCATATTTAAACAGAATTTTGGTGGTTGCTTCACAAAACTCCCCATTTTTGGCGCTTAGAAAATGGAAAATGGATTTTCCGTGCGACAAAAAGAAAAACTTCATCCTGCAACATTGTTCGCCATCCCAAGATGCACATGAATGCACAATATGGGCACAGTATCACAAACTATGCCACGATTTTGCAGATAACATTGGTTATTTGGACAGAAAGCCATGAAACCTCGAACATGATAGGTCATTTTGTGAAGGTTTTTTTGAGACATAATCAATATACCAAGTTTGGTATTTTTTTGCAAATATGTCAAATAATATGACACCACGCAAAGTATTTACATTGTTTGGACCATTTTTGAATTTCTTATGCCCATTTCAAATATCTTTAGTCTCGTTTGAAGAAACTAACCGGGACTTAAGGGGTTGCGGCAGGCTGGGGACGGCACGATCATGTTTAGTCTCGGATGAACCTTTAGCCCTGGTTGCAAACACCAACCGAGACTAAACATGGGTGGCGACACCAATTCAGTGGGTGGCGGCACTATGCCAGTGAGTGGCGACACTATGCCACTGAGTGATGACACTATTTTGGTGGGTGGCAGCACTATGACAGGGGTGAGTGTCTACATTATGTCATGAATGTCGACACTATGTTGTGCTGCTTAATCTATAAATATGCATCATTGTGAAGTTATCAAGTGCAAACAAGATGGTGTGCGAGAGCAGGGACAACACTATGACCAACTTGAGGGAGATGCCTACGGATCCAGTCCTCAGGCATCTCGTTCAAGCTGGCCATAGAGGCACTCCCTAATATGTGAAATTAGTTAGCTCCCCAGTGTATTGATCTAGCTAGAGAAGTTATAAACTGCAAGATGGTGTGCGATAGCAGGAACAACACTACGACCATCTTAAGGGATATGTCGGCGGAGCCCAGTCCTCTGGCATATTCCACAAGCTGGCCATAGAGGCACTCCCTAATATGTGAAATTAGTTAGCTCCCTGGCACAAGAATAAAACATCATATTCACAGTTTGGGAAAATTGTAGAGAGACCAACACTAGCTAGTAGGAAACAGTCCATTAGTCCCGGTTTCCTAACTAGGACTACGGAATTGGGACTAAATTCCCCCCTTTAGTCCCGGTACAACCACAAACCGGGACTAACACTCAAGATATTTATTATTATTAAAAAACGTGACTACGGAATCGGGACTAAAGGCCCCCTTTATTCATACTCATGTCTATCCCTATAGTACATGGCTTCAGGGTCATCTTCGTCTTCGTCATCGTCGCTAGGCGCACGCGGCTGAATCCTAAGCCCAGCCATGTCATATTCCGAGGACACCTGCCACTTTGGCCTCGGATTCACGACACGCGGGAAGGGAGCTCCTGGATGACTATGCCGCTACGCCCGCGGCCTTCACCACTGCCACCCTTCTTGTGGCTTTGTGGAGGGTCAAAGTGCGGGCACCGCAGGCGAGGATGATCTCCCTAGGAGATGTAGTGCATCACGCTGACGATAGTCCAGTTCGCCCACCACAAGCGACGACCGGCTTCGTTGTGGTTCACCGGGGGCAGGCCGTCACCCTTGTACCTAGCCCGCTAGTTAGCGAAGAAAGGATTCCAAGTGTCGTAGTTGTCGGGATCCCAATGGGGATCCATCCGCTGCTCCAGCGTGAGATCGAGGTAGAAGTGGTTCGTGATGGCCGCCTGGCGGGTGGAACCTTGAGCCACAGGAGGGACATGAACCCCTCCAGCGCTCAGCATCTAGTCGGCAGGCAGCCGGTAGCCCGGGGGCATGGGTAGCTAGAGGCGCACAACGCCTCGGTTTCGTCGAGTGTCAAAATGTCCCAGTATGCGGTGTCCATTGTTGTGAGAGACGAATGTGTGTATGTGTGGATAGCCATGGCGCGATCGGCCTAGATATAGAGAGAAACTACGGGAAAACATGGCGGGACACAGTGGAAATGGCGGGAAATATCTTTAGTCCCGGTTAGTGGCTCCAACCGGGACTAAAAGCCCCGGTTAGGGAAAGTGTGGGAAAACATGGCAGGAAGCGGTGGTAAATGGCGGGAAATATATTTAGTCCCGGTTAGAGAGAAAGGACAGGAAAACATGGCGAGAAGTAGTGGGAAATGGCAGGAAATATCTTTAGTCCCGGTTAGTGGCATATTATGTGTTATAGTTGCAAGGAAAAGTATTATATGTTATAGTTACAAGGAAAAATATTAAACATTGAAAATTGCAAACATCACTAAATATTCTTCACAAAATGAGATATCATGTTCGAGGTTTCATTGCATTTAGGTTCACAATATGAGGCCGACCAGATTTGAACTAGAGGTACACAATATGAGGCCATGAACCCTTCTTGGCATATATCCCTTGATTATGATTGCTTCGGGCGTAACCATGGAGCTTCTTCGTTATTTAATAGGATGCTTGGGTCTGGAGGACATGCCCTTCACATAGAAAATCCGAGCCACATCATTTGCTAGGACGAATGGTTTGTCCCTGTAACCAAGACTGTTGAGATCCATTGTTGTCATTCCGTACAATTTTGGTCTACCTTTACCCCTTCTCCATTCAGGTTGACTCATTTACACCGAAACAAAGGGACATTAAAAGAAACTCCATAGTCAAGTTCCCATATCTCCTCTATGTAACCATAGTATGTGTCCTTTTGCCTATTCTTGTTTGTTGCATCAGACACCACTATTTTGGTTTGTGCTTTTTTTATCTTGGGCGATCGTGTAAAATGTATTCCCTTTTATCTCGTTCCCATGGAAATTCAATATAGTAGAAGATGGTGAACCGGCCAACAAGTAGAGCTGATCTCCAACAGTGGTGTCATTCATGTGATGTGTTCGCAACCAACTACCGAAAGTCTTCATGTGTTCATATCTAATCCAGGAGTCAGGCTTCCTCGGGTAGTTGGAGCGTACAATATTCTTGTGTTCCTCGATATACGGAGCTGCCAAGGTGGAATTCTATAGAACTATGTAGTGTGCTTGATTCAAAGATTGCCCGTCCCTACATATCATTGCTTTCTTTCTCAGCATGCCTTTTCCACTCAGTCTCCCCTCATGACGTGATTCAGGAACATCAATCGGCTTAAGATCAGGAATAAAGTCAACACAGAACTCAATGACCTCCTATGTTCCATAGCCCTTGGAGATGCTTCCTTCTGGCCTAGCACGGTTATGAACACATTTCTTTAAGACTCCCATGAACCTCTCAAAGGGGAACATATTGTGTATAAATACAGGACCGAGAATGGAAATCTCTTCGACTAGGTGGACCAGGACATGCGTCATAATATTGAAGAAGAATGGTGGGAACACCAACTCAAAACTAACAAGACATTGTATCACATCCTTATGTAACCTTGTCAGAATATTTGGATTGATTATCTTCTCAGATATTACATTGAGGAATGCACATAGCTTCACAATAGATACTCGAACATTTTTTGGTAGAAGCCCCTTAATGCAACTGGAAGCAATTGCGTCATAATCACATGATAGTCATGATACTTCAGGTTTTGGAATTTTTTATCTGCCATATTTATTATCCCCTTTATATTATATGAGAAGCCAGACGGCACCTTGATATTGTAAAGGACTTCAAAACGATTTCTTTCTCTGCTTTGGTAAGAGTATAGCTGGCAGGACTTAAGTGACGCCCTTTATCCGTCTTGTTCTGTGGATGCATGTTCTCTGGATATTTCATATGTTGTTGGTCCTCCCGTGCTTCTGGTGTATCTTTTGTATTTTGATACACGCCCAGGAAGCCTAGCAGGTTCACATAAAGATTTTTCGTCACGTGCATCACGTCGATTAAAGAGCGGACACGTAGGGATTTCCAATAGGGGTAGCTCCCAAAATATAGATTTCTTCTTCCACATGGGCGCATGCCAGGTAGCGACGTCGTTCGGAATAGATGGACCGCTAGGACCCTTTCCAAAGATTACTTCTATTTCCTTGACCATATCAAATACAACATCACCAGTAGGGAGGTCAGGCTTCTTCTGGTGATCTGCCTCACCTTTGAAATGCTTGCCTTTCTTTCTTATGGGATGATTGGTTGGAAGAAATCGACGATTTCGTAGGTACACAACCTTCTTGCATTTATGCAAATATGTACTTTCAATATTATCTAAACAATGCGTGCATGCCTTGTATCCCTTGTTTGTCTATCCTAAAAGGTTACTAAGAGCAAGCCAATCATTGATGGTTACGAAAAGTAATGCTCGTAGTTCAAATGGCTCATGTTTGTGCTCATCCCATACATGTACACCTGGTTTGCCCCACAACTGTAAGAGTTCTTCAACTAATGGCCTTAGGTACACATCAATGTCGTTGTCGGGTTGCTTTGGGCCTTTGATGAGAACTGTCATCATAATGAACTTACGCTTTATGCACAACCAAGGAGGAAGGTTGTAGATACATAGAGTCATATGCCATGTGCTGTGACTACAGCTCTGCTCCCTAAAAGGATTCATGTCATCCATACTTAGACCAAACCATAAGTTCTCTGCGTCACCTGTAAAGTCTGGGAAGTCTCTCTCGATTTTTCTCCACTACGAACCATCAGCGGGGTGTCTCAACTTCCCATCTTTCTTACGGTCTTCTTTGTGCCATCGCAATAACCTGGCATGCTCTTTGTTTCTGAACAAACGTTTCAACCGTGGTATTATAGGAGCATACCACATAACCTCAGCAGGAACCCTCTTCATAGGGGGCTCATCATCGCCCTCAACATCACCAGGGTCATCTCAGCTGATCTTATAACGCAGTGCAGTGCATACCAGACATTTATCTAAATTCTCGTACTCCTCACCGTGGTAGAAGATGCATTCATTAATGCATACATGTATCTTCTTCACATCTAATCCTAGAGGGCAGAGAGTCTTCTTTGATTTGTACATACTCTCAAGCAATTCGTTATCCTTTGAAAGCTTTGGCTTCATTATTTTCAGGAAACTTCTCAAATCTCTTGTCATATAAACCAGTCTATGCCTTCCATATCAGCAATTCCAGTGTGGTACTGAGCTTTGTGCTGCCATCTTCGCAATTTGGGTACAACAATTTTTTGTGATCCTCTAACATGCCCTCCAACTTCAACTTCTCCTTTTCTGTTTCACAGTCTCGCTTGGCGTCAGAAATGACCCGACCAAGATCATTAGCGAGCACTTTTTAACCTTCTTCCTCTTCATTGTCTTCCATTGCAGTATCACCATATTCAGGGAACATAGAATAGTTGTTATCATTCTCTTTTTTTCACTGCCTTCCATCATAACCCATCTTTCTTCGTGCTTGGTCCAGCAATTATAGCTAGGCATGAAACCTTTCTGAATCAGGTGGCCGCGAATGATTTTCGAGGAAGAGTATTCCTTGTCGTTTCGACATTTAACACATGGATAACGTATAAAACCATTCTCTTTGTTTGCCTTAGCCACATCGATAAATTTATCCATGCCCTTAATGTACTCAGATTCACGTCGGTCACCGTACATCCATTCCCGCATGTTCATCTGCATCATATAATTAAGTTTATCAAAAACCATTACAGAACATCATGAATAATAAAATGACCACTTTACATCGACAGATGCATTGTATCAATGACAGATGAAAGGATAAGGTTGCTAACCTCGATCGAGGAGGAAAAAAAGAGAAGAGAAAGCTCAACTATGGCTCGTGCACCTCATATCATTTTTGTTTTGTGTGAAATCAAGCGGCATTATTCCCTCAGGCATTTCGTCGAACACCTCACGTGCATAGAAAAAAAACTAGCACACATGTCTCACACCTTCCACCAAGAAAAAACAAAGGAGCGAGGGCTGGCTGGGGCGGCATATTTATAGGCAGGCAGACTATTCATCCCGGTTTGTAACATAAACCGGAACTTCATGACTGACGCAATACCTTTAGTTCCGGTTTATGTTACAAACTGGAACGACTGCTCCCTTACGAACCAGGACGGATGCCTCCCGGATCCCGTGCGACGCTTCAGCCGCTCGAACTGAGACGAATGCGAGCATTTTTCCCGGTTTGTGGCAGAACCGGAACAAAAGCTCTGGGCCGCTCCGAACAAAAGGCAGTTTTTCTACGGGCGTGCACGTGCAGTCTAGGAGTTCGAACCGGGACAAAAGCTCTGGGCCGCTCCGAACGAAAGACAGTTTTTTTACGGACGTGCAGTCCAGGAGTTGGGCGCAACACTATGATCGAGAAATAATTTGTTCATTTTACACCGACATGAAAGTGATTATCGCTGGATAACTTTTTGAGAGTACTTGCACCTGTACTAATGAAGTAATCTTTGGTTAGACAATAACCTTAACTATATCTAATAGGTTCTACTTACAAACTGGAGGGAATGCTACTAAGATTTAGCATTTATATCCAGCATAAGTTGAGTATAAAATTAGCTTACGTTGATGCTTCATCGTGATGCTCCATTACCAGCACAACATAGCTCATGGCTGTCGCGTTCTGACCGCAAGCTGAACGTACAGCCTGCTGATCACATCACGGGCGGTGCTTATCTTTTTGGGTTAGGCCAGAGCGAGACTAGGACACGAGTGGCTTAGGGTTATGCAAAGTGTGTTTTGGACTTTCAGTCCCTCGTTAGTTGGGGCTTTTCCATATTTCAACTTTGAGGTTGCGCACACGAGTCAACTGTCGTTCGGCACCACAGTGAGCACTTCACTCGCTCGAGGATTCGCAGGGAGCTTCAAGATCATTGGTGGGGTTTTGAAAGAAGGAATCGGGAGAGACCAATAGGAAAAAGGGTTTGATTCGACAGTAATCATCATCTGCTGGAGCCTCTCGAAGCATCGGAATGCTCGAGGAGTTTATTTTTTTTTGGCAATGTTCGGAAACAGTAAGAGGCAACTGGAAAGAGCAGGCTCGTTGTGAAAAGAAAGCAAGGATGTCAGGAGCTTGTGAGATTGACAGCTTACTGGTGGATAATTAGTCATTTTTTCTTTTGTTTTGTTTGCCTGGATATATCCACACACAGCTCTTCTGATGGGGCTCTCTTGTATATTTCACTATGCTTTCTTCTCCGTTTCAGAAAAAAAAACTATGCTTTCTTCAATAAAAGAAGAAGACAAAGGATACATGCACCGATAGGATAGCTGTGTTTGCCAGGTGGGCGGTGAGACCATGACCCGGCCGGGCGAACAGCGCTTGTGCACACGGCCATGCACGCACTCGAACTGCTCATCAGAAGCTATTGCTCGCTGTAGTAGCAGCAGCAGCATAACGATAGCTCCTCCTTCCACTTGGCGCGGCCGTACGCGACGCGCTCATCATTCCGCCGGCGAAAAAATCGACCGATCTCCTCCAGCCGCCAGCGGACCGCACGAGCGCGAGTAGCGAGCCTACCCACGATGCGCCGCTGTCGGTTCGTCACTCGGCGCACGTCGCGGTGAGGTGAAGTGCGTGCGATGGCCGCGGCCGTTTCGGAGGTCACACGAATCCGGCCGTGGTCTCTGTCGAAAGGATGGGCAGCCAAGCCGCACTAGTAGGGCTTTTCGAAGGCGGCATCTGCGTGCGCGCAGTGGGTGCAGCCTAGCTAGGCTTGTAGCGTACTGGTAGTATCTTGGCTCGGCCGGGCGAGATGATGTGCGGCACGGGGGCCCCGATAGATGTCTTCTTCTTTGGGCATGCTCGCTCGAGAGCACTCCCGAGTTGATCGACTAGCCGGCTACTAAAAGGACGTGCTGAAAATGACCTCGACAATTGACTCAAATTTTCAATCTTTGTTTATACGCTTTTTTAGCAAAAGCAGCGAAACGAGATCATCATAATTTCTGTAGTGGCAACTGGCAAGTGGAAATAGTAGGCTATGATTCTTCTACTCCCTCTTTTTAACGTTCTCAACTTTATTTAGATTCGTATATATCTAATTAAATATTTATACTAAATGTATTCATGTCTTCGGCTCGTGCTACTTTCTGTTACTTTCTCCGACCCATATTAGTTGATTTAGATTCATCTAGATACAAGTATATCTAATTAAATTTTAGTGCTAAATATATCAGTACCTAGACAAATTTGAGTCTACTAATATGGGTTTGGAGGAAGGACGGTTTTCTATACTACTACTATTGATGATTATTAATAGATTTGTAAAAATAAAAAAAATATGGACCAGAGGAAGTACTAGCAATTAACAATTTTGCGTCGCAAAAAAGAAAACACCATTTGATGATAGTCTGAATACCTCAGTCGTCATTGACAGCAGTCCGTGAACGATCTACACCGAAGCAAGGTCACCGGCGGGGCACGCACAGTGGCGAATGAATTCGCCTAGCTAGATGGGGGACATAGGCACACAAAGTAGCAAAGCATATCAGGCTACGAGCACCGGCACCGCCATCTTTATCGACGGCGAGCAGAGCAGATCAGCGTTGCCCCAGTTTCGGTCCAGCGGCGCAATTATTCCGTGATTCTTTCTGCGTGTCCATAGCTGATTGCTCAATTGTCTCTGTACCGTACGTGCGTCGCGATCCGCCGATCGCCCGTCCAGGTCCAGGTCCAGGCCGATCGAGAGGCGTGCGCGTTACAACCAAATCCAGTAGGCGTGCTGCTCGATCCAGTTGGCTGGCGCAGCATCCGCGGGAAGCACTGCATCTGCGCAAAGCCGAGGCCGACGCCCACAGCGCGTGCCCCACGAACCGGATCCCCTCGCCGGGAACCCGCCAGCCTGACATCCCGGCCGCGCACTGCCGCCTTGCAAACTGAGCGTTGTGAGTTTGTGCCCCCCTCCACACCATGGCTCGGCCCTCCCCGATGATATGTATCTGGGACAAGTAGTTGTATTAGTCCTAATCCTCCGGCCATTAGCAAATCAAAGCCCCTAATCTCCTTCCCAGGACTGACCAACGTGCTGACTTTAACGGGCCAAATCCAAAGCATTTAACGAAGGGTCAAAGGCCACAATAGATAGCCGATCGATTTTGATGCACGATCTTGTCTACTTGCACAGCCGCACACATTTTTCTCATTGAGCATCGCCTCCGACCGTCCGCCACTACTATAGGCTGATTTGCCATCTGTTTCACTGTTCAACTAGAACCTCGACCGATCGAGCTCGCCGCCCGCCCATGCTAGGGCTTCACCGGGCATCACACCTATCGAGCATTGTCGTCGGTCAGTGATAGCCTTGATTGGCGATGGTGCGGCCGCGCGCCCCTACGAAATGTACGATCAGTCAATCAACCGAATATGATGATAAAATCTCCCCCTCTGCAATCTTACCACATGGCTTTATAGGTCGGTCCAATGCTCTACTGTATTACCATATAGATGTACTAGGATAACTGCAGAATACCTGTTAGATCAATTGAGATTTAGATCAGTTGATAAAAAAAAGAAACAAAAACGAAAAGCAGGAACAAGAAAACCTGGAAGGTTTAAACGGGCCGGCCCAACTTTCGATCCTTCAGGCGGAGCCCTGTTAATCTCTGGATTGAGCAAATAATAGGATTCGCCTGTTTCCTGCTAGTATATTATATAGTTCTAACTTGTAAGGCCAAATCATGGTTCTCCGGCCATTAGCAAGACATAGGCCTAAACGGACAGGCCCAAGCCAATCACCGCCACGGGGCCAAGGCCACATTCGGCTAGATGGTCCAAGCGCCACATTACACGCGACTTCCCACAGCTGGCCGCAGATTGGTTTCCTCCCATCTTCCGCTTGTCTAGCCGCCGTCGCCTGCCTGTGTTTCTTGGTTGAGCGTCGGTGTCGACTGTCGGGATTCGACCACGCGTCTTTGATCAGTGATTTAGCGAAGTGACACCTTATGGCTCTGCGTCTCTGTCAACTGGCCAAATTACTACCTGCGGCGCCCAATTTTTGAACAGATCGACATAAGGTACACTTTAGATTGGCTATATTTCAGTTGCTACTACTTGCTAGTATTATCCAATCTAATAGTTGTGTAGTATTTCTATGATTTCTTAGTTATACAAAGTATATACTCCTTCCCTGTCGAATTAGTTGTCTTAGATTTATCTATACGAATTTATGTAGTTATAAAACATGTTTATAGATAAATCTGAATCTAGACAAATGTGAAACAACTAATATAAGACGAAAGAAGCATGTAGTTATAAAACATGTCTATAGATAAATCTGAATCTAGACAAATGTGAAACAACTAATATAAGACGAAAGAAGCAGTTTATTTACTAGTTATCCTGTACTAACTAGAATAGGAACATATATATTTGCAAAAACTGGAGTTTTTTTTTGGCCGAAGAGTATCTTGAATAAAAGCAGTACAAAGTTCAATGCTGGTGAAATTATTGATTTTTAATAGGCTTGTGCGTACATCCACATTCAAATGCCAAACACATACTATTAGAATTTGATATCCATAGTATACTTGTAAGATTAGATATATTTTTGGTTGTATTACTTGTATCCTCGCCCTCCTATACACAAATCCTGGATCCGCCCATATGCAGCTGAGTTCAAAAGTGAATTTCCGGGAAAGAAAAATGAATAATTTGGTGCGGGGGAATGGTCGCTACCTAACACACCCCTGCTAGCTACTCTCACCAGTCACGAGGCCTATACAATAGCAGACTGATCGGGCTCAGCTACCCCGCGACACCGTGCATCTACTTGCCATAGCTATTGATCAAGTCCGACAGAGCGTGGCACACGGGTGCAAACTCCGCTGTAAGGCGGCTAGCTAGGTGCGCTCGCTAGCGATGGCTGGTGGAGGATTCGCCGTGGCCGGGGCCCAGTCCGGCGACTACGGCGGCGGCATAACGTTCTCCGTCGTGGTCACCTGCCTCATGGCCGCCTCCGGTGGCCTCATCTTCGGCTACGACATCGGCATCTCAGGTACCTCACGCACGTACGCGCGCGTGTACGCATGTACAGAACACGTCTTGCTCAGTCTCCGCGTGCACGTACGTACATCCATCGGTGACACTACTATGTTGACCGATCAGGGGGCGTGACGGCGATGGAGTCGTTCCTCGAGGAGTTCTTCCCGGGCGTGCTCCGGCGGATGGCGGCCGCCCGGCGGGATCAGTACTGCGTCTACGACAGCCACGTGCTGACGGCGTTCACGTCGTCGCTCTACCTGGCGGGGCTGGTCGCGTCGCTCGCGGCCAGCCGCGTCACCAGGGCGGTCGGGAGGCAGGCCGTCATGCTCGCCGGCGGCGCGTTCTTCTTCGCGGGGGCCGCCGTGAACGCCGCCGCGGTGAACATTGCCATGCTCATCGTCGGCCGCATGCTGCTCGGCTTCGGCATCGGCTTCACCAACCAGGTAAATTTAGCTGCATATAAGTACAGACCAGAATTTAAGTTATTTCAGTCTTTCAGTCTCTTTAAGGTTGAAACTGCACCTGATTGTTTTCTAATTAATGCTGTCCGGTAGAAATTTGGCCTAATTTAAATTACTATGTTTTCAACAAGCGTTGAGTTATTAGGTGGCTACTAGCTACCTAGGTAGAGGATGCTAATTTAGGGTACATGAAAGAAGAAGAAATTAGAGCACAAGAACATGAATGCGACATCAAATGATAGAATGATAGATATAGCTACTCACCCACACTATCAGGTAATAATAGTTCTCTACATTTTGTTAACAAAAATGCTTCTCCAGTACATGTCTTACGTGATCAGATGTCATAGATTTGCATATGCACAAACCCATTCACCTAAAGCTCGTGACACCGGGTTGCAATTTTGTTATTCCTTTGTATTTTTATGCAAGGTCTCTACTAAAATCTTGTTTTCTACAAATACAAGGTTAATATCTCTTTTCGAGAAGAACCGGTTTCGTTTCTGCCTCGTATAATGGTATTTATCAATGTGAACGTTGATGCATGCAATAGGTCTAATTAACCCAGGAGACAATAGAGATGACTTATCGGTATCTTGAAAATAAGACAACAGCCTTATGTTTTAAATTGCGTCAATTGGTTCTTGAACTTAAGATCTCTTCACTGTGACACCCTGTAGAATAGCATCCTTCGAACTTGTTTCCCGAAATTCTAAGTTGGTGAGGAAAAGTGTCAATGCACTTATACTTCAACAAAATAATTGGATTTTGGTTTTACTAAATCGAACAGCCACATTATCTATGTCTATAAATCAGCTTCTTGAGCTATATCTACACGCTAAGACACGTCTAGGGGTGTTACAATGCCTCTTACTACCAGATCAAGCAGACGTATAAGCATTTTGTTTTTCATAGCATTATAGACTATTTTCATTTAGTTTTTTTAGAAGGGCCTATTTGATTTGTTGGGTTCTGAAAACTTGGGAGCAAAAAAGCGCATGATTATAATGTCTTGCCAATTTTAAAACTTCATGATTTTATATGTATCAAAGTTCATTTGGTTCCATCACAGAACAAGGAAGGGATTTCTAAAAAAAAGGTTTGAAATGAATGTTACATTTCCAATAAATTATAGTGCAAATGATTCCTTTTGAAAATAAATCCCACGGGATTGAATCCCTATTCAAACATCCATTGTAGGATAAATTTCTAAGGGTATGAATCCTCCAAGATTCCTCGAAAAAATATGTGAATCAAAGAGGCCACAAGGGAGTGGTAGAAGAATGGGCTGGAAAAGGGAAGAGGGAGGATACAAGAGACCATAGGTGAGTGCTATGAAATTTAAACCCCTTCAAGAGGTCAACGTTTTGGATGCTCCAAGACAAAAGGAGAAACCACATACTAGCTCACATGTCATGCGAATTGGAACGGTAGCTAGCTGGTCCCTCGCTTCGTTTGTTCGCTGCCTCCCTGTCCCTGGGTAGCTAGGACGAGTGGCTGGTTTTGTGTCAACCCATCGTCGCTCTCACGTGTTGCCAAGTTGAATAGTGGATAGGTTGTCGCGTTCATCCTTTGGTCAGTGTAGAGTTAGTTGCAACATGCAGCTCGTGCAGTCACGCGTGAGTGACGCATCCTCACTTTCCTTGATCGGGTGGGACTAGTAGCTCCTCTGATCATGTCGTCCGTGCAGCGCTAGCAACCCATGCGTCCGAATGGTCGATCTGGGCATTAATTAGTCGATTACTATTAGGACACACTGATTTGTCATCAAGTACTGATCTCCTTTTGGTCACGTCATGTCATGATCGGTAACCCGAAGTGATGTTATGTGATTTTGTTTATGTGAGTACGTGATCTCTAATGGCAGGCAGCGCCGGTTTACCTGGCGGAGACGGCGCCGGCCAAGTGGAGGGGCGCCTTCACGACGGGGTTCCAGCTCTTTCTCGGCATCGGCAACCTCGCGGCCAACCTGACCAACTACGGCGCCGCGCGCATCCCGCGGTGGGGGTGGCGGCTCTCCCTCGGCCTGGCGGCGGTGCCGGCCACCGTCATCCTCGTGGGCGCGCTGCTCATCCCGGACACGCCCAGCAGCCTCCTCGTGCGCGGGCGGGTGGAGCAGGCGCGCGCCGCGCTCCGGCGCATCCGCGGCCCGAAGGCGGACGTGGACGCCGAGCTGGAGGACGTGGCGCGCGCGGTCGACGCGGCGCGCGCCTACGAGCACGGCGCGTTCCGGAGGATCCTCGGGAGGGAGTACCGCCCGCACCTGGTGCTGGCCGTGGCGGTGCCTCTGTTCCAGCAGCTCACGGGGGTCATAGTCATCGCCTTCTTCTCGCCCGTGCTGTTCCAGACGGCCGGGTTCGGCGCCAACGGCGCGCTGCTGGGCGCCGTCGTCCTCGGCGCCGTCAACCTCGGCTCCGCGCTCCTGTCCGTCGCCACGGTGGACCGCTACGGTCGCAGGCCGCTGTTCTTGGCTGGTGGAATCGTCATGATCATGTGCCAGGTACAGACACGAGTGCTTCGAACTTAAGCGACCATATCACTGACCGACCTTATGACAAACACGCTGTACTGATGAAAGACTGCGATCTACTGCCTGAATAGGTTGCGGTGGCGTGGATCATGGGGTCGCAGATCGGCCGCGACGGCGAGTCCACGATGGCGAGGAGGTACTCGCTAGCGGTGCTGGCGCTGACGTGCGTCTTCTCGGCTTCGTTCGGGTGGTCGTGGGGTCCGCTGACGTGGGTGATCCCCGGCGAGATATTCCCGGTGGAGGTCCGGTCGGCGGGGCAGAGCGTCAGCGTGGCCGTCAACCTCGGCGCCACCTTCGTGCTCACGCAGACGTTCCTTTCCATGCTCTGCAGCTTCAAGTACGCCACATTCATCTACTACGCGGCCTGGGTCGCCGTCATGACCGCCTTCGTGGTGGCGTTCCTGCCGGAGACCAAGGGGGTGCCCCTCGAGGCCATGGGCGCCGTCTGGGCGCGCCACTGGTACTGGGGACGCTTCGTGCAGCCGCCGCCCAAGAACGCCGAGGCGCTCATAAACTGACCGGCCACGTTTCGTTCCTTTGCCGTCCATCGTGGCTGTGGCTTCTGTTTTCAGTACCCGTACCGCCGTACGTGCTGTGTCCAAGAGAATTCAGCTTGCTTGTGGAAAGATTGTTTCGTGGCGTGGGACGTATTACATACGTCATACCGGATTCAATAACATTCGTTGGTTTCTATACAGCGACTAATTTGAATGTCTCGTTTTCCTACGGTTTAATCTTTTAGCGAAGGTCTGTAGACTGTGAGACTGAAATATTCTCAACAAGGACTCCGTGGCCCAATGGATAAGGCGCTGGTCTACGAAACCAGAGATTCTGGGTTCGATCCCCAGCGGAGTCGTTTTCCGTTTCTTTTTTTGTTTAATTACCAATCTCTCTTGGGATGCTGCGGCGAGTAATCGTTTTTTGTTTAATTTCCAACCACTCTTGGGGTGCTGAGATTCTGGGTTATATCCCCATCATAGTCGTTTTTCTTCTTTTGTCTTTTTTATTTTTCAACCTCTCTTGGGGTGCTGCGGCAACAAGCAGGTCGCAAGCAGCCAAGGTGATGTTGCCTGTTGATGGAACTCGGCATGATGGTTTATCCGTCCGAGCATCTGACGACTACTGACAGGATAGGTTTGTTATCGATCTTCAGACAGAGGTGCATTGTGCCTTGCATTTACCACTCAAGATCAACGAGGGATTATTAGAAGAGCAGCGATCACGAGGAGACATCCTTGTAACCCTCTTAACAGTAGTGCTGATGTAATTCCGAGAGAAGTTGATACTATTTTTATTTTGTCTCAGGGTTGCTGACAAATCTCATCGCTGTCATCATCATCAAAGCCTTTTGTCCAAGTTAAATTGGAGCAGGCTAGATATGAACCCCACCAGAAACTATTTTTTTTAACCGAGAATGAAATCCCCGGCCTCTGCATAAAAAAGCTACATACAATTTTTTTTATTAATTTATTCAACAAATGATTGATAAAGAGCATACATCAAAAACCCGAAGACACCACTCAACATCTACAAAACCGACAATAGGTGAATATTATGTTAGCAGGGCTCTATGCCCTAAAAACTCGAATTAGAAGCTAGAAACATCGCATACCTCCAGACACCCTCTAGGTGAAATGGGAGCGCTCATCCGGTCTAGCAGATTCTTAGCGATCACCTCATGTACACGCTACAGAAGTTGTTATCGCCATCGAACTGAACCATCTTCGTGGTAAAGATCTGTATGATAGTCGCCAGGCCTGTCGTCAGTGCATCCATGGTGCCAAACGGCACCCCACCCTACACTCGTCATTCGCCGCCAATAATCCACAGCGCCATGCCAGCAAGACCCGTTGTCGCCGACATGGTCAATGCCACGCCGCTCCACCTCATCAAACACCAGCAACTGCCACTGATCCCACAAGCTAGGTCTAACTCCCACACGTTGCCCCAAAGGAGGAGAATGACGGTACGCCACCAACGTCGACCTGGAAACCAGGTCTAGGGTTTCCCTTGGAGCGATATTGGCAGGAACGAGACCTGGAAACCATGCCCCCTGCTGGCCACCAGCACGGGCCACGCGGCCCGAGCCGGTCGCCACCAGCCCCATGCCACTTCACTCCGTCCGCCAGAACCATGACTGTTGGGAACTTGAGAGCCGCGCCTAGGCCGGAGCACCCCCGCTCCCTAAGCGTCGGAGTTGCCAAGACAAGCGCCAGAGTTGCCAAGACAAGCGCCACCAAGAGAACGGATGGGTCATCGTTAGGTTGGTAACCGCGTCTCCCAAGCGGCCACAACTACCGCGTAGAGAAAGTGAAAGGGCAAATAGCCCTTATGTAGTTTTTTGGTTAACTATGACATCGGAGCTAGAGAGCGGACTAATGCTTCTACTAGCTTCTCTACAGGTGAGAGTCCGCAATTTGTTGGTGAAAGGCGATGTGTGACCCCCCATTCGTTTCTATATGAAGAGCCCATGGTGTTATTTATTATTCTCTCTTATTTACTCTGAGTCAAATAGGAAACACTGCACTATTAAGAGGGGTGATCTCGATGCGCTCTTTGGGGTTGTTCTACACCAAATATACTTCTCATTATCCACCACCACACACCCTTTCGAAGAAAGAGAGAAAAATAGCCCTGAAAAATGAGTCCAAAGGGGCTACTGCGAAATCGGCAAAAGTGTAAGCAGGCCTTGTCTTTTGTGAATTTCCGGTCGCCGCCGGAAATTCTCGGTGTACACCGATATGGATTACTGCATGGCCTTTCGGTTGTTCGCCGAGAAGTTCGGTCGCCGCCAAAACTTCCGGCGTGTGGTTTGGTCCGCCGGAGTTGTCGCCGGAATTTCCGGCGAGCAACTCGGTCCGACCGGACTTATTGCCGGTTATGTCGCAGGAACCCCCAAACGGATCTTTTTCTCCCCATACTATATATACCCATTTCTTCTCCATTGAGAGGTTAGGCATTTGAGCAAACATTCATTTCTTGAAGCTCTCTCTCTCTCCCATTGTTGAAACACAAAAGCTTGAGGATCTTCCATTCTACCCAACCAAATCCAAATCCCTTTGGTAGAAAGGAAGAGGAGGTCCCGATCTATGTTTCCACCAAGCCAAAGTTAATTACCCCTTGAGTTCATCGAGTTAGCTTGTTACTCTTGGTTTTGTGGGAAACCCTAGGCGGCTAGGGTCGCCCGGAGGCATTCGACTTGTGATTTGCTCCGTGGAAAGTTTGTGAGGGTTTGGATATGTTGGAATTATGTCCTAGAGGCAATAATAAAGATGTTATTATTATAATTCTTGTTCATGATAAAGTTTATATTCCATGATAGAATTGTATTAAGCGGAAACTTTGATACTTGTGTGGTTTATGAACAACACCGTGTCCCTAGTACGCCTCTATGGACTAGCTCATTGATTAATGATGGTTAAGGTTTCCTAACGATAGACATGGGTTGTCGATTAATAATGAGATCATGTCATTGGGAGAATGATATGATGGACAGACCCAAATTAAGCAGAGAAATTAGATCGTGTCATCGTGTTCATCTTTGCGAAGCTTTTTCTTATGTCAAATATTGTATTCCTTAGACCATGAGATAATGCAACTCCCTGGTATCGGAAGAAAGCTTTGAGGTCATCAAACGTCATCCTATGAGAGGGTGATCATAAAGGTGTCTCTCAGGTGATCGGAAAGTACTTGTTGGGTTGTATGTATCGAGATGGGATTTGTCCCTCCCAAGTCGGAGAGATATACTTCGGGCCCACTCGGTAATCGATATCAACACCGCTTGCAAGCACATGGTTAGGAGTTAATCACAAA
The DNA here is from genome assembly GCA_023614405.1 of Avena insularis. Classification (NCBI taxonomy): domain Eukaryota; kingdom Viridiplantae; phylum Streptophyta; class Magnoliopsida; order Poales; family Poaceae; genus Avena; species Avena insularis. Next base: position 325,037,819 of record CM042687.1, on the reverse strand, counting down.
GTGATATCGGATTACGGAACGAGTAAAGTACTTGCTGTGAACGAGATTGAACTAGGTATGCCGATACCAACGATCGAATCTCGGGCAAGTAAAATATCGCGTGACGAAGGGAATATATATGGGATTAATTGAATCCTGGCATCGTGGTTCATCCGATATGATCATCGATGAATATGTGGGAGTCAATATGGGTTTCGAGATCCCGCTGTTGATTATTGATAGAAGATCATGTCTACATATTCTCGAACCCGTAGGATCACACACTTAACGTGTCTCGACGCTAGGATAGAATGGATAATTGGTTTATGAGTTTTTGTTCGGAGTCTCGGATGAGATCCAGGACATCACGAGAGGTTCCGGAATGGTCCGGAAAATAAGATTCATATAAAGGAAAGCAGTTTTTGGATTTCGGAATTGTTTCGGAATGTTCGGTATTGTACCAGAAGGTTCTAGAAGCTTTCGAAGTGGGACCAACATGGCCCCACTTGTCGGAGGGGGGCGTGGGCCTACGAGGGAGTGCCCTGGCCGCATTGGGCCAGGAGCACAAGGCCCCATAGGCCCAGCCGGCCAAACCCTAGGGGATCTTCTAGAAGGGGGGAGACTTGCCCCCCAGTCCACCCTTGTGGCCGCCGGCCCTAGGGCTTGGAGGAGGGGCAAGGGGGGCGGCCAGCCCTCTATATAAAGAGGGCAGGGGCGCACCCTCATCCCACACCCCAAAAACCCTAGCCGCCATACTGCTGCCATCCTCTCTCTCTCTCTCTCTCTCTCTCTCTCTCTCTCTCTCTCTCCCGACTGCGTGTAGGCGAAGCCCTGCCGCAGAAACTCTCCACCTTTACACCACGTCGTCATGTTGTAGATCCAACCTATCTCTCCACCCCACTTGCTGGACCGAGGAAGGAGGAGACGTCGCGGTGCCGTACGTGTGCATCTCTCGGAGGCGTCGCCACTTGCGGCGTTGGATCGGATCGGATCGCGAGGAGGAGAAGGCTAGTACGACTACATCAACCATGTTCTGTTGAACATTCCACTATGCGATTTCTTCAAGGTTATGAAGATCTCATCTATCCCTCTCGTTGATTGCATCTCCTAGATTAGATCTTAGCTTTCCCGTTCGCATCCGTAGAATTTTTTTGATTTACTATGCTGCGAAACCCTTCAGTGGTATCAGATCTAGATCTATGCGTAGATGTGTTTCACGAGTAGAACGCAACATGCTTGTTGCGGGCGTTGATGTTTTCTGTTGCAAGCCTCTTGTTGTGTACTTCTTATGACGCGGGATAGTGAGATCGAAGCGGTCCAGGCCAACTTTACGCGACCTCGTTCGCGAGACTGGCTCCGCACTTGACGTGTGGCTTGTTCCACACATGCGGTGGTGGATGCCAGTTTCTCTCACTATAGTTGTCATGGGATTTATACCGGATGTTGGCAACCATAATATCACCGTTGTGGCTTTTCGTAGGTAAGAATCGTTCTTAGCTTGTTACTCCCATAAAGCCACATAAAACATGCAACAACAAAGTAGAGGCGTCTAACTTGTTTTTGCAGGGAGTGTTTTGTGATATGGTATGGCCCAAGATATGATGTGTATGTTGTATGCAATGATCATGTTTTGTAACGACTTGCATGTCGATGAGTACACAACCGACAGGAGCCATATGGTTGTCTTTATAATTGTGTATGACCTGTGTGTCAACTTCTTATACGCCATGTAATAGATTTACTTTATCGCTAAGTAGTTAGCAATAGTTGTAGTTGCTATTCGTGGTGGAGGCAATCGTGGTGGAGTGATGGAGATCATGCTGGCACGCACAAGATGGAGATCATTGCGCAAAGATTGGCTATACCATGTCACATAAAATTATATGCATGTGATGTTTATCCTTTTATGTATCTTATTATGCTTAGATCGCGACGGTAGCATTATAAGATGATTCCTCACTTAAAGATCAAGATAAAAATGTGTTCTCCCCATGTATGCACTGTTGCGAAAGTTCGTCGTTTTCAAGCACCACGTGATGATCAGGTGCTATAAACTCTACGTTCACATACAACGGGTGCAAGCCAGTTTTTGCACACGCGGAAATACTTGGGTTTGACTTGACGAGCCTAGCATGTACAGACATGGCCTCGGAACACACGAACCGAAAGGTTAAGCATGAGTCATATGAATGATATGATCGACACTTTGTTGTCCACCATTGAAACCACATATCTTCTCGTGAAGATCGGATTAGGTGTGCTGAATTTTGATCATGTTCACTAAACAACTTGAGGGATGTTGAATTTAGTGGAAGTTCATCTAGTAATTTGATTAAGTTGAACTAGTTATCATGAACATAGTCTAAATTGTACTTGCAAATTTTGTAGATCAAATGGCTAAGTCCAACTTCAATGTTTTTGCTGAGAAAGAAAAGCTTAAGAACAATGGGTCTAACTTCACCAACTGGTTCCGTAATCTGAGAATCATTCTCGCTGGCGGACAAAAGGTCTATGTCCTTGAGAAAGCGCTAGGTGACGCTCGTGCTATAGATGCGCCGGCTGATAAAAAGATGTTTATCAGTCGCGCAAAGATGATTATGGTGTGGTTAAGAGCACCATGTTGTTTGCTATGGAATCGGACCTTCAAAATCGTTTTGAGGAGTTCGCCGGGCCCTTTGAGATTCTTGAGGAACTGAAAACCATGTTTCAGACGCAGGCCCGTTCTGAGAGATATGAGATCTCTGAGAAATTGTTTAACTACAGGATGGAGGAAGGGAGTTCTGTTAGTGAGCACGCCATTAAGATGTCGGGCTACACTCAACGTCTTGAGCAACTGGACTGCAAGATTCTAGAAGAGCTCAAGATTGACAGAGTTCTGCAATCACTCCCTCCTAGCTACAAAGGTTTTGTAGTTACTCACAATCAGATTGGTTCCACTGATACGATCACTGATCTCTTCACTAAGCTGGAAGCTGCGGAGGTGGATATCAAGAAAGATAATCATGTGTTGATGGTCAACAACCCCTAGCTTTAAGAAATGTAAGGGTGCAAAGAATTCCTTCAAGAAAGGCAGCGGCAAGCGCGTTGCCCCTGCTGAGAAGAAGCTCAAGTCTGGACCTAAGACGGACACTGAGTGCTTCTATTGCAAGGACAAGGGTCACTGGAAGCGCAATTGTCTAAAGTACTTAGCGGACAAGAAGGCTAGCACCATTAAAGGTATATTTGATATACATGTTATGATGTTTACCTTACTAGCGCTCGTTGTAGTGCCTGGGTATTTGATACTGGTTAAGTTGCTAATATTTGTAACTCGAAACAGGAGCTATGGAATAGACGGCGGCTAACAAGGGATGAGGTGACGATGCGCGTTGGAGTTGATGTGATGGCCGTCGGCACGCTCTCCTTAGTTTTACCTTCGGGATTAGTTTTAAACCTTAATAAATGTTATTATGTGCCTGCGTTGAGCATGAACATTATATCTGGATCGTGTTTATTGCAAGACGGTTATTCATTTAAATCGGAGAATAATGGTTGTTCTATTTATATGAGTAACATCTTTTATGGTCGCTATGAATGGTTTATTTCTTCTGAATCTCGAAAGCAATGAAACACACATCCATAACATTGAGGCTAAGAGATGCAAAGTAGATAGTGATAATTCAACTTATTTGTGGCACTGCCGTCTAGGTCATATTGGTGTAAAACGCATGAAGAAACTCCATTCTGATGGACTTTTGGAGTCTCTTGATTTTGAATCATTTGACACGTGCGAGCCGTGCCTCATGGGCAAGATGATCAAAACCACGTTCTCCGGAATAATGGAGCGAGCAACGGACTTGTTGGAAATCATACATACCGATGTATGCGGACCAATGAGTGTTTCGACGCGCGGTGGATATCGCTATTTTCTCACTTTTACTGATGACTTAAGTAGATATGGGTATATCTATTTAATGAAACATAAATCTGAAATGTTTGAAAAGTTCAAAGAATTTCAGAACGAAGTGGAAAACCATCGTAACAGGAAAATTAAATTTCTACGATCCGATCGTGGAGGTGAATATTTGAGTTATGATTTTATCACACATCTTAAAGCAAGCGGAATCATTTCGCAACTCACGCCACCCGGAACACCACAGCGCAATGGTGTGTCTGAACGTCGGAATCGAACTTTATTAGATATGGTGCGATCGATGATGTCTCTTACAGATTTGCCGTTATCATTTTGGGGTTATGCATTAGAAACCGCCGCATTCACTTTAAATAGGGCACCATCTAAATCCGTTGAGACGACACTGTATGAACTGTGGTTTGGTGTTGTCGTTTCTTAAAGTTTGGGGATGCGAAGCTTACGTCAATAAGTTGATGCCGGACAAGCTCGAACCCAAAGCAGAGAAATGCGTCTTCATAGGATACCCTAAGGAAACTATTGGGTATACCTTCTATCACAGATCCGAAGGCAAAGTGTTTGTTGCAAAGAACGGATCCTTTCTTGAGAAGGAGTTTCTATCGAAAGAAGTGAGTGGGAGGAAAGTAGAGCTAGACGAGGTTATTGAACCTTCTCTTGAGTTGGAGAGTAGCGCAACACCTGAAATTGTTCCAGTGCCGTCTGCACCAACAATAGAGGAAGCTAATGACGAGGATCATGAATCTTCGGACGATGCTACTATTGGACGTCGTAGGTCGACAAGGTCACGTGCCCCTCCTGAGTGGTACAGCAACCCTGTCTTAACTGTCTTGTTAGTAGACAACAGTGAATCTGCGAACTATGAGGAAGCAATGATGAGCCCAGACACTGAGAAATGGCTAGAGGCCATGAAATCCGAATTGGGATCCATGAGCGAAAACCAAGTGTGGACTTTGGTGGACCCTCCTAGCGACTGAAAGGCCGTTGAGTGCAAATGGATTTTCAAGAAGAAAACAGACGCGGATGGTAATGTTACTGTCTATAAAGCACGGCTTGTTGCGAAAGGTTTTTGACAAGTTCAAGGTGTTGACTACGATGAGACTTTCTCTCCCGTAGCGATGTTTAAGTCCATTCAGATTTTATTAGCAATTGACGCGTTTCATGATTATGAAATATGGCAGATGGATGCCAAGACTGCGTTCCTCAATGGCAACATTGATGAAGAGTTGTATATGATGCAACCCGAAGTTTTTTTCGATCCTAAGGATGCTGATAAGGTGTGCAAACTTCAGCGTTCCATTTATGGACTGAAGCAAGCATCTCGGAGTTGGAACCTTTGTTTTGATCAAGTGATCAAGAGCTTTGGATTTTTTCCAAATTGCTACGAAGCTTGTATCTACAAGAAAGTGAGTGGGAGCTCAGTGACATTTTTAGTACTATATGTGGATGACATATTGATTATTGGAAATGACATTGATATGCTTAACAATGTGAAGAGTTATTTGAACAAATGTTTTTCAATGAAAGACCTAGAAGAAGCTGCTTATATATTAGGCATCAAAATCTATAGAGATAGACAAAGATGCCTAATAGCTTTAAGCCAAAGTACATACCTAGACAAAGTTCTGAAAAGGTTCAGAATGGATAAGGCAAAGAAAGGTTCAGCGCCTATGTTGTCAGGTAAGATATTGAGCAAGGATCAGTGTCCAGCTACGGTAAACGATAGAGAAGCTATGAGCAAAGTGCCTTATGCCTCGGAAATAGGTTCTATCATGTATGCCATGCTGTGTACTAGACCGAATGTGTCCAATGCTCTTAGTTTGACGAGCAGATACCAAAGTGATCCAGGAGTGGAGCACTGGACAGCCGTGAAGAACATCCTAAAGTATCTAAATAGGACTAAAGAAATGTTCTTGGTCTATGGAGGTGATGAGCAGCTCGTTGTAAAAGGTTACATCAACACTAGTTTCGACACCGACAAGGATGATTCTAAATCTCAGACAGGATACGTTTATATTTTGAATGGAGGAACTGTGAGCTGGAGAAGCTGCAAGCAAAGCATGATCGCGGGATCTACAGTAGAAGCAGAATACATGGCTGCTGCAGAAGCGTCAAGTGAAGGAGTTTGGATCAGGAACTTCATCACTGAGCTTGGTGTGGTTCCAAGTGCCTTGGACCCACTGGAGATATTGTGTGACAACACTGGCGCCATAGCACTGGCTAAGGAACCAAGATATCATCCAAAGACCAAGCACATCAACCGCAAGTTTCATATAATTCGAGATTATATAACAGATGGAGATCTGAAGATTAGCAAAGTACATACGAATCTGAATGTCGCAGATCCGTTGACTAAACCTCTTCCACGAGCAAAACATGATCAGCACCTTAGTGCCATGGGTGTTAGATTGTTGCCAGATGTAAACTAGATTATTGACTCTAGTGCAAGTGGGAGACTGTTGTAATTATGCCCTAGAGGCAATAATAAAGATGTTATTATTATAATTCTTGTTCATGATAAAGTTTATATTCCATGCTAGAATTGTATTAAGCGGAAACTTTGATACTTGTGTAGTTTATGAACAACACCGTGTCCCTAGTACGCCTCTATGGACTAGCTCATTGATTAATGATGGTTAAGGTTTCCTAACCATAGACATGAGTTGTCGATTAATAATGAGATCATGTCATTGGGAGAATGATATGATGGACAGACCCAAATTAAGCAGAGCAATTAGATCGTGTCATCGTGTTCATCTTTGCGAAGCTTTTTCTTATGTCAAATATTGTATTCCTTAGACCATGAGATAATGCAACTCCCTGGTATCGGAAGAAAGCTTTGAGGTCATCAAACGTCATCCTATGAGAGGGTGATCATAAAGGTGTCTCTCAGGTGATCGGAAAGTACTTGTTGGGTTGTATGTATCGAGATGGGATTTGTCCCTCCCAAGTCGGAGAGATATACTTCGGGCCCACTCGATAATCGATATCAACACCGCTTGCAAGCACATGGTTAGGAGTTAATCACAAAGTGATATCGGATTACGGAACGAGTAAAGTACTTGCTGTGAACGAGATTGAACTAGGTATGCCGATACCAACGATCGAATCTCGGGCAAGTAAAATATCGCGTGACGAAGGGAATATATATGGTATTAATTGAATCCTGGCATCGTGGTTCATCCGATATGATCATCGATGAATATGTGGGAGTCAATATGGGTTTCGAGATCCCGCTGTTGATTATTGATAGAAGATCATGTCTACATATTCTCGAACCCGTAGGGTCACACACTTAACGTGTCTTGATGCTAGGATAGAATGGATAATTGGTTTATGAGTTTTTGTTCGGAGTCTCGGATGAGATCTAGGACATCACGAGAGGTTCAGAAATTGTCCGGAGAATAAGATTCATATAAAGGAAAGCAGTTTTTGGATTTCAGAATTGTTTCGGAATGTTCGGTATTGTACCAGAAGGTTCTAGAAGCTTTTGGAGTGGGACCAACGTGGCCCCACTTTTCGGAGGGGGGCGTGGGCCTACGAGGGAGTGCCCTGGCCGCATTGGGACAGGGGCACAAGGCCCCATAGGCCCAGCCGGTCAAACCCTAGGGTAAACCCTAGGGGATCTTCTAGAAGGGGGGAGACTTGTCCCCCACTCCACCCTTGTGGCCGCCGGCCCCAGGGTTGGAGGAGGGGCAAGGGGGGCCGGTCATCCCTCTATATAAAGAGTGCAGGGGCACACCCTCCTCCCACACCCCCAAAAACCCTAGCCGCCATACTGCTGCCATCCTCTCTCTCTCCCATTGCTTGGCGTAAGCCTGCCTTGAAACTCTCCACCTTTACACCACGCCATTGTGCTGTAGATCTAACCTATCTCTCCACCCCACTTGCTGGACCTAGGAAGGAGGATACGTTGAGGTGCCGTACGTGTGCATCTCTCGGAGGCGTCGCCACTTGCGGCGTTGGAGCGGATCGGATCGCGAGGAGGAGAAGGCTAGTACGACTACATCAACCACGTGCTGTTGAACGTTCCGCTGTGCGATTTCTTCAAGGGTATGAAGATCTCATCTATCCCTCTTGTTGATTGCATCTCCTAGATTAGATCTTGGCTTTCCCGTTCGCATCCGTAGAATTTTTTTGATTTACTATGATGTGAAACCCTTCAGGATACTACCTTAAAAGTCTACCACGAGTAAGTGAGCTATTCCTTCGTGGGATAGGCTCGGAGAAGAAGGTGAGCCTTTGTGGCGCGTGAGGAATCCTTCGTGGAACCTCACACCTCTCCAATGAGACGTAGCCTGCTTCCCAAAGGTGGTGAACACGGGAATACATCTTCGTCTCCGCATGCTTCGGTTATTCCTTAACCGATCTCTTACTTGTGTTGTTTACCTTGTGATAGCCTTCGAGCTTGAAGTATCTTGTTCATCATCTAGGTTGCCTCACCTAGTTTGCATTTAGGCTCACTTATATTCCGCAAAGCCTAAAACTTGCAAAAAATTAGAAAGAATTTTGTAGAAACCTATTCACCCCCCTCTAGGTTAACCATCTTACACTTTCAATTGGTATCAGAGCCTAGGGCTCTTTTAAGGGCTTTACCTCCTAAGAGAAAAGATGGTTTTCTCCGATGATGAGGAGGATAAGACTTATTCGGTCAAGGAGCTTCACGAAATCTTAGCCAAGGGTGCCCTTGAAAAGGCCAAGGCTGATTCTGATCTCCTTGTTCGAATGAGTTACCTAGAAGGACAACTTAAGGCCATTGGCGATGGAGCTTTTCTTGGTAACCCATTGGTAGTACCTCAAGGGAGACCAATGGACACCGAAAATGATAAGGATGCTGAGTCCGCTCATGAGAGCGGCTCGTCAAAAATCTCCACGCCCCATAATCAATTTCCTTATGTTTATCCTAAGCAAAAGAACATCATGCCTCATATCAATGGTTCGGGTCCTGCACCTCATTATGATGGAACTCATTTCTCTCATTGGAAAGCTTCTATGGAATCTCATCTTCGTAGCTGCAGCGTTGAGCTTTGGGAGATTGTGTGCACCGGTTTCCACCCTCATGATCCCAACAACCTCACTCCAGGAGAGTACTACGACCGTCAACTAAATGTGACGGCTTGTGACAAGATAAGGAGTGCCATTCACCACACTCTCCATGATCAAGTCAGTGACATCCCCACCGCCAAGGATCTTTGGGATAGGATTGTCATTCTCCAAGAGGGAATGTATCTTATCCAAAAATCCAAGTATGAAGCTGCCAAGTCAGAGATGAACATGTTCATGAACCATGATGGTGAGACTATCGCTGAAGCATACAAGAGACTTGTTGCCCTCCACGTGAAGATTGGTGGCCTAGGATGTGAGAAGTATGATGATGGATTCAATTTGAATGATGATCTTATCAAGTCCAAGATTTTCTCTATGATTGTGGTCACGATAAGAAGCTTGCCTTGAACTTGCAACTCCTTGATAGAGCTAATCAATTCACTCCCGATGATCTAGTCTCTTATCTTGTTGCCACGGATAACTTGGCGGATGAAGGGAAAAATATCAAGGATATCAACCATGCTATTGGGTCTTCTCACTCTCTATCACTAAAGGCCAAGCATGTGCAAGAAGATGAGGCTAGTGATGAAGAAATCGATGTTGATGGAGTTGATGATATGCTCTCTCAACTTGCTCTCTTCACCAAGAACATGAAGTTCCGAAGAAGGAGAAGTTCAATGGGATCAAGTGAGAAGAAAAGGATGTGCTACAATTGTGATGAGTCGAGCCACTTTGCCGATAAATGTCCATATGAGAAGAGGCTTGACAAGCCCAAGTATGAAGAGGGTGCCAAACCAAGATTGAATCCCAACCCCATCAACGAAAGATACAAGAGGAACAATAGGAGTGATGGAAAGGGCTTCCTAGGTCAAGAATACATATCCGACAAGGAGGAAGAGGATGAAGAGAAGGTGGTTGGATTGGCCGGTTTGTCCTTCGCCAAACCCGGGTCTCTCTTCACCTACGACTACACCAAGGACTACACCGACGACTCTCCTACTCCCAAGGTCACCGCCAGTTGCCTCATGGAAAGAAGCTCCAAGGACGAGTCCTACGTGGAGTGTGGGGATAAGGAGAAAGTGGTGGGTGTGACCGGTTTGGCATATGTCGAACCCGGTTCACCTCTCACCTACGACTACGCCAAGGACTATATCGAGAGTTCTCATATTCCCAAGATCACCGGTTCTTGTCTTATGCCAAGAAGCTCCAAGGTAATTGTCTCTCCTCCATCCCTATCTAGCGTCTTGGATGATCTTGAGAGTAACCATGATAGTGATAGTGATAGTGATGAATTTGGTGAAGAGTATATAAAAGAAATGTATGCTATCATGAAGTCTCTTCCTCCCATTCCTCGTGCTAGAGTCAAGCAATTAATGGAACTTGTTAGCTCACGTGATGAGGCCATTGATAGCTTGGAATCTCATATTGATGATGAGAAACAAAGATTCAATCTTCTTGAGCAAGAGCTTTGTGAGGAAAAGAATACGAATTCATTTCTTAAACTACAAATTGAATTTTTTGAAATTGATAAAGCAAAAGACATGGACACTATTTATAGGGCTAACTCTTTGTCCCAAGATCTTGATGCCTCAAAGAAAGAGATTGAGGTTGCTCATGCTTCTCTTACCAAGGACCTTGAGAACCTTGAAAAGGCTAGTTTTCTTGTCAAGCGTGAGCTCATAAAACTTGGAGAGAACCATGACCAACTTCGGGTGTCCTATGAGAAGGCGCTTGGTACATTGAAGGGTACAATTATTGTTGAAAATGATTCTTGTACCTCTAACTCTACCTTTGATCAAACTCTCCTCATTGAGGAAAATAAGAATTTTAAAGAGCAACTTGAGAAATAGCGTCGTGCACCTACCTCCAAGGGAAAGATCCTAGATGAGATTCTATCACGTCAAAAGACAAAAATTTCCAAAGAAGGTGTTCGTTTTGATCCAAAGAACAACACGAGCAATGCCATTCCACCAAAGAAGATAACCTTTGTAAAAGAAGGTGACAAGGTGGTTGATCAAGTCAAAAGGAATGTTGTGAATGGGGGAGCCATGAGGGGAAATCCCAATCATAAGTATGCGGGAAAGTCTAATCCTTCCTATGTGCTATGTAAGAGCACTCAAGGAGACGTATATGCCAAATATGTTGGCCCTCGAAATGGTTATTCTTATAGATGGTACTCAATTTGGGTACCAAATGATCTTGTTGCTAATGCCAGGGGACCCATTACTCAATGGGTTCCTAAATCAAAGAATTGATTTTGTAGGGTTATGCCTCCGGTGGATCAAAATGGGTGTTTGATAGTGGATGCACCAATCACATGACCGGAGGTAGAAGTGGGCTTGACCAATTCATTCACGATGTCAACTCAACGTCAAGCATCACTTTTGGAGACAACTCTAAAGGAAAGGTACTTGGCTATGGTAAGTTGGTGATCTCCAAGGTTTTGACTCTAGAGACCGTCTTACTGAAGGGTTTCGCAGCATAGTAAATCAAAATTTTCTACGGAAGCGAACAGAGGGAAAGCCAAGATCTAATCTAGGAGATGCAAACAACAAGAGAGATTGGATTAGATCTTCATACCCTTGAAGATTCGCGACATGAACGCTCGTTAAATCGTGGGTGATGTAGTCGTACTCGCTTCTCCTCCTCGCGATCCGATCCGATCTAGCACCACAAGTGGCGGTGCCTCCGTGAGATGCACACGTGCGGAACCTCGACGTCTCCTCCTTCCTCGGACCAGAAAGTATGGTGGAGAGATAGATTGGATCTACAACACGACGGCGTGGTGTATATGGTGGAGAATTTCTGCCGCAGGGCTTCGCCTACAAACAGTCGGGAGGGGGAGAGGAAGGGCAGCAGGGCAACTGGGTTTGGAGGAAGGTGTAAGGGGGTATGAGAGGGGGCGCACCAGCCCTCTATATATAGAGGGGGGTGCGGGCAGCCCTAGCCTCTCCTCCAAGCCTATCTCTAGTTTAAACAATTTAAACTCTCCCTTATCTAGAAATCCTATCTTATCTTATCTCAATATTAAACGATTAAAACTTATCTAGGATCGGCTGGGCCCTATGGGGCCTTGTGCCCTGGCCCAATGCGGCCAGGACACTCCCTCATAGGCCCATGCCCCTCCCGGAAGGTGGGACCACGTTGGCCCCTTCCGGAAGGTTCTAGAAGCTTCCACAATACCGATTAACCGGAACAATTCAACTCCAAAACTGCACCGCCTTATATGAATCTTATTCTCGACCATTCCGAACCTCTCGTGATATCCCGAATCCCATCCGAGACTCGAACAAAAATTCATAAACCAATTATCCAATCTATCCTAGCGTCGAGACACGTTAAGTGTGACCTCGGGTTCGAGAATATGCACATGATCTTCTATCAATAATCAACAGTGGGTGCAGGCACCCATATTGACTCCACACATTCATCGATGATCATATAGGATGAACCACGATGCCAGGATTCAAAAAATACCATATATATATTCCCTTCGTCTCGCGATATGTTACTTGCCCAAGATTCGAAAGTCGGTATCGTCATACCTCGTTCAATATCGTTCACGAAATACTTTACTCGTTCGTAATCCGATATCACTTTGTGATTAACTCCTTAACCACATGCTTGCAAGCGGTGTTGATATCGATTACCGAGTGGGCCCAAAGTATATCTCTCCGACTTGGGAGGGACAAATCCCATCTCGATACATACAACCCAATGTACTTTCCGATCACTGAGAGACACCTTTATGATCACCCTCTCATAGGATGACGTTTGATGACCTCAAAGCTTTCTTCCGATACTGTGGAGTTGCATTATCTCATGGTCTAAGGAATACAATATTTGACATAGGAAAAGCTTCGCAAAGATGAACACAATGATACGATCTAATTGCTTCGCTTAGTTTGGGTCTGTCCATCATATCATTCTCCCAATGATATGATCATTATCAATTGACAACTCATGTCTATGGTTAGGAAACCTTAACCATCATTGATCAATGAGCTAGTCCATAGAGGCTTACTATGGACACTGTGTTGTTCACAAACCACAAATGTATTAATGTTTCAGATTAATTCAATTCTAGCATGGAATATAAACTTTATCATGAACAAGAATTATAATAATAACATCTTTATTATTGCCTCTAGGGCATAATTCCAACAATCTCCACTTGCACTAGAGTCAATAATCTAGTTTACATTTGGCAACAATCTTACACCCATGGCAATCGAGGTGCTGATCATGTTTTACACGTGGAAGAGGTTTAGTCAATGGATCGCAACATTCAGATCTGTATGTACTTTGCTGATCTTCGATCTCCATCCGCTATATAATCTCGGATTATATGAAACTTGCGTTGATATGCTTGGTCTTTGGATGATATCTTGGTTTCTTAGCGAGTGCTATGGCGCCATGTTGTCACACAATATCTCCAAGTGGGTCCAATGCACTTGGAACCACGCCAAGCTCGTATGAAGTTTCGATCCAAACTCCTTCACTTGAGGCTTGCAGCAGCCATGTATTCCGCTTCTCTTTGTAGATCCCATGACCACGATTTGCTTGCAGCTTCTCCACTCACAGCTCCTCCATTCAAAATATACACGTATCCTGTCCGAGATTTAGCATCATCCTTGTCGGTGTCGAAACTAGCATCGACGTAACCTTTACGACGAGTTGTTCATCACCCCATAGACTAAGAACATTTCTTTAGTCCTATTTAGGTACCTTAGGATGTTCTTCACGGCTGTCCAAAGGTTCCACTGGATCACTTTGATATCGCTCGTCAAACTAAGAGCATTGGACACATCCGTCTAGTACAAGATGGCATACATGATGGAACCTATGGCGAGGCATAAGGCACTTTGCTCATAGCTTCCCTATCATTTCATCAGAATGGACAGAGCCTTGCTCAATATCTTCCTCGACAACATAGGCTTTGAACCTTTCAATGCCTTATCCATTGAACCTTTTCGAACTTTGTCTAGGTATGTACTTTGGCTTAAAGCTATCAGCGTCTTTGTCTATCTCTATAGATCTTGATGCCCAATATATAAGCTTCACCTAGGTCTTTCATTGAAAAACACTTGTTCAAATAACTCTTCACATCGTTAAGCATGTCGATGTCATTTCCAATAATCAATATGTCATCCACATATAGTACCGTAAACGTCACCGAGCTCCCACTCACTTTCTTTTAGATGCAAGCTTCAGAGCAATTTGGAACAAATCCAAAGCTCTTGATCACTTGATCAAAACGAAGGTTCCAACTCCGAGATGCTTGCTTCACCATAAATGGAACGCTGAAGTTTGCATACTTTATCAACATCCTTAGGATCGACAAAACCTTGGTTGCATCATATACAACTCTTCATCAATGTTGCCATTGAGGAAAGCTCTTGACATCCATTTGCCATATTTCATAATCATGAAACGCAGCAATTGCTAATAAAATCTGAATGGACTTAAACATCGCCACGGAGAGAAAGTCTCATCGTAGTCAACACCTTGAACTTGTCGAAAACCTTTCGCAACAAGCCGTGCTTTATAGACGGTAACATTACCATCCGCGTCGCTTTTCTTCTTGAAGATCCATTTGCACTCAACGGCCTTTCGGTCGCTAGGAGGGTCCACCAAAGTCCATACTTGGTTTTCGCTCATGGATCCCAATTGGATTTCATGGCCTCTAGCCATTTCTCGTAGTCCGGGCTCATCATCGCTTCCTCATAGTTCAGAGGTTCACCGTCTTCTACTAACAAGACAGTCAAGACAGGTTGCCGCACCACTCGGGAGGGCACGCGACCTTGTCGACGCTCGACGTTCAGCAGCGACATCGTCCAAAGCTTCATGATCCTTATCATTAGCTTCCTCTATTGTTGGTGCAAAGTGCCGAACAATTTCAGGTCTGCGCTACTCTCCAATTCAAGAGAAGGTTCAATAACCTCGTCTAGCTCTACTTTCCTCCCACTCACTTCTTTCGAGAGAAACTCCTTCTCAAGAAAGGAACCGTTCTTCTGCATAAACACTTTGCCTTTGGTTCGTGATAGAAGGTATACCCAATAGTTTCCTTAGGGTATCCTATGAAGACGCATTTCTCGCTTTGGGTTCGAGCTTGTCCGCATCAACTTCTTGAAGTAAGCTTCGCATCCCAAACTTTAAGAAACGACAACTTAGGTTTAGCACCAAACCAGTTCATACGGTGTCGTCTCAACGGATTTAGATGGAGCCCTATTTAAAGTGAATGCAGCGGTTTCTAATGCATAACCCCAAAATGATAACGGCAAATCAGTAAGAGACATCATCGATCGGACCATATCCAATAGGGTTCGATTCCGCTCGAACACACCATTGCTTTGTGGTGTTCCGGTGGCGTGAGTTGTGAAACGATTCCACTTGCTTTGATATGCGTGAAAATCATAACTCAAATATTCGCCCACGATCGGATCGTAGAAACTTAATCTTTACATTACGATGGTTCTCTACTTCATTCTGAAATTCCTTGAACTTTTCAAATGTTTCAGATTTATGTTTCATTAAATAGATATACCCATATCTACTTAAGTCATCGGTAAAAGTGAGAAAATAGCGATATCCACCGCGCGTCGAAACACTCATCGGTCCGCATACATCGGTATGTATGATTTCCAACAAGTCCGCTCGCTCCATCATACCGGAGAACTGGTTTTGATCATCTTGCCCATGAGGCATGGTTCGCATGTGTCAAATGATTCAAAATCAAGAGACTCCAAAAGTCCATCGAATGGAGTTTCTTCATGCGCTTTACACCAATATGACCTGGACGCGATTGCCACAAATAAGTAGTATTATCACTATCTACTTTGCATCTCTTAGCCTCAATGTTATGGATGTGTGTTTCATCCCTTCGAGATTTAGAAGAAATAAACCATTCACAATAGGTGCATGACCATAAAAGATGTTACTCATATAAATAGAACAACCATTATTCTCCGATTTAAATGAATAACCGTCTTGCAATAAACACGATCCAAATAATGTTCATGCTCAACGCAGGCACATAATAACACTTATTAAGGTTTAAAACTAATCCTGAAGGTAAAACTAAGGAGAGCGTGCTGACGGCCATCACATCAACTCTTGATCCGTTGCCAACGCGCATCGTCACCTCATCCCTCGCAAGCCGCCGTCTATTCCGTAGCTCCTGTTTCGAGTTACAAATATTAGCAACTGAACCGGTATCAAATACCCAGGCACTACAACGAGGGCTAGTAAGGAAAACATCAATAACATGTATATCAAATATACCTTTGATGGTGCCAGCCTTCTTGTCCGCTAAGTACCGGACGATTCGCTTCAGTGACCCTTGTCCTTGCAATAGAAGCACTTTCGATGTCCGGCTTAGGACCAGACTTGAGCTTCTTCTCAGTAGGGGCAACGCGCTTGCCGCCACCTTTCTTGAAGGGCTTCTTTGCACCTTTACCTTTCTTAAAGGAGGGCTTGTTGACCATCAACACATGATTATCTTTCTTGATGTCCACCTCCGCAGCCTTCAGCTTTGAAGAGCTCGGTGATCGTATCGATGGAACCAATCTGATTATGAGTCACTACAAAACTTTTGTAGCTGGGAGGAGTGATTGCGAACCTGTCAATCTTGAGCTCCTCTAGAATCTTGCGTCCAGTTGCTCAAAGGCGTTGAGTGTAGCCCGACATCTTAATGGCGTGCTCACTAACGGAACTCCCTTCCTCCATCTTGCAGTTAAAGAACTTCTCAGAGATCTCATATCTCTCAGAACGGGCCTGAGTCTGAAACATGGTTTTCAGCTCCTCGAGAATCTCAAAGGGCCCGGGATAGTTTTCAAAACGATTTTGAAGTTCCGTTTCCATAGCAAACAACATGGTGATCTTAATCACACCATAATCATCTTTGCGATTGACGGACAGCTTTCTCATCAGCCGCGTAGCGATGCAGGGGGTCACCTAACGCTTTCCCAAGGACATAGTCCTTTTGTCCGCCGACAGAATGATTCTTAGATTGCGGAACCAGTTGGTGAAGTTAGACCCATTGTTTCTAAGCTTTTCTTTCTCGCAAAACGTTGAAGTTGAAGTTGGACTTGGCCATGTGATCTACAGTATTTGCAAGTACAATTTAGACTATGTTCATGATAAATAGTTCAACTTAATCAAATTACTAGATGAACTCCTACTAAATTCAACATCCCTCAAGTTGTTTAGTGAACACGATCCAAATTCACCACACCTAATCCGATCTTCACGAGAAGAGATGTGGTTTCAATGGTGGACAACGAAGTGTCGATCATATCATTCATATGACTCATGCTTAACCTTTCGGTTCATGTGTTCCGAGGCCATGTCTGTACATGCTAGGCTCGTCAAGTTAGACCCAAGTATTTCCGCGTGTGCAAAACTGGCTTGCACCCGTTATATGTGAGCGTAGAGTCTATAGCACCCGATCATCACGTGATGCTTGGACACGACGAACTTTCGCAACGGTGCATACTTGGGGAGAACACAGTTTTATCTTGATCTTTAAGTGAGGAATCATCTTATAATGCTACCGTCGCGATCTAAGCATAATAAGATACATAAAAGGATAAACATCACATGCATATAACTTTATGTGACATGGTATAGCCAATCTTCGCGCAACGATCTCCATCTTGTGCATTCCGGCATGGTCTCCATCACTTCACCATGATTGCCTCCACCACGAATAGCAACTACAACTATTGCTAACTACTTAGCGATAAAGTAAAGCTATTACATGGCGTATAAGAAGTTGACTCGCAGGTCATACACAATTATAAAGACAACCATATGGCTCCTGCCGGTTGTGTACTCATCGACATGCAAGTCGTGAAACATTACAAAACATGATCATCGCATACAATATACACATCACATCTTGGGCCATACCACATCACAGAAAACACTCCCTGCAAAAACAAGTTAGACGCCTCTACTTTGTTGTTGCATGTTTTACGTGGCTCATGGGAGTAGATGCTAAGAACGATTCTTACCTACGGAAAGCCACAACGGTGATATTATGGTTGCCAAACTCCGGTGTTAATCCCATGACAACTATAGTGAGAGAAACTGACATCCACCAGCCGCATGTGTGGTACAAGCCACACGTCAAGTGCGGAGCCGGTCTCGCGAACGACGTCGCGTAAGGTTGGCCTGGACCGCTTCAATCTCACTATCCCGCGTCATAAGAAGAACACAAACAAGAGGCTTGCAATAGAAAACATCAACGCCCGCAACAACCATGTTGCGTTCTACTCGTGAATCACATCTACGCATAGATCTAGCTCTGATACCACTGAAGGGTTTTGCAGCATAGTAAATCAAAATTTTCTACGGAAGCAGGAGGAAAGCCAAGATCTAATCTAGGAGATGCAAACAATGAGAGAGATTGGATTAGATCTTCATACCCTTGAAGATTCGCCAGTGAACGTTCGTCGGAACGTGGGTGATGTAGTCGTACTCGCTTCTCCTCCTCGCGATCCGATCCGATCTAGCACCACAAGTGGCGGTGCCTCCGTGAGATGCACACGTGCGGCACCTCGACGTCTCCTCCTTCCTCGGACCATCAAGTATGGTGGAGAGATAGATTGGATCTACAGCACGGGCGTGGTGTATATGGTGGAGAATTTACGCAGGCTTCGCCACAAGCGATCGGGGAGAGAGGAAGGGCAGCAGGGCAACTGGGTTTGGAGGAAGGTGTAAGGGGTGTGAGAGGGGGCGCACCAGCCCTCTATATATAGAGGGGGGGTGCAGCCAGCCCTAGCCTCTCCTCCAAGCCTATCTCTAGTTTAAACAATTTAAACTCTCCCTTATCTAGAAATCCTATCTTATCTTATCTCTAGTTTAAACGATTTAAACTTATCTAGGATCGGCTGGGCCCTATGGGGCCTTGTGACCCTGGCCCAATGCGGCCAGGACACTCCCTCATAGGCCCATGCCCCTCCGGAAGGTGGGACCATGTTGGCCCCCTTCCGAAGGTTCTAGAAGCTTCCAGACAATACCGATTAACCGAACAATTCAACTCCAAAAATCACCTGCCTTATATGAATCTTATTCTCGGACCATTCCGAACCTCTCGTGATATCCGGATCCCATCCGAGACTCGAACAAAAATTCATAAGCCAATTGTCCAATCTATCCTAGCCGAGACACGTTAAGTGTGTGACCTGCTGGTTCGAGAATATGCGAGACATGATCTTCTATCAATAATCAACAGCGGGTGCAGGCACCCATATTGACTCCCACATTCATCGATGATCATATAGGATGAACCACGATGCCAGGATTCAATCAATCCCATATATATATTCCCTTCGTCTCGCGATATTTTACTTGCCCGAGATTCGATCGTCGGTATCGTCATACCTAGTTCAATCTCGTTCACAGCAAGTACTTTACTCGTTCCGTAATCCGATATCACTTTGTGATTAACTCCTTAACCACATGCTTGCAAGCGGTGTTGATATCGATTACCGAGTGGGCCCGAAGTATATCTCTCCGACTTGGGAGGGACAAATCCCATCTCGATAC
Source organism: Avena insularis (assembly GCA_023614405.1). Classification (NCBI taxonomy): domain Eukaryota; kingdom Viridiplantae; phylum Streptophyta; class Magnoliopsida; order Poales; family Poaceae; genus Avena; species Avena insularis. The sequence goes on along the minus strand of CM042687.1, from coordinate 325,018,333 downwards.
ATACAACCCAACAGATACTTTCCGATCACCTGAGAGACACCTTTATGATCACCCTCTCATAGGATGATGTTTGATGACCTCAAAGCTTTCTTCCGATACCAGGGAGTTGCATTATCTCATGGTCTAAGGAATACAATATTTGACATAGGAAAAGCTTCGCAAAGATGAACACAATGATACGATCTAATTGCTTCGCTTAGTTTGGGTCTGTCCATCATATCATTCTCCCAATGATATGATCATTATCAATTGACAACTCATGTCTATGGTTAGGAAACCTTAACCATCATTGATCAATGAGCTAGTCCATAGAGGCGTACTAGGGACACGGTGTTGTTCACAAACCACACAAGTATTAATGTTTCCGCTTAATACAATTCTAGCATGGAATATAAACTTTATCATGAACAAGAATTATAATAATAACATCTTTATTATTGCCTCTAGGGCATAATTCCAACACTTACATGTTGAAAAACTTGGTTACAACTTGCTTTCAATTAAACATCTTGCTGATGCCGGCTATGACTCCTATTTCTCTAGAACTTTTGTGAAGGTCTTTAGGGGTGATGATATCATCTTGGTTCTCATTGGATACATGGAAGACGACCTTTATGTGGTTGACCTCTCGAAAGAGATCCAATCTCTTCCTACATGTGTAATGTCCAAGGCTGACAAGGGATGGCTTTGGCATCATCGCCTAGGTCATGTCAACATGAGAAATCTCAATCAACTCCTAAAGGGTGAGCATTATTGGACTAACCGGTGTCTCCTTTGAGAAAGATCGTGTGTGTAGTGCTTGCATTTCAGGAAAGAAAATTGGGAAGCATCATCCTTCTGTTACCAAGGTGGCCACGTCAAGACCCTTGGAGCTCCTTCATTTGGATCTCTTCAGGCCATCAACATATGACTCCCTTGGTGGAAGAAGATATGGTCTTGTCATTGCTGATGATTACTCAAGGTATAATTGGGTCTTTCTTCTCAAGACGAAGGATGAGACCTACAAGGAATTCATGATCTTCGCCAAGCAAGCTCAATGCACTCATGGAGTGGAGATCAAGACCATTAGAACCGACAATGGCACCGAGTTCAAGAATTACACCATGCAAGAATTTGTTGAAGATGAGGGGATCAAGCATGAATTCTCAGCTCCTTATACCCCTCAACAAAATGGTGTTGTTGAAAGGAAGAACTGGATAATCATTGAGCTGGCAAGAAAAATGTTGAGTGAATTCAAGTCCCCCCACAATTTTTGGGGAGAAGCCATTGCTACCACAGTCCACTACACGAACCAGCTCTTTCTCCGAGCTCCCTTTGACATGACTCCATATGAGATTCTCACAATTAATAAGCCTAATGTCAACTACTTCCATGTCTTTGGATGCAAGTGCCTCGTCAAGAACAAAAAGGAAAAGCTCGGTAAATTCGAATCTACACTATAGATGGTATATTTGTTGGTTATGCGGAAAAATCTCATGCCTATAGATACTACAACAAAACCAATGGTTGTGTTGAAGTATCTTGTGAGGTGGAGTTTTTGGAGAATAATGGCCCCCATGAGGGGCAAGTTTCTTCTCGTGATGTAGGTGATGGCGATTCCTATCAAGTCATCAAGTTGATGGGTATTGGGCATATCTTGCCCACCGAGTCTCACATTCATGTTCAACAAGATGATGGAGGAGAATCAAGCTCAAATCAAGAAGAGCCGAGCTCTACTCAAGTTGAGCCATCAAATGCACCACAAGATCAACATCTCACTCAAGATTCCATGCAAACCGAAGAACAAGAACCAATTCCTCAACCCTTTGAGCAAGACCAAGTAGAAGATCAATCTCCTCCATCCCAAGGTCAAGCTCAAGATTGTGTCAATGATCAAGGCCCCTCAAAAGATGAAATCATTGATCATGAAGGCACAATTCAGAAGATCAAGGTCGCCTCCATTGCAAGTGGACTTCAAGTCAACAATATCCTTGGAAGCATATCAAGAGGGATCGAGACCCGTGCCAAGAAGAAGAACCTCACAACCTTTTGTGGGCATCATGCTTTTGTGTCCAACTTTGAGCCCCTCAAGGCTCATGAGGCTTTGGAGGATCCGGATTGGGTCATTGCCATGCAATAAGAACTCGAGTGTTTCACCCGCAATGAAGTTTGGTCTCTAGTGGAGAGGCCTAAAGATCATCGCATCAATGTCATTGGGACCAAGTGGGTGTTCAAGAACAAGCAAGATGAGAACGGGGTCGTCACAAGAAACGAAGCAAGGTTATTGGCGCAAGGGTATGCCCAAATAGAAGGTATTGACTATGAGGACACCTTTGCGCCCGTTGATCGTCTTGAAGCTATTCTTCTCTTGCTTGCTTATGCATCTTTCCATAACTTCAAGCTTTATCAAATGGATGTGAAAAGTGCATTTCTTAATGGTCCCTTGAAAGAGGTTGCATATGTAGCTCGACCCCTGGGTTTCAAAAACACACGCTATCCCAACCATGTGTATCTACTCCATAAGGCTCTCTACGGACTAAAGCAAGCTCCTCGTGCTTCGTATGAGCACCTTAAGGATTTTCTACTCATGGATGGGTTTAGCGTGGGTAAGGTCGATTCCACCCTTTTCACCAAACGGGTTAAAGGGGGTGGCTTATTTATTGTTCAAATTTATGTTGATGATATTATCTTTGGTGGAACTAACGAATCTCATAACAAAGCTTTTGTCGAGTTGATGACTATGAAATTTAGGATGTCCATGATGGGGGAGTTGAAGTTATTTCTAGGCTTCATCATAAAGAAACTTCCTCACGGCACTTTCATCTCTCAAGAGAAGTACATTAAGGACATGTTCAATAAGTTTGAGATGGCCAAGGCTAATCCCATGAATACACTCATGCCACTAAATGGACAACTTGGCCTTGGAGTTGGTGAGAAGGACGTGGATCAAAAGGTATATCGTTCTATGATTGGTTCCTTGCTCTACCTTTGTGCTTCTAGGCCGGATATCATGTTAAGTGTTGGAATGTGTGCTCGTTTTCAATCCGCTCACAAGGAGTGCCACTTGATGACGGTCAAACGTATTTTTAGGTACCTTGTTATCACTCCTACTCTCGGGCTTTGGTATCCAAAGGTGTCAAACCTTGAGCTTGTTGGCTATTCAGATGCCGATTGGGCAGGTGATAAGGTTGACCGGAAATCAACCTCCGGGGCTTGCCAATTAATTGGCCGGTCGTTGGTGAGTTGGTCTTCCAAGAAACAAAACTCCACAGCCCTATCCACCGCCAAAGTAGAATACATATCCGCGGCATCTTGTTGTGCTCAATTGTTGTGGATGAGGCAAACCTTGAAATACTATGGTGTGTCTCTTGGTACGGTGCCTCTTCTATGTGACAATGAAAGCACAATAAAGATCACCAATAACCCTGTCCAACTGAAAGAACATGTGGGCCCCCATGTGTGGTTTTGGTAATTAATGACAATCTTTATGGACTAATGTGTGTATTAAGTTGTACTTGTAGGAATTCTCCATTGGCATCGCTTGGAGCATGTGTTGGCTTCAAGGTTGATGAAATAAGAAGAAGATGTGTTGTGCACGCTCAAAATGAGCCACCTATAGAAGATATTATGTTTGATGCTTGCCATCCTTGGTTATGATGGTTCGATGATGTGGAATCAAGAAAGGCGTTCCATCTTGAGAAGTTCAAGTTCATCTATATTGAGCTCAAGTGGAATGCTCAAGTCAAAGGTATAATCTTGATAGGTTTTCCCTTTTGCCGGTCTCATGTTGTGTGTGGGAGACCGGGTTTAGGATAGATAACCGTACTATCAAGAGGGGATCTCGAATGAGTAACTCGAGCACATCGTTCGGAGAGAGCTCAAACCTTTGCATACTTGCATCATCATATTTGGTTGTTATTTGGTCTTATCCATGTGAGGATATAGAGCTTATGTTAATCTCCATAACAAGCTCTAGTTCATCAAAAACGGATTTCCCTTTTATATCTTATTGGGTTTTGATCTTGGAGGTTTTACCGGTTTGTATTTTAGAGATAGGTAAAACCTTCCATTATTTGGTTCTTACTCATGTGATGATTTAGAGCTTGTGTTAATCTCCATGACAAGCTCTAGTTCATCGAAAACGGATTTCATATGCATTTTCTATTACGTTTTTTATGTTGGAGGTTTTATCGGTTCGTCTTTTGGAGAGAGGTTAAACCTTTCGTCATTTGGATATATCCCCCGTTGCTGGACTATAATGTTTATTTGCATGATCTTTTAGAGCTTGTTGTCCTCTTCAAAACAAGCCCAAGATCATCAAAATTGGAGTCCGGATGCAAAAGTTATGGCCGTTTTCGTTCAGGGATGACCGGTAGTACCGGACCAGGGTCCGGTAGTACCGGAGGTCCGATAGTACCGCCCCTTAGTACCGGTTGGTACAGAATAAGGTGCGTTTAGCGACCTGGGATCCCCAGGGAATGTCCGGTAGTACCGGAAATGTCCGGTAGTACCGGGAAAAAGTCCGGTAGTACCGGATTCGCGTTTTTGAGCTTCAACGGTTGGATTTTGGGGGGACCTATTTAAGGGGTCTTCTTCCCCAATGGTTCACCATTCTTGCAAGTTTTCCCCTCCATTGTTGACCTTGGAAAGCTTGCTATCTCTCAATCCCTCCAATTATTCTTGCCCATATTTGAGTGGAAGAGAGAGGAGATCTAGATCCACATTTTGACCAAACCAAAACATCTCTTTATGAGTGTATCCTTGGGATATAGATTTTGGGGGATTTTGTGTTCCTCTTTGATTCCTCCTCTCTTGTTCCCCCAATAGCTTTAGTAGCTTTGTTGGAACTTGAGAGTGAGGGATTCGAGCACCTTTGTGGTGTTCTTGCCATTTGCATTTGGTGCATCGGTTTGAGTTCTCCCCGGAGGATTTGGTGAGTGAAAGTTGAGAAGCTTTTTACTCTTGGGTTCTTGGAACCCTAGATGGTTTGTTGTGTTGCAGGTTAAGGCCTTGGTGGCATTTGTTGGGAGCCTCCAATTAAGTTGTGGAGAAGTGCCCCAACCTTGTGAGAGGTTCCGGTTGACACCGACAAGTGCACCGATAGTGGAGGCGTGGATCGATCCCATTGGGGTGAGATTCACCGGAGAATAAGGGAGGCCTTTTGTAGCGTAGGTGGTTAGATACCACCCCCTCTCCAAACGAGACGTACTCCATGTTGGGAGGAACTCGGTAAAATATCGCCGTCCCCGCGTGCCTCGGTTATCTCTATACCCGAGCTCTTTACTTATGCACTTTACATTGTGATAGCCTTCGTCCTTGAATTAATATATATCTTGCTATCACTTTGTTGCTTGTATTGCTTAGCATAAGTTGTTGGTGCACATAGGTGAACCTTAGTTGTTCTAGGTTGTGCTTAACAAAGTAAACACTAGTTTTATTCCGCCTTTGTTGAGCCACTTTAGGAAAAGTTTTAATCGCATATTCACCCCCCTCTAGGCGACATCCGTATCCTTTCAATTGGTATCAGAGCCCGGTCTCTCACTTTAGGCTTCACCGCCTTGAGAGTAAAGATGTCGGCTAGGGGATTAGTGCACAAGTACACGCTCACATTCGATGGCACAAATTATGATGTTTGGAAAATTTGCATGCTTAATTTATTTCGGGAAATTCACCCAATTATCGAGGGATATCTATATGTGGGTTTCTCTTCTTCTGTGGATACCCAAAATGAATCTTTAGAGGAGAAGTTGAACTCTCATATAGATGCTCTAGCTACTAAAATTCTTTTGCATGTTGTGAGCAATGTAGTTCTTTCTTCTATCATGCCTTATTCAAGCGCTCGTGCGATATGGACCAAGCTTCAAGATAAATATAGCAAGTCCAACATTATTGAGGATGATTGTGTTGCTTCCACTTCCGGTCGAGATGAGTTCTCATCGTCTACCACCTCACCAACATGTGATGTTTCACTAGGTAATGATATGGTGAGTGGTGATAGAAATTTCAATGTGGATAGTGTGCTTACTATTTGTAATCCTTCATCCCTATCTAGTTGCAATGATATATCTTCGAACCTTAACACTTCTAGCACTCACAACTCCTTACATGCTAGTGTTTATAGTCCTTGCATATCATGTAGTGATGGCTTGAATAAATCTCATGGTGATATGCTTATGTTGTCTTGTTGCCATGATAAAAATGCCTCTATTTCCTCTAGTTGCTTGTGTTTCTAACCATGTAGAGGAGAATGAAGATTCTATGGGCCAAGACAAGGTCTTGAATAGAGCTACAAGTGCAATCTCATCATCACCTTCCTCCGGTTCTCACATATGCCTTATGGCTAAGGGAACAAAGGTAACCTCTTTGGATCCCATTGTATCTCATGATGATGATGATGAGGTTGAGAATGATAATGATGATTATCAAGGTAAGTATGATATTACCTCTATTAAGAAAATGGGAGAGGTTTTCTATAGTGCTCTCTTCAAAAATAAAATTGTTTCCTCCAACTTTATTGAAATCTTGAATTATGCCATAGAAGGCAATGATATTATTGAGGAGCAAGAAACTTAATTGATGTACAGTTTGCGCGTGAGCGTGAGTATGCTAATGAACTTGCTCAACTAAAGGACTCCCTTGAAGAAGAACAAACCACCAAAGAATCTCTTGAGGAGACTTTTACTCTAGAATTATCTAGAGTAAAGGAATACCATGATAGAGAACTTGCAGTGGCTAACTCCTTCAAGATTAAAAATGATGAACTTGAAGTTGCTTATGCTAAACTTGTTGAGGATTTTAAGCACCTCGAAAATGGATCTCGGGTCATTAAGAGGGAGCTCATCAAACTCACCGAGTTGCATGAGCAACTTAAAGCTTCATATTCTAAAGAGCTTGCCAAGTTGCCCTCACCTCTTGCAAATAGTTATGATGCTTGTGCTACTAACTCTATTTCTTGTGAAGCATCTATTTTGAAGGAGAATGTTGAGCTAAAGGCTCAACTTGCGTTGCTAACTAGCAACTATGGGAAATTAGAAGAAAGTCATGTTAAGCTCTCGAGCTTGCATGAGGAGCTTCTAGTCTCCCATGGTAGGATAAAGTTAGCTCATGAGGCCATCGTGTCAAAGGTAACATCTAGTGGGCCTCATTTGGACATTAGCACTATATCTACTCCAAATGTTATATTGCCATGTGTTAGTCCTTGTAATTCATCCTCTCACAACCATGCTATATCTCGTGATGAATTACATTTCGTGCCTTGTTGCTCAAACAATGTAGCATCTACTTCCTCTAGTACTTTTGTTGAAACTAACCATGTAAAGGAAATCAAAGAGCTCAAGGCTCAAGTCACTTCTTTGAAGAATGACTTGAAAAGGAGTCATCAAGGGAAGGCCGCACTCAACAAAATATTGAGAGTGCAAAAATCCCCCAATGACAAGAGTGGGCTTGGATTCAACTCCAATGTAAGGAACAAGTCCACTATCAAGTTGAAGCACAAGGACAACAAGAAGAATGGCCAAGATCAAGTCAATAATCCGGCCAACATTGTTTGCTTCAAGTGCAAGGAAGAAGGGCATCATGTCAAACATTGCCCATTAAAGAAGAAGTCCCTTGGCAAGAAGCAACAAGGTAAGCGTCCTCAAGCTCTACATCGTGTTAGAGATGGGACTCCTCCCAAGAAGACTCAAGATCTTCCTCAAGTTGTTGCTTCATCCAAAAATAAATATGGCAATAGTAGAACTTGCTACATATGCCGTGAGAAGGGGCACATTTCTTCCTCATGCACTATTGGTATCTCCTCATCCAACCCTATCATTGTTAATGATGCTTATTTTCTTTGTAAGGATGAGGTTGGCAATGTGTTTGCCAAATTTGTTGGTGCTCAATGTGGTGTCAAGAAAAGATCCATTTGGGTTGCCAAGCCTATTGTGACTAACTTCTTAGGACCCAACTTGGTTGGGGACGAACAAGCCAAAACTTGATAAATAGGTGTGTTTTGGAGGGCATTGGAGTCTTGGCTACATTATGAAGAATTGAGGGATCTTCATTAATTATTATTGTCAAGCCAAGCCATTTGGATTATCATGATTATATTATATTTCCAATGTTCCTCCTTGCGGTAACATATGCTAAACTCTTTACATTGAAAGTTACTCGCCCCCTTGTGCACGTGTTGGTTTTGTATCTTCCATGCTTTTGTACATGTTGTGCTATCCACTTAATTATCTTGAGGTATCAAGCATATTTGTGTATGATTAGGTGGCACAGCATGTATGTGTGTTTCTTATGTTTGAGCCTTGCTTGGTTATATTTGGTATCTTATTTGGCTCTTGTGAGAAATTAATGGATTATCCCTTTTTGGGGGAGTGTTATGCTTGGGCATTCCACAATCCTAAAATTGTGTGTACATGAGGAATACCACCTAGTATTTATATTGGATTATTGTCTAGTCTCTATGTGGTATAATTCTCATGAGAAATTTAAGTTTTATAATGTCCATTAATTATCTCTATTTGTATTATTTTGCCTCGAATTGGTTTTATGGTAGTATCACATTATGGGGGAGTCATATGCTTAGTGCATATTACAATCCTAGAAAATGTGAATATTCGAAGTTGTGCCACTTAGAATTGATATTGATAATTATCTAGTGCCTATGTGACACATTTGCTCATACAAGTTCCAATTTGCTTGAATGCCTTTTTTTATCATATTTTGGATCTTGTATATGAGAGTGGTTCTTGGTATGTGTTTCCTCATATTTAGATCTATATATCATCATGGAAACCATTTGCTTCAAGTTACTCTAATCACTAGCAATTGTGTGACTATTGGAAGCTACCAAGAATCTTGTTCGAAGTATCATGCTTAATTCTTATATTTTGTTATATGCTTCTTGTTGTGACTATGATCTTGGATATCCATGCAAGCTACCTTGGGAAAATTATTCCCAATATTTCATGTCCTTGGACAATGAGTACCCAATTTATGGTAGAATTTATTGATCATATTCACTTTGGCCTTTGCTTAATATTGTCCTATCATTGGCCAAGTAAAATGTTTTGTGTGCTCCTATGTATTCCTTGCTACTTTTGGATCTTCTTATTTTATTGGTATCCTCTTGTGTTTTATTTAATGTAGGTAGTAGTGATGATCTCATTTGTGTGCATTTTGCATTCAAAAGCAAAATTCTATATAAAGTACTACTTATGAGTGAGCTATCCTATATTATTTAGAACACTCGTATTTATGCTTCTTTGTTTGATCCACATCGGGTTTTATGTGCTTGGAACCTCAATCTTTTTGTTTTGGTACTTTGTGCCATCATGAGAAGTTTGGGGAGTTTGGTTTCTCATTGGAACCTTGATCTTTTTGGGAGTTGGTTTTGTCTCATTCCTTGTTTCATGATATGACCATTTTAGAATGAGATAAATCCTTGAGCATTTTTATCTATCTTTTGCTCTTTTGGCTTTAGCCTGGTTCATTTGTTGAACTTGTGATCTCTCATGTGTTTAATTGGTTCTTTGATACAATTTGGACATAGTTTGTCATGTCACACTCTTGTGTGTGCAATCTCGATTTACTTGGTGTTTTTGTTCAAATTGTATCTCCTTGTTGGTTCTTGAAAGCTTTATCCATGCATATTTACTACATATCTATATTATGGCATGCTTGCTTTCTTTGATCCAATATATAGGGGAAACTCCACCAATTCCCATCGGCTAAGTTGTGCATGAAATTCAATTTCATATCAATATGCACATAATTATGTGTAGTCTCTCCTATGTATTGTAATTGCACTAACTACTTTGGACCCAATATGTTTGGGGACCATTTTGTACTTAAATGTGTTTTAGGTACATTGGAGATAGATTGGATGCTTGTCTCTCAATTTTGAAGAAATGATGCATACATGAAAATTGGAGGCAAGCTATAGGATGATCAACGAATTCATATCCTCTACATCCTACCAATTATATCTCGGTAACAAGTATCTCTTGCTCATGCATATTTATATTGCTTCCAACCTTTTGTAGGTTGCATCTTGGCATGAATTTTTTGTTCTTATATTTATTGTTGTATCTCTAGCCTTGGTATTAAAAGAACTCTTTATTGTAAATGTGTATAAGTTGAGATGACTGCATATAATTGGGACTATACAAAATCATTCATATGATCCACCAATCCCAAATATGTCAATCTAGCAATTTTATCGCCTATCTTTTCCTCAACTTCTCTCATGTGCCATAGTGAGATTATGCTAGTTGATTTTTCTTTATTAGAGTGATACTTGTTGCCTTTCTCCATATATTCCAACTTTCTCCTTTTCCCTTGGTGATAGTTGTAATGTATGGGGTGTGTTGGTTGTTGAAGCTCATAGATGTACAATAAGATATATTTGAGCATTTGGCCATGCTTTGAAGCAAAAATATTATTGGTATATGTTGTGACTTCATTTTTGCTTTCATGTGCTTTATTGTATATCTTCCTTATGTGTGCATATTTCTTTGTTGGCATATGTCTTTGTGATGTTTTCCACTTAGAGACATATACACATATGAGAAGATATTTTTAGTTGATTTCTAATCCTTGGAGACCACCTTTCTATTCCTTTTGATTCTTCGGTGGCTTCCAAATTTAATTGCCTATGAGTGCTTGTTTCTCTTGTTTGCATCTTTGGGCACTCATATTTATTTTCTCATGCCTTGTATTGTTAAATGAATTTGGATGAGTGAGGATTCCATGATTATGCACCTTGTTCCCAAATGCAATTGTCATAAATGGTGCATTATCTTTGGGGAGCTCATCTAATTCATTTAATAATGCTCATTTGTATCCTTTCTCATGTATTGTGCCTTAAATGTTTATGGAGGAGTGAGGATTACATATTTGTGAATTTTGTATTAAAATACAACGATTCTAAAGTGTGCACAAATCTTGGGGAGCTTCTCTATTTTTATTTAAGCATTTGTTTGATCTTTCATTTGTTGTGTTTTAAATGCTTATGGGGGAGCAAGGATTCCATATTTGTGCATTATGTATTCCAATGCATTTATTTTAAAATTGTGCACAAATCTTGGGGAGCTTCTCTATTTGTTATTTCAAACACTCTTTTGCTCATATCATAATATCTCGTAGTTTCCATTTGAACTCATTTGTTGTTTTCAATTGGTTTATCGGACCTTGTAATTGCTTGCATCATTTGACTTTATTTATTTTGGCAATCTTCGGGTCCTCCATATAGTTCTACTCCCTCCCAAGTATTCATCATTGGATATGCGCGAAGGCACACCTTTGGAGGTATTATTATTATATTTGCCTTCTAGAGCTTGTCACCCATTTCGGCAATCGATGCCAATGGGGGAGAAGTTTTAGAGGGTTTAAGGGAAGTTGGTTTATGCATTGAGTTGGTTCTTAAGAATTTTCCTTTCATGCTCTTGCATCTTTGTTGTTGCTTAGCATGTGGTATATATAGAGGAAACTCCACCAATGATAATGATTGGCAATATATGCAATGAAATTCAAGTTCATCACACATGCATAGATTGTGGTGGATTTTGCTCTATATATGGTGGTGGTACCAATTTCACATACTTATGTAGTATTTGATATTGGTATTACCATTATATTCATTAATATTCCTTATATAAACCCTCTTAAAGGGATTGTCATCAATTACCAAAATGGGGGAGATTGAAAGAACATGTGGGCCCCATGTGTGGTTTTGGTAATTAATGCCAATCTTTATGGACTAATGTGTGTATTAAGTTGTAGTTGTAGTAATTGTCCATTGGCATCACTTGGAGCATGTGTTTGCTTCAAGGTCTATGAAATAAGAAGAAGATGTGTTGTGCACGCTCAAAATGAGCCACCTATAGAAGATCTTATGTTTGATGCTTGCCATCCTTGGTGATGATGGTTCGATGATGTGGAATCAAGAAAGGCGTTCCATCTTGAGAAGCTCAAGTTCGTCTATCTTGAGCTCAAGTGGAATGCTCAAGTCAAAGGTATAATCTTGATAGGTTTTCCCTTTTGCCGGTCTCATGTTGTGTGTGGGAGACCGGGTTTAGAATAGATAACCGTACTATCAAGAGGGGCTCTCAAATGAGTAACTCAAGCACATCATTCGGAAAGATCTCAAACCTTTGCATACTTGCATCATCATATTTGGTTGTTATTTGGTCTTATCCATGTGAGGATATAGAGCTTGTGGTCATCTCCATAACAAGCTCTAGTTCATCAAAAACGGATTTCCCTTTTATATCTTATTGCGTTTTGATCTTGGAGGTTTTACCGGTTTGTATTTTAGAGATAGGTAAAACCTTCCATTATTTGGTTCTTACTCATGTGAGGATTTATAGCTTGTGTTAATCTTCATGACAAGCTCTAGTTCATCGAAAACGGATTTCATATGCATTTTCTATTACGTTTTTGATGTTGGAGGTTTTATCGGTTCGTCTTCTTGAGAGAGGTTAAACCTTTCGTCATTTGGATCTATCCCCCCTTGCTGTACTATAATTTTTCTTTGCATGATCTTTTAGAGCTTGTTGTCCTCTTCAAAACGAGCCCAAGATCATCAAAATCGGAGTCCGGATGCAAAAGTTATGGCCGTTTTCGTTCAGGGATGACCGGTAGTACCGGACCAGGGTCTGATAGTATCGGAGGTCCGGTAGTACCGCCCCTTAGTACCGGTTGGTACAGAATAAGGTGCGTTTAGCAACCTGGGATCCCCAGGGAATGTCCGGTAGTACCGGAAATGTCTGGTAGTACCGGGAAAAAGTCTGGTAGTACCGGGATTCGCGTTTTTGGGCTTCAACGGTTGGATTTTGGGGGGACCTATTTAAGGGGTCTTCTTCCCCAATGGTTCCCCAACCATTCTTGCAAGTTTTCCCCTCCATTTTTGACCTTGGAAAGCTTGCCATCTCTCAATCCCTCCAATTATTCTTGCCCATATTTGAGTGGAAGAGAGAGGAGATCTAGATCCACATTTTGACCAAACCAAACCATCTCTTTGTGAGTGTATCCTTGGGATATAGATTTTGGGGGATTTTGTGTTCCTCTTTGATTCCTCCTCTCTTGTCCCCCAATAGCTTTAGTAGCTTTGTTGGAACTTGAGAGTAAGGGATTCGAGCACCTTTGTGGTGTTCTTGCCATTTGCATTCGGTGCATCGGTTTGAGTTCTCCCCGGAGGATTTGGTGAGTGAAAGTTGAGAAGATTTTTACTCTTGGGTTCTTGGAACCCTAGACGGTTTGTTGTGTTGCAGGTTGAGGCCTTGTGGCATTTGTTGGGAGCCTCCAATTAAGTTGTGGAGAAGTGCCCCAACCTTGTGGCCTTTGTGGCGTTTGTTGGGAGCCTCCAATTAAGTTGTGGAGAAGTGCCCCAACCTTGTGAGAGGTTCCGGTTGCCACCAACAAGTGCACCGATAGTGGAAGCGTGGATCGATCCCATTGGGGTGAGATTCACCGGAGAATAAGGGAGGCCTTTTGTGGCGTAGGTGGTTAGATACGTACTCCATGTTGGGAGGAACTCGGTAAAATATCGTCGTCCCCGCGTGCCTCGGTTATCTCTATACCCGATCTCTTTACTTATGCACTTAACATTGTGATAGCCTTCGTGCTTGAAGTAATATATATCTTGCTATCACTTTGTTGCTTGTATTGCTTAGCATAAGTTGTTGGTGCACATAGGTGAACCTTAATTGTTCTAGGTTGTGCTTAACAAAGTAAACACTAGTTTTATTCCGCCTTTGTTGAGCCACTTCAGGAAAAGTTTTAATCGCCTATTCACCCCCCCTCTAGGCGACATCCGTATCCTTTCACCAACCTGGCCGCACCAAACATATTGACATTCGCCACCACTTCCTACGTGACCATGTCGGAAATGGTGATATCAATCTCACTCATGTGGGTACGATGTTCTAATTGGCCGATATCTTCATGAAGCCTTTGGATGAAGCCCGGTTTGTCATGTTGAGGCGAGAACTCGGTATCATAGATCCTCAAAACTTGGATTGATTTTATTCTTGAACTATATTCTTGCTCTTAACGTTCTATGTAGCCTAGTTGTGCAGCACATGTAGGGATGGTCATTTTACCATGTATTGGTTTGATGCTTACCTATGTGTGTAACATAAATTGATCTCGTGTCATGATATGGGTCCAAGCATCTATCTTTGAGGCTTCATGACATGTGTGCTTAAACATAGGGGGAGAAATACTCTGCCAAATGGTTGGTTTTGTGTATTGGGTGCCTTGATGTTCAAAGCTAAATCCTATGTCCATGGTTGCTCTTCGTTTTTTCTTCATGACCTTGCCATATGGATAGTGCTTTATCTGGTTTTCATTTGGATCTTGTGTATATGCTCATATGTTTTCTCACAATTTTTCATCTCCAGATTTTTTTTCTCATATGTTGTCTCCAGAAAATTTCTGGCAACAATTCTGGTCCGCCGGCCTGGCGACCGAAAATTCTGGCGACCGCCGAAAATTCCGGCAACAGACCAAAAACCCTTCGAGTACATGTTTTCGGTTCTCTGCCGAAAATTTCGGTCGCCACCGGAAATATCGGTCACGGGGCCGGTTCGCCGATGTTCTCGCAGGAAATTTCGGCGTGGGCATCGGTTCGACCAGACTTATCGCCAAAAAAAATCTGAGGTGGGTATTTATAGCCCGCGCATGGGGCAGTTCCACCTTCTTCCTTCTTTCTTCCCCACGCCCTCCCCTCCTCCATGGTTGCCGCCCCAAGCTTCCCCACCCCCATAGGCCCTTCCCTCCACCCAAATCCCTCCCTACTCCACCAAGTTGTAGATCGGGCCTCTACAAGTCTTCTCACCGAAGGTTTTGCTCTCTCCTTGCCTGCATTGGGAGATCGGGGAGTGCTCTCCCTCTTTCCCGTGTGGTGCTTTCTTCTTGCCCATCTTTGGCAAGGGGGGCATGGCTTCTTCTTCGGCATCCGAGGCGTATGACCACAACAATTTTGAGCCAGACACCGGCAAAAAGAGAAAGCTTACTATTCAGCGGCCTCCTCATCCTGCTCCTCGCCTCACTCAGCGTCAACAAGCAGCTGCTATCGCAGGGGTTACAGTTACGCAAGTGGATGTAAGAAGAAAGCCTCTGCTGGAAGATCCGCCCCCAAGGGCAAGTCCAGTCTTGGTCCTACTGAAGAAGAAGTTCCTCCCAACTACAATACTGCTTTGGATATCTCTGTGAATCAGTGGAGGGACTTAAGGAAGCAGAATCCGTACCGCTTTCCCAACCGCACCTATCTTGGGGCTGACAGAATGTTCTGGACTAACACTCAGAAGTGCTTTTGGGATGAATTTTACAATGATCCAACTCGTATGAGGTGGGTTTTCTTTGTTCCTCCTAAGTATCTCAATGAGGACCACTATGCTCATTACCTCTCTACAGATTTCGAGCATGTGGATGTGGCCCTAAAGCAGATGGATGTCTTTGTTCTTGCTACTATCAAGGTTAAGCTCATGCCAGATCTCATTCGCCAGTTCTTACAGACGCCTACTTTCACATCGATGATGCTCGCCGTCACTTGATGACCGTGCAAGCCGTTCAGATTCCTTTGATGATTTCTGCAATGCTCTGGGTTACCCTCCTGACCGTGTCTTTGGCTTATGCATTCACTCTAAGAAGGCCTTCAGTGACAACCAGCTCCTTTCATGCTACCCTAGTGAGCCCAGCCATGAACCTCCTAGCTTGTCAGGCATGTACTACTACTATATGGTGCTTGCTCGGTTCTTCCGTATAATCTTGTGAGAAAGGATGGTGATGTAGTTGATGTCTGTGGTCACCACAAGAACCTGCTGTACTACTGTGATCCGTGTCGCCTCCGGAAGATCAATGGGTGTGATTTCATCTACTGTGAGATTCAGTGGTCCATCGAGAAGCGCATGACTCCAAATTTATGTCAGTATGTTCAGCGTCTGATTGAGGCCACCATCCCTGCATATGCGATCCCCAAAGGTCCGTGTGAATATATGGAGGAGTTCACCTTACCTCGTCGGGGCTCTCATGTGGATCTCCCTCAGATGATGCCATCTGAGCGCCAGACCAAGCTTGCTCATGATCCTCTTTCTGCTGGCTCGCGCTCTCGTCGGGACCTTTCCCGTGTTCTTCCTTGCAAGAAAGGTCTTGCCTATTTCTTCAACAGCTTGTGGGACATGTGTTGCTCCTCCTATGATATTGCCCATCACAGCTTAGAGCTCAGTCAGGAGAATAGGAGGCAGCACAATGCCTTCTTGACAGAACATGGTCGCCCCGTGCCAGACTTGGGAAATGCTTTAGCTCATGTTCCTTATGTCAACTTTGAGAAGTCGACACTGGATGAGGACATGTTTAGGGGTTTTGATCCATCAATGTTCCCCGGGTTTGCCACTTCCAGTTCCTCTCAGCGTCGCGCTACACCTTCAGGGCATGATGATGAGGATGAGGACGAGGACGAAGAGGAGGGTGACGACAAAGAAGAAGAGGAGGAAGAAGCCAATGATGATGATGACGATGAGGACAACTTTGCTGGCTAGATCGTTTTCTCCACTCTTTTCTTCCTTTTTGGTCTCGATGCCAAAGGGGGGGAGAGAGTAGAATCGCTTCTTTCATGACTTGCCTCTTGCACAGGCCCTACTTTGTTCGTTTGCCTCTCATGGGCTTGTGATTTTATTTGCTCTATCGAACTATTTGTGTGTGTCTGGACAACTCTGCAGTTCTCTTATTGTACTTGGATTACCTACCACTTTGTTCTTGCTATTATGTGCTAGATCTAATCGTATCATAATATCATATTTTGACTCTAGCTCGGTTTGTTATCGTTAACCAAAAAGAGGGAGATTGAAAGGGCAAATAGCCCTTATGTAGTGTTTTGGTTAACTATGGCATCAGAGCTAGAGAGCGGACTAATGTTTCTACTAGCTTCTCTACAGGTGAGAGTCCGCAGTTTGTTGGTGAAAGGCGATGCGTGACCCCCCATTCGTTTATATATGAAGAGCCCGTGGTGTTATTTATTATTCTCTCTTATTTACTCTTGAGTCAAATAGGAAACACCACACTATTAAGAGGGGTGATCTATATGCACTCTTTGGGGTTGTTCTACACCAAATATACTTATCATTATCCACCACCACACACCCTTTCGAATAAAGAGAGAAAAATAGCCCTGAAAAATGAGTCCAAAGGGGCTACTGCGAAATCGGCAAAAGTGTCGGTAGCGCCGGTGCTGTCGCCGGAATTTCTGGTCGCCGCCGGAAATTCTCGATGTACACCGATATGGCTTACTGCATGGCCTTTCGGTTGTTCGCCGAGAATTTCGGTCGCCGCCGAAACTTCCGGCGTGTGGTCCGGTCCGTCGGAGCTGTCGCCGGAATTTCTGGCGAGCAACTCGGTCCGACCGGACTTATTGCTGGTTATGTCGCAGGAACCCCCAAACGGCTCTTTTTCTCCCCATACTATAAATACCTCTTTCTTCTCCACTGAGAGGTTAGGCATTTGAGCAAACATTCATTTCTTGAAGCTCTCTCTCTCCCCCATTGTTGAAACACAAAAGCTTGAGGATCTCCCATTCTACCCAACCAAATCCAAATCCCTTTGGTAGAAAGGAAGAGGAGGTCCCGATCTACGTTTCCACCAAGACAAAGTTCATTCCCCCTTGAGTTCATTGAGTTAGCTTGTTACTCTTGGGTTTGTGGGAAACCCTAGGCGGCTAGGGTCGCCCGGAGGCATTCGGCTTGTGATTTTCTCTGTGGAAAGTTTGTGAGGGTTTGGAGACTACCTTAAAAGTCTACCACGAGTAAGTGCGCTATTCCTTCATGAGATAGGCTCGGATAAGAAGGTGAGCCTTTGTGGCCTGTGAGGAATCCTTCGTGGAACCTCACACCTCTCCAACGTGACGTAGCCCCCTTCCCAAAGATGGTGAACATGGGAATACATCTTCATCTCCGCGTGCTTCGGTTATTCCTTAACCGATCTCTTACTTGTGTTGTTTACCTTGTGATAGACTTCGAACTTGAAGTATCTTGTTCATCATCTAGGTTGCCTCACCTAGTTTGCATTTAGACTCACTTATATTCCGCAAAGCTTAAAACTTGCAAAAGATTATAAAGAATTTTGTAGAAACCTATTCACCCCCTCTTGGTTAACCATCTTACACTTTCAGAAAGGAAACCTAAAAAGATAAAGAGAGAAAAGGAGTAAATAAATTATGAGTAAACTAAGATTTCGACAAATGAATTGATGATCTCCATGTAATATTGTTAACACCTAGATTCTATGTACACTCCAAACCCTCAAGTTCCTTTTTGCCGCATCCTTCCATGTTAACTTTGGTCGCCCTCTGCCACTCCTAATATTCTCCCTACCCTTTAGATTCACCCAAACCTCTTTGGTCGATGTTGTACTAGCTTCTCTTTAATCGATGTGGCACCCCCATCCTATCATGTATTACCTCATTCCTAATTCGATTGTTTCTTGTGTGGCTGCACATCCATTTTAATATTCACATCTCTGCAAGACTCATTTGTTGGATGCATTGTATTTTATTAGGCTAATATTACACTCTGTATGGCATTCCAAGTCCGATCGCCGTCATATAAAACTTAGCATTTTACTAGATTTTGTGGTACCTACTTGTCATGTAAAATTTTAGATACGCCACTTCATTCACACTATCTTGATCATATGGAAGACATGCTCGTCCATATCACCATTGTTTTGCAATATTGATCCCAAGTACCGGAAGAGTCTGTCTTAGACATTATTTGTTCTTCTAAACTAACTTTTCCCTCTACGCACCCAACATCACTAAAATCACACCTCATATACTCGGTCTTGGCCCTACCAAGTCTAAACCTCTTTGCGGCGATTCCACTTGACTCCTCTCTCTTCCTCCTTCCCTTCCCCTCTGCTACAGTTCCATCCTTCCGCTCGTGAGGGCCCAGACCAAACCGAAGCCTCTCTCGCCGGCGCCGGCGGTGAGAGATGTCAGAGGGGAGGTGCTGGTGCCAGTAGTTTTGGTAGGTGTTGCGGCGTGTTGCCGGAGTTGGGCGGTATGCCCGTAGATGGTAGCGGAGCTCCAGATCGAGGCAGGAAGATCTGCAGTTGCCTAGGGATTCTTTTCTGCTTGTTGATGCTCGGGGTCGGGAAGATTTCAGCGGAGAAGATCACCGCTACTTGGAATAACACTGCATCTGGGGCGAGGTTTGGCTTGCAACTGCCAGATCTAGTCCTTCTGTTGGCCGGCCGTGGCAGCGGGGGACGGAGGATTGCTTCAGGATGTTGCGGTGCCAGCGCTTCGAGCTACTTCAAAAGTTGGTGCGACGCTCACTCTTGTTGCTCCGGTGGTTGGAGCTAGGGAGTGGTGTGGAGGTCTATGCAGCTCGACAAATAAGCTCGGGAGTGTGTGTCGTTTCCCTCAATGGAGTAGAGGAGCGGTGGATTTTCCCCTGGCCGGCCTTGGTGGCGAGGGGGGAAGTCTGCCGCTGTTGTTCTTCGTTCTGGGGGGCAGCGGAGATGGTCCATGCAGCAGCTTGAGAATAACTACACGGCGGCCGTGTTTTCCGGCGTGATCTGTGGCCGAGTTGTCGGCACCTACAGACGCCAGAGTTGCGTCGATGATTCCTCCAAGATGGATGCCTTGCTGGCGAGCCTTCCCGGTGTGCCTCGTCTCTCCGCCACCAAGTGGTTCGTCCCCGGTGGTGGTTGGATGGCCGGTGTGGGCTTGTCGTCGTCGGTGGAGAAAGGTCAGGGGCTGGATTGCTTTTCTATTTTTCCCCTAGGGTCTTTTTTTGCATTTCTACAGGACTTTTCCCTAGATCTTGTGCTCCTCAGGGACCTGTATGAAAATCTGTACCCACCGCTTTGAATATATGCTGCTTCGGGGCCCTTCGTGACCCCTCCCTTATTCAAAAAAAAAGTCTAAACCTCTTTGATTTTAAATTCTGCATCAGTAGATCTAATTTACTTTTTTTTAAATGAGCGTTTTATGACGAATAGTAATATTTACACCCGGCCTCTGCATAACCATAGTGCACATAGCCAACAACACCAGTCAAAAACTAGGAAAAACTAGGCAATCGTTACAATATAGTATGTTCATCTAGATGCCTAGAAAGATAGAAACTCAATTCTCAGATCATGCTGCCACACAAGTCGGGAAAAATATCCCTTGATGTATCCTTCAATCATGTACACCCTCTCCTCCTGCCCCGTAAACAGGTCGCATAACTCCACACGTTGTATAGCTGACCATAAACGAAGAGTAGATAACCTGAAAGTTAGAAGACAAAATATTATTAAAATTTTTGTCATTTCTACATAGCCATAGCGACCAAATAATATCAAGCTCCCCCATCCTAAACAGAATCTTGTACCTATCATTTATCCATGTAACCAGTTAGCAAAAACATTGGCAACCGATCGTGTGGGAGATAAACCATATGTTACTTGGATGATTGACCATATAGATTTAGCAAATTTGCACCAGAAGAAAAGGTTTTTAATAGTCTTATCTTGATGACAGAAAACACAATATTTACTTCATTGCCAATTCCGTATAACAAGATTATATTTAGTAAGGATAACAACACGATGCAGATACATGTGAATATTTTAGTTCTTAGAGGTATTTTCATCTTCCAAATTTTCTTATTATCAACATCGACTAGAATATCAAGTTGCATCAAAACTCTATACATGGAGTCTACTGTGAATTTTCCATTCTCAAATAGTTTCCATTTAAACTCATCATGACCATCTGATAACTAAATCGATGTTAGTCTTAGTAGAAGATTATTCCAAAATTCTAATCGATGTCTAATAAGACCTCTTCGGAAAGACACGTTTGGACATCTGGACCTTAGCATCAACACTGACCCTGACTTCATCTACTAGCACCACAACATCAACACACAGATGAATGTCTCCTTGTATATCCTTCACCGCCTCATCCATCACTAAGGAAAAATATATAGGATCAAATATGGACCTCGATGTAGCTCCATTGTGATTGGAAAGGTATTTGTCGTACTATCACCTACACGGACGCTTTGGCACAACATTATCATAAATCATTGATAAGGGAAATGTACTATGTTGGGACTTTATACTTCTTTAGCGTCCAACACATGATCGTTCTTGGTATCTTGTCATATGGCTTCTCCAAGTCTTCTGCTCTCTATATCTTTCCATGAGTTTGCTAATCAAGAAAATAACTTCTGTAGCTATTCTTTGAGACTATTCAAGAATGTTTCAACAGAGACTCTGTGGCCCAATGGATAAGGCGCTGGTCTACGAAACCAGAGATTCTGGGTTCGATCCCCATCGGAGTCGCTTATGTTTTCCATTTTAAGTATCCAACGACTGCTGACAGGGTAGTTCGTTTTGATCTTCAGACAAACGGTTCAGTGAAGCAGTGTGCTGTGCACTTGCCACTCTAAGAACAATGAGGGATTATTAGAAGATCAGCAGGAGTGTATCTTATTTGCTGCAATATTCGTAACCCTCTTAACACTAGTACTAATTGTAATCAAAAGCGAAGTTGATACTTTCTATTTTGTCACACAACAAAACTTCTGCTGGACCTTAGATGACACGGATGCCCAATGGTACCAGCTTGACACATCTGAACTACTCGTAACTAAATTCTGCTGGACCTCTGCTGCCACAGATGCAATTATACCAGCCTCACACATATACACTGTTCCATGTAATCTCCAAATAACAGTATTTTCAATGATGCCAAGAGCTCATGAATCCAGTCCACAAAAGCTTATTGCATAGGTTCTCAGTACGGAGAGATTAATAATACATAAGTAGCACAAAACAAGAATAAGATCACGCAGAAACGTGCATGATATGAGCCTGAGTCAGATTCTGCTGACTCTACATTATATTAGGGCTAAGATATCAAACACAACTTAGATCTAAGCATGATGTAGACCCCATGGACAAGAAGAGCACAACCTTCACGCTTTAGAGATGAGGACTAGCCAGTCCCGATTAGAGCAGTCTACAGTAATTAGATGAGCGCAATGCTGCTCTCGCCACCAGGCGGCTTCCGGACACCGCCAAGGTAGTCTCGTGAAGATGCCTTTCCGTCAGAGAAGATGTCGTTGCCGCTCATCTCCTTAAGTTTCGCCGAGCTTAGAGACTTGTCGCCTGAGCCAGGGGAAGCATCCTCCTTAAAGATGTTATTGCCTGTCAGCTCCTGGAACTTCTGGTTGTGAATTTTCTTTGCTGTCTTCGTTGCAGGATCCTCACTAAACGTGATGTTGCTTGGACCTCCAGCAGGCTACAAAGGCGTTCAAAGTCATGCAGACACAGAGTGAGATATTTATTATAGCAGGGTAAAGGCCATCAAGATTTTGCTGACAGCAATGCAACAAAGTGACAAAAAATATTGCCATATATAAGAAGAAAATTGGCATGTTGTTCTCTGTGCTGACAACAGACACTTACTGCTAGTAGGACAGTAGCTACAGATGGTGAAATGCACATGAGGGATTTACAGATGTGGCAGAATTTGAGGATGCTTATAAGGTGAAGCTAGAA
The DNA here is from genome assembly GCA_023614405.1 of Avena insularis. Classification (NCBI taxonomy): domain Eukaryota; kingdom Viridiplantae; phylum Streptophyta; class Magnoliopsida; order Poales; family Poaceae; genus Avena; species Avena insularis. The sequence continues at coordinate 324,995,806 of CM042687.1, read as the reverse complement.
GTGGCTTCCATTAGGTTGATTGAATTTAACATAATATCGAAGAATACACGTGAGCACCATCCAAGCACATCAAATGGGGGAACAATGGGCTCTGTAACGGGCTTTTTTTATGGCAGACTGACTCGAAAAGAAGACATAGTGATATACGGAATCGAAATGCCAACACAAGCATGTCACTTACATGGGATACTTTCACTGATGTGTGGACGCTTCTTGGAAGTGCAAAATCCACATTTCCTTGTAGCTCCATATTACGAGCAGCCAATGGCCTCGCAGGGGTCTCAGGAGGTGGACCGAAGATATTGCTTCCGCTGAGCTCCTTGTTCTTGGCTTCAGAAAGCTGCTTATTGTTTCTAGCTTCAGCATCACTCTCAAATGTGCCACTAAGCTCTCGCTGCTTAGCCACTTCAGGCAGTGAGGAGGGCTTCTTTGGAGAAACACTTCCATCAGCACTAAATGAGATCTGACTTATTCCAGCTACAGTTTGCTGTAATGGAAAGGGCATCAGTGAATGACTGTTCTTCAGTATCGGTGAGTGATATTGTAAGAAGAAAACAATGTTTGAATTTTATTAATGTTCCAAAAGAAGAAGACAGTCAAGAGATGTTGAAGGTTCCGAACATCATGTCCATACATGAAAACTTGACAGATTAAGACATCTGCAGAGGTGCATTTTTTGAAGTCTCAAATACCAAATAGAAGTTTGTCTTCACAGGAAATGTACAAAGCATGCCTCAAGTTCAACCTACTACTCTGTCCAGGACAGAGTGACTGTCCAAGTCCAACAACACATACTATGCAATGAGCTATCACAATAATAGCTAGAGGAGATACATGTCAGCCAAATGGGGATATCAGGGCATGTCCTTAAGAAAGTATAAGTACCTGATACATCCTCACAGAAGTTCTGTTAGCAGGATTTGAAGAGTCTGAATCACCGTTCTCGTCCTTTTCAGCAAATATCCCACTCCCGGTCATTTCCTTCATCTTCGAGCCTGACATCAATCTCCTTTCACTATAACAGGTCAACATGGTTAGAAACTTGATAGATAGTTCAATGTATCTCATCTTCAAGCAAGTGTAACATATATGAATAAAAGACACATGACTAATATTGTTACCAGTTACCACTAGAAGCAAATCAGTTGCTTATACCACTAACCACAAGAGTAGGTACTTCCAAATTATCACCCAGGCTATAGCAATCAGTCGATTGACACATTATAGAAATGCATACCAACTTCAAAAATGTGAACTAGTATAATATCATTAAGAAACAAAAATACTAACCCTTATCATGCAAGCCTAGGCAATATCATCAGAGACATCAAAACATGGTTGGGAAACAATTTCAGAAGCAATACTCACTAGTATGATTTTGATTCGGCTAACATGGCAATTGGCAAGCACTACACCAAATTCTCACAAACTGACATTTGTAAAACACGCTCCAGAAAATAGACAACGACATAACCACAAAAGTAGATGGCAACCCAGCACGCAGAGTCAGGCATCACATGACTCGCAGATTCAGTTAATCTCTAGTATCATGGTAAAAATACGCAGATTTGAGTTACACCTTTGCCATTTGCATCACCCAGATCACTTTCAGGAATCATTAACCGTACGGCTGCATTTTAGACTCTAGTACCACTGCAAGAACCGCTACTAACAGCATCTCCACTAGCATTCCAGGAGGACGTTCCCAGGGCGATTTTTTACATCCGGACAGCAAAAATTCGCCTAGTCGCGTTCCCAGGACGTTGAATTGCGCCGGATTTGGCCCAACTTTCATCCAGCGTTCCCAGGCCGAACCCGGGGCGCTGGAATGCCGGACGCAGCGAAAAAGGGTGGGCCAACCCTGTCGGCGAGACAACCCCATTCCCCACCGCCACTCGGCTCTCCCGCGGCAGAGAGCTTTCCCCCAGCTGCCCCCGCCGCCATGTCGTCGTCGGCGAAGCCCCACCCCGCCAAGCCGAATCCACGCCTGTAGATAGGTCCGCCGCCGTCGCCGCATCATTTCCCCTCCGCCTAGGCCTCTTTTCGCCGCCCTGCCTTTGCCGCAGCTCGGCTTCATTCCGAGCTCTCGCCACCTCGCCCGCTAAGTGTTCGGCGTTTTGCCCGTTCGGCCATGGACTCCGACGACGAGGAGATTTCCGCCCTGTTGCTGGAGGAAGAGACCGATGCAGCCGCCAAAGATGCAGAGCACATGCAGATCCTCGGCTCTCTGGCTCGGCTGTACACGCTGACTGTAGCGCTGAAGCGTGGAGGCTCGGCGACCGATGGAGGGCTATTGCATGCTGCATGTTGTACGCCGACTATGTTGTATTTCAGTCTATGGCGAACTATGTTTAATTTCATGCCGAACTATGCCGAACATTTCTTTGTATTCATATTTATGCCGAAGTGTCTAAATATGAGCCGAATTTGGACGAAAAACTCGCCGATTTTGCCTCGCCTGGGAACCACACCTGGGAACACGAGTGGGGAAACGGCCATTCCCAGGCCAAAAGTTACATCCGTCCGGCACTAAATAGCGCCAGATTTCGGCCCTGGGAACGCCCAGCGAGTGGAGGTGCTCTAAGAACTCTAATAACACACACACATACAGTGCTTCCCCTGCTGAACATACTGCATGTGTAGTGGACTACTCCCCTGCAAGCTGCAGCAACCCGGTGTGAGAATTCGACGAGCTCTCGCTAAAACCAGAGCAGCCTAAGAGTAACTAACAAGCCTCTGTAAGCTCGAGACATCGATCGGTCAAACCACACATCCGAACAGAGCATGCATTACAACTAGACTAGAATACTAGATCAGATCGGGTCAATCAAATACAGGACGCACTACAAGATCACAGCCCGAGCAGATCAGGGCGAAATGCGGTACGGGGAAGCCCCAGATCTCACCTGTTGCTCAGATCCTCGGCGTCGTTCTCGCTCACCGGCGCCCCGAACATCGCCGGCGTGATCCCCCCGGCGGGCTGCACAAACGGGCAGCAGCGATTAGCGAAGCAGGCGGACGCCAGAGTCAGCCGCGTCGCACAGCAGGGAACAGCAGCAAACGACTCGGACAGACAGGAGCAGTAACACTGAGAGGCAGACGCTCCTGCGCGCGCGCGCTTACCTTGAGGCTGGGGCGGGAGGATGCGGCCGGCGAGGCGGCAGAGGCGTCGGCGCCCGTCGCCGACCACGTGAGCAGGTCCGCCGTCGAGGTGTGCGGGTTCCGCACCGGCACCGCCCTGTCCATTGTTGCTTCTGAGCGGGCGCTGCTGTGCTGCGTCTCCTCTGCTGCTGCTGCTGCTTAGCTCGCTCGCTCGGGGTGGCACTGCCGCTGATGCGTGGCGTGGGGTACTCGTACTCGTACTCGTACTAGCAGCAGAACCCATCCATTCCCGTCGGCATCAGGGAACAGTTACGTCGTTTTCAATGACATGTGGGACACGAAATCGGTGGGGCCACTTGTCGGTGGGGTTCTCACAGAATTGGAGCGGAACGTGTTATTTTAGTCAGGGAGCAGGAGATCCGGGGTTATGTGTGCCGCATGGCTATGGCTCCAGCTCGGGTACGTGGTCGATGGTGAGTGGTTGAACGCGGTAATATAAGTCAGGTACGGGTGTAGAGGATCGTGCCTTGGCGAGGGCCGGTGGGCACGTGCTTTGCCATTCCAGTTTTCCAGAGGACGAGATGCGGCTAAAGTCCACGTATGACGCACCATCCCACCGGTGTTCCACTGACAATAGGGTCGCGTGTCTGTCGGTGTGTGTGAGTGACGAAAGCGGGAGGTTATTAACGTTCGCTCAAGAAAACCACGTGCGAGTGCCAAGGCACTTTGAAACATGCTACACCCTCCGTCCTGGGCATTTCCACCTGCGTCAGAAAAAATAAAAAGCATCCGGTAACAGCGCTGGACAGACGTAATTGGAAGCATCCACACGTGTTGCCATCTTATTGGACTGGTACCATGTCGCCTTAAATAAACGGTCCCGATATAATTTCGGACAGTGCTAGCGTCCCCGGACGATGGGAAGCTCCCATCGTCCTACTTTCTGTGTTGATACGTGTCCATTTGCTGCAAAACACCCCGTTTTTATTGTATATGTCCCCGCTTTTGCTTCCGAAACAAAACAAAAAACAATTCGTCTCGCCGGAGACCTCGCCGGAGACCATGCAGCAAAAAAATATGCTAATGCAGCAAAACAAACTTCGCAGAAGACATCGTCGAAAACAACTCGTTGATGATCGGAAACTTTTTTTGCTGCATGGTCTCCGGCGAGACATTTTATTTCTGAAACGAACCGTTTTTTTGCTTCGGAAGCAAAAGCGGGAACATATGTAGCAAAAGCGGGCCGTTTTGCAGCCAAAACGAAATTTGGGGCGATTTTGGAGACATGTGTCACGCAGGAGGAGGAGGACGATGGGAACCCCCATCGTCCGGGGGATCCAGATCATTTCCCTATAATTTCTGTCCAAAACAATTCAAAGTCACATATTAAACCATCAAAACCGCTCAAAGTCATCACATGAATTCAAACATGCAAATAGTTGGAGCCTAGATGTGCATTTTCGGTAAATCTTTTTTTTAAAGGATAGTCCCCAAAGGGACCGGAAGCTAAAAATTAATAATGCACGATGGATGTACAAAAGGTTACAAAGGACCCCATTGAAAAGAGGAAGAAAAACATAGGTCCTTGACATATGTAGAAAATACCTTGCTAAAGATAGAAAGAGGCCAACTGATCCTTCTCTTTCTCCACCGCCGAGTCGGAAGTCAGACTCGCCGCCGTCAAACTCGGAAGCGGGGATGAAACCACTTGCTTCCGCGAAGACGAGCACTGCACCTGTCGACCTCGAAAGGGCCTCCCAAGGAGGTTAAGCAAATGTCGGGACCCTTTGTCAGCTTATAGATAGGCCATCTTCTGGCCTCGGATGTCGGACGGTTGTCACCTGCCACCGAGGTGATGCTCAAAAAATTCGCTTCCCAACTCCACCTGTGTATGACGTTGCTGCTCACCCAATCGTCTCCTCCAAAATCCACGGCCACTGCGTCCACTAGAGGAAGAGGAAGATGGGAAAAACAAGAGGGACCTACAACGGAAGGTTCTTTACCAGTGCCGGAGATGATAATCGGCCCGCCTTTAGACCCACTCCTGCCACATATGGGAGAAGGCAGGCGGAGAAGAACGGCTCCAGAAAGAACCCCAACATCAGGCTTATTTGACCAGCAGCGGTCGAGAATCGCCATTAAGGAACTCCCCGTGGAGCTCCAGGAAAGAGCGATCCCAACCACTCTAGCAGCAAGCCCACACCGCCGCTAGGGTAGCTGCTATGACGGCACATCCATGCTTTTAAGAGCCTCTCTTCCTCGCCACCAAGGTCGGCCAAGAGAACAGCTTCTCTACGTGATGGACCACACCAACGCTAACTTGAAGCAGGGGTTGGGGCCTCGCCTCTCCACCCTCCCTCGCTGCCACGGCCGGCCAAGTGGGATAGGGCACCAACCATAGCATCGCAGCGCAGCTCCCCCTCGCCTCCACAGCCGTCCAGGAGTGGCACCACCACACCACCTCCCCAAAACAACAGAGAAAAAACGCCATATAAAAAATTATTGTGCCAGCAGTGGCTGAAGCTTGCTGACGAGGAACACCACCATGGGGCTCCGGGCGTTGGGATACGGGTAGGCTACACTAGCGCAAATCAAAAAAAATCTACCACGTAAAACAGGATTACTGTTGTCATAGATCTCGGGATTACCACTAGACGCGCAGTTGCGGAACTTGATGAAGCGCGTCGAGGTAGTGTAGATGTTCTACGTATCCTCCTCGTCCTCATCCCACGAGCAGCTCCCCTTGCACGGCTCGTCCAAGTGCCATATGTGCAGCACCTCCGAGGTATCCACACGTGCGGCGTGGAAGCGTCACACGCCGGACTGCTAGATCCGCGCACGCAACACAGGCATGAGGAGTGGCGGTTGGGTGAAATGCTCTACCCCGGTCAGCTCGCCCCACCCTCTCTTATATAGGCGTCCCTAGTGGGCTTCTACATTAGCAGCCCATTAGTAGCCTAAGCCTGGTTTAATTCGGATCCAATCCTCATTAGCCTTCCAGCCCCTTAAGTGTGTGACCCTATAGGTTCATATACGTATAGACATGACACGAATACACTTATTCTGTCAATAATTAGTAGCGGCCTCTAGCAAGACGTGTCAACTTCTAAACGCATATAAAGATCATTCAGACGAACTATCACAAGATTTAGTATATGTCTTTCCCTTTGCCTCACGATATTCGGTCTAGCTCCAAGCTGACCTCTCTTTCTCGACACTGTGATTCGGAATCCCTTTACTAGGTTAGCTCTTAACCATATGTAGCACGACCATGCATTTCTGGATCCGATCACTCGAGGGGCCCAGAGATATCTCTCTCAAGTAGAGAGGAGCAAATCTCATCTTGATTGACCAATGTCTTGCAGCATGCTTCAGGACAAACCCGAAAGCTACATTTATAACTACCGAGTCACGGAGTAGTGTCTAATAGCCCCAAAGTAGGTCGATCTACATCTCAAGTACATGCGACAATCTCAGGTCTAAGGACAAAACATACATGATGTGTAGAGAGAGATGCAAGTCTAATTGCCAGTCTCAAGTTGGGTCAGTCCAACCACATGTTCACAACATGTGTCCATATTATTGGTTTGACATCTTCATGTCTATGACTTGCGAAACATAGTCATCAACCAATTGATGTGCTAGTCTAATATTCACGTGTGTCCTCACATGAACTCCGACTAGGGACAACTATTAAATAACCATACAAGTAAAGAGTTTCACAAACAATTCACATAATTGCCAATTAATACAAGTTGCCTGATATGGATATTCAAGAAATATTACAATAACTCATGGATATACAAGAAATATAATCATCTCTATGATTGCCTCTAGGCCATATTTTCTTCAGTCTCCCACTTGCACTAGAGTCAACCTAAAATGTATCTAATACCAATTGTTCTTGTGTGTGCTTCATGCGCGGGCTGCGGGAGAGGCTTAGTCAAGGGATCAGCAACATTTGAGTATGTATGTATTTTGCATATCATGACACTACCATCCTCAACGAACTCACGAATCTGATGGTAACACATGCGAATATGTTTGTTCTTCTGGTGATGTCTAGGTTCCTTGGCTTGTGCAATAGCACCATTGTTGTCACAATAAACGTCCAAGGGATTGGACGCGCCCTGAACCACACCGAGAGCGATCAGGAAAATCCTAATCCAAACAGCTTCCTTTACAGCCTCCGAGGCAACAATATATTCAGCTTCTGTTGAAGAGGAGGTCACCGTATCTTGCTTGAAACTTTTCCAACTCACAGCACCACCATTCATGACAAACACATAACCTGATTGCGATTTCGAATCATCTGAGTCGTTAAGGTAACTCCCATCTGTGTAACCCTTTAAATTGAATTCATCCTCACCTCCATAAACTAAGAACATATCCTTAGTCCTTTTCAAGTACTTAAAGATATTCTTTACCGTTGTCCAGTGACCTTCACCTGGATCAGCCTGGTATCTGCTCGTAACACTTAGAGCATAGGAAACATCTGGGTGAGTACATATCATTGCATACATGATGGATCCAATAGCCGAAGCATATGGAACCCTTCTCATGCGCTCACGCTCATCAGTAGTCGAAGGACACCGCGTCTTGCTGAGTTTAATGCCGTGAGACATGGGCAAGAACCCCTTCTTAGCCTCTTCCATGCTGAACTATTTCAACACTTTGTCAATGTATGTACTCTAGCTTAATCCAATTAGCCTCCTTGATCTATCTCTATAGATCTTGATGCCCAGAATATATGATGCTTCTCCTAAGTCTTTCATCGAAAAACTATATTTCAATGAGGTCTTAACAGACTCGGGCATAGGAATGTCATTTTCAATCAACAATATGTCATCTACATATAAGATTAGAAACACAAGTGCTCTCTCACTTTCCTTCTTGTAAACACAAGGTTCTTGTTCGTTTTTGATGAAGCCAAACTCCTTTACAACTTCATCAAATCGAATGTTCCAACTCCGAGATGCTTGCTTCATCCCATAAATGGACTTTAGAAGTTTGCATACCTTTCCAGCATTGATTGGATCGACAAAACCTTTGGGCTACCTCATATACACGTCCTCAATAAGGATTCCATTTAAGAAAGCCGTCTTGACATCCATCTGCCATATTTCATAGTCGAAATGTGCAGCAATGGCTAGAATGATCTGTATAGATTTAAGCATCGCTACGGGCGAGAAAGTCTCATCGTAGTCAACTCCTTGAACTTGTCGAAAACCTTTTGCAACAAGTCGAGTTTTATGGATGTGAAAATTTCCATCCATATCAATCTTCTTCTTATAGATCCATTTGCACTCGATGGCTTTAAAACCATCAGGCATGTCGACCAAGTTCCAAACTTGATTGTCTCCCATGGACTCTATCTCGGATCTCATGGCGATTAGCCATTTCTTAGAGTCTGGGTCCACCATCGCTTCTGCATAGGTCGCAGGCTCATCATTGTCTAACAATAATAATTCCCGCGCTTCGCGGAGCCTCGTCGACCTCCGTGGTTGTGGTGCTTCTATTGCCACGGGTTCCTCAACTTGTTCTGCTACAATAGCATCACTCGTAGAAGCATCCCCGATTGGCTCATCTTGAACTTCTTCAAGTCGCACCGACCTTCCACTCGTTCTCTTTGTGAGAAACTCTTTCTCTAGGAAAACACTGCTACAAGCGACAAACACTTTGCCCTCTTCTCGGTTGTAGAAGTAATACCCTAAGGTTTCCCTTGGATATCCCATGAAAATGCCCTTATCCGATTTTTGTGTTAGCTTCTCCGACTGAAGTCGCTTGACAAATGCATCACAACCCCAAATCTTTAGAAAAGATAAACTGGGATTCTTTCCATTCCACATCTCATATGGTGTCTTAACTACAGATTTAGATGGTACCCCATTAAGTGTGAAAGCTGCCATTTCTAGAGCGTAACCCCAAAATGATAATGGTAAATCCGACTGGCTCATCATCGATCGAACCATGTCTAACAAAGTTCGATTGCGCCATTCAGAGACCCTGTTCCTTTGAGGTGTTCCGGGCGGCATGAGTTGTGGAACAATTCCGCAACTCTTAAGATGATTGATAAATTCGTGACTCAAATATTCACCTCCACGATCAGATCGCAAGGCCTTTATTTTCTTGCCACTTTGATTCTCTACCTCACTCTGAAACTCCTTGAACTTTTCAAAAGTTTCAGACTTATGCTTCATCAAGTAGACATAACCATATCTACTGAAATCATCAGTGCAAGTAATGAAGTAGTGATATCCTCCTCTGGCCGTCGTGCTCATTGGTCCACATACATCAGTATGTATGAGTTCCAACAAGTCTGTCGCTCTCTCGGGTAAACCCGAAAAAGGCGACTTGGTCATCTTTCCAAGTAAACAAGCCTGAATGTCTCGTATGATTCAAAATCAAATGAAGTTATAAGACCATCACCATGGAGTTTCTTCATGCGCTTTTCACTTATATGCCCCAAAAGACAATTCCATAAATAGGTAGGACTCAAATCATTAGGCCGAAGCCTTTTAGCACTAACATTCTAAATAGATGCATCATCAAGATTTAAAATAAATAACCCATTCACAATGGGAGCATCATCCATAAACATAGCATTCTTAGAGATTACACAACCATTGTTTGCGCTCGTGAATGAATAACCATCCCTCATCAAACATGAAGGTGATAAAATGTTTCGACCCATACTAGGAATGTAATAACAATTATTCAACTCCATAATAAATCCTGACGGAAGATGAAGTTGCATTACACCGACGAATAATGCAGCAACCCTGGCTTTATTTCCGATGCAAAAATCCACTTCGCCTTTCTGCACTTCTCTAGTCCTTATTAGCCCCTGCATCGAATTACAAATATGAGCAACCGATCCGGTATCAAATACCCAAGAGTTAACATAAGAATCAATGAGAAGAATGTCCACAGCATTAACAACAAGCGTACCTGAGTGGGAAGTACTCTTACTTCCACTCTTCTTCAAAGAAGCATGGTACTTGCTGCAGTTTCTCTTCTAGTGGTCATGTTCATGATAAAAGAAACACTCAGTGTCATCTGCAGGTCCAGCCTTTTGATTGGGTGCAGGCTTAGGGATCGTATCCTTAGCCTTGCCCTTCTTCTTCGACCAAGAAGTACCCTTTTTCTTAAAGCTAGGCTTGTTCTACACAGCCATCACATGGCTATGCCCTGCACACTTCTTCATGTCACTTTCTGCTGCTTTTAGCATCCCACATAACTCATTAAGGCCCTTCTCCACCCCATGCATATGGTAGTTCAAAATGAACAGCCCATAGCTAGATGGAAGAGACGCCAAAATTAAATCAGTAGCCAACTTTTGGCCTATTGGAAAACCAAGCCTTTTCAAAGTCTGACCGTAACCAACCATTTTGATCACATGGGGGCCTACACATGCTCCCTCTGCCATCTTGCATTCCACAAAGGACTTGGCGACATTGTACCTCTCAGTCCTTGCCTGAGTCTGGAACATGTCCCTAAGCGCGACGATCATATCGTACGCTTCCTGATCCTCAAACTTCTTTTGGAGTTCAGGTTCCATGCATGCAAGCATAAGACAACTAACCTCAAGAGAATCATCATATGCTCTCTTGTAGGCATTCTTAAGGGCAGCAGTTGCATTATCAGCAAGTTCATCGGGGATTGGGGTATCCAAAATCGTTTCCTTTTTTACAGACCTAAGAACAATTCTCAAGTTATGGACCCAGTCCCAATAGTTTTATCCATTTAGTTTATCTTTGTCAAGAATCGAACGCAAAGAAAAAGGTGATGTAGTGTTCGGTGCCATTGATCTACAACAGAAAACATGCAAAATACTAAGCCATGTAACCATGAAAGAGTAAAACATATTAAACAATTTAATAGCATATACTCTAACTTAAATCAATATCCCTCTATTGATACTAAGTGATTCAAGATCCACAATTAACAAGTCGACTAGTGAGATTTAGCATCACTGCTAGAAGACAAGGTAAATCGGTAAGCAACTCTTGCTAATCATATCATATATGATTCTTGTTGTTGGGTGACATCTCTATGTCTAAACTAGGCGCCCAACCTTTATGCCCCAAGGTCCTTAACCGTTAAGATGACCTTGTCAAAGCTCACCAACCCTTATGCGTGTAGGTATCCAATACAAACCCATCCAGCCAAGGAAAACCACGACACCCCAATTTCATAGGCCCACCAAAAATTGTACAGAGCATTGGATGGTGCAAGGTTTGGTTGGGAGGGCATGATTTAACTTAAACTTTGTGAGGGATTGTTCTACTTCTATCATCTTAGCATACATAGTAGTAAAACATATAAGAACAACATTCACATAGATGTGACATAGTATGGTCTATTTTCTCATGGTGATCTTCATCGCCATAGAACCTGTCCACCATGATGATCTCCATCTTCATGTTCCATGTGAGCCATCCCCCAAGTGATGAGTCCTACAAGAACTAATACAATCTATTACTCCTAACAACTGGTAATCAAAATTACATAGTATTGGAATCATCACAAGTTAGAACATAGGCCATTACAATAAATGACAACATATTTGGCTCCATCCATGTTTCCGTACTCATGACACGCAGGTCATGAAAAATTTCATATATGCATCACATACATATATGGGCCATACTGATCACGTACATCCTGCAAAAACAAGTTATGCATAGAATCGCATTCTACCGGATCATGTGAAATCACAGCACCTAGTTACCTTAACGATATATGATAGGGGCTACGACTAAGGGGGGTCTACGGGGTCTCCCCCTGCGGGGTTGGAAGGGGCAGTGCCAAAACTGTGAAAAATGAGAGATCGAATCTACACAATTTTCTTTAAGGATTTTGATAGCCAAATCAAATTTACCATAAACCGACTATTGTTCCGATTTGATCAAACTCCTTTGATCACGGTACACCGATTTTAGATCTAGGTTCCGATTCGATCAATCATATTGATCTTTGTGTGATTCAACAGGATTTATGTGTCACTGTCTATCCCGATGGCGAAAACCGACCGATAGGGGTAAGTCGTTTGACGATCTCAGAATCATGATCACGGAAAGCAACATCATAGATCAATCCTGAACCGTCGCCATATAAACGATCACATCATTCATATCAATCTACATATCACCATATGCAAGCATCTTGAACCTATAATCGAACACCATGGCTCTGATACCACTATAGGGATACGGTTAGGCTACACTAGCGCAAATCAAAAAATTCTACCGCGTAAACTAGGATTACTGTTGTCATAGATCTTGGGATTACCACTAGACGCGCTGTTGCGGAACTTGATGAAGTGCGTTGAGGTAGTGTAGATGTTCTACATCTCCTCCTCGTCCTCGTCCCACGAGCAGCTCCTCTTGCGCGGCTCATCCAAGTGCCATATGTGCAGCACCTCCGAGGTATTCACACGTGCGGGGTGGAAGTGTCAGACGCCGGACTGCTAGATCCACGCACGCAACACAGGCGTGAGGAGTGGTGGCTGGGTGGAATGCTCTACCCCGGTCAGCTTGCCCCACCCTCTCTTATATAGGCGTCCCTAGTGGGCTTCTACATTAGCAGCCCATTAGTAGCCTAAGCCTGGTTTAATTCGGATCCAATCCTCATTAGGCTTCCAGCCCCGTAAGTGTGTGACCCTATAGGTTCATATATGTATAGACATGACATGAATACACTTATTCTATCAATAGTTGGTAGCGGCCTCTAGCAAGACGTGCCAACTCCTAAACGCATATAAAGATCATTCGCACGAACCATCACAAGGTTTAATACATGTCTTTTCCTTTGCCTCACGATATTCGGTCTAGATCCAAGTTGACCTCTCTTTCTCGACACAGTGATTCAGAATCCCTTTACTAGGTTAACTCTTAATCATATGTAGCACGGCCATGCATTTCTGGATCCGATCACTCGAGGGGCCCAGAGATATCTCTCTCAAGTAGAGAGGGGCAAATCTCATCTTGATTGACCAATGCCTTGCAGCATGCTTCATGAAAAACCCGAAAGCTACCTTTATAACTACCCAGTCACGGAGTAGCGTCTAATATCCCCAAAGTAGGTCAATCCATATCTCAAGTACATACGACAATCTCAGGTCTAAGGACAAAAAATACACGATGTGCAGAGAGAGCTGCAAGTCTAATTGCCAGTCTCAAGTTGGGTCAGTCCAACCCCATGTTCACAACATGTGTCCGCATCATTGGTTTAACATCTCCATGTCCATGACTTGCGAAACATATTCATCAAACAATCGATGTGCTAGTCTAAAATTCATGTGTGTCCTCACATGAACTCCGACTAGGAACAACTATTAAATAACCATACAAGTAAAAAGTTTCACAAAAATTCACATAATTGTCAATCAATACAAGTTGCCTGATATGGATATTCAAGGAATATTACAATAACCCATGGATACACAAGAAATATAATCATCTCTATGATTGCCTCTAGGGCATATTTCCTTCATCGAGCGCCGATAGGACCATCCACTCCTGCACCCCGGCCGCACCGCCACCAGGATAGCTGTTGTGCATCCCCCACTATATAGCACCATCCTTCTCCCCCCACACCACCAAGGCCAGCAAGGAGAAGCAAGGGAACTAGAAGAGAAGGGATGCAACAATACTTATTGAGGAAGGATGTCGTTGATCTGTAGTTTCTGTCCCCCGTCCACCGTGGAGGCCTGACAGATTTCTTCACGACGAAGAGCTCAATGTCGCACCAACATGTCGGAGCTGCAGTCCTTCGGGGCGAGAGAGACGACATCACGCCAAACGCCACAACGAGAAAATCGCCCAGACCTAGCCTACTACTATTTTGGAGGGGCCGACACCCTAGACCATCTCCACACCAGCCGGTATGGCGCCGGCGTGAGGAAGGACGAATCTGGAAACTCTGGCGATTGATGTCACGACCGGGATCGAGGCTGAACAAATACGGATCCTTATCGATATAAGCCTAACCTAAATTCCGAAGCAGCGAGGAAAGATCGGTAACATTACAGAACATACAAACCATACATTAATAAGGTAAACTCTTAAGAGAGTTACAAACCAGTCATACAAGCCAGGGGTCACGGACCCATCATTACATCAAACAACAGAAGCAAACAAGTTATTCTAAACAACAACCTTAGCAAAGGGCCTTAAGCGAAATAGCGACCCTTCCATAGATCCTGAGCTGCTTGGGAACCCCAACTACTAAATGGGCTTCAGCGTGAAACCACCTTGATTGGAGTAGCATCTTACGTGAAAAACATCAACGAAGCAAAGGCTGAGTGCGGTGTACTCCACAAGACTTATGGCTAGTGGAGTTATTTTGCATAAAGCCATCTTTTGTTTTCAAAACAAGAGGGAGAAGAAACTCGTCTAGTCAGATCATTTTCAAATGGGGATAAGAAGACTTCAACTCTAGCTCTTAGAATCATCTTTGATATCCACCAAGTATCATCATCAACTGAACCTCTCTTCCCGGACTACCCCCTCAAACAACCCCGAGGAAGTACTCCGGATCTCACATTAGTTGACAAGTTTTAACATTCGGTTATAGTTATCTATGATCTTCACGTCCGTTCCCAAGTCGTCCATAACCGTTGACACGACTTTTCGAAAAGATTAATAACCCTGTAGGGGTGCACAAATTTACCCACACGTACCAACCGATTCTTAATGCCAAATTATTAGCCCTCTTCCTTGGAAGGCCGGTAGAGAGTGGTTGACCACGACCTTTACCTTGCTTTCACCGATACCATGAGTCACGCACTAGAGATGCCGCCATAATGGGTCGAGTCCCAAATTCGGTCCCTAGCGATGTGAACAGGGTTTGAGATTACGGATGCCGGGCATCTCCCATTCCCTGCCACGCTTACCTACCTATATGAATGCACCTCCTTCACCTTCATTCAAGAACGACCAAGATGCGTATGTCGAATGGAAAGCCCAAACTATGTGACTCATGGAATCTACTAGGCAAGTTAGTTGGTCGAGGGGGTTTCCAGGCCCCCGTGTGGTTGTACGCTCGTCTTGGTTCAAGAGGCAAGAACATCGGGTCCTAGGGGTGGCAAGTATGGGACTACAAAAACCACAACCCACGTGGCCTCCCATACAAGCATTAGCATGTTTATCATCCATTTCTGATCACATCATCACATCCTACCATACTAGATTCATTCGCATCTCCGGTGCATCACCTGAATGATCAGCATTTGACCACTAAGCATGGCTAAGCTTGACTGAACTGTGGCACTAGCATTTCTTAGTGGTCAAATGCGATCAAAGTGACATGTGAGGCGTGTGAAAAATGGGAGAGATTTTGAAGTCAGGAGAACCTGGCCTTCTGGCTGATACCCTTCTAAATGGAGTCAAACATATAAATTAAGAGGTGGGCAAGACTGGGCCTTTCAGGAAGAGGAGTGATATTGAGTCTAGAGTTTGAGAAAACTATTTGAAAGCTAAAAACTATTTGCAAAACCCTGAATAGGACTCTTTTTACTCCTTGTCCAAGGTTGTTCTCTTGCTGAGTTATCTTATCTCGTTTGCTTTGCAAGGTTTTCACTTCTCGTCTATCATTTCAAACTTCTAGGAGATACGGGTTTGGGTTGTTTTTCCCTATGTACTTCATACTTAGTTGCAAGTCTTAGAGTTTCCAAGATATATCTGTGCAACTAAAGCATTGTTTCTCAACTTTGCTAAGGATGCCTCTAATCCCGCTCTCAACTCTTTCGTGACTTGTTGGTACCATATCATGCTTGCATACCATTGTTATGGTTTATACATAACTTGGTAGCGTATACGTTTTGTATGCTTGTCCTACTGCCATACTTAATGCATTGATATAATTTTCATCCACATGTTTACCTCTACCATGATCTTTTGATATGGTTTTGCCATCCTTTGTTGTACCCTTTTTGGTGAATCCATTCTCACGGTTTCTGTTTTCTCCTCAGGATGCCATCTGGTACTCATGGTTTTGTTGGCCGTCGAGGAAACAACAATGTTGATCAGGGACTTCCGCCACCTCCCACAATGGACGAGGTTCTCAACAACATTGAGACCAACCGTCTGAGGAATGAACGCCTTGTGGAGGGTGTGGCGCAGAACACTGAACGTCGTCCTGACGACTATGCCACACTTGGAGATTTCATCCGCTCTTTTCCTCCAATATTCACCCACTCCAAGGAGCCCCTTGAAGCTGATGATTGGCTCCGCACCATAGAGCGCAAGTTCAATGCTCTTCGTGTCCGTCCTGCTGATCGTGTTAACTTCGCCACCTATCAACTGGAAGGTGAGGCTGGTGTTTGGTGGGAAGTTTTGCAGAATCTGCAAGCTCAGGGACATGTTGTTACTTGGGAGGAGTTTGTTGTAGCATTTCGTGCCTCTTATATCCCTAAGCCCATCATGGATCTCAAAAGGAGGGAGTTTCTGGATTTGACTCAGGGGCGCAAGGATATTAAAGCCTATGGGCGTGAGTTTACTCGCCTGGCTCGTTATGCAACCAGGGATGTGACCAATGATGAAGATAAGCAAGAGCTGTTCCATAAGGGACTTAACCCTGCACTTCGCTATGAGTTGTTGCCCTTCAAGTTCCAGTCTTTCCAGGACTTGCACAATCAGGCTCTTACCTTAGATCATGGAAGGAAGGACATGGAAGTCTCTCATAAGCGTGAAGAAGGAAATTCTCGTGCTTCTTCCTCTAGTAACAAGAAGCGCCATGTATTTGTTCCATACAGTGATGTGCCTCATGCTCCTGATGCACCCAAGTCTTCTGGCAATAACTATCGTCAGCCACAGTCAAATACTGGTGGATCAAACTATCATCCTCCTGCTGGTTCTCACACTGGGGTTACCAGTTACTCCTGTGGTCATCCTGGTCACTACTCAAGGGAGTGCTCCCAAAGGGCTGTCGGATGCAATGATCAACAGGCAAAGAAGAATGATAAGGCTCAAGGTGCTGGACGTGGTCGTCTGACCCATGTCACTGTTGAGGAAGCTCAGGAAGATCCACGCGTCATTCTGGGTACGCTCCGTGTCAACTCAATTCTTGCAACAGTTCTGTTTGATTCTGGAGCATCGCATTCATTATGTCAAATTGTTTGCTCAAGAGCATGGGATAAATTTTGAACCCTTGTCCACTCCTTTGACCATCCATTCCCCGGGTTCTAGCTGGTTCACCACTATGGTTATTCACGGGAATGAGATTGATATAGCCTACCAGAAGTTCCCCACTTCTTTCATTGCACTTAAGTCATGTGACATTGATGTCATTCTGGGCATGGACTGGTTAACCAAGTATCAAGCCGTTATTGACTGTGCACTCAGAACAGTTTCTGTGACCTCTCCCGCTGGCATAACTGTCAAGTATTGGACTGATGGTTCCAAGTCTCCGTCAGCAGTTTTTAAACCTTTCTCGGAGTTGTATGCCATGGATGTTCTACCCACTCTCGAGGTCCAAGATGTCCATGTAGTCTGTGATTTCCCGGATGTCTTCCCTGAAGAGTTGCCTGGCATGCCACCTGATCGAAGCGTGGAGTTTGTCATAGAGCTAGTTCCTGGAACTGCTCCTATCTCCAAAAGACCTTACTGCATGCCTCCTCGTGAATTGGTTGAGTTGAACAAGCAAATTGAAGAGTTAGAGGGTCTAGGATACATCCAACCTAGCACATCCTCTTGGGGTTGCCCTACCATCTTTGTCAAGAAGCGGGATACAAATATTCCAAGATTGGTGGTTGATTACCGTACACTCAACGCAGTGACAATCAAGAATAAGTACCCACTTCCCCGGATAAATGACCTCTTTGATCAATTAAGTGGTGCCACTATCTTCTCCAAAATGGATCTAAGATCAGGGTATCATCAAATCAAGATCAGAAAGGAGGATATCCCAAAGACATCATTCACAACTCGTTATGGTCTTTACGAGTATACAGTGATGTCCTTCGGGTTGACCAATGCCCCTGCCACATTTATGAGGCTCATGAACTCCGTATTCATGGAGTATCTCGACAAGTTCGTCGTGGTATACATTGATGACATTCTAATCTACTCCAAGACCGAAGAAAAGCATGCCGAACATCTACGTTTGGTACTGACTAAACTTCGTGAACATCGCCTCTACGCTAAGTTTTCCAAATGTGAGTTCTGGTTACAAGAGCTCGTCTTCCTTGGTCATGTTGTGTCTGCTCGTGGTGTCACTGTCATACCAGATAAGGTTCAGACCATTCTGGAATGGAAGTCACCTACTTCGGTCAAGGAAGTCCGAAGTTTTCTTGGAATGGCAGGATATTACCGTCGATTCATCGAGAACTTCTCCAAAATGGCCAAGCCTATGACCGATCTTCTTAAGAAAGATAAGAAGTTTGAATGGTCAGAAAAGCAGAAGAAAGCTTCCAAGCTTTGAAAACTAATCTAACCACCGCCCCTGTGCTCATCCTTCCAGACACAAGCAAGGACTTCTTCATCTATTATGATGCTTCTCTCCAAGGGCTCGGTTGTGTGTTGATGCAAGATGGTCATGTAGTGGCCTATGCTTCTTGGCAGTTGAAGCCACACGAGAACAATTATCCAACCCATGATCTCGAGCTCGCTGATGTTGTTCATGCTCTTAAGCAATGGCGACATTACCTCATCGGTAACCGTTGCGAACTTTACTCGGATCATCAAAGCCTAAAGTACCTCTTTACCCAGCCAGATCTGAATCTCAGGCAAAGACGATGGTTGGAACTCTTCAAAGATTATGATTTGGGTCTCAACTATCAACCCGGCAAAGCCAATGTCGTTGCTGATGCGCTAAGTCGAAAGTCTTATTGCAACAACCTGATGATTTCACAAGCCCAGCCTATTCTCTACGAGGAAATCAAGCGTCTTAACCTTGAAGTGGTTCCTTGTGGATTCCTCGCTAACCTTGAAATAAAATCTTCTCTCGAGGATCAAATCAAGGAGGCTCAAAAGCAAGATGATGAAGTTACCAAGATCAAGGAACGTGTTGCAAGTGGTGAAGCTAAATGTTTCTTCGTCAATGATCAAGGTATTCTATACTTCAGTAACCGGCTAGTGGTTCCAAATAGTCGGAAAATCAAAGATCTAATCCTACTAGAAGCCTATGAATCCCCTCTGTCCATCCATCCTGGTGGTACCAAGATGTACCGAGATCTCCGTCAAAGATTCTGGTGGAGTGGAATGAAACCAGAAATCGCTTTTTATTCTTGAGTGCGACGTTTGCCGTCGTGTGAAGGCTGAACACCAAAGGCCTGCTAGACTTCTGCAGCCGTTGAAAATTCCTGAGTGGAAATGGGATGAAATTGGTATGGATTTTATCACTGGACTCCCAAGGACACAAGCAGGAAATGATGCCATATGGGTAATAGTTGACCGGTTATCTAAAGTTTCTCATTTCCTTCTAGTTCGTGAAACTATCCGTGCTAGTCAAATGGCTGATCTATACATCTCTCGGATCGTCGTTCTTCATGGTGTTCCCAAGAAGATCATCTCTGATCGTGGAAGTTTGTTTACTTCCAAATTCTGGCAAAGTTTCCAAGAAGCAATGGGAACTCATGTCTCCTTCAGCACATCTTATCATCCTAAAACCGATGGTCAAACTGAAAGAGTGAATCGAATTCTTGAAGACATGCTCAGAGCGTGTGTCATATCCTTTGGAAAGAACTGGGAGAAATGTATTCCTTTTGCGGAGTTCTCCTATAACAACAGTTTTCAATCCAGTTTGGGCATGGCACCTTTCCAATTCCTGTATGGGAGAACATGTCAAACACCGCTGAACTGGACAGAAACCGGCGAAAGACAATTCTTTGGTCCGGACATGATCCAAGAAGCAGAAGATCAAGTTCGCATAATTCGAGAGCGTCTAAGGGTCGCTCAATCCCGTCAGAAGACCAACTACGATCGTCATCATCTTGATGTTCATTACGAAGTTGGTGATCAAGTCTATCTCCGGGTCACTCCTCTGAAGGGTGTCCATCGATTCGGTATCAAAGGCAAATTGTCTCCTCGCTACGTTGGTCCCTTTCGCATTCTCTCCAAACGGGGTGAGCTTGCCTACAAATTGGATCTACCTTCATCATTTCCAAAGGTACATGATGTTTTCCATGTGTCTCAACTTAAGCGTTTCTTCAAAGATCCCATTCATGGTGCATGAAACTTTGGATCTCCAAGATGATCTAACTTACCGAGAATACCCTGTTCGTATTCTTGATGAAACCGAGCGCAAAACTCGTCGTAAAACCATCAAGTTCCTGAAAGTTCAATGGTCTCATCACTCTGCATCAGAAGCAACCTAGGAACGCGAATATCGTCTTCGATCTGAGTACCCTGCCCTCTTTTCTAAAACCTAGGAATCTCAGGTCGAGATTCTTGTAAGTGGGGTAGAGCTGTAACATACCACCCTTTTGTGTAATATAAATAAGATATGTTTGAGCATTTCATGCATGCATAACACTTGCACTTTGATTCAAACAAAGAAGAACAAACAAAACCCTAAACCCTAACTTCCCTCTCTATTTGAAACATTCATCTGGTTTTGAAAAAAATTGAAAAAAAACCACAAAATGCATGGAGACCAATCAGTACCAAGGGCCCCTTAGTGTTTCCAGTTATATTATAAAAGTTCATGTGTTTTGAAATTATTCAAAACAGATTTGAATTCAAAATACAAAAGGGAAAATCAGAAAAACAGAAAAGAAAAAGGTTTTCTGGAAAAAAATCTATCTAATCCTCTCTGGGCCGCAGCCCACTCCTCCTCCTCTCTCCCTGCCTTGACAGCCAGTTGACCCACCGGGATCCAAGCAGCGGCTGGCCCGATACCCCTTTGTCCTTCTCCCCTTTCTTCTTTCTCATCGCCGGCAAGCAGCTGCCTAGCAGCGCGCCCGCCGTTGATCCTCGCCGCGCTGTGATGCGTGCCGCCGCTCGATAGGGAGAGGATAAGAACCGCCGCGCCACGCTCTCTCTCCCCATACCCATCTCGTCGCCTCTCGCCTCTCTGCTGGTTTTCCCCCTCTGGCCAAACCTGCGGTGACCCAGCATACCACTGCATGATGTAGTACACTATAGTCGTTGACATAACACCAATGAAACATCGTTCACTAGTATTACATCCCTCAGAGTAGTACAACAGAAACACAACAGGTCCAAGACATGACTATAGGTTACAACTCAACTCTTTACACAAGATCCAGAGAACACTCTAGGTTAAAGAGAGAGAAAGAAACTTCTTACAAAGAAGAATCAGAAATAAACAACTCAAAAACTATCATACTATTAAGACTAGTGTCTAAATTATTGGCTTGGCATTGCTGCTATTGCAATACACTACAGAAATAGGTTCTATGGCTAGAGATTATATTCCTATCTAATCAGTAGCTTCGTCTTCACTTGAGTTGTATATGTTGACTTTCTTGACTTCATTGAAGACTTGAGCTATTGACGAGGACTTCTTCGAGTAGGAGTTGATGTAGACACCGTCTGTACTGGCTTTAGAACCTAGAAAGGGTTAAGAAGATACTTTGAGTACGAGCGTACTTAGCAAGTTCACTAGAAAAGGAGTGTTTGATGCACTATGTCTACAGCCACAGACCATAGGTCGTAGGCAATGCAGGTTTTCATAAACATTTCTTCAAAGGTTGCTTTTATTCTGAAAAGCTATGTTAAATCGACCTTCACGGGTTTACAGAACTTTCATGGAGTTCCTTTCAGCGTGTTCGCAGCTCCTTCCCGAGCAGGGAGTAACAAATTCTGATTCTTACACTCTGCAGAGAGGTCACTTTACCCATGAGAGATCTTAGCTTTGTTGCACATCCGGGCCACGAACCCATTCACACTTCCTTGGTGTGAGGCCCAGACTAAGACCCAAGCCAATCACTGCCTTCTCCGCGACCCCACATGTCTCTTTGGTGTACGTCAGTCCACCTATTGAATTACAAGAATGGCGATGAGACCGTTCGAGATCTTTGGAACTATCGTGGGACGTTGAGGGCTCCCACCCATATGCTGCATATCCTCTACGAATTACCATAAATAATATGCACGCTACGAGTGATAACAGCCACGACCCGCACATCCATCTCCATGCGAGAGGGAAAAGATACAGCCGACTTCTTCGTCCCATTCCAAATCTCATGGTCAACGCATAATATACAGCGCAAGAATCACTAGCGACATTGGTTATTAAGTCCTAGATAATATGTTACTTTACCACCTGAACTCTTATAGTAGGTTATTACCTCATGGTAAATAACCTATAATCACATTATTATGAAAATAGTGTTTTCTGTCCTTTTTCAAATGAAGGTGATGACAACACTGGATTTGCAAAATACTTTACAGAAAATAATCAAAGGACATGAGCAAGTGTGAACTTGCCTTTTGTGATTGCAAGATTATGCACTCACGGTCTTCGAGACAATATAAAAGATCCAACATCTGAAATCAGCATCATTGGTCCGGTAAGGACTAATGTTTAAAGAAGCAAGATGCTTTTATGCATAAGTAATGTAATGCAAGTTGATAAACGCGAATCCCAAGAATAACGTTGTTCTAGGGTTTGGATACTGGAAATGGTTTCTTTGGAATGTGTTGCCCTTTTGGATTAAGTTTCATACATGTGCTTCTTATTAAGGCTTGTGAGTGTGTGGAAAACAACATGTATTTATACAACAATAAAATACACACATATGGAATGCTACATAAGGTTGCTTACATCTTAATTGTTTATCTTCAAGTTTTACTTCACAAGTAATGTCACTTATAAAAAATTTAAGTATTAACAATCTTATTATACAAGTAAAGTATAAAGTAAAGTGTTTACTATTAATTTTCATATGTTGATTGAAGTGGCAAAATGAATAACATTTGAAGAAAATCTTACTCAACTAAGCAAAAGCATTTAAGCTTTTAAGTTAACCTTATGAGGTGTTCTTTCTAGTTATAGTCTATAAGTAAGAAAGAATTACTCTATTTGAATAATGACAACATTAGTATTTGAGACTTATCTATCTTGGTTTTTAACTTGGTTGGTTTGGTATTAAGATACTTTATAGCTTAATTATAACAGACCAAAGTTAACTATAAAACATAGAATAAAGTCTCTAGTATTATATTTAAAGTTTGGTAGACTAAAGTTAACTTTAAAATTGTGTAATGCTTGTTATACTTATGTCTTGTTCGCCTTATAATGTTTCTTTAAAGTTACTTAAGAATGGTATTATTTTGATTTGGTAGTGGTTTCTTTACATTATAAATATATAAAGGGGTTTATTTCCTTATAAGGTGTGGTTAAGGTTTATGAATAAGTAAACAATATTGTTTACTACTTAAGAACTCACTATAGTGTTTTCATTTGTTTATAAACTTGTGGTTAAAGTAAAGGAATAGGTTTTATTTCACTACAAAAATTATTCTTGGAGATCTTATAATGGATAAGGATTCTTTTATAAAATAATCTACATTAATGATTGAGAGATAACTTAATAAAATTGTATTTAAAGTGTGTTGAATCATTTTGACTTCATAATATTAGTATTTAAAATTAATACTATTTATTAAACTTGAATTGGTTATTTTTTAGCATATTAACAATTTTTATTTACCTTTATATAAATTATTAATTAAGGAAATAGGTTTAAATTCAAGTTATAAAAGTGTTTAACTTTTTATTTAACTGAAAAGTGGAATATTACATTTTTAACATGTAAGTATTATTTTTGTGATCATTTTGGTATATTACATTTATTTTTGTGATTTATAAATAATAAGATATGATTTTAATAAGGTTTATTACTTTATAAATATTAATGCATAATAAATAATTAAGTAAGTGAAATAATAATACATGATTATAGTTATAAATTATGGTTCCTATTTTTCTAAGATTTTTGGTATTTTATTTATATTTTTCATATTTACCAAGATTTAAATATGAATTATCAAAGTTTTATTACTTATAAAACCTTTATTAAATAATATTTATTTAAGTAGTCATCATAATAATATTTGATAATAGTTTTAGTTTGTAGATTTTATTTTTCTAAACATTTTCATATATTATATGTATTTTTCTGATTTATAAAACAAAAGATATTAAATTTACAAGATTTAATCATTTTATTTCATTTCTGGTATATTGAAATTTGGATTTACAATGTGAAAGAACATGTTGGGCCCCCATGTGTGGTTTTGGTAATTAATGACAATCTTTATGGACTAATGTGTGTATTAAGTTATACTTGTAGGATTTGTCCATTTACATCGCTTGGAGCATGTGTTGGCTTCAAGATCGACGAAATGAAAAGAAGATATGTTGGGCAAGCTCAATATGCGAGGTCGATGATGAGGAATTAAGAAAGGCGTTCCATCTTGAGAAGGGCAAGACCGTCTACATCGAGCTCAAGTGGAATGCTCAAGGCAAAGGTATAATCTTGATAGGTTTTCTCTTTTGTCGGTCTCTTGTTGTGTGTAGGAGACCGGGTTTAGGATAGATAATCGTACTATCAAGAGGGGCTCTCGTATGAGTAATTCAGTCATATCGTTCGGAGAGAGCTCAAACCTTTGCATACTTGCATCATCATATTTGGTTGTTATTTGGTCTTATCCATGTGAGGATATAGAGCTTGTGGTAATCTCCATAACAAGCTCTTGTTCATCAAAATTGGATCTCCCATTTGTATCTTGTTGTGATTTTCATTTATGCGGCTTTTCGGTTTCTCACCAAGTGAGGTATATCATATTATTCTACTTGATACTTTCTCACTTGGTAATAATCATTATTTCCACTTTTTATTGGGAAGCCCTTGTCGTCCTCTATCCAACGCAATTTGAATCGGGTCAATCGGGGCTTCCAGTCAAAAGTTATTGTCGTTTGAATATTTGCATGTCAGGCTGTTTTCTGGGCCAAGCGGTAGTACCGCCCGGGCCTGAAAACGGCCCGTTTATTTCTGCCTCGCTAGGTACCTATTTGCGGTAGTACCGGCCGGCCCGTTAATCTGGCCGGACGGCAGTACTACCGGCCGACCGATTCTTTCCAAATTGCCTAGATCCAGATCTGTTTTGCTGGCCTTGCGCGTTGACCTCGCCATTTAGGCCCGGCTGGCCCGCTCGCGACCTGCCAAGACGCTCATGTGCGCTTGCCCGCTCTGCCCGCGTCATTGCGGGTCGCGCGCCCTCCAGCGGTGCGCGTGTCGCAATGCTTCTTCTTGCTTTGCTGTATTGCCGTATAGCCCGCCATTGCATGCAATGCTCTTCACTTGCTGCGTGCTAGCGATCTTGTGGCGATGTATCGTCTTATTGCTCTTGCTTTCGCTGCTGCCCTGCTAGTTGTAGCCATCGCCGCATCGCCTTTCCTTTTCCTCTTCTTGGCTCGTTCGTTTTTCTCCACCCGATTTGATTTGTTCGGTCCGGTAGTACCGGTCGCATCCGGTACTACCGGTCCGTCTAGAAAAAAAATAGCCCCAACGGCCATATTTTCTGGGCCCTCTATTTAAGTTTTGCCCGTTTTCAGTTTAGACAGCTCCTCTATTATCTATTAGGCTAAACTTTGTCCACACTTGCTCTAGATCTTGAAGCTTGCCTAATATTTTCCCTCCGATGATTCTTGACCATATTTGAGTGGAAAAGAGAGGAGATCTAGCCCCACGTTTTGACCTAACCGATTTATCTCTTTGTGAGTGCATCTTTGGGGATCTAGATTTTGAGGGATTTTGTGTCTCCCTTTGATTCCTCCTCTCTTGTTCCCCCAATAGTTTTAGTAGCTTTGTTGGAACTTGAGAGTGAGGGATTTGGGCATCTTTGTGGTGTTCTTGCCATTTGCATTTGGTGCATCGGTTTGAGTTCTCCTCGGAGAATTTGGTTTGATTTACTCATTGGAGCTTGTCCCTCTTGGGTTCTTGGAACCCTAGACGGTTTGTGGCCTTGGTGGCATTGTGGCCTTTTGTGGCGTTTGTTGGGAGCCTCCAATTAAGTTGTGGAGAAGTTCCCCAACCTTGTGAGAGGTTCCGGTTGCCACCGACAAGTGCACCGATAGTGGAAGCGTGAATCGATTCCGTTGGGGTGAGATTCACCGGAGAATAAGGGAGGCCTTTTGTGGCGTTGGTGGTTTGATACCACCCCCTCTCCAAACGAGACGTACTCCATGTTGGGAGGAACTCGGTAAAATATCGTCGTCCCCGCGTGCCTCGGTTATCTCTATACCCGAGCTTTTACTTATGCACTTTACATTGTGATAGCCTTCGTGCTTGAAGTAATCTATATCTTGCTATCACCTTGTTGCTTGTATTTCTTAGCATAAGTTGTTGGTGCACATAGGTGAACCCTAGTTGTTCTAGGTTGTGCTTGACAAAGTAAAACGCTAGTTTTATTCCGCCTTTGTTGAGCCACTCTAGGAAAAGTTTTAATCGCCTATTCACCCCCCCTCTAGGCGACATCCATATCCTTTCAATTGGTATCAGAGCACGGTCTCTCATTTTAGGCTTCACCGCCTTGAGAGTAAAGATGTCGTCTAGAGGATTAGTGCACAATGACATGTTCATATTCGATGGCACAAATTATGATATATGGAAAAATCGCATGCTCATTCATTTTCGGGACATGGACCCAAATTTGGAGCGTATTGTAGATATAGGTTTTTCTCCTCCTATGGATTTCAAAAATCTATCTTGTGAGGATGAGAAAAACTTATATCTCGATGCTCAAGCTTCTAATGTGCTTGTTAATGCTTTGAGCTATGTAGTTACATCTTCAATCATTCCTTTTTGGAGCGCTCATGAGTTATGGACAAAACTTCAAGATAAATATGTTGTGTCCAACATTATTGAGGATGATTGTGTTGCTTCCACTTTCGGTCGGGATGAGTTCTCATCCTCTACAACTTCACCAACATGTGACTTTTCACAAGGTAATGATATGGTGAGTGGTGATAGAAATTGCAATTTGGATAGTGTGCTTACTATTTGTAATCCCTCATCCCTATCGAGTTGCAATGATCTATCTTTGGACTTTAACACTTCTAGCACTACAAACTCCTTACATGCTTGTGTTAATAGTCCTTGCATATCATGTAGAAATGACTTGAATAAATCTCATGATGATATGCTTGTGTTGTCTTGTTGCCATGATAAAAATGCTTCCATTTCCTCTAGTGGTTGTGTTGCTAACCATGTAGAGGAAACCGAAGATTCTATGGGCCAAGACATGGTTTTGAATGAAGCCACAAATGCAATCTCATCTTCAACTTCTTCCGGTACCCACCTATGCCTTATGGCTAGGGATTCTAAGGTAACTCCTACTTTGGAACCCATTACCTCTTGTGATGAGGAGGATGTGGATAATGTGGAAGAAGAGCTTGATATTGATGATTTATATGAGAAGGGTGAGATTGTTTATCGTGCCCTTGTTAAAAAGGATATTGCTTGTTCTAACTTTGTTGAAGTCTTGGACTTTGCTATTAAGAGCAAATAACATATTGATAAGTTAGAAACACAAATTGAGGTGCATGATAACAACGTTGATAAAATGTGTAGACTTGAGCGTGAATATGCTAATGAACTTGCTCAAGTAAAGGACTCCCTTGAAGAAGAACAAACCACCAAAGAATCTCTTGAGGAGACTTTTACTCTAGAATTATCTAGAGTAAAGGAATACCATGATAGAGAACTTGCGGTGGCTAACTCCTTCAAGATTAAAAATGATGAACTTGAAGTTGCTTATGCTAAACTTGTTGAGGATTTTAAGCACCTCAAAAATGGCTCTCGGGTCTTTAAGAGGGAGCTCATCAAACTCACCGAGTCACATGAGCAACTTAAAGCTTCATATTCAAAAGAGCTTGCCAAGTTGCCCTCACCTCTCACTGATAATGATGATGCTTGTGCTACTAACTCTCTTTCTTGTGAAGCATCTATTTTGAAGGAGAATGTTGAGCTAAAGGCTCAACTTGCTTTGCTAACTAGCAACTATGGGAAATTAGAAGAAAGCCATGTTAAGCTCTCAAGCTCGCATGAGGATCTCCTAGTCTCCCATGGTAAGCTAAATTTGGCTCATGAGGCCATCATGTCAAAGGTAACATCTAGTGGGCCTCATGTGGACATTAGCACTATATCTACTCCAAATGTTATATTGTCATGTGCTAGTCCTTGTAATTCATCCCCTCATAACCATGCTATATCTCATGATGAATTACATTCCTTGCCTTGTTGCTCTAATAATGTAGCATCTATTTCCTCTAGTACTTTTGTTCAAACTAACCATGTAGAGGAAATCAAATAGCTCAAGGCTCAAGTCACTTCTTTGAAGAATGACTTGAAAAAGGGTCATCAAGGGAAGGTCGCACTCAACAAAATATTGAGTGTGCAAAAATCCCCCAATGACAAGAGTGGGCTTGGATTCAACTCCAATGTCAAGAACAAGTCCACTATCAAGTTGAAGCACAAGGACAACAAGAAGAATGGCCAAGATCAAGTCAAGAATCTGGCCAACATTGTTTGCTTCAAGTGCAAGGAAGAAGGGCATCATGTCAAACATTGCCCATTAAAGAAGAAGTCCCTTGGCAAGAAGCAACAAGGGAAGCGGCCTCAAGCTCTACATATTGTTAGAGATGGGCCTCCTTCTAAGAAGACTCAAGCTCTTCCTCAAGTTGTTCCTTCATCCAAAAAGAAAGATGGCAAGAGTAGAACTTGCTACATATGCCGCGAAAATGGACACATTTCTTCCTCATGCACTATTGGTATCTCCTCATCCCACCCTATCTTGATTGATGATGCTTATTCACTTCGTAAGGATGAGATTGGCAATGTGTTTGCCAAATTTGTTGGTGCTCAATGTGGGTTCAAGAAAAGAACCATTTGGGTTGCCAAGCCTATTGTGACTAACATCTTAGGACCCAACTTGGTTGGGGACCAACAAGCCAAAACTTGATCAATAGGTATTTTTGGAGGGCATTGGAGACTTGGCTACATCATGAAGAATTAAGGGATCTTCATTATTATATTTGTCAAGCCAAGTAATGTGGATTATATTGCTCCTATTATATTTCCAATGTTCCTCCTTGCGGTAACATATGCTTAACTCATTTCATTGAAAGTTACTCGCCCCCTTGTGCATGTTTTGGTTTTGTATCTTCCATGATTTTGTACATGTTGTGCTTCCCACTTAATTATCTTGAGATATCAAGTATATTTTTATATGATTAGGTGGCACTCCATGTATATGTGTTTCTTGTGTTTGAGCCTTACTTGGTTATATTTGGTATCTTATTTGGCTCTTGTGAGAGATTAATGGATTATCCCATTTTGGGGGAGTGTTATGCTTGGGCATTCCACAATCCTAAAAATGTGTGTACATGAGGAATACCACCTAGTATTTATATTGGATTATTGTCTAGTCTCTATGTGGTATAATTCTCATGAGAAATTTAACTTTATAATGTCCATTAATTATCTCTATTTTTATCATTTTGCCTCATGTTGGTTTTATGGTAGTATCACGTTATGGGGGAGTCATATGCTTAGTGCATATTACAATCCTAGAAAATGTGAATATTCAAGGTTGTGTCACTTAGAATTGATATTGATAATTATCTAGCACCTATGTGACACATTTGTTCATACAAGTTCCAATTTGCTTGAATGCCTTTATTGATCATATCTTGGATCTTGTATATGAGAGTGTTTCTTGGTATATGTTTCCTCATATTTAGATCTCTATATCATCATGGAAACCATTTGCTTCAAGCTACTCTAATCACTAGTGATTGTGTGACTATTGGAAGCTACCAAGAATCTTGTTCGAAGTATCATGCTCAATTCTTATATTTAGTTATATGCTTCTTATTGTGACTATGATCTTGGATATCTATGCAATCTACCTTGGGAAAATTATTCCCAATATTTCTTGTCCTTGGACAATGAGTAATTTATGGTAGAATTTGTTGATCATATTCACTTTGGCCTTTGCTTAATATTATCCTATCTTTGGCCAAGTAAATGTTTTGTGTGCTCCCATTCCTTCCTTGCCTCTTATGAATCTTCTTATTTTTTTTGGTATTCTCGTATGTTTTATTTAATGTAGGTAGTGGTGATGATCTCATTTGTGTGCATTTTGCATTCAAAAGCAAAATTCTATATAATGTACTACTTATGGGTGAGCTCTCCTATATTATCTAGAACAATCCTTTTGTGCTTCCTTGTTTGATCCATATCGGGTTTTATGTGCTTGGAAGTTTGATCTTTTTGTTTTGGTATTTTGTGCCATCATGAAAAGTTTGGAGAGTTTGGTTTACTTGTTGGAACCTTACTTTTTTGGGAGTGGGTTTTGTCTCATTCCTTGTTTCACACTTTGACCATTTTAGAATGATATAAATCCTTGAGCATTTGTATTTTTATCTATCTTTAGCTCTTTGGTTTTAGCCTAGTTCATTTGTTGAACTTGTGATCTTTCATGTGTTGAATTGGTTCGTTGATACAATTTGGACATCGTTTGTCATGTCACACTCTTGTGTGTGCAATCTCGATTTACTTGGTGTTTTGTTCAAATTGTATCTCCTTTTTGGTTCTTGAAAGCTTTATGCATGCATATTTACTGTATGATTATATTATGGCATGCTTGCTTTCTTTGATCCAATATATAGGGGAAACTCCACTAATTTCCATCGGCTAAGTTGTGCATGAAATTCAATTTCATATCAATGTGCACATTATTGTGTGGAGTCTCTCCTATGTATTGTAGTTTCTCTAACTACTCTGGACCCAATAAGTTTGGGGACCATTTTGTACTTAATTGCGTTTTAGGTACATTGGAGATATATTGGATGCTTGTCTTTTAATTTTAAGAAGTGGTGCATACATGAAAAGTTGAGTCAAGCTATAGGATGATCAACGAACTCATATACTCGACATCCTATCAATTATATCTCGGTAACAAGTATCTCTTTCTCATGCTCATATATCTTGATTCCAACCGTTTGTCGGTTGCCTTCTAGCATGAATTAGTGTATTTGTAATTGTTGTAGTTCTAGCCATGGTTTTAAGAGGACTCTATATTGTATATGTGTTTAAGTTGAGATGAGTGCATTTAATTGGGACTATACAAAATCATGCATATGATCCTCCAATCCCAAATATGTCAATCTAGCAATTTTATTGTCTATCATTTCATCAACTTCTCTCATGTGCAATAGTGAGATTTTTGCTAGTCTATTTTCTATTATGATACTTGTTGCCTTTCTTCATATATTTCAACTTTCTCCTTTTCCCTTGGTGATAGTTGTAATATATGTAGTGTGTTTGTGTTTTAAGTCCATTATGTACAATAAGATATATGTGAGCCTTTGGCCATGCTTTGAAGCAAAAATCTTATTGGTATATGTTGTGACTTCATTTTTGCTTCCATGTGCTTTATTGTATATCTTCCTTGTATGTGCTTGTTTCTTTATGGGCATATGTCTTTGTGATGTGATCCACTTAGAGACATATACACATATGAGAAGATAATTTTAGTTGATTTTTAAATCCTTGGAGACCACCTTTCTATTCCTTTTGATTCTTCGGTGGCTTCCAGATTTAATTGCCTATGAGTGCTTGTTCCTCTTGTTTGCATCTTTGGGCACTCATATTTATTCTCTCATGCCTTGTATTGTTAAATGAACTTGGATGAGTGAGGATTCCATGATTATGCACCTTGATCCCAAATACAATTATCATAATTGGTGCATTATCTTTGGGGAGCTCATCTAATTCATCTAATAATGCACATTTGTCTTCTTTCCCTTTTTTGCGTTTTAAATACTTATGGGGGAGCGAGGATTCCATATTTGTGCAATATGTATTCTAATGCATTTATGTTGAATAGTGCACAAATCTTGGGGAGCTTCTCTATTTGTTATTTAAAGCACTCTCTTGCTCATATCATAATATCTTGTAGGTTCCATTTGAACTCATTTGTTGTTTTCACTTGGTTTGTCCGACCTTGTAGTTGCTTGCATCATTTGACTTTATTTTTGCAATCTTCGGTTCCTCGATATAGTTCTACTCCCTCCCAAGTATTCATCATTGGATATGTGCGAAGGCACACCTTTGGAGGAATTATTACTATATTTGCCTTCTAGAACGTGTCATCCATTTCGGCAATCGATGCCAATGGGGGAGAAGTTTTAGAGGGTTTAAGGTAAGTTGGTTTATGCATTGAGTTTGTTCTTGTGCATTTGCTTGTCATGCTCTTGCATCTTTGTTGTTGCTTAGCATGTGGTATATATAAAGGAAACTCCACCAATGATAATGATTGGCAATATATGCAATGAAATTCAAGTTCATCACACATGCATAGATTGTGGGGGAGTTTGCTCTATATATGGTGGTGGTACCAATATCACATACTATTGTAGCATTTGATATTGGTATTACCGTTTTATTCATTAACATTCCTTATATAAACCCTCTTAAAGGGATTGTCATCAATTACCAAAATGGGGGAGATTGAAAGAACATGTTGGGCCCCCATGTGTGGTTTTGGTAATTAATGACAATCTTTATGGACTAATGTGTGTATTAAGTTATACTTGTTGGATTTGTCCATTTACATCGCTTGGAGCATGTGTTGGCTTCAAGGTCGACGAAATGAAAAGAAGATATGTTGGGCAAGCTCAATATGCGAGGTCGATGATGAGGAATTAAGAAAGGCGTTCCATCTTGAGAAGGGCAAGACCGTCTGTTGGAGATATGCCCTAGAGGTAATAATAAATGTAGTTATTATTATATATCTTTGTGTTTATGATAAATGTTTACATTCATGCTATAATAGTATTAACAAGGAAACCATTAATACTTGTGTGATTTGTAAACTTAATTTGAAGTCTCTAGTATGGCCTCTATACTTCACTAGCTTGTTGGTTGATTGATGATGTGGTTTCTTTGTCATGAACATTGAGATGTTATCAACAACAAGATCATATCGTTAGGAGAATGATATGGTGGACATACTCCTATAGACAAGCGTAGCATAAAGATCAAGTCATTTCAATAGTTCAATTGCTATATGCTTTCTGATACATAGTGACCTAATTCCTTCGACCATGAGATCATGCATATTGCCTTTACTGGATGGATGCTTTGATGTCATCAAACACCACACCGTAATGTGGTGGCTATAAAAGTGGCATTGGGTGTTGGAAAGTATTGGTTGAAACACATGGATCAAGAGTGATTTGTCCATCCACATGACGGATAGATATTCTCTGGGCCCTCTCGGTGAAATGTCATCCAATTAGCTTGCAAGCATGTGACTTGGTCACAAGGATCACATATCACGGAAGCGAGAAAGAGTACTTATCGAACGAGGTTGAACTAGGTATGCAGAGATACCAAGCGATCATGACCTCGGATAAGTAACATATCGTGAGACAAAGGGAAATTGGTATCGTATGTAAGTGGTTCATTCGATGCAAAGTAATCGTAGAAATATGTGGGAGCCATATGAATTTCCAGATTCCTCTATTGGTTATTGTTAGAAGTGTCTCGATCATGTCCGCATAATTCACGAACCGTGGGAGACACACTTAAGGATTGACGTTGTTTGAGTAGTTATGGTATTATGAGAAAGAGACCGAATGTTGTTGAGTCTCGGATGGGATCCGGATATCACGAGGTGATCCGGAATGGTCCGAGAATAAGATTCATATAAGGAAAGTCCGTTTTGGAGTTGGGGAATGGTTAGGTGTTTTCATCGGGAACATTCTAGAAGATCCCGGAATGTCCCAGCACTCCGGGGACGGGGTACATGAATGTGTCATTGCAAGATGGAAAGATTGCATCATGTACTAAGTGTTCTCGCTGTCCAAAATAAAGGGTTTATTTAATACCTAAATTGGAAAAGACAAACTGCCATTTTTCGGTCAAACTGCCAGTATTCGGAAAGAGGAGAAGTAGGAAACCTACTTGGGGGAGGAGTCCTCCTCCCCAAGCCGGCCAGCCCTAGGCCGAGTTGGGGAGGGACTCCTCCCTCCTGGCCGCCAGCCCTCCCACCTATAAAGGGAGGCAGGGCCTCCTCTAGAGACACACAAGTTCCTATCCTCTAAACTAGAAACTAGACCTAGACCCCGGTTTAGAGCTGTTTCGGTTTAGAGCCTTCTAATTGGTTTAGAGCCCTCTAATTGGTGTGTCTAATTACTAGACCACTAATAGCCTCTCTCATAAGCTCCACCATACTGCACTGCTTAAGGCGAAGCCTGCGGGATATCCCCTCTACCTCCGGTACCACAGTTGTCTTTGCGGAATCGCGAGGAGAGTGCTACAACCTCCGCTCTTTGGAACAAGGGAGAGGAAGGTCTTCGTCAGTCTGGAACGTGTGACCGACTGCGGGGCGCTTCTGAACGCAGGCGCCGAAGGATCGTCTGTGATCTTGAGATCGGAAGAATACGACTACATCACCCACGAGAATCTCTCGTTAAACACTTTGGAATCTTGAGGGTGAGTTATTCCATCGACTCGTTGCTACAATCTAGTAGATAGATCTTGGCTTGTTTGTTTGTATCGATAGAAAATTTTGTTTTCCATGCTACGAACCCCTCGATGGTATCGAGCCGTGTCTATATGTAGATCTGTTGCGAGTAGAACACAATGGTCATTGTGGGCGTTGATGCTTTATTGTAGATTGCTTTTGTGTACTTTGCATCTTGCGGTATGTTGGGATGAAGCGCCGGGCTAACCTTACATGACATCGTTCATGAGACTTGCTCCGCTTAACATGCAACTTGTATTGCATAAGTGGCTTTATGGTGCTGTTTCTCCTAGCATAGTTAAGATCCAATTTACAACGGGTAATCAACAATGCTAGTATCAATGTTGTGGTTCTTGTTCGTAAGTTAGAGCGACACTTATGGAAAGCCCAAACCACGTAAAATATGCAAAGAAAGTAGAAGCGTCTAACTTTGTTTTGCAGGGTGTCTTGATGATGTGATATGGCCATGATTGTGATTATATTTGATGTATGCAATGTTCCTTATTGTAAGTTGTGGCAACGGCGGGAGCCATATGGTTGTCTTTAATTTCTGTTAAGACTGCGTCTATTCAAAATAGTTGTAATAGTCGAAGATGGTGGACGACAACCAAGAAGAATCGTCATTGACCTTGATGATATGCATGAGATGATTGAGATCAAGAACGTGATTGAAGATGGAGATCGGAAGCACAAAGAAGAAATGCCAAATCATATAACATATTATGAATTGCATGTGATGTAAATCCTTTATGCATCTTGTATTGCTTAGTAGGCAGCGGTAGCATTATAAGATGATCCCTCATGCACATAAATTTCAAGTTCTAAAGTGTTCACCCTTAGTATGCACCGTTGCCAAAGCTTGCTCAAGCACCACGTGATGATCGGGTGTCTTTGATTCATGGGTGACTACAACGTAAGCAAGCCAGATTTGCTTATCACGGAAGCTAAGGTTTGTCTTGTGAGCCTAGCATGTACGACATGGCCTCAGAACACGGATCGCCGAAAGGCAAAGCATGAATCATATAGTAGATATGATGAACATGATGATTGTTAAGCCATTGAAACTATATCAACTCTCGTGATGTTCGGTGTTGATGTAGTGGATTTGGTTCGTGTGATCACTAAAACAATGTGAGGGATGTTGTTTTGAGTGGGAGTTCACCTAGTTTAATTTCATTAATTAATTTGAACTCAATTTGTCATAAACTTAGTCTAAACTATTGCAAATATGTTGTAGATCAATGGCAGCCCTACCATCAATTTTAATGCGTTCCTAGAGAAAGAAAAGTTGAAAAACAATGGAAGCAACTTGGCGGATTGGTTCCGCAATTTGAGATTGTCCTCACATGGTAATTTGACCTATGTCTGGATGCACCGCTAGGTGACCCACTGCAGGTGATGCTACCGATGAAGTAAAGAATGTTTACCTCGCTCGGAAGA
Organism: Avena insularis; assembly: GCA_023614405.1. Classification (NCBI taxonomy): domain Eukaryota; kingdom Viridiplantae; phylum Streptophyta; class Magnoliopsida; order Poales; family Poaceae; genus Avena; species Avena insularis. Next base: position 324,959,753 of record CM042687.1, on the reverse strand, counting down.
ATCGGTACTCCATAGTTCGATGTGCTATCTTGTATGGTTTAGAATCGAGCTTGAGAAAAGGTTTGAAGAGTCGACCCATATGATATTGTCGAGGATCTCAAATTAATCTTTGAGACTCATGCGGCAATTGAAAGTTATGAAGCTTCGAAAAGTTCTTTAAGCGCAAGATGGAAGAGGTAGCTCCGTCGGTGAGCATGTGCTTAAGATGTCAGGCACGCAAATAAACTTCAAAGTTTGGGTATAGTGATTCCTAATACTTTGGGGTTTACCGCATCCTCCAATCACTACCACCAAGTTACAAGAACTTTGTGATGAACTACAACATGCGAACATGAACAAAGAGTTGCGAACTATTTGCTATGTTAAAATCTGCGAAGTGGAGATCAAGAAAGAGCACCAAGTGTTGATGGTCAATAAGACCACCAAATTCAAGAAAGGCAAGTCTAAACAGAAGGACACTTCAAGAAGGGTGGTAAGAAAGTTACCATACCGCGAAGAGGACCAAGGCTGGACCCAAGCTGAAACCAGTGCTTTTCTTTGCAAGGGAGAAGGTCATGGAAGCGGAATTGCCCAAAGTACTTGGCGATTTGAAGAACGGCAACATCAAGAAGAAAGGTATATCGATATACATGTTATTGATGTGTATCTCACTAGTATTCGTAGTAGTGCACGGGTATTTGATCTGGTTCGGTTGCTCATATTTGTAACTCGAAGCAGAGCTACTGAATAAGCGGAAGCTAGTAAAGAACGAGGTGACGATCGCGTGGGAAGCGGATCAAAGGTTGATGTGATCGCGGTCGACACTACCTCTTCATCTACCATCGGGATTAGTTTTATACTTAAATAATTGTTATTTGGTGCTGCGTTGAGCATGAACATTATATCGGGATCTTGTTTATTGCGAGGCATTACTTGTTTAAATCGAGAATAATGGTTGTTCGATTTATATGAGTAATGTGTTTTATGCACATGCACCTTTGATAGATGGTCTATTCATATTGAATCTCGATAATAGAAATACACATATTAATAACATTGAGGCTAAACGTTTGAAATCAAGCGATAATTTGACCTATATGTGGCAATCGTCTTGGTCACATTGGAGTGAAGCGTATGAAGAAACTCCATTCGATGGACTTCTTGAATCACTTGATTTTGAATCACTTGAAAGATCTGAAGCATGTCGATGGGTAAAATGACTAAGACTCCATTTTACGGTATGATGGGCGAGCTACGGACTTATTGGAAATCATACATACCGATGTGTGTGGTCCAATGAGTGTAGCATCATGTGATGGTTATCGTTATGTTCTTACCTTCACGGATGACTTGAGTAGATATGGGTATATCTATTTCATGAAACATAAGTCCGAAACTTTAGAAGTTTAAGGAGTTTCAAAGTGAGGTAGAGAATCAGCGTAACAAGAAGATTAAATTTCTACGTTACGATCGTGGAGGTGAATATCTAAATTCTGAGTTTGGCGAGCATTTGAAGAAATGTGGAATACTTTCGCGATTGACACCGCCGAACACCACAGTAATGGTGTGTCGAGCGTCGTGTCGAACTCTCTTAGATATGGTTCGTTCTATGATGTCACTTACAGATTTGCCACTATCATTTTGGGGTTATGCATTAGAAAACAAATGCATTCACTTTAAATAGGGCACCGTCTAAATCCGTTGAAACGACACCGTATGAATTATGGTTTGGGAAGAAACCTAAATTGTCGTTCCTTAAAGTTTGGGGATCTGACCTATGTAAAGAAGTTACAGTAGGACAAGCTTGAACCCAAAGCGGAAAAATGCGTCTTCATAGGATACCGAAGGAAACTATTGGGTATACCTTCTATCATAGATCCGAAGGCAAAATCTTTGTTGCCAAGAATGGATCCTTTCTAGAAGAATTTCTCTCGAAAGAAGTGACTGGAAGGAAAGTAGAACTCGGCGAGGTTGTCGAACCTTCTCTCGAAATTGCGAGTAGCGCACCTTGGAAGAAGTTCTGTGGCCTGCACCAATAAGAGAGGAAGCTAGTGATGGTGATCATGAAACTTCGGTTGAAGTTGCTCTGAGCCTCGGAGGTCAGCGAGAAATCGTACCACTCAGTTGGTATGATTCCGTTATGAATATCATGTTGGTGGACAACAATGACCCGAGACATATGAGGAAGCAATGATGAGCCCAGATTCCAATAAATGGCAAGAAGCCATGAAATCCGAGATTGGATCCATGTACGAAAACCAAGTATGGACTTTGGTGGACTTACGGATGGCGGAAGGTATCGAGAACAAATGGATTTTCAAGAAGAAAAGATCTTTGATGGTAATGTTATCTATAAAGCTCGACTTGTCGCAAAGGGTTTCGACAAATTCAAGGAGTTGACTACGATGAGACTTTCTCACGGTAGCGAAGCTAAAGTCTGTGAGGATTATGTTAGCAATCGCTGCATATTATGATTATGAGATATGGCGGATGGATGTCAAAACAGCATTCCTCAATGGAGACATTGATGAAGAGTTGTATGATGCAACCCAAAGGTTTTGTCGATCCTAAAGATGCTAACAAGGTATGCAAACTTCAACGGTCCATCTATGGATTGAAGCAAGCATCCGAAGTTGGAATCAACGTTTTGATAAGGTAATCAAAAGTTTTGGTTTTATACAAACTTATGGAGAAGCTTGTATTTACAAGAAAGTGAGTGGGAGCTCTAGCATTCTTAATACTGTATGGATGACATATTGTTGATTGGGAATGATGTAGACCTTCTTAATAGTGTCAAAGAGTATTTGAATAATAGTTTTTCAATGAAGGATCTTGGCGAAGCAACTTACATATTAGGCATAAAGATTTATAGAGATAGATCGAAGCAAATATCATTGTCACAAAGTACATATTTGGACAAAGTTCTAAAGAGGTTTGGAATGGAAGATAGCAAGAAAGGGTTCTTGCCCATGTTGCCTAATATGACCTTGAGTAAAACTCAAAGTCCGACATCGGCGAAGATAGAGAAAAGATGAGTAAGACTCCTATGCCTCAGCCATAGGATCTCTAATGTATGCCATGCTATGTACTAGACCCGACATCGCATATCTTTGTTAGTCTAACTAGCAGATATCAAAGTGATCCAGAGTGGATCATTGGACATGATCAAAAACATCCTTAAGTACTTGAGAAGAACTAAGGATATGGTTCTTTCTTATGGAGGTGATGAACAGCGTTGTTAATGGTTACACCGATGCTAGTTGGAACACCGATCCGGATGATTCTAAATCACAATCTGGATACGTATTTATTTTGAATGGTGCGTGATTAGCTGGAGGAGTGCAAAGCAAAGCGTTGTGGCGAGATCTTCAACTGAATCGGAATACATGGCTGCCGGAGGCTTCACAGAAGCGATATGGATGAAAGAGTTCATTACTGAGCTGGGTGTGGTTCCTAGTCGCTGGACCCAATGTCTATCTCTTGTGATAACATGGGCGCCATAGCCAATGCAAGAACCAAGGTCACACAAGAAGTCTGAAGCATATCAAGCTGCGTTTTCACGCTATTCGAGAACATATCCGGGATGGGGATATAAAGATTTGCAAAGTACACAGATCTGAATGTGGCGGATCCGTTGACTAAACCTCTCCCAAGGGCAAAACATGACCAACACCAAACTGCCATGGGTGTTCGGTATATTACCATGTAATCTAGATTAGATGACTCTAGTGCAAGTGGGAGACTGTTGGAGATATGCCCTAGAGGTAATAATAAATGTAGTTATTATTATATATCTTTGTGTTTATGATAAATGTTTACATTCATGCTATAATAGTATTAACAAGGAAACCATTAATACTTGTGTGATTTGTAAACTTAATTTGAAGTCTCTAGTATGGCCTCTATACTTCACTAGCTTGTTGGTTGATTGATGATGTGGTTTCTTTGTCATGAACATTGAGATGTTATCAACAACAAGATCATATCGTTAGGAGAATGATATGGTGGACATACTCCTATAGACAAGCGTAGCATAAAGATCAAGTCATTTCAATAGTTCAATTGCTATATGCTTTCGATACATAGTGACCTAATTCCTTGACCATGAGATCATGCATATTGCCTTTCTTGGATGGATGCTTTGATGTCATCAAACACCACACCGTAATGTGGTGGCTATAAAAGTGGCATTGGGTGTTGGAAAGTATTGGTTGAAACACATGGATCAAGAGGGATTTGTCCATCCACATGACGGATAGATATTCTCTGGGCCCTCTCGGTGAAATGTCATCCAATTAGCTTGCAAGCATGTGACTTGGTCACAAGGGATCACATATCAGGAACGAGAAAAGAGTACTTATCAAGATGCGAGGTTGAACTAGGTATGCGAGATACCACGATCATGACCTCGGATAAGTAACATATCGTGAGACAAAGGGAAATTGGTATCGTATGTAAGTGGTTCATTCGATGCAAAGTAATCGTAGAAATATGTAGAGCCATATGAATTTCCAGATTCCTCTATTGGTTATTGTTCGAGAAGTGTCTCGATCATGTCGCATAATTCACGAACCGTAGGGAGACACACTTAAGGATTGACGTTGTTTGAGTAGTTATGGTATTATGAGAAAGAGACCGAATGTTGTTGAGTCTCGGATGGGATCCGGATATCACGAGGTGATCCGGAATGGTCCGGAGAATAAGATTCATATAAGGAAAGTCCGTTTGGAGTTGGGGAATGGTTCCGTGTTTTCATCGGGAACATTCTAGAAGGTCCGGAATGTCCGGCACTCGGGGAAGGGTACATGAATGTGTCATTGCAAGATGGAATGATTGCATCATGTACTAAGTGTTCTCGCTGTCCAAAATAAAGGGTTTATTTAATTCCTAAATTGGAAAAGTCAAAGCTGCCAGTTTTTCAACCGCCAGTTTTGGAAAGAGGAGAAGTTGAAACCGACTTGGGGAGAGTCCTCCTCCTCCCAAGGGCGGCCAGCCCTAGGCGAGTTGGGGAGGACTCCTCCTCCCTGGCCGCCAGCCTCCCACCTATAAAGGGAGGCAGGCCTCCCTCTAGAGACACAAGTTCCTATCCTCTAAACTAGAAACTAGACCTAGACCCCGGTTTAGAGCTGTTTGGTTTAGAGCCTTCTAATTGGTTTAGAGCCCTCTAATTGGTGTGTCTAATTACTAGACCACTAATAGCCTCTCTCATAAGCTCCACCATACTACTTGCTTAAGGCGAAGCCTGCGGGATCTCCCTCTACCTCCCAGACCACGCCAGGTTGTCTTTAGGAATCGCGAGGAGAGTGCTACAACCTCCACTTCTGCTGGAACAAGGGAGAGGAAGGTCTTCGTCGAAAATCTGAACGTGTGACCGATTGCGGGAGCGCCATGAACGCAGCGCCGGAAGTATGGTCTAAGCGATCTTGAGATCGGAAAGAGTACGACTACATCACCCACGAGAATCTGCTCTCGTTAAACACTTTGGAATCTTCGAGGGTGAGTTATTCCATCGACTCGTTGCTACAATCTAGTAGATAGATCTTGGCTTGTTTGTTTGTATGCGATAGAAAATTTTTGTTTTCCATGCTACGAACCCCTACACCGTCTACATCGAGCTCAAGTGGAATGCTCAAGGCAAAGGTATAATCTTGATAGGTTTTCTCTTTTTCCGGTCTCTTGTTGTGTGTAGGAGACCGGGTTTAGGATAGATAACCGTACTATCAAGAGGGGCTCTCGTATGAGTAATTCGGTCACATCGTTCGGAGAGAGCTCAAACCTTTGCATACTTGCATCATCATATTTGGTTGTTATTTGGTCTTATCCATGTGAGGATATAGAGCTTGTGGTAATCTCCATAACAAGCTCTTGTTCATCAAAATTGGATCTCCCATTTGTATCTTGTTGCGATTTTCATTTATGCGGCTTTTCGGTTTCTCACCAAGTGAGGTATATCACATTATTCTACTTGATACTTTCTCACTTGGTGATAATCATTATTTCCACTTTTTATTGGGAAGCCCTTGTCGTCCTCTATCCAACGCAATTTGAATCGGGTCAATCGGAGCTTCCAGTCAAAAGTTATTGCCATTTGAATATTTGCATGTCAGGCTGTTTTCTGGGCCAAGCGGTAGTACCGCCCGGACGGGCCGGTACTACCGCCCGGGCCTGAAAACGGCCCGTTTTCTTTCTGCCTCGCTAGGTACCTATTTGCGGTAGTACCGGCCGGCCCGGTAGTACCGCCCGGACGGGCCGGTACTACCGGCCAGCCCAGTTTTGCTTTTCCAAATTGCCTAGATCCAGATCTGTTTTGCTGGCCTTGCGCGTTGACCTCGCCATTTGGGCCCGGCTGGCCCCGCTCCCGCGACCTGCGCGCTCGCACGCCCGCATGTGCGCTTGCCCCGCTCCTGCCGCGTCGTTGTGCCTGGGGTCCGTCGCGCCCCTCCCGCGTCGCCGGTCTGTTCTTTGCCGCTGCTTTCATTTACTGTGCCGTCTGACCACAACATGCAATCTCTCTTTGCTACGTCTGATCTTGTGGCGTGTATGCATCTTGCTCTGCTTCTCTTTGCCCTGCTTCATATGGGCCATCGCTTTTTTTCCTCTTCTTGGCTCGTTCGTTTTTCTCCACCCGATTTGATTTGTTCGGTCCGGTAGTACCGGTCGCATCCAGTACTACCGGTCCGTCCAGAAAAAAAATAGCTCCAACGGCCATATTTTCTGGGCCCTCTATTTAAGTTTTGCCCGTTTTCAGTTTAGACAACTCCTCTATTATCTATTAGGCTAAACTTTGTCCACAGTTGCTCTAGATCTTGAAGCTTGCCTAATCTTTTCCCTCCGATGATTCTTGCCCATATTTGAGTGAAAAAGAGAGGAGATCTAGCCCCACGTTTTGACCTAACCGATTCATCTCTTTGTGAGTGCATCTTTGGGGATCTAGATTTTGAGGGATTTTGTGTCTCCCTTTGATTCCTCCTCTCTTGTTCCCCCAATAGTTTTAGTAGCTTTGTTTGAACTTGAGAGTGAGGGATTTGGGCATCTTTGTGGTGTTCTTGCCATTTGCATTTGGTGCATCGGTTTGAGTTCTCCTCGGAGAATTTGGTATGATTTACTCATTGGAGCTTGTCCCTCTTGGGTTCTTGGAACCCTAGACGGTTTGTGGCCTTAGTGGCATTGTGGCCTTTTGTGGCGTTTGTTGGGAGCCTCCAATTAAGTTGTGGAGAAGTGCCCCAACCTTGTGAGAGGTTCCGGTTGCCACCGACAAGTGCACCGATAGTGGAAGCGTGAATCGATCCTGTTGGGGTGAGATTCACCGGAGAATAAGGGAGGCCTTTTGTGGCGCTGGTGGTTTGATACCACCCCCTCCAAGCACGTACTCCATGTTGGGAGGAACTTCGGTAAAATATCGTCGTTCGTGCCTCGGTTATCTCTATACCCGAGCTTTTACTTATGCACTTTACATTGTGATAGCCTTCGTGCTTGAAGTAATCTATATCTTGTTATCACCTTGTTGCTTGTATTTCTTAGCATAAGTTGTTGGTGCACATAGGTGAACCCTAGTTGTTCTAGGTTGTGCTTGACAAAGTAAAACGCTAGTTTTATTCCGCCTTTGTTGAGCCACTCTAGGAAAAGTTTTAATCGCCTATTCACCCCCCCTCTAGGCGACATCCATATCCTTTCACAATGTTTTAATTATTCCTAAACAGACATTAAACCTTTTTACACTCAGAAGGGATCTACCCCGGTCACAGACAGGTGGGGCTTAGGGCCACGTTGGTGTGCCATGTTGGCATGGACCATTAATTCTTTTTACACCTATAGCTATTCTAGCCACAGAGACAGATAGATGGGCCTGTGGCCACATCAGCTGCCACCTGTGCACATCGGAGCCTCACCAGAGTTGCTCTTAGGAACGGCGGAAGGGGAATTTCTAGGAGGTGCAGTTCGAGCGTTTCGACGCAGTGGACTATGTAGAACCCGTATGGGGTGGCGCCGCCCACTAATGGTCATCGGAGCAGAGGGTACGGCGACGTTCGGCGGTGGTGCACCGAAGCCAACGACACGAACATGCTCAGAGATCACGGGAAAACGAGATAAAGGGTGCTGGGAAGGAGAAAATAAGATAGGATCGAAGCATTGCACCACAGCGTCCTTATCTCCTCTCCAGAAGACGACGGGTGACAGCGGGCATCGCGATGCTGGCGAACGGCGACGGCGGCGCCACCGAGCTGCTTGCCGTAGGGGAGGAAGACGACGGATAGGAGGAACAAAACGTTATCTGGGCCAGGCTTCTACTGGGTCGTGGCGAAATGAGTGGAGGAACAGGGGTGCTGCTACTAGGCGGTGGATAGGTAGGGAGAAGACCTGGGCTGGCCTGCTACTCGGGCCTGGTTCTTTTTTCTTTCTGTTTTCTTTATCCATATTCTGTTTTGCTTTTCAGATTTATATTTCTATATTTGGTTTGAACTTTTCTTTTTTGGAATTTTATTTGCTGAATACTTGCAGCAACCATAAAGTTATTAAAAATCCATTTGTGAACTTTTATTATGTATTGTGATATTTTCTTTATTTCCTTTATATATATTATTTTCTATAACATTGTTTTCACTTTTGTTTGGAGTAATTAAGTTTTAAAATGTTTAATAATATTCATAGGGTTTATTTATATGTATTTGATCACATAGTATAGGGTAGGATGATTTATAATATTGGATTCCCACTTATTCCATGCTCATATGGGATGAGTGGTTAGAGAAATGAATTAAAGACTCTGTCTAATGATTATAGATAGAATATTTATGAGATGCTGATGAGAAAACTTATTAATAAGTTTAGAGTTTTGAATTGTAATTACTCACCCTAGGGTTTAAGGTACTTACTATACTTCTTGTCTTTTGTTGATGTGAATAAAGATTAATGGCTAAATATATTGTCTTTATGTTTGAGATCAGAATGATGTTATCTGAAATGTCTCATGAAAAGGATTTAGTAAAGATAACTCCTAAGCACATATGGTTATGATAATTAGAAATGATAAAGATGTGCTTAAGTGTTTTGATATAGGAAATTATTCCTATAAAGCATTGTGGAAACAAGATGAGTGATCCAACAAATGGGATGGATGTTAAGCTTGATTATAGATTTAGGGTTTAATGTTTACCAAAAATTCCTATCTTCTATACTTCATAATTCTAGACTTCTAATTAAGGAATTCCTTTCCTAGATATATTACTTCTCTATATCCATCATCATGTGCTAACATGATGAGCTTTGCTTTATAGGATATTCTTATCCACCTTTTATTCTTCTAAATTCATTTGTAAATCCAATGAGCTTGACACCAAAGCTTTTCATAATCTTTTCATATCTATACTTGGTTATATCCACTACTCTGCTGTTGATAATCCCCAATCTAACAAGTGGTTACTTCTAACTCCAATCATACTCTTCCTTAATCATCCTTCACTAATATCACTTCAATAGATGTATACATCAAATTCTACTTCACCTTAAGCGCTTAGTATTCCCAAAGAGGACCATACTACTTCTTTAATCCATTGTTGCTCTAACATCATTTTAATCATACTATCTTGTCTCTACTTGGCTCCAATATCTAACATTCCAACCTCACATTATATTAATGTGACTTGTAATGATTAATCTAGGATAATATATCAATACTATGGTTCAATCATGTTTTATCCACCAATATCACTTATACATGGTATAAGCATTCAATATTGGTGAATAAGGCATGGTCATTATAATCCTTTGTGGTTTAGGTTTCCAGTTGGCTAATCAAGGATTCATCAATACTACATTACAGTTGTATTGAAATTATCTTCTTAGTATATTTATTGGATTAAGAGATATAATTCATTGACTATACCTACTTGATCCAATAGGATTACTCCTTGAAACTTGCTTCAGGGTTCATCCTTGTAATCTTCTTTGTTACCATATTGATTTGGTTTTCTTCAATCACTCCCATCCTAAAGATGATATCTAAAACTAGCTTCACTATTTACCTCTTCTTACTTCTTTCTTTATAAGCCTTAAGTGAATGCTATAATAAGGACAAGAGTTGATAGGTCAAGAATTGATAAGTTAAGAATTGGTGAACCAATAGTTGATTACTCATTATTGATGAACAACAAATATAAAGATAGGATTCAATAGAGATGATAAGGATTGATATGGAAAGAAAGATATATAATGAATGGTCTTGACTTGGTTTCTTTCCTACTCAATCTCACTAGAGAGTTAAAGTTAGGTAATTCCATGATACTCATGGTATAAGTAGATGAGATTAAGATTGGTATGATCACCTAAGGATCAAATATAATGAATACGATGATATGATCACCTAAGGATCAAATATAATGAATACGATGATATGATACATTCTTATTATTTGTGTTATATTTATAATTTGGTATCCATGAGTGATTATAATGAATACGATGATATGATCACCTAAGGATCAAATATAAAACATTAAGTAATGTATTAGGGTTTAATTTTATTCCATTTGATCTACCCTTAAATCAAATCATGTTTACCCAAAATTGAAGGGAATATGCCCGAGAGGCAATAATAAAGTGGTTATTATTCGTATTCCTTATTTATGATAAATGTTTATTTTGCATGCTATAATTGTATTAATATGGAAACGTTAATACATGTGTGTTTAATAAACAAAAGGAAGTTCCTAGTTATGCCTCTCTTATAAACTAGCTCGTTGATTAACAAGATGATCAAAGGTTTCCTGATCATGGACATTGGATGTTGTTAATAACGAGGTCACAACATTAGTGTAATGGTGTGATGAACATTCCTCCGAAGTATAGCATTACGATCAAAGTCATCGAGTTTATATTGCTATAACAACTTACGAAGTGATCCTAATCCTTAGACCATGAGATCATGTCAATCACTAACACCAGAAGAGTTTCTTGATAACATCAAACGTCACACCGTAACAGGGTGATTATAAAGATGGGTTCAGAACTACTAAAGTGTTATGTTGAGGCCCATGGATCGAGAGTGGAATTTGTTCATCACGATGATAGATAGATATGCTCTGGGCCCTCTCGGTGATATCACATTGATTAGCTTGCAAGCAAGTGATTTGATCACTAGAATGTTATATCACGGGAACGAGAAAAGAGTGCATGTCAGTAATGAGATCAAACTAGGTATGGAGATACCGATGATCGAATCTCGTACATGTAATATATCGCGAAACAAAGGGATTAAGATACTAGCGTAAAAGGTTCCGACGATCACAAGAAAGTCATCGTTGAATGTGTAGAGTCGATGGGTCTCCAGATCCCGCTTCTGATTATTGATCTGAGAGGGGTCTCGATCATGTCCGCATTATTCGCGAACCATAGGGTGACACACTTAAGAGACACCGACATCCATTTGGAGCAAAAGTTTCATGCCGAAAAGAATAACAAGCGCAGGAATTTATTTCACTAGATATCGAAACGGGTTTTCGGGTGAAATTGCAGAAAGTGTTTCTGCATGTGAAATGAAATACTAGCAAGGGGTTATATGTGAATGTTTGTCATTAAAGTAATTGACAAAATTCTGAATAAATAAAAGGAGTTTTATTTAATGAGAGTTTGCATTAAATTTGGTGGAAATTTAATGGGAATTTGAGTGGGTTTTTGAGTGGAGGGAATTGAAAGGCATTTGAGTGAGTGGAGTGTCCACCCACATGAATGTGGAAGAGGTGGGGCAGACCCATGGCTGGGCGCATGGCCCTTGGGTGCCCCCCTCTCCCTATAAAAGGAGCCCCCTCCCTCTCTCTCACTCACACCTCCTCGTGAAGGATCTCTCTCCCCCTCTAGAATTTATTCCCCATGGTCTCGGACTAGCGAGATACATGTTCCCAGTGGATATTCGGCAAGAAAGAGTTGTGCTTCCGCTGCATCGCTGGAGCGAGAGGCGGAGGTTGCTCGGTGCCTCGAACGTGTGTGCGAGCACGGATGCGCTGCTGTTTTGTGGCGCTAGGACTTCCTCTCGATCTTGAGATCGGCAAGAGATCGTCTACATCAACCACGAGTTTGGACTCGTTAAGCTTTGTCGGTCTTGAAGGGTATGTTCTCTACGGATATACATCCGCCCGTTGTTTGTATCTAGTAGATAGATCTTGGTACATAGTTGTTCCCATCGTAGGAAATTTTTTGTTTTCTATGTTGCGAACCCTACAGTGGTATCAGAGCCGGATCTATGCGTAGATGCTTTGCACGGGTAGTACACATATGAGTATGTGGGCGATGATGATCATTTTATTGCTTCTTAGTTGTACTTTGAATATTGGTGGCATAGTGGGATGAAGCGGCCCGGACAAACTTTACATGTCCTCGCACATGAGACCTGTTCCACGCTTGACATGCAACTAGTTTTGCATAAGTGACTAGCGGGTGTCTGTCTCTCCTACTATAGTCAATATCTAATTTGCAACGAGTTGTCAACAATTTGGTTATCCTCTTTGTGGTTCATGTTCGTAGGTAAGAACGGTTCTATCTTTGAAAGCCCTAAGCCACGTAAAACTTGCAATGGATAAATTAGAGGCGTCTAGTTTAGATTGTTGCTGGGCTAGTGTTATTATATGGTGATGTTGTAAGTAGAAGTATGAGATGATACTCTTACAACACACATAGCTTGTAAGTTCCGTAGACCTTAGCCTTACACATAAAGGTATGATAGAGATCATACCACGGTGCACATGATGGAGATCATATGCGGGAACCATATCATTTCACTTATAAACATGTGATGTTTTGATTGCATCTTATATTGCTTGTTTGGCGTTTTATTAGCATAATAAGATGATCCCTTATTTAGATATCAAGATAAGAGTGTGTTCTTCCTTAAGTATGCACCGACAATGTTTCGTCGCTTCAAGACATCACGTGATGATCGGGTGTACTTGAATCCATGAGCATATCTCGGGTGTAAGATAGTTACACACGCGAATACTAAGGTTCTTACTTGGCAAGCCTAGCATGTACAGACATGGCCTCGGAACATGGACCGAAAGGTTAAGCATGAGTCATATGTTTTGATATGATGACCATATGGATGCTCGCCATTGAAGCTACACCGACTCACGTGATGATCGGACTTGGTATAGTGGATTTGGTTCATGTAATCACCAAAAAGACACGAGGGATGTCGTTTTTGAGTGGGAGTTCATTTCTAATTTGGATTAGTAGAACTCAATTTATCATAAATTAAATCAAAGTGAATTTGCATAATTTATTGTAGTCATTGGCATTCGTTCACCACCTTATGCATAGTTGTAATTGAGATAATATAACTATAGAATTCTGGATATATACTTTACGAACTAGTATCGTATTGTGTTGAGTGTCGATCTAAAGTTTAAAGTCCTATTGCAAACTTTCAGCAAACTCTATTTACTCTGTGAAATTTAATAATTGGTATTAAATTGAGAGTAACAATTCCAGTTTTAGTATCTTAAGTATCATGTTTGCCTCCATTATTCTTGATTATTTTAATATCAAGTTTATTTAGGAGCTGAAAGATTTGTTTCAGAAACCATCATGTGTGGCAGATATAACGATATCTTAAACAATGTTTTGGTTGCAATATGATAGAGTATAATATATGTTCTCATATTGGATGAGAATTTACGAAGGTTGGAGATGCTAGACATCCTAATCATCCAAAAGAGTTTTGGAAAGTAATGTTATACTCACGATTCGCCTTTATAAGCTACAATAGCTTGATCATGAAAGTCGTCATGATAAGGATGAATAGAAGATGTATGTAAAGTGTTTACTACACTAAAAGACTACTAAAGAATGGATTTTGAAAGAATACCGATCATTTTGATGATGGTGATCTACTTCAAAGTGCAAGTCCAAAGGTATTATTATTCAAATATACACGCTTTGGACTATGTGTCATGTATATGGCGCCACTTTTGATATTGATAGATTATTTTAAAAGGAAAAGTAAATGCTGGAAGAGAATCTATAAAATATACTTGGCAGAAAAGAAAAGATTGGAAATATCCAATTTAGGTATATATATATGATATACATGTTATGGTTGTATTGTTTGCTTGTTAAACAATGTGGTTCTTGGGTATTGGATACCGAATTGGTTGGTATGAAATTTCATACAGAACGACACAATTCATGAACCACAATGGCCTAAGTAACTAGCAAGAGAATATATGATGATGTTCATCGAAAACAAACAAACCGTTGTTTGTATTTCTCGTTGACATCAAAGCTTGACTTCAAGATTTGTTTTAATAATTGTTGTTTGAATCAGGTATTATGAGAACAAAGGTTGTTCAAATAATTACCGTATTCCATATAATATGGATGATTTACAAATCTAGTTGGAGAAATCACATCCATAAAACCTAATGCTAAAATGTCGCAAGACAAATGATTGAAAGATCACTTACGAAGTGACATCGCTGTTTAAATTATATTAGAAAGAAAACATGAAGAATCTCCATATTCATGGATTTTTGGAGTCTTTGATTTGATCAAGTGACGCTTGTGAGACTTTCCACGTGATAATTAAAACTTCGTTCAAAGGCCAAAGAAGAACGAATGACTAAATTATTGGAATTTATACATATCGATGTATGTAGTCCATTATGTATAGTCGTAAGCGATGGATTTCAACTTCATATACTTTTTCCGGAAATTTGAGTGAATATTCACTTAATGAGAAAGAAGTATGAAATATTTTAAAAACATTTCAAAGACTTTCAAGATGAAGTGAAAATCATTGTAACAAGAAAATAAATGGTTTATGATTTTATCATAAGGGATTTATTTGAGTTACAAGTGTAACAAGAAACTAAATGAATTATGATTTTATCATAAAGGGATTTATTTGAGTTGCAAGTTTAGCAAAACACCTAGATTTACATCTCCCAAAACACCATAGGAGTATGGAGTGTTTGAGATTTGTAAAGAAACCTTGTTTAACATGGTTGGATCAAAGGTGTTATTTATAAAACTACCATTATGTTTTAAATGATTAAACCTTTAGAGACTTCCGCTTTTACACTGAAAAGAGCTCCATCTTGATCCGTTGAAATGACACCATGGAAGTTATGGTTTGGGGTAAAACCCAAGTTGTCATTTCTTAAATTTTGGTATGCTAAACATAAGTACGATGTTTACAACCGAAGTCGGGTGAGCATGTCTTTGTAGGTTATTTCGAATAACAATTGGTTATTTCTCCATAACACCAAGGACAAAAGGGTTTATCGCTTGAAACATGAAGTTTCTTGAAGAAGGAATTTTTCATGAAAGTTAAGTGGGAGGACAATAGAACTTTGATAAGGTTAACGAACCTATATGTGCTGAGTTGCACAGTGCCGGAAATCGTTCCGGAGGCAGCCATAATGCTCACGGTTTATGTGCCTCAAATGTTGTGGTCACGGAGATCTAAGTTCCTATTGAACCAAGAAGGTCGGATAAACAATCAAATGATTGAGATTTGAGAGTAAATCATTATTGTTTGACAATGATGAACCGACTACATGCAAAGAAGTGATGATGGGCCCTGACTCCGTCAAATGGCTTGAAGCCATAAAATCCATGATAGTTCCATACACGAGAAATCAAGTTTTGAACTTGGAAGACCCTCCGGAAAGGTGTAAAAACCTATCAGTTGTATTTGAATTTATAAAGAAACGGACATGGATGTTTCACATCTATGAAATAGTCGACATGTCGTAAAGTATTTTATGACAATGTTCAAGGAGTTGACTATGCCAAGATTTGATCTTTCATAGCGATATTTAGTCTGGACGGATTAAAGTAGCAACCACTACATATAATTTGGTATATGGTAGATGAATAAACAAAACAAAGTTCTTCTAATAGAATGGTTACTTAGGACGTGTACATGACACAGTCCAAAGGGTTTTGTTAAATTCAAAGGATGCTAAAAGGGCATGCAAACTTCAATGGTTGAAGTAAGCATCGCGGAGTTGGAATCTTCACCGTAATGAAAAGGAGTTTTCATCAGGAGATGATGAAGATGCTTGCATTTGCAAGAAATTAAGTGGGAGCGCTGAGACACATTTTTAATACATTATGTGGATGACATCTTGTTGATTAGAAGTGATTATAATGAATACGATGATATGATCACCTAAGGATCAAATATAAAACATTAAGTAATGTATTAGGGTTTAATTTTATTCCATTTGATCTACCCTTAAATCAAATCATGTTTACCCAAAATTGAAGGGAATATGCCCGAGAGGCAATAATAAAGTGGTTATTATTCGTATTCCTTATTTATGATAAATGTTTATTTTGCATGCTATAATTGTATTAATACGGAAACGTTAATACATGTGTGTTTAATAAACAAAAGGAAGTTCCTAGTTATGCCTCTCTTATAAACTAGCTCGTTGATTAACAAGATAATCAAAGGTTTCCTGATCATGGTCGTTGGATGTTGTTAATAACGAGGTCACAATATTAGTGTAATGGTGTGATGAACATTCATCCGAAGTATAGCATTACGATCAAAGTCATCGAGTTTATATTGCTATAAAAACTTACGAAGTGATCCTAATCCTTAGACCATGAGATCATGTCAATCACTAACACAGGGAGAGTTTCTTGATAACATCAAATG
The DNA here is from genome assembly GCA_023614405.1 of Avena insularis. Classification (NCBI taxonomy): domain Eukaryota; kingdom Viridiplantae; phylum Streptophyta; class Magnoliopsida; order Poales; family Poaceae; genus Avena; species Avena insularis. Next base: position 324,943,115 of record CM042687.1, on the reverse strand, counting down.
TCAGACCGTAATAGGGTGATTATAAAGATGGGTTCAGAACTACTAAAGTGTTATGTTGAGGCCCATGGATCGAGAGTGGAATTTGTTCATCCCGATGACGGATAGATATGCTCTGGGCCCTCTCGGTGATATCACATTGATTAGCTTGCAAGCAAGTGATTTGATCACTAGAATGTTATATCATGGGAACGAGAAAAGAGTGCATGTCAGTAACGAGATCAAACTAGGTATGGAGATACCGATGATCGAATCTCGGACATGTAATATATCGCGAAACAAAGGGATTAAGATACTAGCGTAAAAGGTTCCGACGATCACAAGAAAGTCATCGTTGAATGTGTGGGAGTCAGTATGGGTCTCCAGATCCCGCTTCTGATTATTGATCTGAGAGGGGTCTCGATCATGTTCGCATTATTCGCGAACCGTAGGGTGACACACTTAAGAGACACCGACATCCATTTGGAGCAAAAGTTTCATGCCGAAAAGAATAACTAGCGCAGGAATTTATTTCACTAGATACCAAAACAGGTTTTCGGGTGAAATTGCAGAAAGTGTTTCTGCATGTGAAATGAAATACTAGCAAGGGGTTATATGTGAATGTTTGTTATTAAAGTAATTAACAAAATCTGAATAAATAAAAGGAGTTTTATTTAATGAGAGTTTGCATTAAATTTGGTGGAAATTTAATAGGAATTCGAGTGGGTTTTCGAGTGGAGGGAATTGAAAGGCATTTGAGTGAGTGGAGTGTCCACCCACATGAATGTGGAAGAGGTGGGGGCAGCCCCATGGCTGGGCGCATGGCCCCTTGGGTGCCCCCCTCTCCCTATAAAAGGAGCCCCCTCCCTCTCTCTCACTCACACCTCCTCGTGAAGGATCTCTCTTCCCCCTCTAGAATTTATTCCCCATGGTCTCGGACTAGCGAGATACATGTTCCCGGTGGCTATTCGGCAAGAAAGATTTGTGCTTCCGCTGCATCGCTGGAGCAAGGAGGCGGAGGTTGCTCGGTGCCTCGAACGTGTGTGCGAGCACGGATCTTTGCTTTATGGCGCTAGGACTTCCTCTCGATCTTGAGATCGGCAAGAGATCGTCTACATCAACCACGAGTTTGGACTCGTTAAGCTTTGTCAGTCTTCAAGGGTATATTCTCTACGGATATACATCCGTCCGTTGTTTGTATCTAGTAGATAGATCTTGGTACATAGTTGTTCCCATCGTAGGAATTTTTTTGTTTTCTATGCTGCGAACCCTACAAAAATAAGGTTTTAGCAAAGATCATATTGAAACTTATCGCAGTCAACTTGATGATCTACTACAATTCCATCAAGTTGAGAGAAGCTTCAATCTCTTTGACGAGTTTTTATTTAAAAGCGCGAAAATTATTCGGATTTTCTATGCATGAATGCAATGCACACGTCTGTGTTCACCTTATTTCTAAGCTCTAATGTTGGGATGTTATACTTGAGCCCACAAATTTTAATTCATTTTAAATCATTTTTTTGGAATATTTGAAATAATTTCCAAACTTGGGCCCACATGTCAGACTTTTAATCATTTCAGAAATTATTTACAGAAAATAATAAAACCCTAACAGGCAGGGCCCACCTGTCATACATTTTCCATTTAATAAAACAATTACAGAAAACATTAAAAGAAATAAAAAGGAAAAAAATATGACATCATGATGATGTCATGCTCACATCATCAATGGCTTGCTTGCAGATCGACGATGGAGCCGGCGGTTGGGCGCACGCTAGAGGCTGCGGGGGTGGGCGTTGGAAAGAGGGGAACACGGCGAGTCGAACCGTGGTGGCGCTGCCAGAAAATGGTCGCCGGAGATGGCGATGCGACAATGGGCAGAGGTAGCGAGCGGCGGTGCTCGTCGGGAAGAAGCTAGGGAGCGAGAGGGCGAGTGTGGAGGGGTCCATTAGAACCGTGAGCTCACCAGGAGTACGGTAGGCAGGCCGAGGAGGCGGGGCGAGGTCGGAGGCGTCGACTACGTCACGACGGAGCTTGGTCGGCCGCGAGGAAGAAGGGGTCACGGGCGTCGATTGAGGGCTACCGAGGATGATTCCTTCCAGAGGGTGGACGAGGGGAGCACGACGGTTCTCCAGGATGTCTCGTCGGGGCTCGGGAAAGCTTCAATCAGCGGCGGCACGGAGCTCTGGCCGGGCTAGGGTTTGGCCAGAGGGGGGAAACCAGCAGAGAGGCGAGAGGCGACGAGATGGGTATGGGGAGAGAGAGCGCGGTGCAGCGGTTCTTATCCTCTCCCTCGGCGGCGCGGCATCGTAGCTGGCGAGATCAACGGTATGCGCCAGCGCTTGCCGCGGCGAGAAAGAAGAAAGGGGAGAAGGACGAAGGGGTATCGGGCCAGGCTGGGCCGGCTTGGACCCCGGGTGGTCTGGCTGCTGGCGCTGCTGGCGGCAGGGAGAGAGGAGGAGGAGTGGGCTGCAGCCCAGAGAGGATTAGATAGATTTTTTTTCCAGAAAACCTTTTTCTTTTTCTGTTTTTCTGATTTTCTCTTTTGTATTTTGAATTCAAATCTGTTTTGAATAATTTCAAAACACAGGAACTTTTATAATATAACTGGAAACACTAAGGGGCCCTTGGTACTGATTGGGCTCCATGCATTTTGTGGTTTTTTTTTCAAATTTTTTCAAAACCAGATGAATGTTTCAAATAGAGAGGGAAGTTAGGGTTTAGGGTTTTGTTTATTCTTCTTTGTTTGAATCAAAGTGCAAGTGTTATGCATGCATAAAATGCTCAAACATATCTTATTTATATTACACAAAAGAGTGGTATGTTACAGTTGACTTTTAAGGGGAGAGAGAGAAAGGACCGAGTTTTACTCCATGGCAGAGTCGTTGTCTTCAGTAAATCCTATTAGCACAACTTTTCCGAGAAAGGTTTAGAATCGTCCATGCATTTCGCTTGAAGATTTGCTTGAGACGATCATGTGATTAATTTGAAGGATTTACATTTCTACTGTTCTTTTCTTTGGCTGGACTATTTATGCTGGTAGTAGTTCGTTGCATGGTTGGATTTGGTTACCATGTTCTAAAATTTCTGCATGCAACATTTACTTCTTTTTTAGAAAAAGGACTACTGCTTTTACTCCATAGTTGATACGAACATAAAACATGCCTTGAGTGTACTACCCCCTACTTGCCAAAATCTGGCGCGTCTAAGCTATTTAGAGCAAGTTTAATAGTAAAACTCGTTGTTGGCTATAAGTGATCGTCACATCTAGCTAACACATACAATAGTTATTTATAAGTAAGTACTATTTTATTTGACTAAGACACATTTTATACTCACACAAAGTGTCTAGGAGCACGTTCTATAACTAGCTCTTGCATAAGAGCTCACTAGTATTCTCTCATTTTCTCTCTTCCACCTCATTTCAAATATATTATAAAGTCTTATAGCCTGCTTACATAAGCTTATTGTACTTACTCTTATGTTATTATTACTAGTCCATCCGTAGCAACGGATCTAAAATAAATCAATACGGTGTTCAGGATCCCAGAAACATTGTAGTAATTTGTACCACTAAAAAATCAAACCGAAAGAAGAAGAATATACCACCAAGCAACTTGGTTGTATACATACTTTTCCTTCTGATAATGTAGGAATATGGATTGTGGGAAATTCTTTTATGATCTTATTAGGTCCATATGCTCCCGATTTTTGGACCAATCAGGTTCAACACACTTCAATATCTGTCGGCGTACTCACCTTCATATTCCCTTCCTATCTCCGTTTTTTAACCGTTACTGGGCCCATTTGGACAAACATAATTAATACAAATTGCTACTTGTCGGCCCAATAGTCCATGAGGAGGGAACTTTCCTGTACCCACACGGATTTCTGTCACGCTTTGGTCGTCCTATTTGGCGCCCGTGTGATGCATCTTTGTGTATCGAGTAACGATGTGTAGTGCGAGTGTCATCAAACAATAAGCCTAACAGTCACGTCTCAGGGCGCCGAGAGATTTAGTTTAAAGAAAAAGTGTACACTTTGACCATTGTGTAGCTTTATGAAATTATCTCACTATGCTCCGCTACCGTCGCTGTTTTGCCGTCGTCAAGGAAGCCTTGGTAGCCAATATGGATTTTGGGTTTTTTTTTTTTGGCTAAGCTCTGTGGACATGTCCATGCAAAAACAATCTTTGGGTCATCTTCGGCACTTCTCTGGTTGCCTGCCTAACCTTTTTTTTATTGGAAGAGACATGTTTGGTTGCATGCTTTATAGCGCAGGGAGCAAGCCACAAACAGTTTGGTTGTCTCCAAAACAGCTGCTATGATAAGTTCTTTCCATGAGTGGTGAGGTACAGAGGTTACCCAAATAGTTGTTACACCTAGTAGGAAATTCTTATAGGAGTTATTTTCCTAGTGACGTCTCAAACATAATATACACCACTACCATGCAGGCGAAATAGTAATGATGTTTTGGAAGGCTCCGCCAGCGATCTTCTTTGAGTCCAAGTTACCTGCAGATTGCTGGATCGGATTGGATTCGGTCGCGTGTTCGTGTTTCAGAGGAGCGATATGAAACTGCGCTGACTGTTGCCAACATAGGACATGTCGGTCTTCGATTTCCATGGAGGACACAGTAGCGGAGAATGTTAGTCGGCTGAGATATGATGCTAGTGATGGTGTGCCATCTTGGTGGTGACGAGGGCCTTGCTTGTTGATTCTTGACTTATAGCAGTGATAGTGAAAAGCGAGGGCGGCAGCACAGGAAGAGTACATGGTCTTATTTTTCAGGGTGAAAATCCAAGGTCTGGTCTTAACTGGTTGTGCCTGGCAATGGCCTTAAGGGCATTGTTTTGAGAGTGGCGGACTTGCTTCAGGGTGAAAATCCAAGGTTCGGCCTTAGTTGGTTTTGCCTGGCAATGTTCTTCTTAAAGGCATTGTTTTGTGAGCGCGGACTCTAGGTGTTGTCTTGGTGGTGTTTGGTGTTGCGACTACAATATCTTGATCGCTATAATGGGATCTTTTAGTTTTGTTTTTCTGTTCTTCTTGTTCTTTTGCAATAGGGTCGTGTGCATCTGTAATGTCTTTAGGACATTGCGTTGTTGCAGAGGCCAGGTGTAATTGGTGTATTTCGTTATATTAATATATGCTCCTTTCCAAGAAAAATCAGAACGCTACCACTAAAACGTAGTAACGGCGTCCTAGAATAAGTAAACGCCACAAACGGGCGGGTACCCCCACACAGCCGGAACAAAGGTTATAGTGGCGTTCTCTCTAAAGGAACGCCACAAATATGAATTCTAGTGGTGGCGTTGGATTCAGGGCAACGCCACGGTTACCCACCACCCTACACGCCGACACCCTTAATTATTAATCTTCTTCTCCTCTCACAGCCCGCACTCGTCAATCATTAACACACCTCCACCCTCTCTCCCTGCCGTCGCCCCGGATCTGGTCCCGACACCTGCGACAACGCCCGACCGCGCGTATCTGCCGCCCCTCATCGGACGCCCTGATCTGCTCCCCGCGCATGCGACTGCACCCGGTCGCGCGCGTATCTGCCACCCCACATCGGACGCCCTGATCTGCTCCCTTCTGCACCGATCGCATCCGTCACGTCGCCCCCAGCACCGACACCCGGATCCTCTCCCAACACCCACGCATCAAGACCACGCGCGCATCAAGCGCCTCTCAATCTTGTTGGAATTATGCCCTAGAGACAATAATAAAGATGTTATTATTATAATTCTTGTTCATGATAAAGTTTATATTCCATGCTAGAATTCTATTAAGCGGAAACTTTAATACTTGTGTGGTTTGTGAACAACTAGTATGCCTCTATGGACTAACTCATTGATTAATGCTGGTTAAGGTTTCCTAACCATAGACATAAGTTGTCGATTAATAATGAGATCATATCATTGGGAGAATGATATGATGGACATACCCAAACTAAGCGGAGCAATTAGATCGTGTCATCGTGTTCATCTTTGTAAAGCTTTTCTTATGTCAAATATTGTATTCCTTAGACCATGAGATAATACAACTCCCTGGTATCGGAAGAAAGTTTTGAGGTCATCAAACGTCATCCTATGAGAGGGTGATCATAAAGGTGTCTCTCAGGTGATCGGAAAGTACCTGTTGGGTTGTATGTATCGAGATGGGATTTGTCCCTCCCAAGTCGGAGAGATATACTTCGGGCCCACTCGGTAATCGATATCAACACCGCTTGCAAGCATGTGGTTAAGGAGTTAATCACAAAGTGATATCGGATTGCGGAACGAGTAAAGTACTTGCTGTGAACGAGATTGAACTAGGTATGACGGTCCCGACGATCAAATCTCGGGCAAGTAAAATATCGCGAGACGAAGGGAATATATATATGGGATTGATTGAATCCTGGCATCGTGGTTCATCCGATATGATCATCGATGAATGTGTGGGAGTCAATATGGGTTTCCAGACCCTGCTGTTGATTATTCATAGAAGATCATGTCTGCATGTTCTCGAACACGAAGGGTCACACACTTAACGTGTCTTGACGCTAGGATAGATTGGATAATTGGTTTATGAGTTTTTGTTCGAAGTCTCGGATGGGATCCGGGACATCACGAGAGGTTCCGGAATGGTCCGGAGAATAAGATTCATATAAGGCAATGCAGTTTTTCGAGTTCGGAATTGTTTCGGGTTAATCGGTATTGTACCGGAAGCTTCTAGAACCTTCCAGAAGGGGACCAACGTGGCCCCACCTATCGGGAGGGGGCATGGGCCTATGAGGGAGTGCCCTAGCCGCATTGGACCAGGGGCACAAGGCCCCAAAGGGCCCAGCCAGCCAAACCTAGGGGAGCTTTTAGAAGGAGGGGGGAAACTTGCCCCCCACTCTTCCCTCCTTGGCCGCCGGCATAGGCCTGGGGGAGGGGCTAGGGTTGGCGCCCACCCCTCTATATAAAGAGGGATGGGGGCGCACCCACCCCCGACACCTCCTCCTCAAGCCCTAGCCGTCCTGCTGCCCTCCTCTCTCTCTCCCTCCCGACTGCAAGTAGGCGAAGCACTGCTGCAGAAACTCTCCACCACTTGCACCGCGCCGTTGTAGATCAATCAATCTCTCCACCATACTTGCTGGACCAAGGAAGGAGGAGACGCCGAGGTGCTGCACGTGTGCATCTCTCGAAGGCATCGCCACTTGCGGTGTTAGATCGGAGCGGATCGCAAGGAGGAGAAGCGAGTACGACTACATCACCCACGTTCCGACGAACGTTCCGCCGTGCGAATCTTCAAGGGTATGAAGATCTCATCTAATCTCTCTCGTTGTTTGCATCTCCTAGATTAGATCTTGGCTTTCCCGTTCGCATCCGTAGATTTTTTTTGATTTACTATGCTGCGAAACCCTTCAGTGGTATCAGAGCTAGATCTATGCGTAGATGTGTTTCACGAGTAGAACGCAACATGGTTGTTGCGGGCGTTGATGTTTTATGTTGCAAGCCTCTTGTTTGTGTTCTTCTTATGACGCGGGATAGTGAGATTGAAGCGGTCCAGGCCAACCTTACGCGTGACGTTCATGAGACCGGCTCCACACTTGACGTGTGGCTTGTTCCACACATGCGGCTGGTGGATGCCAGTTTCTCTCACTATAGTTGTCATGGGATTTACACCGGAGATTGGCAACCATAATATCACCGTTGTGGCTTTCCATAGGTAAGAATCGTTCTTAGCTTGCTACTCCCATAAGCCACGTAAAACATGCAACAACAAAGTAGAGGCGTCTAACTTGTTTTTGCAGGGAGTGTTTTCTGTGATATGGTATGGCCCAAGATGTGATGTGTATGTTGTATGCAATGATCATATTTTGTAATGTTTCACGACTTGCATGTCGATGAGTACACAACCGACAGGAGCCATATGGTTGTCTTTATAATTGTGTATGACCTGTGTGTCAACTTCTTATCATATGTAATAGTTTCACTTTATCGCCAAGTAGTTAGCAATAGTTGTAGTTGCTATTCATGGTGGAGGCAATCATGGTGGAGTGATGGAGATCATGCCGGCACGCACAAGATGGAGATCATTGCGTGAAGGTTGGCTATACCATGTCACATAAAGTTATATGCATGTGATGTTTATCCTTTTATGTATCTTATTATGCTTAGATCGCGACGGTAGCATTATAAGATGATTCCTCACTTAAAGATCAAGATAAAACTGTGTTCTCCCCATGTATGCACCGTTGCGAAAGTTCGTCGTGTCCAAGCATCACGTGATGATCGGGTGCTATAGACTCTACGTTCACATACAACGGGTGTAAGCCAGTTTTGCACACGCGGAAATACTTGGGTTTGACTTGATGAGCCTAGCATGTACAGGCATGGCCTCGGAACACAAGAACTGAAAGGTTAAGCATGAGTCATATGAATGATATGATCGACACTTCGTTGTCCACCATTGAAACCACATCTCTTCTCGTGAAGATCGGATTAGGTGTGGTGAATTTGGATCATGTTCACTAAACAACTTGAGGGATGTTGAATTTAGTGGGAGTTCATCTAGTAATTTGATTAAAAGTTGAACTAGTTATCATGAACATAGTCTAATTTGTACTTGTAAACATTGTAGATCAAATGGCTAAGTCCAACTTCAACTTCAACGTTTTTGCTGAGAAGGAAAAGCTTAAGAACAATGGGTCTAACTTCACCAATTGGTTCCGCAATCTGAGAATCATTCTCTCTGGTGGTCAAAAGGACTATGTCCTTGAGAATGCGTTAGGTGACGCCCCTGCTGCAACTGCGCCGGCTGATGAGAAAGTTGTCTATCAGTCGTGCAAAGATGATTATGGTGTGACTAAGAGCACCATGTTGTTTGCTATGAAATCGGACCTTCAAAATCGTTTTGAAGACTATCCCGGGCCCTTTGAGATTCTTGAGGAGCTGAAAACTATGTTTCAGACTCAGGCCCGTTCTGAGAGATATGAGATCTCTGAGAAATTCTTTAACTGCAAGATGGAGGAAGGGAGTTCCGTTAGTGAGCACGCCATTAAGATGTCGGGCTACACTCAACGCCTTGAGCAACTGGATCAAGATTCGGAGGAGCTCAAGATTGTGAGTTCTGCAATCACTCCCTCCCAGCTACAAAAGTTTGTAGTGACTCATAATCAGATTGGTTCCACTGATATGATCACCGAGCTCTTCGCAGTGAAGGCTGCGGAGGTGGACATCAAAAAGGATAATCATGTGTTGATGGTCAACAAGCCCCCCACCTTCAAGAAAGGTAAGGGTGCAAAGAAGCCCTTCAAGAAAGGCGGCGGCAAGTGCGTTGCCCCTGCTGAGAAGAAGCTCAAGTCTGGACCCAAGCCGGACACTGAGTGCTTCTATTGCAAGGACAAGGGTCACTAGAAGCGCAAATGTCCAAAGTACTTAGCGGACAAGAAGGCTGGCACCATCAAAGGTATATTTGATATACATGTTATTGATGTTTTCCTTACTAGCCCTCGTTGTAGTGCACGGTATTTGATCTTGGTTCGGTTGCTAATATTTGTAACTCAAGCAGAGCTACGGAATAGGCGGCTTGCGAGGGATGAGGTGACGATCTTGGCGTTAACAGCGGATCAAGAGTTGATGTGATGGCCGTCGGCACGCTCTCCTTAGTTTTACCTTCGGGATTAGTTTTAAACCTTAATAAGTGTTATTATGTGCCTGCGTTGAGCATGAACATTATTTCTGGATCGTGTTTATTGCAAGACGGTTATTCATTTAAATCGGAGAATAATGGTTGTTCTATTTATATGAGTAACATCTTTTATGGTCATGCATCTGTTGTGAATGGTTTATTTCTTCTGAATCTCGAAAGGGATGAAACACACATCCATAACATTGAGGCTAAGAGATGCAAAGTAGATAGTGATAATACTACTTATTTGTGGCACTGTCGTCTAGGTCATATTGGTGTAAAGCGCATGAAGAAACTCCATTCTGATGGACTTTTGGAGTCTCTTGATTTTGAATCATTTGACACATGCGAACCATGCCTCATGGGCAAGATGATCAAAACCCCGTTCTCCGGAATGATGGAACGGGCAACAGACTTGCTGGAAATCATACATACTGATGTGTGCGGACCGATGAGTGTTTCGACGCGCGGTGGATATCGCTATTTTCTCACTTTTACCGATGACTTAAGTAGATATGGGTATATCTATTTAATGAAACATAAATCTGAAACATTTGAAAAGTTCAAAGAATTTCAGAATGAAGTGGAGAACCATCGTATGTAAAGATTAAGTTTCTACGATCCGATCGTGGAGGTGAATATTTGAGTTATGATTTTCTCACGCATCTTAAAGCAAGCGGAATCATTTCGCAACTCACGCCACCCGGAACACCACAGCGCAATGGTGTGTCTGAACGCCAGAATCGAACCCTATTAGATATGGTCCGATCAATGATGTCTCTTACTGATTTGCCATTATCATTTTGGGGTTATGCATTAGAAACCGCTGCATTCACTTTAAATAGGGCACCATCTAAATCCATTGAGACGACACCGTATGAACTGTGGTTTGGTGCTAAACCTAAGTTGTCGTTTCTTAAAATTTGGGGATGTGAAGCTTACGTCAAGAAGTTGATGCCGGACAAGCTCGAACCCAAAGCGGAGAAATGCGTCTTCATAGGATACCCTAAGGAAACTATTGGGTATACCTTCTATCACAGAACCGAAGGCAAAGTGTTTGTCATGAAAACGGTTCCTTTCTTGAGAAGGAGTTACACTCGAAAGAAGTGAGTGGGAGGAAAGTAGAGATAGACGATGTTGTTGAAACTTCTATTGAATTGGAGAGTAGCGCGGACCTGAAATTGTTCGATGCCTTTGCACCAACAATAGAGGAAGCTAATGACAAGGATTATGAAGCTTCGGATGATGCTGCTACTGAATGTCGCAGGTCGACAAGGTCGTGTGCCCCTCCTGAGTGGTACGGCAACCCTGTCTTGACTGTATTGTTTGTGGAAGACAGTGAACCTACGAACTATGAGGAAGCGATGATGAGCCCAGACTCTGAGAAATGGCTAGAGGCCATGAAATCCGAATTGGGATCCATGAGCAAAAACCAAGTATGGACTTTGGTGTACCCTCCTAGCGACCGAAAGGCCGTTGAGTGCAAATGGATTTTCAAGAAGAAAATGGACGCGGATGGTAATGTTACCGTCTATAAAGCACGGCTTGTCGCGAAAGGTTTTCGACAAGTTCAAGGAGTTGACTATGTGAGACTTTCTCTCCCGTAGCAATGTTTAAGTCCATTCGGATTTTATTAGCAATTGCTGCGTTTCATGATTATGAAATATGGCAGATGGATGTCAAGACTGCGTTCCTCAATGGCAACATTGATGAAGAGTTGTATATGATGCAACCCGAAGGTTTTGTCGATCCTAAGGATGCTGATAAAGTGTGCAAACTTCAGCGTTCCATTTATGGACTGAAGCAAGCATCTCGGAGTTGGAACATTCGTTTTGATCAAGTGATCAAGAGCTTTGGATTTGTTCCAAATTGCTACGAAGCTTGTATCTACAAGAAAGTGAGTGGGATCTCAGTGACATTTCTGGTACTATATGTGGATGACATATTGATTATTGGAAATGACATTAACATGCTTAACGATGTGAAGAGTTATTTGAACAAGTGTTTTTCAATGAAAGACCTAGGTGAAGCTGCTTATATATTGGGCATCAAAATCTATAGAGATAGACAAAGACGCCTGATAGCTTTAAGCCGGAGTACATACCTAGATAAAGTTCTTAAAAGGTTCAGAATGGATAAGGCAAAGAAAGGTTTAGTGCCTATGTTGTCAGGTAAGATATTGAGCAAGGCTCAGTGTCCAGCTACGGTAAATGATAGAGAAGCTATGAGCAACGTGCCTTATGCCTCGGCCATAGGTTCTATCATGTATGTCATGCTGTGTACTAGACCGGATGTGTCCAATGCTCTTAGTTTGACGAGCAGATATCAACGTGATCCAGGAGTGGAACACTAGACAACCGTGAAGAACATCCTAAAGTACCTAAATAGGACTAACGAAATGTTCTTAGTCTATGGAGGTGATGAACAACTCGTCGTAAAAGGTTACGTCGATGCTAGTTTTGACACCGACAAGGATGATTCTAAATCTCAGACAGGATACGTTTATATTTTGAATGGAAGAGCTGTGAGCTAGAGAAGCTGCAAGCAAAGCGTGATCGCGGGATCTACAGTAGAAGCGGAATACATGGCTGCTGCAGAAGCGTCAAGTGAAGGAGTTTGGATCAGGAACTTCATCACTGAGCTTGGCGTGGTTCCAAGTGCATTGGACCCACTGGAGATATTGTGTGACAACACTAGCGCCATAGCACTCGCTAAGGAACCAAGATATCATCCAAATACCAAGCATATCAACCGCAAGTTTCATATAATCCGAAATTATATAGCAGATGGAGATCTGAAGATTAGCAAAGTACATACAGATCTGAATGTCGCAGATCCATTGACTAAACCTCTTCCACGTGCAAAACATGATCAGCACCTTAGTGCCATGGGTGTGAGATTGTTGCCAAATGTAAACTAGATTATTGACTCTAGTGCAAGTGGGAGACTGTTGGAATTATGCCCTAGAGGCAATAATAAAGATGTTATTATTATAATTCTTGTTCATGATAAAGTTTATATTCCATGCTAGAATTGTATTAAGCGGAAACTTTAATACTTGTGTGGTTTGTAAACAACACCGTGTCCCTAGTATGCCTCTATGGACTAGCTCATTGATTAATGATGGTTAAGGTTTCCTAACCATAGACATGAGTTATCAATTAATAATGAGATCATATCATTAGGAGAATGATATGATGGACAGACCCAAACTAAGCGGAGCAATTAGTTCGTGTCATCGTGTTCATCTTTGCGAAGCTTTTCTTATGTCAAATATTGTATTCCTTAGACCATGAGATAATAAAACTCCCTGGTATCGGAAGAAAGCTTTGAGGTCATCAAACTTCATCCTATGAGAGGGTGATCATAAAGGTGTCTCTCAGGTGATCGGAAAGTACCTGTTGGGTTGTATGTATCGAGATGGGATTTGTCCCTCCCAAGTCAGAGAGATATACTTCGGGCCCACTCGATAATCGATATCAACACCGCTTGCAAGCATGTGGTTAAGGAGTTAATCACAAAGTGATATCGGATTGCGGAACGAGTAAAGTACTTGCTGTGAACGAGATTGAACTAGGTATGGCTGCAAGCGATCAAATCTCGGGCAAGTAAAATATCGCGAGACGAAGGGAATATATATATGGGATTGATTGAATCCTGGCATCGTGGTTCATCCGATATGATCATCGATGAATGGGTGGGAGTCAATATGGGTTTCCAGACCCCGCTGTTGATTATTGATAGAAGATCATGTCTGCATGTTCTCGAACCCGAAGGGTCACACACTTAACGTGTCTTGACGCTAGGATAGATTGGATAATTGGTTTATGAGTTTTTGTTCGGAGTCTCGGATGGGATCCGGGACATCACGAGAGGTTCCGGAATGGTCCGGAGAATAAGATTCATATAAGGCAATGCAGTTTTTCGAGTTCAGAATTGTTTCGGGTTAATCGGTATTGTACCGGAAGCTTCTAGAACCTTCCAGAAGGGGACCAACGTGGCCCCACCTATCGGGAGGGGGCATGGGACTATGAGGGAGTGCCCTAGCCGCATTGGACCAGGGGCACAAGGCCCCAAAGGGCCCAGCCAGCCAAACCTAGGGGAGCTTTTAGAAGGAGGGGGGAAACTTGCCCCCCACTCTTCCCTCCTTGGCCGCCGGCATAGGCCTGGGGGAGGGGCTAGGGTTGGCGCCCACCCCTCTATATAAAGAGGGCTGGGGGCGCACCCACCCCCGACACCTCCTCCTCAAGCCCTAGCCGCCCTGCTGCCCTCCTCTCTCTCTCCCTCCCGACTGCAAGTAGGCGAAGCACTGCTGCAGAAACTCTCCACCACTTGCACCGCGCCGTCGCGTTGTAGATCCAATCCGTCTCTCCACCATACTTGCTGGACCAAGGAAGGAGGAGACGCCGAGGTGCTGCACGTGTGCATCTCTCGAAGGCATCGCCACTTGCGGTGTTAGATCGGAGCGGATCGCAAGGAGGAGAAGCGAGTACGACTACATCACCCACGCGTTCGAACGTTCATTGGCATGAATCTTCAAGGGTATGAAGATCTCATCTAATCTCTCTCGTTGTTTGCATCTTCTAGATTAGATCTTGGCTTTCCCGTTCGCATCCGTAGAATTTTTTTGATTTACTATGCTGCGAAACCCTTCAAATCTGCCACCGCCGTTCACCGCAACCTCCCCCTCCTCAAGCCGCCGGTCGTCACAACCTTCTCGTCTGAGCCTAGTCCCTGACCTCGCGGTGAGTGACCCGCCGCGCTTCCCCTTTTTTATAGCAATTCTGAAGTTCTAGATGTATATATGGTAGATTATGATCTTACAAATTTCTAGATATAGGAATGTCTTACACATTTGATTTGGTCTTATAGGCACTATTTTTTCCTTGTGTGTCTTTATATGATATTGTTCCCTGTCACACCTTTAGTTGAGCCGTGACACCTTGCATTTGTAAGATCACTCATTCTCCTTTATGTTTAAGTTTCCTACAAAAATGATTTACAACTTTAGATACTTGAACATATTTAATATATTAGATAAACATACAGCAAATGCATCCCTGTGTCAACTATGGCCATGAAAGTTGTCACGATAAGAAGTTTATCATAGTTCTTCCCGAAGACTTTGAGACTATGGAGGTATGTTTAGCTTAAATATGATTTCTACCCTTGCATGCATTTTGATCGAAACGTATTAACTATTGTTTGCATATAACTTGTTCTCAGACCATCCCCTGACATGCAAGAAAGGACTTTATTGACCATGTGAACAGACGTGTCAATCACCAGGGACAATTTAAGATCACCTTTGTGGAAGAGACAATACCTGGCAAGAGCTACAAGATTCTAGTCATCAATGAGGCAAATCGAACTTACTTTATAGGGCCACTTTGGACAAAATTGGTAGAAAGGTATGGGATTGATGCCGGGATGAACTTGTGAAGTCATCTTCTTCTCGTACGAGATCCCTGACTCAGAGTCTTCTGACTTTGAAGACCATTCCCTTAGGTAGAACTAGCCTTCTAACTTTGAAGACCATGCCCAAGGTAGAACAAGCTAGATAGTCTTCTAAGTTAGTTGTTGTATCATTGTATTTTTAATGCTATCCAGTATTAATTGGTGTATCCTATTGTTGTATTCTGAATGATGTTTAGTATTGTTGTATCTTGTTATTTGATATTGCTAATATAATAAAAAAATTCAGTAATTTTGTAATTGCCGAATTACGGTTAATGGCGTTTGGAAAGGCTCGAACGCCACTATAGGTTAACTTACTGGTGGTGACATGGTTATACCCCACGGGTACACAACATCAGCATACCTAGTCCAGCCCGAAGGAAGGCCCACTGCAAGATATGCAGTATGCGGAGGTTTCGGGTGGCCCAAGCCCATGACGCCTTCGAATGCTTGGAGGACAAGACTAGAGTAGATAGAATTTCAAAGGGCAAATCCTAATATGTAACCGGCTCGGCCTATGCCCGGGACCTGCCTATCTATATAAAGGCTAGGAGGGTACGGCGAGGAGGGCACCTCTCACCGCATACACACCTCCACGCCAGATTCCATCTGCGCACCCCTATAACTTTCGGTTCCGCCGTAATCAAAAGCAGACAAGCAGGAGTAGGGTTTTCCCTCCAGGGGCCTGAACCTAGGTCCCCGCGTTGCTTGTTTGATAACCGTTCCGCGATCTCCAGCATCCCCATCTTCTCCAAAACCCAAGCTCATAACAATGGGCATTGACGAGATTAAACCTCGTCAATTGGCGCCGTCTGTGGGAAACGGGGGCGCTGATTGTGCGATCATGACGGTCCCATCCGAAGCGATCTACAACTCCTCGGCAACGGAGAGCCACCTACTCTTCGGCGCTTTTGACTTTACCGCCCACTCGCCGACCACCATGAAGAATTTCGAGCCCGTAGGCGACGGGCTCAAGATTCTGTTCAGGAGCTTCTGCTTCCAGGTGGGGCAGACTGGCACCCTCTGCCTCCTAGAGCGGGTGCCGCCACCATCCATCAGGCCGGCTTCATGGGTCCCACCCATCGGCGTGCTACGCACGTCGACGCTGACAGATGAGTCCTACGACAACAGCAGCTGCAACTCAGATCTGTGCAGCCCTCCATCAGACGAAGGAACCTACGGTTTCGGATCCGAAAGTTGCGGCAACAGCGATCCAATCCACATGCGCTACCAATGCGCCATGGTTATCCATGAATCGGAAGTTCCACCGGGTTCGAGCACACCCAACCCACCGAATCCACCGCCAAACCCGCAAACTGGAAACGTAGGAAACCCTAACCTCCCGCCCAACAAAGGTGACGCTGCCGCCTACCATAAGATCAACCTCAACGAGGACAGATGTCGTCATGCACGCGAAGCCGTGGCGGGCAACAAGATCCTAAAGGGATTATGCCCGAGATGCAACAATAAAGTGGTTATTATCGTATTCCTTGTTTATGATAAATGTTTATTTTACATGCTATAATTGTATTAATATGGAAACTTTAATACATGTGTGTTTAATAAACAAAAGGAAGTTCCTAGTTATGCCTCTCTTATAAACTAGCTCGTTGATTAACAAGATGATCAAAGGTTTCCTGATCATGGACATTGGATGTTGTTAATAATGAGGTCACAATATTATTGGAATGGTGTGATGAACATTCATCCGAAGTATAGCATTACGATCAAGGTCATTGTGTTTATATTGCTATAACATCATACGAAGTAATCTTAGTCCTTAGACCATGAGATCATGTCAATCACTAACACCGGAAGAGTATCTTGATAATAACCGTAACTAGGGTGATTATAAAGATTGGTTCAGTGCTACGAATGTGTTATGTTGAGGCTCATGGATCAAGAGTGGAATTTGTACATCCCGATGACGGAGAGATATACTCTGGGCCCTCTCGGTGATATCACATTGGTTAGCTTGCAAGCAAGTGATTTGATCACTAGAATGTTATATCACGGGAACGAGAAAAGAGTGCATGTCAGTAACGAGATCAAACTAGGTACGGAGATACCGATGATCGAATCTCGGACATGTAATATATCGTGAAACAAAGGGATTAAGATACAAGCATAAAAAGGTTCCGACGATCACAGGAAAGTCATCGTTGAATGTGTGGGAGTCAGTATGTATCTCCAGGTCCCGCTACTGATTATTGATCGGAGAAGGGTCTCGATCATGTCCGCATTATTCACGAACCGTAGGGTGACACACTTAAGGGATACCGACACCATTTGGAGCAAATAATATGCCAGAGGAAGAAAAAGGAAAGCGCATGAATTTATTTCACTAGACACCGAAACTGTTTCGGTTGAAATTGCTGAAACTGGTTCTGCATGTGAAATTGAAATGTTGTAAGGGGTTTTATGTGAATGTTTGTTAATTAATGTATTAACAAAATTCTGAATAAATAAATAAAAGAGTTTTATTTAAATGAGAGCTTGCATTAAATTTGGTGGAAATTTAATGCATGTGAGTGGATTTTTGAGTGGAGGCTTTTTAATGGGAGTGGAGGCTTTTCATTTTAAGTGGGAGCTCCACCCACATGAATGTGGAATAGGTGGGGGCATCCACCATGGCTGGCGCCATGCCCCTTGGGGTGCCCCCCTCTCCCTATAAAAGGCCCCCCTCTCCTCCTCTCAAAGCACACCTCCTTGCGAAGGATCTCTCTCCCCCTTTAGAATTCTCCCATGGTCTTGGATCAGCGAGATACATGTTCTCGGTGGATTTTTCTGGAAGAATTTGTTACTTCCGCTGCTTCGCAGGAGCGAGGGCACGGAGGTTGTCGGGGTACCCAGACGCGTGTGCAATCACGGATGCACCACTGCTTTGCGGTGCTGGACGTGATGGTGCTGGAACGGCTGGACCAGATGGACTTCATCACGATCTTGAGACCGGCAAGCATTCGACTACATAATCCACGAGTACAACCTCGTTAACACTATACGGTCTTAGAGGGTATGTATTCTATGGATGTATATCCACCCGTTGCTTGTATCTAGTAGATAGATCTTGGTATATAGTTGTTCCCATTGTAGGAAATTTTTTGTTTTCTATGCTGCGAACCCTACAGTGGTATCAGAGCCAGATCTATGCGTAGATGCTTTGCACGGGTAGTACACATATGAGTATGTGGGCGATGATAATCATTTTATTGCTTCTTAGTTGTACTTTGGATATTGGTGGCATAGTGGGATGAAGCGTCCCGGACAAACTTTACATGTCCTCGCACATGAGACCTGTTCCATGCTTGACATGCAACTAGTTTGCATAAGTGGCTAGCGGGTGTCTGTCTCTCCTACTATAGTCAATATCTAATTTGCAATGAGTTGTCAACAATTTGGTTATCCTCGTTGTGGTTCATGTTCGTAGGTAAGAACGGTTCTATCTTCGAAAGCCCTAAGCCACATAAAACTTGCAATGGATAAATTAGAGGCGTCTAGTTTAGATTGTTGCTGGTCTAGTGTTATGATATGGTGATGTTGTAAGTAGAAGTATGAGATGATACTCTTACAACACACATAACGTGTAGGTTCCATAGACCTTGGCCTTACACATAGAGGTATGATAGAGATCATACCATGGTGCACATGATGGAGATCATATGCGAGAACCATATCATTTCACTTACAAACATGTGATGTTTGATTGCATCTTATATTGCTTGTTTGGCATTTTATTAGCATAATAAGATGATCCCTCATTTAGATATCAAGATAAAAATGTGTTCTTCCTTAAGTATACACCGACAATGTTTCGTCGCTTCAAGACATCACGTGATGATCAGGTGTACTTGAATCCACGAGCATATCTCGGGTGTAAGACAGTTACACACGCGAATACTAAGGTTTTTACTTGGCGAGCCTAGCATGTACAGACATGGCCTCGGAACACGGACCGGAAGTTTAAGCATGAGTCATATGTTTTGATATGATGACCATATGGATGCTCGCCTTTGAAGCTACACCGACTCACGTGATGATCGGACTTGGTGTAGTGGATTTCCTTTTCCACGGCGGCGGCATGCCCTTTGGAGCTCAGGCGGCAGGCCCTTTGGAGCTCAGGCCTGGAACGACCGGCCGGCAGAGCGCGGAGGGAACTGCTGAGCCGAGGGAGGATGACGGCGAGCACGGACAGATGGACCGAGTAGTGCTCTCGATTGGTCTCCGCCTCCCTATGGACGACGTTAGGGATGAGCACTGGAGCTGGACTGGCGTCCACCTCCCCCAAGGACGATACGCGGGGATGGGCTACTGCCAAATTGGACCGGAGATCACGCTGGGACGGGCAATTGGACTGGAGATCGCGGGCGCCGGGATCATCGGTGGACGCCGGGGATGGCAGGCACCAGGATCTAGGGCGGATTGCTAACTTGACACGCCCATTAATTCGGACCGGAGGGAGTAGTATCTTTAGGAGCACTTAGCAAATGTCTCTAAAGGTAATATCTTTAGGGGAATTTTGATAAAAATGTCTTTAAAGGTAGTATCTTTAGGGACACTTGGCAAAATATCTCTAAAAGTAATACCTTTAGGGCACTTTGATGAAAATGTCTTTAAAGGTAGCATCTTTAAGGGCACTTGGCAAAATGCCTTTAAAGCTAGTATCTTTAAGGGCATTTTGATAGAAATAACTCTAAAAATAATATATTTAGAGGCACTTGACAAAATGCCTCTAAAAATAGTATCTTTAGGGGCACTTTGATAAAAATATATCTTTAGAGGCACTTGATAAAATACCTCTAATTGACACATTTAAGGGCATTTTAAATGCCCAAGTGCCCCTAAACATCGTACCGTGTCCTAGCGAAGGTCTCCCTGCTATTGCTAGTTTATGCTCTGCGTGCACGCGCGCCCCTACTCCTACAAGGTTAAGCTATCTTCTCGCAGCAACAAGTGTCTCAGCTTAAACTATGCGCAAGGAGGGAGAGCAGTGAGCACTCGTACACTCAGAACTGGACGAAGCTTTCTCGGAACGCTGCGCGACTTATATAGGACTTGGGCAGCACGCGCACAAGTGGAACTACTTATGGATATCCGATCCGAGTGCTCAGTGGCGGGCGGACGCGGACATCAAAGAGATATAGTATATGCATATGCCGCATCGCCGCAGTGGCTTTATTTGGCGACGGCAGCCGTGCAAAAACCACATGGCTGAAAATGAAACGGCTCTCGCTTTCCCCGAGGGTGCCATAAGCGGGGATGAAAATAGCGTGGAAAGTTTTTGATTTTTTCACGGAAATTGAAAATATGAAAATGAAAACGAAAATTTTTAGGACAAAAATAGAAAAGAAATATTTTGTATGACAAAGAAAACAGAACGGGCCAATGTTTTCTGATGAAACAGAAGCAAAAAAGGCAAAAGACGAAATTTCCATTTTATGGTTGTTGTGCATCCCCAAATCCAGCAAGCTCAATATGTGACCTTGCCAAGCCAAACTATCAATTCGGCCCATCCTTAAACTGGTGAATATGTGAACATATGTGTCGTACGAGGAGTCCTTCACCGTTCGACCCTTCCCCTATTCCACAACACATCGAGCAACCTCGCTAGGGTTAGCGACCAAGTTTCGTCAGTATGCCCGAGTTTGCTTGAGTTTTTCCGCATTATTTAAAAGGTCCATTGGTTCCATCAATCATCCATATTCTTTGTCCGCATCATATTACGTCTGTACATGTTTCCAACAGCATTTGTTCGCATATTTATTTTTGAGGTTTTTGTATTCGCTCATGCTTTCATAGAAAATATAGAAATATAATGTGGCACCACTCGGTTTCAATCCGCTTTCTTCTCCGCTTTCATAGTGCTAGGTATTTTTTTTACACGCGTAGTGTGCTAGGTATTACCTGGTGGGGGTTTAAACCATCGAGCAAAGTCAAGGGCACGACTTACCTTTGGGCACATCAAGGGCTGCCCGGCTGGCTGGCTGGCCATAGAGACGGCGCGGGAGTGGGAGTGGCCGGCGGTGACGCGGCCGGGAGGTAGATAGGGATGGGCGTGGCGATGGATCGATCACGGGTTAGATATGATGTGTGTTGGAACGATCGGACATTATATTTGGACGCAGCAACCTCTTTGACGACGCTTTTCTTCTCTCCAGTTGGCACGGCACACAACACATGCGTAGATCACTGATAGTGATACTACCTAACCGGCACTAGACTGTCATTAGTTTCCTACTCAGTTTTATGGGACGCACTCGAATTTTTATTTCGTATATATAGATCCTCACTTTAGGTCTTGTGTGCACAAGTAAATAAAGGGGTAAAGGCCCCGTAGTCTTAATTAGATTCACATAATCAGATTAGTACCCTGTGATACACATCGGATTGCTAATCGGACATGCTTGCTTTACTGTGCGGTTAATGGAAAGGATTGTTGGGTTCAGAAGAACATGTGGCTCTAGTTTCAGTAGAATGCTAAAAAAAATCACCAAAAATCATTTTCATGTGCCAAAGTAGAAATGTATGGAGGATCGGCAACTGTGTCAAAATATGCAATATATGTCTATGGAAACGTTGGCCTGCCATTTGCACCCCAGTTTAAGAAATCAAAAATATTTTGAATTTTTCTTAAAAAATATTTTGAGCAGTACATTTTTTGTTTGTTCTTGGCTTCGGCCCTTGGGGCCTTGGGGGGCTTGCTCTCTTTCTCCCTACTGTCCATTAAAATAATGGCCTTCCAAGTATCAATGTCCCCGGTTTTCAGCCTAAACGCGCTAGAATCACACCAGACCAATTTCATCCTCATATTTAACCCCCTCTGTTTGCATTATATGTAGTTCCATGAAATTATACTTTGGAAGATATTGTTCAAAATTTCTTCATACCTTGAGTTAATTTACCTGAAAATCTACAAAATCCTTGCACCAGGAGCAAAACAGCTATATGTACCATGCATAAAGCCTACTCATATATACTAGCCTATAACGTAATTGTTGGTTTCGAACCTTTGGCTCGCTATCACAATAATCTTGGTGCTGCTAGTGAGTAAACGTGGCCGCAAGGAACATGTCCTCCTCGGTCCCGACCCACGCGCAGCTACGGCAGCTCTCGCCGCCACGGCAGCAGTCGTTCACGCCACCGCCGGACTTTTTCGCCTTCACGGCCACGTGATCCGCAGAAGCGACGGCGCCGTGGACGATCTTGACCTCGACCAGCAGCTTGGGCGCCTTGCACCCGGCGCCCAGCCCCCGCCCCGCCGGCGAGAGCCTCAGCCAGCTCTCCGTTGCCGAGGCCGACTTCGCCGCCACGGCGAGTTCAGCCCGCGCCAGCACCCGCGACGACGGCCTCCCGGTCCCCAGGAACGCCGCCAGCCCGGACGTCGACGGCCGCGGCCGCCACCGGAGCTCGAACGCGACCTTGCCCGGCGCGGCGACGGCGCCGTTGTCGCCCGCCAGCTGGAAGCGCGCGAGCTCGCCCCAGAACACGTCTCCTGATCCGCCGCACGGGACCTCGCGCGTGTCCACGCGGATCCGCCGCCTCCCGTCGCCGGCCGGGACGTAGTACCTCACGAAGAGGCCGCCCTCGGGCCGCGCCTCGACGCCGGTCGCCCTCGAGACCTTGACGTCGAACTCCAGGCTCGGCTGCCTCCACAGGGTCGCCATAATGCTAGCTAGCTAGCTATCTTCCTCGCAGTAGCAGCAGCAGCAGCAACAGTGTGAGAGAGTAAACTATGCGCGGTGAGAGGAGCACTCGCTAGCTGTGAACTGGATGAAGCTATCTTGGAACCGATGCGCGGCTTATATAGGATAGGACATCCGCAGCTCGAAGGCAAGTGGAACTAGTTATGGATATCCAGGTACTCGGTGGCGCACGGCCATCAAAGGGGTCGATCAGGGATATGCATATGCCGCATGGGCGCGGTCGTTGTGGCTTTAGAACAACATGGCTGAAAATGAAACGGCTCTCGCTTTCCCGAGGAGGGGGCCGGGCCGTGCGTCGTGTCCGCGGTAGTGGGGGTTCAATTTCAATTCGATCGATCGGGCGAAGATAGCTTGCTCGAATTACCCTTGGGCGCGTCAAGGGCTAGCTGGCTGGCTGGCTGGCCATAGATCGATCGAGACGGCGCGAGAGTGGGAGGGAGTGGCGGGCGGTGACTCGGCCGGGGAGCAGATATGGGCATGGGCGTGGCGATGGATCAGGGGTTTGATATGGTTAACTATGCGTTCGTGTTGGAATTAACCATCGGAATCAGCTGAGCTTTTCTCCTCCAGTTGATCACTGACAGTGATACTACCTACCGGCACTAGAGCTTCAGTTTCGTCTAGTACTACTAGTTTATTTGGACTATATTTCGTATAAATATATATCGTCGCTTTAGTAGCTAGCCACTGGGGGCTTAGGGCCACGATTACGTAAAGCGGTAAAGCCTCCGAAGTCTGGAGCTCTGAATCAGATCCAGATTACCAGATTAGTATACTGTGATACAGATCAGATTCTTAACTGGGCAAGTGGGCATATATGCATGAGTGCTTTGCCGTGAGGTTAATGGGAAGGATTGTTGGGGTTAAAAGAACATGTGGCTCTAGAATCGTTCTAATCCATACTCGTTTCGAGAATTAATAATCTATCTAAGGTTGATCAACCGCCACTAAGTTTCACATGCGTGCGTGGCCACAGTCGGCAATGCTAGTAAGTACTAGTAGAAGAAAGCGACTCTCCTCTCCTCCCGGGTCGTTCCATGGGCGACCTCGGAGGTAACCCTAGCCGCCGGCATAGGTCCTCCATCCCACCCCTCTCCCCTCGCCGCCGCCCGAGGGCGCCGCCGGGAAAATCACGTGTGGCGTCACCGGTGGTGGGGTCATGGTTTTCATGCTTCCGTGGGGCGTGGCGGCGTGGGCCGTTGCGAACTCTGCAGGGGCAAACGCAGGCGGCGTGGCGGCGGAGTTTAGCGTGGGTGGCACGTTATGACGCATGGGCGGCATGGCGGCGCTCAGAGCTCTCGATAGCTTGTGTCTCCGACGCGTGGGGACGGCGCGGGAGGCCTCGTCCAGCCGTGATAGGCCCTTTGCCTGCGCGGGAGGCTGGATGGCGCGGCGGCGGCCCGTCTGTGTGCGTGTTCGAAGGGCGGTGGTGCTTGGCGGGCGGCGCATGGTTGGAGGGCTCGTCGTGGCGGCGGGGGCTCGTCTGGGGCTTGATCTGGGCCGCCAGGGAGGTGTTATGGTGGCAGTGATCTTCGGTCCCTTTCGCGGTGATGGTTGTCCGGGTTCGTTCTGGTTGTTTTTCGACAACTAACTCGCGGACAATGGTGATGATCCGGACGACGGCTTTCGTCGCGGCGGCGGGGAGCCTAGGCGTAGCGGCGGGAGTGATGCTTGTTGATCGTCAGGAGTGTGAGGTAGGAGAGGAGGTATGGTGGTTTTGTGCCGGTCCTATAGGGGCGGGCGTGAGGTTTGAGACTCGTCGCTGGGCGAAAGCCTTGTCCTGGCGACTGGCTGGGACCAATGACAGTTACGCCATTGGGCGCCGCATCCTTCTTGAAGTCGTTGTCGAAACGGTGTTGTCACTCATTCGCCCGGGTTCTCCGGGGAAAACCCTTGATCCCTTGCGGGATCGGGCGTGGGCGGCACTCTTGTGTCGTTTTGCCTCTTGGGGCCTTACTTTGGACGTCTGCCGGACTGCGGGACCTGTGGAATGTTTTGGTGGTTGGGCGCGGTCCTAGGTCCGATGTGGTAGTTGGAGCGGTGGTTCCGGTCTTTTGTCTCCGCCTGTTGCGTTAAGGTGTGATGTCGACCTTGTTGGTCATCAACCTGTGTGGAGCGTAGCCTCGGGGCTGGCGTGCGGTGTTGTGTTGTACAGTTTTTCGGTATGTTTTCCTCATAAATGAATAAACTCTTTTCTACTATATCAATAAATAGGCAAAGCTTTTGCCTCGTTTCAAAATAGTACTATTACACAGGCTGTTGGGACTAGTAAAATATCGTTTGTTGGTGGCCTTTTCTGGAGCTTATCTTCATCCCTCCTCATGAGATGAAGCCAACTGCGAAGGGAGAATTAAGAGAGCATCGCGTCATCTCAAATGCTTTGTGCCGTCTGACAAGCGTATAATCTCCACCGCAGAGTTATTAAACACTCCGTTAAGGATTAGGCTATACCATGCACACACTTTTGAGAATCTCCTTGTTGAAAGTCTAGGATCTTACCTGCAAAAATAAAACCTAGGATCTCGTTACATGTTTCAAAGATAAAGATAATACTATATTTTATTTCAACAAAGAAAATATATTAATATCGTAAAGATATCGATTACACCAGGCTCTACACCAATAAAATATGCAAAAGACATTAAGGATTCAAACAGCCAAAAAAAGGGGAGGAGGGGGGGCTCGCCATGGTGATCAACCACTTGCAGCAACAGCACACAAACTACCACCCAGAACAACACGGACTACAAAAAAGGTTCTTCAAAAATCATGCCTCCAAAAGGAACAATGTACACGCACTGTCCTCACCCGATCAAGGAGACAATCCTACATGTATTAACTAAATGTTCTCATAAACCTCTTGCGACACATTTAGCGATTATGTTTACTTTTAGGCAAAGACCAACAAATTCATAAGGTGATGACTTACTTTAGCCTAACACTGCACGCACCCACAACTGCACTTCGTCCTTTTCTCTTTTCAAAGATGCTTCTTCTGAATTTGAATCATTAATTGTTTTATCATAATTTGTTGTTTATCTGAGTGACAGGAATGAATGTTGCCCCTAGCTTCGCAACCTGACGGACAAAGGGGGGAAGAGCTAGAAGACATAGTTGAATCCATGAGATGATGAGAAATTGAAAATTCAGGACTGAAGGTAAATTTTATAATTCCCGTTTTTATGACAATCAAAAAGTGGAAAACCCTAGTTTTTTTTCTCAATGATGGATCTTTGGATCATAGGATTGCGGTGGCAAAATTCTTTTGAATATCCTTCAAAAGGTGGTTCTTTTTACAGAAATTTTGGAGAATATTATTCCTTAGGAATTTACATGAAGTTTGTTTGATTTCTATGGACGAAATCCATATGATCTCCCTCTCTCTCTGCGGATTACTTTGCATGTAGTTTAAGAAAAAATCACCCGGTAAAATCACATGGTAGCAACTATGACAACTTGGCAAGCTCTTGTCAAGAGAATCCTATGTTTTTCCTATGATACAATCAAATAGTTTCTATTACACACTTATGTGTTTCAGTTTACCTAGATTTAAACAATGTCATGAAGTTCAATTCCTATATGTTTTCTTATTAACATTGGTTTACAGTCTTGGCAATCAAAGAGGCACTTAAAGATTGGCTCCCAAGTATTTGACCCAAATACACTGCTCCTCAAGTGGCAGGAGAAAATGGTGGGACATGCATGCATGCTGACCTTCAATGGGCGGTTGACAAAGGAACTAATAATTCAGATTGTCTAGCATTATTGCACGGCTTATTGGCTCCTTTTGGGGGACAAGTCACCATTGTGATGCGCCAATAATACTCGTAGTGGTGACACATTCCTTTCTTGACCCTATAGTGAGGAGAGCCTTACAATTTGCATATCTGACTACACAAAAGAAGGCCACGTTGACCTACGAAAAGAGTGTTTAGCCATTCGTGGAGTAATGGCGGTCTACATCTCTTTGTCATCAATCAAGATCTACCACTACCAATAGCACACGAAGTTCATAACCAGCCTTCCTCAAAATTCTGTACAAGCACACAGCACACGAGCCATGATGATGGCCTCAATATTCGATAGGCACATTGACGGACTCTATCCTGCTACTGTTACAGTGAATGATGATTCCGGCCACATACAGAGGAAGAGATAGTACCCAGAAGTGTAGTAATGGTACACGTAAAAGGGTATATTTCCAAAACGAAGAGTATTGGGAAAATGTGAAAAATAAACAATCATGTTTCTCCAATTAGAACATCTTATTTGCAGCGTAGCCATGTCAAGGAATTGAGGTGTGTCAGCTATGAACTTAAGCCTGCAACAGCACCTGATTTTACTCGGTCATCTTCGATCATAGCTTTGATATAGAATTCACCAGCTTTGTAGGAGGACCGGACCATTGGACCGGATGCAACATAACGGAATCCCTGTTTCAAGGTCATGCCATTTTGTCAGCAATTCGAGCTAAATAAGTACCATGCAGAATAGGAGTATTGCATGCCCTTGAACAGTAAGAAATATTCTGGGGAACCAAATGGGATAACATTGTTCAGTTATATATATTTGGCATGGATACAGATTGCATGAAAAAGCAAGTTCCTAGATCTTCAATTCTCTACCACAAGAAACTATGTTGGTTTACTAAAAAGTAGGAGTGACAAAGGCGTGCTATCCGGACTTTATTTCTTTTTTGTGGATCATGACACCCATTGACAACCAATAGACTATTAGCGAGCCATTGTGGGTGCAAAAGCACTTTGCTGTGTACAATGTGGAATTATATTTATGGTTAATGTTAGATTTGCCGTGTATATGATGTGCAATAGCAATCGTAGTTAACATAGAATCTTTGTATAATGAAAAGAGCTAAAAGCACAAGATGCAGATGGAGCATACCATTTCAACACCAAGGGCTCGGTATTTCTCGAAGGCTTCGGGTGTAACATACTCAGACACTGGCATATGACGCTTTGACGGCCTCATGTACTGACCAAATGTAATAACATCAACACCAGCAGCTCTCACCTTTTCCATTGTGCTGATAACCTGATCGGGGGTCTCCCCACAGCCCAGCATAACTGATGTCTTTGTGAGGGTGCCAGGAGGGGCATACTCCTTTGCCATTTTTAGAACATCTATTGACTGCTTAAAATTTGCACGGTGGTCTCGCACATTTCTTTGAAGCTCTTCAACCGTTTCAATATTGTGTGCGAAAACATGCAACCCAGAAGTTGCAACCTTCTCTACACAGCTTCGATCTCCACGGAAATCAGGTACTGTAAAGTTACTAGTGTGAGCGTACAGTCCATGGAATGTCTAATATTAGAAGACAACAGATGCTGTATCAAAATACTCCGGTTTATTTTTATAATGCTCCCTCCACTTGCTGCAGGATCAAAACTTTGTAATGCTTGGAACATAATTGGTTGACTATATATAGATGTAGTAACAGCAAAAGTGACACCATTGGATTCATATTTGAACGTACATCAATTAATAATGATTTTCTAATTATTCTTGGTATATCGTAAAAGGAGCTAAAAGTAAGTCTACAAGACCATGTCAAACTCAAACTGAGCCACCCCTTGCAAATATCAGCTGATGGAATAGTGAACAATTAAACAGCAGAACCAGGATTATGCCTCTTACCGAGCGCTTCGATAAGCATATCTGGCTTCAAAGTCTTCAGCCTCACTACTGTTTCAGCAAAATGGCCACTCCCCTGATCAGGTAAATCATCCCGGTCTACGCTTGTGATGACTATATATTCAAGGCCCCACGAGGCAATAGCTTGCGCAACATTGGAAGGTTCATCAGGATCTGGTGGGGGAGGGGTTCGTGATGTCTTGACGTTGCAAAACCTGCAAATCATTGACTTCTCAAACAATATGAACATGTGACTTGTAGTTCTTTCTCTAAAAATCAATCTTTATACTAACACAAAGGTAGAATACGATTGGACGAAGAAAGTGGAATGAACTGACAAATAAAACAACGGTTAATGACTTATTTTTCCGGCAGGACCACATAAACATGAGGATACAGCTCAAACAAAATGTGTAGCCGAAACAACAAAAATCAGCACTTCCCCTGAAAGGACATCAGAGCACAGGACAATCTATTCTGATAACTGAAGTGTACACATAATCTCATAGGAAAATCCAAAAGTATCAGTTTCCAGCTTTATGCACCTAAATATTCACTTTTTTCAACATGGATAGCATACCATCAATTTAGAGTCATAACACCTAATTCAAACAATAGTGGAAGATAAGTTCTTCAGAATTACTTTGCCTGAAGACCATGGCAAAGTGTTATTACGAAATATAATAATAACAGTTAACATCTGAAGATATTGTTTTCACAAGCCAGGCAAGGTCCTCAGGTACAGAACGAAATAAACAGTTAACTATGAGCACACTCTTGATAATTGGCAATGAGATGAATTTTTTTGCTTCGAGATCCAACAACTCTGTATAAGAAACTAGCTCGACAAACAATGATGGAAATCAAGACTCAGTCCAAGTGTGCAGAAGCACGTAATTCTTGACATAAGACAGGGCACAAAGAGGGACGCTCCAGGTGAACAGAACATAAAACAATTCTTTCCACACTGCTACCAGAGTTAAAAGTAAACAATAAATCTACTAAGGTCCAACCCAACTACTGCAGATTTTCTATGGTATCATGAACATCAAATAGTTGCTTTTCTCAAACTTCTGGTCCTCATTGCACATTCTTTGCAGTAACAGGTCTGCAAACTGAAATATCTTGGACAAATTTCATCGCGGTCCATTCTTGACAAATCTAGATCATGGCAGATACCAATGCCAATGTTTTATGTTGGCAATGGAAACTAGTGGGATCTGGTAGGCTGTCAAACAGGTCAGAACACCTCTTGCACGCCTATTACAACTTTAATATTTTCTGTACGAACTCCCCGGCAGTGCAAGAAAAATAAATGCAGAAATGACTGCCAGCCGAATTCAAACCTTTCATTTGCCTTGAATGCCAATAGCAACCTCTCCTGGAGCTGGTCTTTGGCTCTGTACTTAGGCAAGTATACCATCTTAAGTTCTCCATTTTCCAAAAGCTATTCATACAACATAAAGCTGTGAACCCCAGCTATATCTTCAGATAAGAACTGTGTGAAGCCATGTCTGACTTCAGTTATCTCTG
Organism: Avena insularis; assembly: GCA_023614405.1. Classification (NCBI taxonomy): domain Eukaryota; kingdom Viridiplantae; phylum Streptophyta; class Magnoliopsida; order Poales; family Poaceae; genus Avena; species Avena insularis. The sequence continues at coordinate 324,913,138 of CM042687.1, read as the reverse complement.
GAATTGCTTCACAGTAAGCATCTACTCTTACACAATAGCTGAAGTCTACACACTTTCTAAATCCCTAGGAGGGTTATCACATCTGCGTGATCTAGCAGAAGCAACTTAAGTACACGAGAAGTACACAAATATCCTGGAAATGGGTACCTAAGGCTATTCCTAAAATACTAAACAACCTAAGGAACTGCCTGCGATGCCTAATAAATGCAATAGAAGGGAAGGATCGATCTCTTACCTGCATCCGCGCGTGCAGGTGTCACCGAGGATCATAATGGTGGCAGTGGCGGTGCCGGTCTCACCGCCAGACCAGCACTCGCCGAGGTTGGGGCAGCGCGCCTCCTCGCAGACGGTGTGCAGCTTCAGCTCCCGCAGCTTGGCCTTGATAGCCGCGTACTTGGCCCCGCCGGGGATCGTCTCCTTCATCCACTTGGGCTTGGGCAGCGGCTTCTTCCGCGTCCCCACCTCAACCGAATACGCAAAGTCCCCCAGCGACGGCGTCTCCGCCTGCAGCCGCCTCCGCATCTCCGCGAGCCGCCCCGCCGCGGGTGCGGCGAGGGGAGGCGACTGCGGGGAGGGGTCGAGGGTTTGGAGGAGGGACGGGGTGGAGGAGATGGAGCGGGAGGAGGGCTGGGATAGGGTTCTCGCCAGGGAGGCGGCGAGATGGCGGCGGCCGTGCATGGCTGCGGCAGTGCCTGGAGGCGGTTGGTGGACCGCACCGTGGACGGGAGAGGTGGGGAAGACGGTGGCGTTTGTTTGGTGCGGAGAGCCGGAGAGATCCGACGAAGCGTAGATATCCCGTAGCCGCTTTCAGCAGCGAAAGGCGCCTTCTCATTATGGAGAATTATTCATTTTCGTGACTACTTGTGTTTAAAATTATTCGTTTTCGACGAGGTGGGGAATTATTCATTTTATCTTTTTTTCACAGGAGTATTATAAACAGCTTACTTATTTGGTGAACACTGTTAATTCTGAAGGGACTTTACCATTTATACTTAACAATGGTAAACCAAAAACTTGCTTCGTTAATCTTAGAGAAGATTCCCTTTTGGCTGTGTACTCCAGCTGCAACTGAAACTGGTGAACTTCAGCATCTCATTCGGTTATGGCTGCATAATTCACATGGGGCAGGGGAAATTTCCCATGGATGAAACATGCTCTTGGTTTTAGCATTGTTATCGAATATGATAAACCATAGAAGTAGTACTGTATATAAAATTAGGTGAATGCCTGTTCTGTTTTCCCGTGGAACCCACATGGTCCTGTTTTAATCAAGATACATATGAATATACATTGGATGGCATAATGTGTCTAGATTAAATTTGACTCCCATAGCAGTTTGCTATTATAACTTCTCTTCTCGGCGAGTTTCAAATAAGCAAGCGGAGACAACAAACTAAGCTTTAGTCGAAAAGGGAAGATCAAATAATAAGATTAGTTTCCTTCGAATGATCTTTACATTTTGTCTTTAACCTTGACCTGTAAGAGCTACAAAATTGTCTACAAAAAATAAACCTGTCATAATCATTCTACAGCCCTTTTACACGGATTTACAAAGATATAAAAACTTGCAGATTAAGAACGCACAAACATATGTCCTTGAGTCAAGAGTGTACAAAAAATGAAGCGCATCTGAAATGTTCCATTTGCCTGAGTGTGACGTAACATAACAGTACACCAGATGAGCCATTTTGTATGCTGGTAGCTTCTGCTGGAAGTAAACCACACCAAGAGCTCCAGAGCAGATGCTGTGACAAAGTCACTTGTACTTTTGGAACTTGGAGAAGACTCGATTTCTGCATCTAGAAGGAAGTTCTGAAGATGGGACTGGCAGCAATCAGAAGGCTTGATTGAAAGCTCAGTTAAATTTGCCAAGTTCCCTCTTCTTTGTGATTGCTCTCTGGCCATGGTAGATAAATGAATCTATGATTCCAGAAACAGTGAACACACCTGTATCAAGAAGACACACACGCCTTAGGTCATTGGTTGAACTGCTGAAAGGATGTTGAAGACATGGCTAAATTGACCGAGGTCATAACTTTCTGAGTCCACAAAATTACTAACAAAGGGTACTCCCGCCGATCCCGCCGATCCATATTAATTGACTTGGATTTCTCAAAATTTGGATGAACCTATATACTAAATAGTGTCTATATCCGTCCAAATTTAGACAAATGTGAGTCAATTAATATGGGTCGGAGGGAGTAACATATTTTACTCATGTATCAGGAATAGCCTTAATTGGATGAAGACTGGAAATACAGGAGTTAAGAGCCTGGTCAAAGCAAAGGAAGAAAACATATTTTTGAAATAACAATGTTGGACTGAAGCATAACAGTTCACTGAACATATGAACAGAAAAGGTATGATTTAACAGAAATAGCTAATTAGTGTGAAGAAAAAGGGCCACAAGCGAAATATTACCTCCAACAATGGCACAAACATTGGTTAAGAAGTGTAAGAATGATCTTTTGCGCTCCGTGAATGTGACCTGTGAAGGCATGGATATCAAGTTATAGTGTCATTATTAATGCCTTGCAAAAATATCAATGTAAAATGCATGACTAAAAATCAAAAGATTTTTTTTTATTTCCCTCTGCCGTCTAGTAATATATGCTACAGAAAATAAGCAAACATCACACAGGGATGAATGAACTAATGGAAAAGGAAAACCGAGTCGGCATTCCGTAGCCACGCCAGATTTAAGTACTTCGAGATGGTACCTTAATTGGCGAAAGGTCATAAAAGAAAAACACGCCAGGAAGAGCTTGTACCCGACCACTGTCGCCACTTCTGGCATGTTCCGTCACAGAAAACTGCAGCAGAGAATAACATCTTGAGAAATGCTTGAATCTCACGTACATAGAAATGCATCCACACACATTAGTGTTGCTTGTGCACACAAGGGAGATAGACATAAATTACCTGATTGGAGAGAATGATTTGCTCATTTAGGTGAGAATATGCAGTGGGAACGACCTGGAAAACGAAAGGGAAAAAGAGATGGCATTATAATGATATAATCACATGTTCTAACTAGTCATGTTGTAAGATGAGGAATAATCAAATAAGTATATAACAAATTCAGGAACAAATAAGAAATGAAATTAGCAAGGTGAGCTGGCTTCTAAGATCAAGAGGACAAACCTTAATGTGGTATTGGTACATTCCATATGATGAGGGTTGGACCCAATGCGCCCTACACATGGTACAAGTTTGAAAGGGTAAATCTTCACTTCCTTTTCTTAGGGGATATTTTCACACTCTAGTAAACACAGAAATGAAAGGAAATGAAGAAATCAACAACATTATAAATAAAAAGGAATTTACCCGTCAAGGGGATTAACCACACCAGGAAAGGGTTCTCCAAAAGTTAATTTATTTATCTTATGGCTGAGCTGACATTGTAAAGGAGGATAAGTTAGGATGTTTAAACCAAGCATATTGGTGAGAACTGTAAATATTCCCAACAGTATCTAAAGTTCTAAAATTAGCTGCATATTTCCTCAAGTATGATTACATTGAAGCTATCCTTTTGGAACGGAAGCAGATCATGAACATGGACATTTCCCTGCTGGAAGCTTTTCCCTGGAGCAAAGTGGAAATTCCCAGCAACCTTGTTAATTTCCAGGAAGCCATAAATATTGCATCCTTCACCTTCTTCATCTTTTATACTTTGAAGGAAGCCCTCACTTTTGCACTACAAAATAGTGCACACCATAGAAAATAAATTAACTTGAAGGTGATAAAGAGTATCATATGTTATACACATATGCCAAAATGCATGATTGTACCTGATCGATAGAATCTGGGTTTGATACACCCCAACCCTTTTTTCGGTATGCTTCACGGACATCCTCACACGAATTACAACATTGTTCATCAGACTACATTGAAATAAGATGTTCAGTTAAAATCCATATCAGAATAGAAAATGTGCTGAATGGAGGTAGCATTATATAACAATATAACACAACATAAAATATAAAATGAGCCTGAAAAATGCTTTGAGCAGAGAAGAAAGCACTAGTCAGCCCTCTCATTACATTAGTGAGTTGAAACACGGTGCTAATGAGATCACTTGAACAGTATGCTTAGAAAACTAAAAAAGATCTGAGCTATAACCCCTGACTTAGCTGTCAGGTGTGCCTTTTGCTCCAAAACAAATAGGGCTGGTGCATAAACCCTGGTGTAGCTATCAGGTGTGCCTTTTGATATATAACTGACTAACACTAAGGGTGGCATAATTCACCAAAAGCACTTCAAATAGAGCAGTTTAACATGATAAGAGAGTTGGAATCAGCCAAAAATTTATTATTTCAAATCTATTCGGTAGGAGTTTCAGAAATGTATCCTTGCCGAGCTCATGAGAACAAAAAACTGAACCATAGACCATAGATTATTAAAATTCATGTATGCTGCAAGTCCGAGAGAAGTCCATACGACATGGACGGCAGTGAATTTTTTGCAAATTACAGGTAAGAAATGAAATACTATTGATAATGGGAAATGATCAATTGATCATACTTCTTGTGCACCATAACATGAGCCACAATAGGTCTCGTTGTGTTCAAGCCTGCCACCATGATGCTGTAAGGGCTTCTCCACCTGTAAAAAGTAAAAAATAAAAACGAAACACGGGTCTTTAGGTCTAAATGTATCGGGATTTGAGCGACACACTACCTAGCTGGTAACTGATCCGGAAAAAAAAATTATATGTGTATGATTGTTAAGATGAGTCTTTAGGTCTAAAATACATCCTTAATAGTTAAGATGTATGATTGTTTAGAAGAATGTAACTTTGGAATAAAGAACACCATATCATAAAAGTTATACATGTAATTCTTAACAGAACAAACGAGCCACTGACCTTCATCCCACCAACTGCATCTTGCTTAGTTGAAATAACATTGCCATTGGCATCAATTCGCTGCTTGAATACATCATGCTTCTACTTAGAGCATTATAGTGAAACAAGCTAGTTAGTACAACCAGGAAGCGATATAGATCAACCATACTTTGTACTAGTTAAGAATAATATGTGGGATACAGAGACAAAAATATCTGAAGCAACAATAAAAATACACAATTACATACCACATCAAGGTGCTCTTGTCCACTGATGTCCATCACATCAACGCTAATTATAGAACACTGAAGGGCCGGGAAGGTGATATCAAACTGCATTTTTTTAGCATCGTACAAAAGGTAGATGTTAACAAGTGTCTGAACAGAAAGTAGTATGGTCAGTGGTTAGCAATTACACATGCAAGATACTAATTTTGAAAGACAAGGCCCAATGTGGGGAAATGGGGTAATCAAACTGTGGGCAAGTCAAACTAAAGGCAATGAGGAGCGGGATGTTTTCCAATATTTGGTGTAGCGAGAAAATAAACTGGTCACAAATAAAATTAGAGGCAACCAAAGAAATGGCAATTACATTTATGCGAAGTTTTTCTCCCCTTGAGGTATCAACCCTTAGTGTTGTCTCTGTAGCTGCATGAAGATACAAACCTGCATGGACACATGGTGAAACATTAAATGTTGAATATATGATAAATAATGAATGGTAAGAGAAGCACATAGGTTAGGTAAACATTAAATCTATCGCTGACCTTCTGATTTCTGGACATTTCATCTAGTAAAATACAAAAGCAAACTTAGACATGAAATGTGAAACACTAAGATCAAATAGCTCCTCATATTCCACCTTTACTAATTATGTAAACAAATTTAGGTTCTCAATATGAAGTTAGTCTGACTCTGATCAACAGGAATCCTCCCGCATGGAAGTAAAAAAACAAAGAAAAGCTGATATCTAGTCTCAAATTTGGATGTGGCTCTGAGAATTAGGTATGCAAAATTGATCTTCCAGGTCGCCAGTCTCTAGGAATATGCAAACATATTTATTATCGCGAAGTGCTACACTAGTTTCCACACCTGATTAACCAAGTACTCCCTCCGTTTCAAAATATAAGATGTTTTAGATTTGTGAAAGAAGTGTATCTGGACCCCTTTTAGTGTGTAGGTTCGTGTAAATTCGGAGTGAACCTACATATTAAAAAGGATCTAGATACACTCCTTCCGCAAAGCTAAAACATCTTATATTTTGAAATGGAGGGAGTACGGCACAAAAGTGACAGAAGAATCTCCATACTGTGCATTTGTTCAGGTTCACTAGACGCGGCAGAATTAAAAGAGCACCTAATTAACCAAGCACAAGACATAATCAACACTAGAACCCTTGAAACTGTACAACTGTTCACTAGATGCATCGGAATTTACCGAGTAATACACCAGCGAATGATGATGTACAGGCAAAAGAGAACAGGCCAAGCTAAAGTTCATTGCAAAACACAGCGCAGCAACACATTTGGGAGGAACTAATTGCTCAATTTCAATCTAGTACCACTCTACGAATCATCTAAACGGACCACTGAGATCTCAGCGCAAGGAGGTCAAAACCTAACGGCCGACGCCTCGCCGGCGCACTAAATCAGAATCACAGAAGAAACCTAAGGGGGGCCGCACGAGTCTAATGAGGATCAGAATCTGAGATCCGGGCGAGAGAGAGAGGGGTGCGTACGGAGCTCGGAGACGAAGAGGAGGAGCATGACCAAGGAGGAAACGAGCGTGATGAGGCCGCCGGAGAGGGTGCGGCTGTAGAAGTCCTCGTTCACCTTGGGGTACGCGTCCAGGCTCCGGAGCTTGGACAGAAGCCCGTCCATGGCCGGAGAGGATCTCGGCGCTGCCGCCCAGGACGACGACGACGCGGAGACGACGACTTTCGGTTCCGAGCTTGCTTGACGAACCGGAAATTGGGACTTGGGAATGGCGAGGCTGCCTCTATTTTCTCATTATTATGAGTCTGATCCGTGCAGTTGCCTGACGGAAACTGGAATTGGAGCACGGGGACGAGCAGCCGAGCAGGGGCCGGCTTTCTCCTGCTGCCGGCGTGCTGGTTTGTGCGGAAAAGAAAAGGTAGATTTTTTTTCTATTCCTGTTTTGCCTTTTTTTTTTTTGAGCGGATACTCCTTTTTTTTTTTAGGGTCATTGAGCGGATACTCTTGTTTTGCTTGGTGGGGAGCGCTCCACTCCGTCACGGAGACATGACAGATAGCCCAGCCCAGTAACGGTTGCCTGGTGGGGAGCTCTCTTTGCCCTGGCCCAGTTTGGTCTGGGGACTGAGAAGCGGGGAGACAGAGAGCGTCGCCATTTTAGTCCCACCTCGCTGGTTCGTGAGCGCCGAGCACCTAGAGAGATGGATATAACGAAGGCCAGGGCTACCTCTGTGAATCACGCAGCTGCGCGGTGAACACAAAGCGAACTATTCTTTCGCCTTTTACTAAAGAATACCGTGTGTGCGCCGCAAATAGCAGCATACGCTAATTTTTAAAGGGGTTTCCTATTTTAGGATTGCCCCACGAATCGTGTACTATTAAATTTTTTCATTTCAGTAGTTTGTATGATTCATGGAGGTATATATATTTTTATAGTACCATATCTTGCATTCTGGAGCTTGATACGTCCACCTGTCACTAGTTGTACAACTATATATAAGAAAAATAAATAAGAAAACAACAACGAGGTCACTAGTTGTACAACTATATATAAGAAAATAAATAAGAAAACAACAACGAGCGTGGGAGTTGAACTCACGACTCGTGTGGTGCTAAAGAAATAGATATACCTCTAATTGATGCATTATTTGAGTTATATTTTCACCATAGTTATGCTGCCATATTGTTTTTTTGTTTTTTGTTCATATGGAGTAATACTCGCTTTGTCAAATAGATGAGATGATTCATCTAAATTCTGACAAACCCGCGACATATATTTTGAGACGAAGAGAGTAGGAAAATGATTGGACTCATCTCGTCCGATTCCTACTGATGGAAACCGTACGGGTCGAGCTCCACCCAAAAATATCTTCTCCAACCATATCTTATTCAACCTTCGTCTCCTCCCTGCACTACTACAGATACTCGAAACCCTGCTCTCCGGCGCCCTGTCGTCGCCGGCGCAGAAGGAGGTGCTATGTTGGAGGCGTCACTTCAAAGTGTGTTTTGTCGGTGCCTACCGTCAGTTGTACTAGGTGATGGCGGAGAGAGGCGTGTGCGCGCCACTGCATTATGGCAGGGAGATTTTTTGGGGGCTCTAGCCCTCTTGAGGCCGAGCAGCCACCCAGCTCCCATGGCAACCCGCCATGCCATAGATGGAGACCACGGCGGGAGGTGCTCCAGCAGGTTACTTTTGCTACATTCACATATTCGTTTTGCTATATACTCATATTTGCTTTGCTACTTTTGTTTTGTTGTTCTCGAAGTGCTACAATGTTTTTGTACTATTTAATCACCGCAGGAAAAATGATGCAACATGCTACAATGGCATAATTTTTTTGCTACGACGGTTCTATGGTTTTGCTACAATATTACAAATTATTTGCTATGAGGTTTTCAACAAGAGTCTTTTACGATATCTCCGACGAAGTTGGGTTTGTTATAATATAGAAAAATTGCTACAATGTCATAATCTTTTTCTACAAATATTCCGTGTTTTTGCTATAATACTACAAAGTGCTTGTTAAGATGTCTTCGATAAGGTCGGTTTTGCTACAGTAACACATTTTTTCTATGAGATCTATTTTTTTCCATGAATGAGTGATTTTTTGCTACCTAGCACTAGGGGCGGATTCAGGCATGGTGCTACCGGTGTTGTAGCACCGGCCAGACGGCTGCAGTACAATGATCATGTGCTAGTTTTTAAGGTTAAAAACATAAAAAACAAGTAATTAGCACCATTAGGCAGTAGTAGCACCGGTATTGGGCTACTTCCGGCTAGCACCTTATGTATTACTTTCTCCGATCCATATTAGTTGACTCAAATTTATCTAGATTTAGATATATCTAGCACTAAAACATGTCTAGATACATACGAATCTAGACAAATTCAAGTCAACTAATATGGGTCGAGAGGAGTAGAAAAACAGTTATTTTTTACTACTTCCTCCGTTTAGAAATATAGAGTGAATTCCACTTTTTACCCTCTATTTGTGCATTTGAGACACTATTTACCCCACTTAGTAGAAGTTGTATCCGAATGCCCTATTTAAAAAAATTCTAAGCATGATTTTATCCCATTTTAGCATTCAACGGGTATTCTTGGATAAGGCAGACACGTTAGGACGACGTGCCGCCACAAAATATGTCAAGGTCGGAGGACGTCGTCGTCGATCAAATCTACCCTTCTCTGCACCAAAAGTTATATTCTTTGTTGCCATCTCGGTAATTTTGAAGTTTAATCGTCACCTCATACCTTACCTAGTAGATATGCATCAGAAAATGAGGGTTTAAAGTTTCCAAACATGGTAATTTAGATAAATTTTTACTATATAGGATAATTAGTGTCACAAATGCACAAGTAGAGGGTTAAAAGTAGAATTCACTCAGAAATATAAGATGTTTTAGGTTAGTGAAGCTAATGTATCTAGACATCTTTTAATATATAGGTTTAAATAAATCTAGACACTAAAATACATTTCATTCACAAATCTAAAACATTTTATATTTCTAAATAGAGGGCCTACATTGTAGGCAATATGTAGCAAAAGAGGGATTAATCCACCCGGGTATCGGGGGATTGATCCGTGGAAAACGCGCTCCCCTGTATTTCTATCTCCGTACTGCAACCAGTTTACCAGGGATCTTTGTGTTCAATGCATTTCTTCTTGTTCCAGCAGGAGTTTAACCAGAGTTGCCGTTTCTTTTGCAATCAGTTCATTTTCATTTGTCATAGGGCCGCACATAGCACAATCCAACTTACGTTGGGCCTTCCTAATGCGGCGCTTTGGGTCCTTTAGAACAGCGTTATCCCAAGCATGAAGTGTATCATGCATATGTGCCAGTTTAGCTAGGACACCACCATTAGTCACGGTAGAGTTTGTCGTGTCCCAAGCTTTTTGAACCTCTTCTCTAAACGACTCCTCTCTAAGCCACTTTGCCTCAAATCTTCGCGGCATGTTCTGGTTAACCTGAACATCTTGATAATCCGTATCTAACAGTATTGGGCGATGGTCCGAACGTACATATTGCTGGTGTTGTAATCTTGCACCTGGGTGCATCATTTGCCACCCATTATTAGCTAGTGCCCGATCCAGTCGCTCCTTCAAACGACCTCTTTTTCCAGGTAAAAGGGTCGCCGTCATACCCAATATCAGTCAAAGCACATTCAGATAACACATCACGGAATGCCTGCATATAGGATTGTGGTCGCGGATTACCGCCCTTAAGATCTCGTTAAAATCACCGATCAGGACCCAAGGGATATCATGTTGGTTATTCAGATCTCTAATATTGTCCCACGTCTTGTACTTAACTCCCCAACGTGGCTCACCATAGACCCCTGTGAGTCGCCAGATCTTATCATGGGATTCTTGTATACGAACATCAATATATTTAGGGTCCGAAAATATTTGCTGGATATTAACTTCTCTTTTTCCAAAACAAAATAACTCCATCACTATGGGTAGTACTAGGATTAACAATCTTAAAATCCATTTTCAGTCTCCTCCTCAGACAATCTGCCGGATATCTATCTAGGTGTGTTTCCGACAAAAACAGCACCTCGGGGTTAATTCGTCGTTGGACATCCAAAAACGATAGAACTATCGGGGCGTTCTCCAAACCCTGACAGTTCAAGGATAATATTTTCATTGTGACCGGATGAGGTCCTCGCGAGACCCCGCTGATCCTAGTGAAGTGGAGTTAGCTCCTTCCTTCTTTGTTCTCTTCCTGTCACTTTCCTCTTGTTCTTGTAAAATCTCGTTGGTTATGACTCCATCTGTTAGCATAGCCATAGTATTCTCAGCTTCATCGCCATCCTTCTCAGAAGTATAATTCACCGTGTCCCCTACACTCATGTCCAAATTTCTCTTTGCAAAAGGTACAATGGGGTTACGATTATCCACTTCCATATTCTTGGGCTTACTCAAACTGGTAGCAGTATCTTTTAGCTCTTCCTCAACTGGAACCGTAGAAACAAAATTAGCATTATGCCTCCATGAGGTAGTCACGGACCTTCCACGGCCATTGGGATCTCTTCCTCTGCCTGCAAAAGTGGACTCCCAAGCACGCCCAGAACGGACAGCCCCACGTCCGCCACCATGACTCATACCAAAACTTCGACCATACCAGCTCTCCCAATCAGCCTTCAAGAAGTCGCCCCACTTAAGGTTATCGGCATCATGTTCACCTGAGCCACACTCAAGATGAGTATGTCCAAAAACACCACAAGCACCACAAAACCGAGGAATCTTTTCATACTTAAGATGGTAAAATTCTCGCTGCCCTTCACGGGAGATAGTAACAAAACGAGCAAGAGGTTTCCTCACATCCAATCTCACTCTAACTCGAACAAAGTTTTTCGCTCCATTCACATCAGTTTCTACCTTAAGAACTTTCCTAACTTTATGTTCTGTTAAATTCTTGATCAAGACAGAATTGTGATAACCAACCAGCAGCTTGTGGATTTGAATCCATGTTGCAAAAAAAATTAGGTTAACCATATCCGGTGCAACCAAGCCATCATATTTTTCTATGCAGACAGCGTTCTGTCGAAAGAGCCAAGGTCCTCCTTCTTCCACCTTGATCCAATCTCCCAAACAGAAGCACTGAATCGTGAATAAGTTGCCTTCAAGATGCTTAAAATCGATTTTCTTAACCAGGCTCCGGGCGTTCATCATATGTTGTTCAAAAGTTATCGAGCTAAAAAAATTGGAAGTATGCACTTTTGCTAAAGCCATCCACTTAATACCTGCTTTAGGAGCTGCCTCTTCTTCTTCAAACACCAGGTCGTCAATTTTATCCTCTTCTATGCCCAGACGTAGCAACATGTCCCCAATCGCTTCAGCCTTTGAAGCTCCTGATCCACTAGCCTGATTTGATTAGTTTGCAGGACTAGCCATGTCGTCGAGATGGGAAACCCCAGCCGTATCCGTCAGAAAACTGAAGTCCACAGCGATCACAGAGAACACGACCCCTACTCCAACCTGAGCAGGGACAACAGACTTGAACAGATAAACTCCGCGTCGGAGTAGAAGCCGGCGGCAGGTATGCAAAACCCTAGTAGCTCTGGTAGTCGCCAGAGCCCTAGTTCACGAAGCGGTATTCTTTCCTCACGTACGAGATTTAACAACGCGCTCCCCTTTTTAATAAGGAAGACCCATGATGATAAAAACCGATTACCCACAAAAAAAATGATGATAAAACCGATGAATTCATCAATCAACACGTATGTATCGCTGGATCATCGACACGTATGTACGTACAGTCTTCGTTTACTCCGCGTATCTGCTCAATGGATGCACTGTCAGCCGGCACTCCCTTGTCTGACACGACGGCTCCTGCCTACTGTCACCGCTCTCACCAACTACCGCAAAACACGTAGACATACATGATCCACTCATACACAGAAGAGAGATACTCCACAAATGACTTCATGATCCGGCCAAACAAACGCAGAAATTTCACGATCCCGTGCTAACCAGCCCTCCAGGCTCCACTGTAACTCTTGCACGCATACAGCAAGCGGCACCTTGACCTGCGGAACTGCTTTTGAGTGGAGCTGCATTCCTTTTCTACCAACACGTAGCAGACGATGGTACCGTCAGACACTCAGACCGACCTGTATACACACTTGGGCCTATAATGTATACTACAAGTAGCAGGCATGTTATTGTATCCCTCCGTCTTAAAATAGATGTCGTAGATTTATTGAATTTTAAATAAATTTAACACTATTTAGTACTTCTTTCGATCCATATTAATTGACTTTGATTTGTCAAAATTTGAACGAACCTATATACTAAATAGTGTCTAGATTTATTCAAATTTAGACAGATTCGAGTCAATTAATATGGGCCGAAGGAAGTATATAGACTCATCTAAATTTTGAAAATCCTTCGAAGACAGAGGGAGTACAAATTTACATTGTTTATCCTAGCAAATGTTGAAACACCAAATGCTGTCTTTGTCAATTTTGCTTATTAGTTTCTTGATATAGTTCACCTGAATTTCCTATCAAGCTCACATTTGTTTTCATGCCCATCATCTACTTTTTTGTATAGTGTAGGTTGGCGTTGAGCTGGAGCCCATTTACGTGCTCTATTGGCACAGTACGTGTTTCTATAGGGACCTTATGTGTTGGACAACAACTTCATCTGCTGTCTACAAATGATTGGTACGAGAACGCATAACGGAACCGCATGTGTCCCTCTCGGGAGGGGGAGGGGGCAAGGGCAGAACCCTAAGCCATCGCCGCCCCTGACTCCTCCTCCCGCTGCCACCGGAGGACGTCGGCGGGCAAGACCGGAGGGCCGACGGTGGCGGCAGGGCCGCTTCCTCGCGTGGTGGCCTCTCCCTCGTAGGGAGCCTCTTGGACGCTCGAAGGTTGTCGGTCCGAGGGCGATCTGATGGCGGTGGGGTCTGGAAGCCAGGGACGGCGGCCACAGGCTTTGATGGCGGATGATAGCGCGAGTCGTATCTGTTGGCAGGGGCGCAATCCTAGGGTTTCTTTCACGCCAAGACAAAGATCTGTCATTTGCTTGTTTTCATTGATCTGGTGGCAGTGTCGTGTTCCAAAAGGCTTCGCCGGCGAACTCTCATGGGCGATTCATGCCTGAAGATTGTTGGTACGGATGGGATTCGTGCCATGGTGGTGTCACGGCAGATGCCATAGGTAGGCTTAAGTTGGGGGCCGAATGAGTGCTTGTGGTCACCGAGGAGGGAGTGCACGGTCTTGCCATGCACGAAGAACAATATGAACTCTCCACACTTAGGAATTGTATTGATGCTCGAGGTTTACAAGTGCTCCTTGAGCTGTATCAACGAATGAACTAGGCACTAGTTCCCTACTTGGTCCAACCTCCCTCTACTACTGCTATGCCCCTCCTTATATAGGCGTTGCTAGCTAGGTTACACCCCTTTGGGTTCTAGGGTTACTGTTTGGATCTTGGTCCCTACTGTGCGGGCCGGGTCATGGGCTTACCCCTAGCCCAGTGGCCCAGTCCACAAAGCTAGACAACTAACGGTCTTCTGGTGCGTCATCTCCTGTTCCTTTTGGCGTCATGCGGTAACTTTGTACGTCAGCCCTTGCTTTGGGCGTCACCCGGCTCCTTTTGTGTCACCCGGCGTCTCCCTTCTCTTTTGACCATGCTTTACCATGGTCCCTCCTGAACCTCACTCGGAAAGGTGCCACGCGTCCTATATGACTCGGCCCCTCCTCGTGAGACACGGCTCGTTGGTTCATGCAAGATTAACATCTTTGTCCTATATGGGCCGACATAGTTTCTATGTCGGCTGCATACGATCCTCTTAACCGACCGTACTTACTCAGCCTGGTTCGTTCTTCACTCCGCGTAAGCCAAGCTGGGCTGTGTTTTACCCCTTGTGACCCTACCGGGGGTTATCCCCCCGACATTAGTCCCTGAAGCTGGTGAGGTCTAGCAGTTATAGCTGTTAGGCGTCTCCAGGTTCCTTTAATGTAATTGGAACTTCTTCTTTTGTCCTTATTCATCGCTTATGGCACACTGTTTGGCGCAATTTCGCGTCTTGTCGAGTCTGTCTGACAGTTTCCGGGTCTGTTCTTTGACTTTCTGGCTTGTTTTCGCCTCGTGCCAAGTCATTTTGGCCAATTCCGAGTCATTTTCGGCGTGCTTCAGTCACTGACAGCTGGTAATCATGATAACTTGCCTCAAATTTTGTTCCAGGCTTTAGCTGCATAGTGACGACTGCGCAGTTATTCCCCGTCACTGTGGTAGCTCCATCGGTCTGTGCCCTTTGTCCTTCCTTTCGTGACGTGGCATGGGTTTTTTCGTATACTGTTGCCACGTGGCACCCGCTGATTGGCTTACTCGGCCGGATACATGGCCACACGCTGGCCGCACGGCGCAGGGGGATGCCACGATTGGTTTTTTTACTCCCCTTAAGTAGGGGTGAGGTGGTTACAACTCCCCTTGCCCATTCAGTTCCCCTGCCTCTTCTTCTTCCTCGCGCCTGCAAAATCAAACTTCCCCCCTTCACGATTCTTCCTACTCTTTGTTCTTGCCTTGCGATTGCCCCATTCCTCTTCTCATTCCACCACGGGTCGCTGTTCCTCCAAACCTCTTCCATTGGCGGAGGAGATTGAGTCTAGGAGGATCATGGACGCTCACGACGACGCTGATGGGGCTGAGGAGCAGGAGGTTCCCGCCGGCGAGCGCGACGGTTGGGAGGGTACGGAGGTTTCCATTGAGGAGCTTGAATGGCTCCGCTCCACTAGGCGCATCCCGCTCCAGGTCGATTGTCGCCTTCCTGCCGGTGAGATCTCTCCCAAACCCGATGCTAATGAGCAGGTGGTTTTCCTCTCCCACTTCGAGCGAGGTTTTGCCTTGCCCGTTAGCACCTTCTTTTCTTCGTTTCTTTACACTTTCCATCTTCATACCCATCATCTTCATGCCAACGCGATTGGCTCCCTTTCCTGCTTTATTTCTGCTTGCGAGGCCTATTTTGGCATTTGGCCTACAGTTCTTCTGTGGGCCAAATATTTTAGCTTTAGGGTGCAAGTTGTTTCTCAGCCTGGCGCCCCCCGAGGCGAGAATAAACCGACTCGGTGCGTGTAACATCCCAAAAATATTGAACTTGGATCATCAAACTCTAATCATCAAAATTAGGGTTAACAAACACTTTTCCAATTAAAAATATGAAAGCATTCATATGTGTATGCATTACAATTTGGATTCTTTTGAATTGCCTTGGTTCTGTGTTTCTTTGCTTGTAAAATGATTCTTAAGTGAAATAAACATCATCCAAACAATCCCCAAACTTTTCCCAAAGACAAACAAATCAAAACAAACAATTTAAGTGAATGGTCACTTTGGCCAAATTAACTCCCATGCCTACTTTGGCTATCTCTAACTTTCAGAACTTAACAGAAGCTTGTATGGATCTTTGCACCCCTTGATAGTACTCATAACAAGGTACCAAGGCCCACTTTGTGATCATCCAAAAATATTTGAATGCATAATTTAAATGACAGTTTAAATTGAATCTATTTCATATGGGAAGATCCGACTATTTCAAAAACCACTCAAACAAGCTCAATTTTCAAAACCCAAGCATCCACAGAATCCTCAACACATGCCTAGCACACCCACCAAAAATATTTTCAAAATTTAAAACTTAAGTTCTTGCGGTCATTTCATCAAACACTTGGCAGACAAATTTAAACCAAATCAAATTCACTGTTTTTAATAGTGTTTTGGGCCTAACTGGTTCCCTATCTAGCTCGCAACACCCTTAGTAGATCATCTAGCTCCTTTAACTATCCTTAGCATCACTGTAAGCAAGTCTAGCCATCAATGGTGAGCAGGTCGAGAGCAAACTTGCCACCACGTTGTCGCCGGCGAGCTAGAGGCCACACTAGCCTCGCCAACCTTGTCTAGGAGCTAGCCAGCATCCCACCGCCACTCCCTGTCCTAGCCTCGAGCAATGCCAGCCACTGGACCACACACCCAAGCCATGCCAAGCCCCTCTGCGAGCATGCCGAGAGCGCGCCAGTGCGCCACCCTCGACACACGCCCACAGACCACGCGTCGCCCTTGCCGCGTGCACGCGTGATCACCACCACCCAGCAACCCTGCAGACACGCCCGTTCACCGCCGTGTGGACCAAGCGCGTTGTGCGCCATCAAAACCCCCGTCGGGCACGCTCAGAGCATCGAAGCATTCCGACCGATCAGGACTGCCCCACGCCTCTCTACCACGCCGATGAGCTTCGCCAGGGAGCACAACACCGCCCCTACCGTCGCCCATGCCGATAGCCCTCTGCTCCCCTCTCACCTAGAACCACCCCACCTCACTCCCGGAGCAAGGCGAGCAGAGCACCGCCGGAATTTCACCGGAGCCCTCCGCTGCTGGAGAAGAAGGAAGCCATCGATTGGAGCCGCCCCAGGAGGAGCTGTCGGTGCCAGGAGAATCACCGTCGTCGACTTCATCGTTTTCCCCTATTGCCGACCCTCGCCTGAGCCTCGGTGAGCCTCCCACGACCCCCACCTGCCGTGTTAGGGTTCTGTCTCGCCGGCGCTGCCCGATGTGGACGATGATCCGTAGTCGTTCGATTCGACTTAGATCGTGCGACCGATATCGCCCCGTACCGCTTCGCGTGTTATGAGCCACTGACTGGTGGAACCCCATGTCAGCTGCGCCCCACGCTGCAGAGTGACACTGGGCCGGCCCATTAAACCTTCCCGCGCAGCCCACTCGTTTGAATTTAGCCTTTTCTATTTTAATTCAAACTCAGTTTTGTACCCAGTTTCAAAAATCAACCCAGCTCGATTCAGTGAACCAAATTGAATGAAACCAATTTTGTTAGAAAGATATTGAAATGCTTAATCCAAGCCCGTTGGATTCAGATCATTTGGATCTATAGATCAACCTTGGTAAAAATAACAAGGCAGAAGCTTTTCTGCATTCAAACATTTTTCAAATTTAAACCATATAATAGCTTTTGAGTTGATTTCAACTCTCAAAAATCACATTTGATCATACCTTTCAGAATATATAAAGATATATGGGTTTACTTACAGAAATAATGTCCAAGTAATAAAAGAATGCCACATAGGCATTTCTAGTCACTTTATTTATTTAAAATAAAAGGGTTAAACCTTATTAAATTGTGACACCACTTTAAATCACATTCTCATGTACTGAAATATGTGGTGATGACATGTGTCAACATGATCCCATGTTTGGTTTGGAGAATATTAAATCTTAAGTAGTTTTTCAATGAGTAGAAATTACTTTTCTAAAAATAAATAAATAAGACAAAGGCTTTAGTCTTGTAATGTTAGTGATGATGCTAGATCATCTATAGTAACCTTTTGTGTGATGATTGAAAATAGTTAAGTATTGTTTGGTGATTGTGTACCTCGTATTTATTCATAGACGCTACTACCGACCAAGGATACGAGGAGGAAGGAGGATACTATGAAGTAGAAGCCGAGGAGAACTTCAACCACTGCTCTGTACAAGGCAAGCCAATACTTGCAAGCTATTAACTTAGCAAGCTTATACTGATACTTGTGCAAGCCTTACTAATCAAGTTGACCTATGCAAGCTAACACTTGCAATTATGAGAGTAGATAACCTATGCAATGCACTAAGCATGCTTGGTTGGACACATTTGATGATACCCAATCCTAGCTTTACTTGCAAGCTTTATACTTTATTTCTTTATCAAAGCTATTTCCTTAGAGTTTATTTAAGTGACTTGTAGATTCTATGAAGATAATTGAAGGTTGCATAAAGAGCATTAAATTTGGCCTAAGCTAGATAATCTTGATGTCATCCTAAGGCATGAGACTAAACTTACTTAAAACTCCACTTGTTTACCACCCCTCATTAGTACTCACCCCACTTGTAGATGCTAGTGCTAAGCATAAAACTTGATCAACTTTAGATGGGAATACTTGGTGGAAAATGGTTATGAAAACCTTAGAATTATGAGTCATTCTACTAAGATGTTTTGACATGTGTTTCCGAACACCAGATGATTTTGGTGATGAAAATGTTGAGGCATGAGCCTTAGCCCTTTATAAAACTGATGGTTATCTGGATGCGATACCATTCCAATTTTACCGTACAACCACAATACCCGAAATTTGGGTAGGGCTTGACTGGAAACTTATATACCTTAGTATTTGTTCCCTCACGGCCAAGGTCTGAGCTGAGGCTACCTTGTGAAGACCGGTCCACTCCAAGATGACAGTTTGTCATGGTTGGGAGGCCAAACTCACAGGAGAGATGCTTATACTAGGGCGTGTAATTGAAAGGTTAGGATTGATTATCTGCATACTGAGTATGGTGAATTCAGGATTTGTTCCTGACGAATGTATCGAATGTTGTGGTGAAAGTGTACAATCTCTGCAGAGTGTCAAACTATTCGAATAGCCGCGTCCGCGGTTATGGACAGTTGGAGTGGCCATACTGTTCCCCTGTCAGATGTTTTCAAAATGACTTGTGAAATGAATTGAGAACTTGACTTGACCACAACAGAGTTGTGATATGAGATACAAGTTCCCACTTAGGTGTTATAAAACTTAACTAGCTTTCTCTTGCTTCTGAACTTAGTAGAGGTAAATCTGGATTTTTGCAAAACAACCCTAGAGCTTAGTGTCCTATTACAAAACCCCCTTCACTTGTTAGTATTAGTTTGCGAGTACTTAAATAGTACTCATGGATTTGTCCCTGGTTATTCCTGTGGCCAGACTATGAAGAGGAGTACCAGGATGATGGACCCCAGGAAGGTTACGACAACTAGGATCATCTCCCATCGTCAGCATTGCCTGTGACCCCGAACATGGAGCTTCGCCTATGCTACCATTATTATTACGTATTTCCGCTGCTTGAGTTGTATTAAGAACTGGATCATGAGATCCTTATTTGTGTAAGACCTTATGTATGGTTTGTAATGGATGATGTACTGTGGTATCCAATTCTATTATGTCTCGCAAAAATGGTAATCCTGGGATTGCGATGTATGGCATAACAGGCATCTGGGATTAAAAATCCTGGGTGTTGACAGTGCGGTGCCGCTAGCATCACTCTCATGAGAGTTTCCATCTTTCCTCGGGTTACTGGCCTTGATTCTTGCAAAAAAATGGCATAGGACTTTATTCTATGTAAAAAACAGTGGGACCACTGATAACATCCGACTCCCCCCTTTCTCGGACGAGGTTCCCAGCAAGAAGTCCTGGCAGCTTGAACCATGTGACCAAGATGTTGTAGTGAATGAGGCTAACGTGATCTTGGAAAGGTTGCTATCGCCGGATGAGAACTTTCATCTCGCCGACAGGGACCTCATGTGCACCTTCATCTCACGCCGGGTAAGCCCTATCCAAGCTAGGAGCCACAAGATGTGCTTCATGAGTGGTTCCCATGACCCTACTCGGCACTCCACGAAGGAGCTTACCCATGATTCCGTGGCTCGCCGAGTAAGCTCAATCTTCAAATTGAACTTGGCGGATGATTGGGCTTGGATTTGCCCCTCGTTTAGCCGGGTCAAGCCTATCCCCTGGGTAAGTTTCCGAGTCACTTTTTCTGCCGAGTCAGCTTTAACTTGTTCGCTACTCTCTGTCTAGTTTTGGTTACTTATTCTGTTTGTCTTTTGCAGAACCTTGTTCACCAGGTTCATGACAGTACTGTCCCTCCTAGCGCCTCCAACAAGGATCGCTCCGACTCTGACGAGGTCGAGTATGACTTGGAGTGATTCATGCCCATTTCGCATGCGGCTGCTGCTTCAACCTCGGGTAAGAGTCAATCTCGAAATCCCTTAGAAGATTGCTCTAACGATGATGAGGATGATGATTGTACGATTCTGGGGGTACTTGCCTTATGACCTTAGCCCTCTAACTTATTCGAGTAAGCCTATCATTTACTTATGCAGCTGGCCAGGTAAATGACACTCCTCCTCTCGCCGTGGGCGGAGTCGGAAAGATCCCCGTCTCCAAGCCGAATAAGTGACGCGGGGCCTCCTCTAGTACTCAGCCAGCCAAGAAGATCAAGGCCACTCCCGCTACTCCTGCTGCTGCCATGCTGGCTGAGACCCGCAAAGCTGCTAGGCGCCGAATCTTGCGTCGCCCACCGCGCGATCCGGTCGTCACTGGGTAAGCTTTTGTGTTCTGCTTACATTACGCTTTTCCTTCTTATGCGTTGCTACAATTTTCTCATGCGTGTCTTGTTGTTTCCAGCGCTGCGCCTCTGTCGGCTAACCAGGCTACTCCTAGCATCGCCTTGTAAGATCCCTCCTTTATAAAGGAAAAGGATCCCTGTGATTGCAATGCTAGTCCCTGGATCAATGCTAGCATCCACAGTTTAAGATGAAGTACACAGATACAAAGGTCATTATTACAGCCATTCCAGAGATAAACATAGTCTTTACAACTCCAAGGCCACAGGCCTAATACAAGAGTTTGAATAAGTAAATAAATAAAAGTCTTCATCTTCATGTGCCACAGGCAAACATGTTGAGTGTAGACTCTGAATCCTAATCCTCATCAGAGTACCCTGCAACATCACAAGTTATAGCCACAGTGGGTCAATACATTGGAATAGTATTGGCAAGTGATACCTTAGTATAATTTAGGTGGACTAGATACTATATGCAATTTGGCTAAGTGTAGCTTGGCTTGCTTTGCTCAAAATAGGTTTTGCCTATTAGTTGAAAACACTAAGTTTTTCTTCGTCAAAACTTTTCCCAAGGAACCACCAATAGACATTGAGGTCCTTCACCCTTGTTCACCCACAAGTTTTTACTTAGAAATTGGGATGAGGAGATTCTTGATAGCTTCCATGTCTTGATGCTCAAGTTGTCCATTACCATGGACTTGGCTAAGTACTTAGATTCTTCCATCTGCAGAGGTGGTACACTTTCCCCACAAGCCTTGATTTTCACCAAGACAGGACCTTTCAGAAGCCTTTCCTTAGACCAAATGGACGCGTTCCAACCTATCATCCCACTACCACCAACTGTCCAAATGGCTAAGTTCTAGCAACCTATGTGATCCTGGCAGAGCCCATATTGCCAAGTGGTTGCACTAGAAGCTTCTTAACATTTGGCCTCTAAAATCTCTTTGTTCCTGGGTGGCTTTCCACAAGTGAGATACACAAGGTAAACCATAGAGATGGGCCTTGTGTAACCACTCAACATAAACCAATCCTTCCATTCCACCTAGGTGTTTCATTAACTTAGTTGTTTTATTAGGCAAAACACAAGTCCAGAGACTTAGAAACATTTTAACATAGCATGTATATTTCACCACCCTTGGTTGCTACTAGCTAGGCTAAGCATGGCATAGATAGCATCTTAACTTAGAAATTTCTTAGAAATACTACAACTACTAGGATTTCCCAACATGGCATATAAGCAAAATATAGCATGCAAGTCTAATAAAATATTTCTAATGCTTAGTAGAAAACATAGGAATGAAATTATCATGAAGCACCACTTGCCTTGGTATTTTGGAGAGTAGCTACACTCCTCACAATCACAATCACTAGCACCAAAATCTACACAAAGAATTGTAGCAACAAATCACATACAAAACATATACAATCAAAAATATATGCATGCATGCAAAATGATATGTGATGATTTTTAAAACTCCGCCAAGCAAGTGTACAGTACTGGTTCATAAACAAGTTAAAAACTTGCCAAACAACATTTATTTAAACCCTAAAACATTTCCTAAACAATTCATATACTCAAATTAGCCCTACACAAGTGTCTGCAAATAAAACCATTTTAACAGAAGAAAAACATTAAAAACATTGCATATATAGAAAGGGCTTGTTCTCCTGATTCCATTGATATAAAATTTGTCAAATTCTAACATGGGGATCAAAAGTTATAGCTAAAACAAATTCAAACATCTAATAGATTTAAAACCTGATTTTAAATCTAAATTCCAGCCACGCGGCGTGCTTCTATTGGCTGATACTGATTCGGGCGGATCATGCTTACGAGCCGCAAGATCTAAGTGACGATGCACGGCTCAGATTAAAACATAACGTTTCGCCCTCTAATCTAATCATAGCCTCTGGATCTGGATCGAACGATCCTAGATGCTCTGACCAAAGATGAGCGGCGCAATGGCTGCTAGCGGCGGCAATGGCTCTGCCGGCGATGGATCGGAGATTCTAGCGAGGGCTGGGGACAGTGGGGTGGCTTACCAGCGTCGCAAGGTCGCGAGGAAGCTCGAGGTGTTGCTAGCGTGGACAGGGGCGCGTTGATGTGGCCGTAGGAGCTCGTCGGAGTTGAGCGTAGCGTCGGGTGCTCGGTGACGAAGACGTTGGCGACGCTCTGGATCTCCCTGGCACGAACTAGTGGTATCAGGGGGTGCGCAAGGTTACAGCGAACACTACTGAGTCAAAGAGAAGTCGAGGGGCGGTCAGGTTTTACCTCAATCGCTCGTCGGAGTCGAGCGACGATTCTGTTGTTTGCGGGCACGAACGGTGACGGCAACCTGGGCCATGACAAAGCAAACAAAAGGCATCGGTGTATGCGCAAGGTCAAGCTGGTTTGAACTAGAGACAGGGGGGCGGTCGGAGCTCACCGTGATTAGTCGCCGGGGTGTTTCTGTCTGCGGCGAGGCAATGGCAATTACTGGCAGCCTGGGGGCGCTTCGGGTTGGCTTTGTTGGGGGAAATGGCCGCGAGGGAGAGAGGTTTAAGTAGCCAGAAGGGGCGAGGGAATCACGCTGCAGATCAATGCCCATTAAGCACGGAATCAACGCGTTTCGGAGGAAGCGGCGGCGGGCGGCAGTCTACGCTGGGTGGAGAAGAAGGAGCTGACATGGCTCGGGCCCAGTGGCAGTGGCAGCGGGGCAGAGTGGGTGCGGGTGAGAGAGGGAGAAGGGGAAAACGACCTGTGTGGGCTTAGTGGGCTACTTTCTCAGTTGGGCCAAAAGACTGGCGCTGGCCCTTTTCTATTTCCTTTCTCCTTTTCTATTTCTGTTTTGGTTTTCTGAAATGATTTTCAAATCCAAATCAAATGAGTTTGAATTCAAATCTCCTCTAGGTTTTTATACTGCAACCCTTGCACTTAAATGTGTGCCAAACACCACTGTCCATTCCAAACACTTTGATCAAGTAAAAATAAAAATGAAACCAAGCCTTTATGATATATATTCAGTAGGCATAATATTGGTTTTATTACTCATTTTGTTTTGAAACTTGTTCAAACTTTTGAAAGTGCCCAAGTTTGAATTTCAAACCTTACTGAACCAAAACAAGTATTCTTCCCCTTGGAAGATAGCATTAAGGATAGAGCAAACTTACATGAAATATTAAGCACAAAAGCTTCTTTTTTGAAATGTTTTGTTTGAAATGAAATTCATGTGATCATGGATGCATGGATGATATGCATGAGGTGGAAACATGTTTTTAGGGATGTTACAAATCTAACTCCCTTAAGGTGAATCTCGCCCTCGAGATTCGGATTGGCTAGCAAATAGGTGAGGGTGGTCTTTCCGAAGATCATCTTCTCTTTCCCATGTTGCTTCCTCTTCGGAATGATGGTTCCACTGCACTTTGCAAAACTTGATAGTCTTAGTCCGTGTGACTCTTTCTGCAGTCTCAAGAATCTTGATAGGCTTCTCTTCATAAGTGAGATCACTTTCCAACTGAACCTCTTCCAAAGGTATAGTATCCTTCAAAGAAGTTTCTTCCATTTCTGGATGACATTTCTTAAGCTGACCCACATGAAACACATTATGAACGGCTGACAAAGACTCTGGCAGTTCAATTTCATAAGCAACTTCCCCTTTACGACTCAGAATCTTGAATGGTCCAACATATCTTGGGGCCAACTTTCCTTTGACTCCGAACCTCTTCACTCCACGAAGTGGTGACACTCTAAGATAGGATCTATCACCCACTTCATAGATGACTTCTCTACGCTTAGGATCTGCGTAGCTTTTCTGTCGGGACTATGCTATCTTCAATCTGTCCTTAACCATCTTGACTTTCTCTTCGGCTTCTTTGATAAGTTCTGGTCCGAATAAACTTCTTTCTCCTACACCATTCCATAACAATGGGGTGGTACACTTTCTCCCATAGAGAAACTCAAATGGTGCCATCTCAATGCTGGCTTGATAGCTGTTGTTATAAGAAAACTCTGCGTAAGGCAAACTTTCATCCCAACTAGCTCCATAGTCTAGGGCACATGCCCTCAACATGTCTTCAAGAATCTGATTAGTTCTTTTTGTCTGTCCATCAGTTTGAGGATGAAAAGCGGTACTGAATTCCAACCTCGTTCCCAATGACTCATGTAACTGTCTCCAAAAATGGGAAGTGAATTGAGTTCCCCTATCAGACACAATACTCTTGGGCACTCCATGTAGACATACAATTCTACTCATATAGATTTTAGCCAACTTAGCACTTGTGTAGGTTGTCTTCACGGGTATGAAATGAGCCACTTTAGTTAGGCGATCCACTACTACCCAAATAGAATCGTATCCTGACCGGGTCCTTGGTAATCCGGTAATGAAATCCATACCAATCTTGTCCCACTTCCAATCAGGAATGGGTAGTGGTTGAAGCAAACCTGCTGGTTTCTGATGTTCCGCTTTCACTCTACTACACACATCACACAAAGCAATATGTTCGGCGATGTCCCTCTTGAGATTATTCCACCAAAATCTTTCCTTCATATCCATGTACATTTTGGTGTTACCCGGATGAATGGAATACGGTGAGTTGTGTGCTTCTTGCAAAATCAGTTTCCGAAGCTCCGGATCTTGTGGAACACAGATACGTTTCCCATGCCATAAAGTACCCTGTTCGTCTTCATGGAATCCTTTGGATTTTCCTTTGCCAATCCTTTCTTTAATTTCTTCAATTTCCTTATCAATCTTCTGGGCTTCTTTGATCTTGTCCAACAAAGTGGATTGAACATCCAAAGACATAAGATGTTCTTCAGGCACAATCTCCAATCTGAGATCTCTAAATTGGGCACACAAGTCATCGGGCAATTCTCCCTTGGTAAGGCCATTCACCAAAACCTTACGGCTTAAAGCATCCGCTACAACATTTGCTTTACCGGGATGGTATTGCAAACTTAGGTCATAGTCCTTGATGAGCTCTAGCCATCTTCTTTGTCTCATATTAATTTCCTTCTGGGTGAAGATATACTTCAAACTCTTGTGATCTGTGAACACTTCACATCGCTTTCCTAAAAGATAGTGCCTCCATGTTTTGAGTGCATGGACAACAGAGGCTAACTCTAAATCATGAGTAGGGTAGTTCACTTCATGAGTTTTGAGTTGTCTCGAGGCATAAGCCACAACTTTTCCTTCCTGCATAAGTACTGCACCTAAACCATGATGAGATGCATCACAATATACTTGGAAATCTTTTTCCAAGTCTGGCAAACACAAGACTGGTGCTGTCACAAGTCTCTTCTTCAATTCCTGAAAACTGAGTTCACAACCTTCAGTCCAAGCAAATTTCTTGTCCTTCTTTAGCAATTCAGTCATAGGCTTAGCTACCTTGGAGAAATTCTCAATGAACCTTCTGTAGTAACCTGCTAAGCCAAGGAAACTACGAACTTCTTTCACTGACTTGGGAGATTCCCATCCAGTTACAGCTGAAACTTTAGCAGGATCAACTGCTACACCATCCTTTGTCATAACATGTCCAAGAAATCCAACTTCATTCAACCAGAATTCACACTTGCTGAATTTGGCATAGAGTTTATGCTCTCTAAGCTTCTCAAGTATCAAACGCAAATGTCCTTCATGCTCTTCTTTGCTCTTGGAGTAGATTAAAATGTCATCGATGAAAACGACAACAAACTTATCAAGGAATTCCATGAACACCTTGTTCATCATATTCATAAAGTATGCTGGAGCATTGGTCAAACCAAATGGCATCACGGTATACTCATACAATCCATACCTTGTAGTGAAAGTTGTTTTAGGTATATCTTGTTCCCTTATCTTGAGTTGAAAATAGCCTGACCGGAGATCAATCTTTGAGAACACACAGGCTTCTTCTAACTGATGAAACAAGTCATTAATTCTAGGCAAAGGGTATTTGTTCTTAATAGTTACCTCATTGAGTGAACGGTAATCTATGCATAACCTTTGACTTCTATCTTTCTTCTCCACAAACAAAACTGGGGCTCCCCAAGACGAAGAACTTGGTTGAATAAATCCTTTCTGCAACTGTTCTCCAAGTTGTTTCTCGAGTTCTTTCAATTCATCTACTGACATCTTGTATGGTCTCTTTGCTATTGGTCCAGATCCTGGTAGCAAATCAATAAGAAACTCCACATCTCTATCTGGTGGCATTCCTGGCAATTCTTCCGGAAACACATCCGGATATTCACTCACAATTGGCACACTATCTATGCTAACCCCCTTAAGAGAATTTAGCATACTCCTTATTGCTTCAAAGTTGGTCTTGAATCTGATCCTTTTATTTTCTAGAGTTGTGAGTGAGACAGTATGGTTGGTACAATCTATCACTCCCTTGTGCTTAGTCATCCAGTCCATTCCCAAAATGACATCCAATCCTTGGGAGTTTAGAATTATCAAGTTAACGGGAAACTTATACTTCCCAAACTCTATGACTAGATCATGACATCCTGAATTCACTATCATTTCTCCGCCAGGAGAACTTACTTTTATAGGACACCCAATAGTTTCTACCGGTAGTTCATTTCTTTCAACAAATGCTCTTGATATGAATGAATGAGATGCACCAGTATCAAAGAGAACAAATCCTGGAACAGAATTGAGTTTGAACTTACCAGCAACAACATCAGGCTCCTCATAGATTTCTTCCACATTGATGTGGTTTACTTGTCCCTTCTGAAAAGGGTTGGGCTTGTTGGGTCCTTCAACTTTCTTTTCCGGGCACTCATTTGCATAGTGCCCCATCTTCTTGCACTTGAAACATTCAACCTGACTAATGTCCTTCTTGACAGGTTGGCTTCCACTGCCACTTCCACTGTGGTGGCTCTTATATCCACCCTTGTGGTTCTTATACTTGTCATTGTCATGATTACGGTGATGCTTGTTGTCATGACGGTTGTGGTTGTGGTGCTTGTTGAATTTCCCATGCTTGTGGGATCCTGAGCTCCCACTATCATCATAATGGGAACGCTTGTGAGACGATCCCGAGCTGTGCTTGTCTGAGTGCTTCCTCTTCCTGATTTCAACTTGCTTCATTTTGTTCTCCAAAATAGCAGCCTTGTCGCAGAGAGACTGGTAAGTGGGAACATAGGCCACTGCCAACTGTAGATTCAGCTCATCATTCAACCCTTCGAGGAACTTTTCTTTCCTCTTAGCATTAGTGTCAACTTCATCCGGTGCATATCGCGCCAGATTGTTGAACTCCTCAATATATTCAGCCACGCTGCGGTGGCGCTTCTTCAAGTTATGAAACTCTTTCTTCTTCAGACTCATCACTCCGGATGAGATATGAGCAGTACGAAAGCCATCCTCAAAGATAGCCCATGTCACATCTTCTATGGGAGTGGTGATCTGGAAGTTATCCCACCAAGTAGAGGCTGGTCCTTCAAGCAAATGTCTTTGCAAATCGACCTTTTACGCATCAAGATGCATTACGCTACCAAGTCCTTGTTCACAGAGCGTAGCCAATCATTGGCCACCATGGGATCAGTTGTTCCTGAGAACTTTGCTGGCCTCAATCTCAAGAACCTGGTAAGCATGTCAAAACCCAATGGATTGTTGTTGTTGTTGTTGTTATTATTATTGTTGCTATTGTTGCTATTGTTGTTGTTGTTGTTGTTGTTGTTGTTGTTTTGGTTCTGGATGAATGTCGTCATCATTTGCATTAGCTGAGTCTGAGCTGTCATCATTTGCTGCATTTCTGGAGTGATGTTGTTGTTGGGGTTGGGATTGGCACGACGAGGAGGCATCTGTGGTTTGTTCAATAGAAATAAGAATGAGATACCCATAGATGCTTTCATGCACAATACATCACATAAACAATCACAGAGCATGCAATCATAAGGATAAAGGTTCAACAACAAGATACCAAGCTCGCAAAGTAAAACACACACAAATAACAAGCCATCCACATGTTGGATGGTCAAATAACAAGTTCCCAACAACAAGTACGATAATAAATGATAAATGAGTAGTCAAATCTACTCCTCGGAATCAACCTCCTCCTCGACAAAGGTAAGACCTGCATTCTCCATTGCGGTCTTGTATTCCTCGACATTGGCGGTCAAGGTCTCTATCTTGGCTTTGAGAGCCCTCTTCGGGGAACGAAGCCTCTCAATCATTGTCTGCTGATGCTCGAGCTCGAAGTCCTTGGCCTGCAGTTCTTCAGTCATGTCCCGGATCTTCTTGTTCCTATCCTAGACTCGCTTCTCCTGACTCTTGAACTTTCTGTCCTGGCTCTCAAACTTCGTCTCCATCTCCTTGACTATCTCATCTTGCTCCGCGAAGAGCTTGTCCTTCTCACGAAGCTGCACCTGGAGTTCGTCATTGTTGAGCATGACGTTGGTCCTGTCGGTGTCCACGTGCCTAATGAGAGCCTCTAAGTCCTGGAGGTATAGACGAATCGGCTCTGTTGTGTCCCTCGAATCGTCCTTGAAGTCGATGGCCTCTCCATCCTCATCACGTCTACCAAAGACGTGGAAATGAGTACCTCCAACCTATCTAGAGTGTCTCCCTAGTAGACGTCCTATCAGATCCTGCATGACTACCTCAAGGCCTCTCTCCTTGTCATCATGCATGAGCTTGAAGATGATGGCCTCCGTGGTAGGCTCTGTTTGACGTCCGGGCTGATTGACCTTGAAGCCCCAAAGGTCTTTCCTCTCAAACTTGGTGAGGGGAAGCACCATGATGGTAGGAAGAGGGAGATTGAGCAAAGTAGTAAGCTCAATAATACGAGGACCAAAGCGAGTTCCCTGGAACTCCTCAACAATGCTGATGGTAACATTAGGCATCTATTTATAAGATAGACAAAGTTAGAACAACACAATCTAAGATAAAACACAAGGCAAAGCATCACATACATATCCTTGGAAATCAAAACACACAATCATGGCATACATGGTTCCATTACAACAATCAAGGCTCAACTTATTTTTAAAGCAACATTTGGAAAATAGGGTGATAGGTTGTAGTCCAACTAACGAAGTACACTTACATTCCTATCTCACTAGATATGTTGGCTAGCACAATGTTTCTAGAAGCAATCAGTCTATCTTGCTCACATGACTCCATCACTAAGTCTATAAAGTCTCCTCTTAGGGTTTGGTTGGTAGCCTCCAACTCTTGGGTATGTTTCTTCTCTTCTTTTAGGTCATTTTGGAGGTTGAGCATTGTGCACTTGACTCTATCACCAAGTTCTTTGATGGTCTTCCAAGCTACATCCCTTGCTGATTCAAAGAATGTAGTGTGCACCACTGAATTGGTGAACATGCAGAATCCTGATTCCTTGTGGTTGTCTTCCTTGTTTTTATACAAGTGAAGTTGCACCCACCAGTATTCAACTCCTTCATCCATCACAGGAAAACCTTTGTACACAGCTGCACCTTGTATCTCTAATGCAACCATGAGGTCCTTGAGAGCCTTGGGGAATTCTGTCTCACACTCCAAAGTCATTGTCATGAGTGGTCCTTTTCTTACGGCTTCGTTGATGGAGTTCATCTACAAATAGAGATGAGAAAGAAGATTAGAAAAGTTTACGAGAAGAATAGACAAGTGTAGAAGTTGCTGAATTTTTTTCCTTAGTGGTTTCCAATCCTAGGGTCATAATCCTACAGGCAACACAGTGCTCTGATACCATCTGTAAGATCCCTCCTTTATAAAGGAAAAGGATCCCTGTGATTTCAATGCTAGTCTCTGGATCAATGCTAGCATCCACAGTTTAAGATGAAGTACACAGATACAAAGGTCATTATTACAGCCATTCCAGAGATAAACATAGTCTTTACAACTCCAAGGCCACAGGCCTAATACAAGAGTTTGAATAAGTAAACAAATAAAAGTCTTCATCTTCATGTGCCACAGGCAAACATGTTGAGTGTAGACTCATGACTCCTAATCCTCATCAGAGTACCCTGCAACATCACAAGTTACAACCACAGTGGGTCAATACATTGGAATAGTATTGGTAAGTGATATCTTAGTATAATTTAGGTGGACTAGATACTATATGCAATTTGGCTAAGTGTAGCTTGGCTTGCTTTGCTCAAAATAGGTTTTGCCTATTAGTTGAAAACACTAAGTTTTTCTTTGTCAAAACTTTTCCCAAGGAACCACCAATAGACATTGAGGTCCTTCACCCTTGTTCACCCACAAGTTTTTACTTAGAAATTGGGATGAGGAGATTCTTGATAGCTTCCATGTCTTGATGCTCAAGTTGTCCATTACCATGGACTTGGCTAAGTACTTAGATTCTTCCATCTGTAGAGGTGGTACACTTTCCCCACAAGCCTTGATTTTCACCAAGACAGGACCTTTCAGAAGCCTTTCCTTAGACCAAATGGACGCGTTCCAACCTATCATCCCACTACCACCAACTGTCCAAATGGCTAAGTTCTAGCAACCTATGTGATCCTGGCAGAGCCCATATTGCCAAGTGGTTGCACTAGAAGCTTCTTAACATTTGGCCTCTAAAATCTCTTTGTTCCTGGGTGGCTTTCCACAAGTGAGATACACAAGGTAAACCATAGAGATGGGCCTTGTGTAACCACTCAACATAAACCAATCCTTCCATTCCACCTAGGTGTTTCATTAACTTAGTTGTTTTATTAGGCAAAACACAAGTCCAAAGACTTAGAAACATTTTAACATAGCATGTATATTTCACCACCCTTGGTTGCTACTAGCTAGGCTAAGCATGGCATAGATATCATCTTAACTTAGAAATTTCTTAGAAATACTACAACTACTAGGATTTCCCAACATGGCATATAAGCAAAATATAGCATGCAAGTCTAATAAAATATTTCTAATGCTTAGTAGAAAACATAGGAATGAAATTATCATGAAGCACCACTTGCCTTGGTAGTTTGGAGAGTAGCTACACTCCTCACAATCACAATCACTAGCACCAAAATCTACACAAAGAATTGTAGCAACAAATCACATACAAAACATATACAATAAAAAATATATGCATGCATGCAAAATGATATGTGATGATTTTTAAAACTCCACCAAGCAAGTGTACAGTACTGGTTCATAAACAAGTTAAAAACTTGCCAAACAACATTTATTTAAACCCTAAAACATTTCCTAAACAATTCATATACTCAAATTAGCCCTACACAAGTTTCTGCAAATAAAACCATTTTAACAGAAGCAAAACATTAAACACATTGCATATATAGAAAGGGCTTGTTCTCCTGATTCCATTGATATAATTTTTTTCAAATTCTAACGTTGGGATCAAAAGTTATAGCTAAAACAAATTCAAACATCTAATAGATTTAAAACCTGATTTTAAATCTAAATTCCAGCCACGCGGCGTGTTTCTATTGGCTGATACCAATTCGGGCGGATCACGCTTACGAGACGCAAGATCTAAGTGACGATGCATGGCTCAGATTAAAACATAACGTTTCGCCCTCTAATCTAATCCTAGCCTCTGGATCTGGATCAAACAATCCTAGATGCTCTGACCAAAGATGAGCGGCGTAATGGCTGCTGGCGGCGGCGATGGCTCTGCCGGTGATGGATCGGCGATTCTAGCGAGGGCTGGGGACAGTGGGGTGGCTTACCAGCGTCGCAAGGTCGCGAGGAAGCTCGAGGTGTTGCTGGCGTGGACAGGGGCGCGTTGATGTGGCCGTAGGAGCTCGTCGGAGTTGAGCGTAGCGTCGGGTGCTCGGTGACGAAGACGTTGGCGACGCTCTGGATCTCCCTGGCACGAACTAGTGGTATCAGGTGGTGCGCAAGGTTATAGTGAACACTACTGAGTCAAAGAGAAGTCGAGGGGCGGTCAGGTTTTACCTCAATCGCTCGTCGGAGTCGAGCGACGATTCTGTCGTTTGCGGGCACGAACGATGACGACAACCTGGGCCATGAGAAAGCAAACAAAAGGCATCAGTGGATGCGCAAGGTCACGCTGGTTTGAACTAGAGACAGGGGGCGGTCGGAGCTCACCGTGATTAGTCGCCGGAGTGTTTCTGTCTGCGGCGAGGCAATGGCAATTACTGGCAGCCTGGGGGCGCTTCGGGTTGGCTTTGTTGGGGGAAATGGCCATGAGGGAGAGAGGTTTAAGTAGCCAGAAGGGGCGAGGGAATCACGCTGCAGATCAATGCCCATTAAGCGCGGAATCAACACGGCGTTTCTGGAGGAAACAATGAGGCGACGGGTCTGCGGGGTGGAGAAGAAGGAGCTGACGTGGCTCGGGCCCAGTGGCAGTGGCAGCGGGGCAGAGCGGGTGCAGGTGAGAGAGGGAGAAGGGGAAAACGACCCGGGTGGGCTTAGTGGGCTGCTTTCTCAGTTGGGCCAAAAGACTGGCGCTGGCCCTTTTCTATTTCCTTTCTCCTTTTCTATTTCTGTTTTGGTTTTCTAAAATGATTTTCAAATCCAAATCAAATGAGTTTGAATTCAAATCTCCTCTAGGTTTTTATACTGCAACCCTTGCACTCAAATGTGTGCCAAACACCACTGTCCATTCCAAACACTTTGATCAATTAAAAGTAAAAATGAAACCAAGCCTTTATGATATATATTCAGTAGGCATAATATTGGTTTTATTACTCATTTTGTTTTGAAACTTGTTCAAACTTTTTAAAGTGCCCAAGTTTGAATTTCAAACCTTACTGAACCAAAACAAGTATTCTTCCCCTTGGAAGATAGCATTAAGGCTAGAGCAAACTTACATGAAATATTAAGCACAAAAGCTTCTGTTTTGAAATGTTTTGTTTGAAATGAAATTCATGTGATCATGGATGCATGGATGATATGCATGAGGTTGAAACATGTTTTTAGGGATGTTACACGCCTCGCCACTAAGGCTTGCACCTTCTCCGACTGATTCTACGGTGCAGAACCTCGTCCGAGTCGAGGCTCCCACTGTTGAGGCTCATGCTTCTCAGTGTCAGTCAGACCCGGTGGCGCACCTGGCAAAGGAGACTCGGCCCAGCACCCCTGGTGCTGGTCAGGAACAACTTCCTGATCTTGGTGCCAGCGATGCTGGCACCGAGAAAACCTCCGCCACTAGTTCCTCTGGCATCAGCCCTCAAGCTGGTGCACATGAACAACTTCCTGATCTTGGCGCTAGCAAAACTGCTGAGCCCAGTCAGTCGGCCCCCCTTACTTCTCCGAACAAATCCGCTCACTCTCCTCTTCTGTCAAAGAGCCAGACCTGGCCTACAGCCCCTGGTCTGGCTCGCACTTCATCCGGCAAGACCACCTCCACCAAACAAGCAACTCTGGTTTGTGCTCCGGGTACCGCTCCTCAAATACGGCCCCCAACATTAGCAACGATGATTGTGTCAATGGCTAAGCCGAGCGGGTTTGCGGCTGCCGGGTCAAGTGATGTCTCCAAAGCTATTGCCCTTCACACTAGTGCTGCTGCCACCCACGCCAATGTGGGAACTACCCGGAAAATGGGGAAAGTTCTCACTCGGACGCTCAGCGGGAATGGCCTTGGTTCGGCTGAACCTTATGCTCTGGCGTGGAATGCAGCTGGTGAGCAAGAGGTCAGTACCCGTGCCGGCAAGAAGCTGATACTGGGCCCCAAGGCCATCTCTAATATGACCCAGCAAGCCATCACCTTAATGGCCCGCGCGGATGAAGTGAATGAGGTAAATAAACTTCCTACTCTTTTATGTTGATGAGTATTTACGTTATACATATCACCTAGTCCCCGAGGTTACTGCCAAGTGAGGAGCTTACTCAGCTGTAAGCTCTTAAGCAATAACTTAGTTTTTATTTCCTTATGCCAAACTCGCATGTTAGACTTTCGATCCCTAGTCCCCGAGGTTACTGCCGAATGAGAAACTTATTCGGCTATAAACTCTAAGATAGGAGTCATTCTTTATCCGGCTGTGCGCTTGAGTTTTCCATTTATTTACTGTCCTTTTCCTTTGTGCAGCTTACGCACAATGAGCACACCAAGGTGCATAAGGCTCTCCTCCTAGAGCATCGCAAGCTCGAACTTGCTTATGAGAAGCTACAAATCAACACCCAAGGCCAAGGTAATCTTCTTACTCGACAGATCTTCATTCGGTGTACCTTACTTTGCTTCATTTTCTTAGTCTTTTCTTGTTCTTTTCCCACAGCTTCTGCCCAGTCCACCATCGAGGCACTCCACTCACAGATCCGCGAGACAGAGAGTAAGTTTTTTTTGCCTTCCTCGCACTGTTTTGTATTCATTCCATTCTCTTGCCTTATTATCTTGGTGGGTCAAGATATTTCTGTTGCTACTGACGAGTAATCCGTTTCGAATAAGCAGAGAAGCACCAAGCCGAACTCCAGAAGGAGCGAGACGAGGTGACTCGGCTGAAAAAGCCGATGGCCGAGATGGAGCAGAAACACTTAGCCGAGGTGAAGGGGTTGAAGGAAGAGCTTGCCGAGAAAGATGGCCAACATGCCGCCAGCGCCAAGAAAACTAGGGAGCTTCTCAAGGAGGCCGAGTCGGTGGTGGAGTCGGCGAACATGGATCTGGACGCACTCCAAGCCAAGGACAAGGCTTGGCAAACCAAACTCGACACCATCAACTCTTTTCTCGGTAGCGAGTTCTTACTCTTTTTTGCACTGTGCTTTCTGTTCTTGATTTGGGCATCTCCTTTGTTACTTTGCTAATATTCTCTTTCCCTTACATAGAACTTTCCCGAGGCCAATATGTTTGCCCTTCGGGCCATGAAGAAAGTGAGAGCCGAGTCTGGTGCTCCAGCTAATGGTGAGGTGAGTAACGACGAGCATCTCGAAGCACTGTGGGAGCGCGTCAAGGCCTTCAAGTCCCGCGGCGTGTACTTGCTCAAATCAGCTATTCATGTGTTCCGCATGCTCTGGCCGGATGAAGATGCACCTGCACTCGTCGAGCCCCTTGCCGAGAAGCTCCTTCAGACCGAGGACAAGTTGGATCAGTGGCGAGAGTTGGCCGGCCGAGCTGCACCAGATAAGGCCCTTTCCTTCGTGCTCTCCTGGTACAAGGACATCAATCTTGATGTGCTTGCACGCATAAGGGGGGACGGGAAGTGGCTGAATGATCTTGAGTTGATCAAGAGACGCTAGAAGCGAGCCTACGCCATGATTGAGTACACCATGGTACACGCTTGGTGCGATGGGCCCAGCTTCCTCGATCTTGGCGACCCACTTGCCAAAGTTGCTAACAAGGAGGGTGATGACAGTGAGGCCACCGAGTCAGACGACCCTAAAGACCCTGCTACCGATGCCCCTAACTCGGCACATGCTCCAAGCAATGCTCCTAGCTCCAAGACTGCTCCTCTGAGTCCTGCTGCTTCTTAGACTGGATAAGACAAATACTTGAAGTTTGATGAGATCCCCGGTATGCCGGGTACAAATGTAATATACATTGCACTTATATTTTGGTTGTGTGCCTTCTGATAAGGCTTTAAATATTTCGTTATGTTCTGAGTGTGAATCATCCAAGGGCAAGTCCCCGAGTCTCATTTTGCTGTTTCCCCTTTCCTTGACTTTGGATCTTGTTTACCTTTTTTGGCGTTCGACATTAGAGTCTCAAAGTACTAAGGATATAGTTAGCTTGTATGAAACTTATATCACTTGGACAAGGATCATTCAACACACAATGCAATATAACCTGCAGTGGGTTAGGCAAAAGACATAGAGTCGACTCACGTTTCTCCTTATACTTATCCGGCGTTCGTGTTTACTCGACATGCATCCTTTCCTCTTCCTTGCCATGAAGCCGTGTTTTTGGACAACAGCATAGTCGAAGAGTTGATTTTTTCCGAGTAAACACTACTTGTTCCGAGATAAGGTTTGGGTGTCATGCCAGCCGACATAAAATAATTGAAAGAGAAAATATAAGGGGCAGTCCCCAAGTCGGGTTTTTCAAGTCATACCATTTTATTATCAGCACACAGTCGGCACAAATGTCCGACATATGAGAGTTCGAGTGATACATGCACTGCTTCCCCTAAGTGTAGAAGGGGCAAAGCAGTGCCACATTCCATGGCCTTTTGGTTTCATCACCTGATCTGTCCGCCTTGTTTTTTTGTGCTTCACGAGCATCTATGAGATAATATGAATCATTGTGCAATGCTTTGCTTACAATGAATGGACCTTCCCATGGGGGTGATAACTTAGGCATTCCAGCTGTGCGCTACACTAGCCTTAGCACCATATCCCCTTCTCGGAAAAAACGAGGTTGAACTTTCTGGCTATGGTAGCGTCGGAGATTTTGCTGATATATAGCGGATCTGGATAATGCCAATTCTCTTGCTTCTTCGAGTAAATCAACTCCATCTTCTCAGGCCTCTTTTACCTCGGCTTCCGAGTATTGCCTTACTCTTGGCGAGTCATACTCTATGTCGGCAGGCAAAATTGCTTCTTCCCCATACACGAGGAAAAATGGTTTATAGCCTGTTGACCGATTCAGAGTTATCCTTAGACTCCACAGCACTAAGGGTAGTTCCTCTATCCAACAACCAGGTGATCTCTGGAGTGGTTCCATCAAGCGGGGTTTTATCCCGGATAGAACTAAGCCGTTAGCTCGTTCAACTTGTCCATTTGATTCTGGATAAGCGACTGATGCTACATCGAGTCTTATTCGGTTTTTTCTGCAGAATCGAGCAAAAGCTCCTACAGCAAAATTTGTGCCATTATCTGTGATTACACTGTGTGGGTAACTATATCTTAGGATTATGTCCCTTAAGAATGTGACAGCAGTTTTACCATCCAATTTTTTGATGGATTTCACTTCTATCCATTTGGTGAACTTATCAGTCATTACCAATATATGAGTCATGCCTCCCCTTGCTGGCTTGAATGGTCCTACCATATCTAGACACCATACTGCAAATGGCCAAGTGATTGGTATAGTCTTTAATTCAGACGCTGGTAAGTGTGACTTGGATGCATAATGTTGGCAACCATTGCATTTTCCGACTAGCTCTTGTGCCTCTGCCAGTGCACTTGGCCAATAAAATCCATGTCAGAACGCCTTAGCCACTAATGCTCTTGATGATGCGTGGTGCCCACATTCTCCTTGGTGAATATCCAATAAAATTGCTTGGCCTTTCTCTGAACTGATACAACGCTGCATCACACTTGTTACACTTCTCTTGTACAGCTCCTTGTTGATTATGGTGTATGCTTTTGCTCTTCTTTCTGTTTGCCTTGCCAATATCTCATCATTCGGCAAAGTTCCATCCTTTAAGTAGTTGAATATTGGCTATGCCCATGTTGGTATTAGTGGTTCCGGGTCTGCTTCCCCATCAATTTCCATTCGCTCAGCCGACATATGTTCTGCCGACATGACCTGAGGAGTCCCCGAGTGTGATTCGACAACCCCTAAAGTGAGAAGGTCAGTGCCCGAGTGACTCAAACCTGCCCCTGAGTCAATGTCCATTGGTGCAACGTCAGACTCTTGTATTGCCGGGATGAATATCGACTTGGACTCTGGCGAGGGCTTGATCGATGGTTTTCTGAGATGTTCCAATGCTATTACTTGTGGTATTGCTTGCCGAGACGAGCCTAACTTGGATAGTACATCCGCTGCCTCATTTTCTGCTCTTGGTATGTGATGGAATTCACACCCATCAAAGTATCCCGAAATTTGTTGCACATGGAAACGATATAGTGCCATGTTTGCATCCAATGCGTCCCAATGCCTAGACACTTGCTGAATCACCAAATCCGAATCGCCAAAGCACATGATCCTTTTGATGCCAATTTCTTTGGCCACTTTGATGTCGTGGACAAGTGCTTCATATTCGGCAACGTTATTGGAAGCAGCAAAATGGATCTGTAACACATACTTGAGTTGATCTCTCTTTGGTGATGTGAGCACTATCCCGGCGCCCAGACCCATTTTCGTCTTGGAACCGTCAAAATGCATTTTCCAGTAATTCGGGTCTGGCAGTGGTGGTTCGTATTGCATTTCCATCCAATCTACGAAGAAATCTGCAACAGCCTGAGACTTAATTGCATCTCGCCTGTCATACTATGGAGTATATGGTGCTAGCTCTATGGCCCACTTTGTGACTCGGCCACTGGCATCTTTGCTGCCTAATATATTCGAGATAGGCGCCTCACATATTACCCGGATTGGGTGTTCTTGAAAACAATGCTTCAGCTTCTTTGCTGCCATATATACCCCATATGTCATTTTCTAATAATGAGGGTAATTCTGATTTGATACAGAGAGCACTTCGCTCAAGTAATAGACTGGCCTTTGGACTGATTTGCCCCCTTCTTCACATTCAACCGCTATTACTGCACTTACAACTCTGTTGGTTGCGACGACATAGAGCAACATTGGCTCTTTGGACAATGGTGATGCTAATATTGGTGTTGTTGCCAACATTTTCTTTAATTCATGGAAAGCAATATCAGCTTGCTGTGTCCATGTGAATTTGTCTGATTTTTTCATCAGTTGATATAGTGGTAGGGATTTTTCACCTAGACAACTAATAAATCTGCTCAACGATGCCAGACATCCTGTGAACTTCTGGACATCGTTGAGGGTTTTTGGCAATTCCATTCTTTCGATGGCCCTGATCTTTATCGGGTTAGCCTCAATTCCTTGGCTGGATACAAGGAATCCGAGTAATTTGCCAGCCGGGACGCCGAATGTGCATTTTTCCGCGTTAAGTTTCATCCGGAATCTTCTTAAGTTTGCGAATGTTTGACGCGGGTTCTCAATTAGAGTATGACTTTGCTTGGTTTTTATCACCACGTCATCGACGTATACTTGAACATTTTTGTCCAATTTATCTTGCAAGCATTTTTGCATGCATCTTTGATATGTTGCACCTGCATTTCTCAGTCCAAATGGCATGGTACGATAGCAATAAGCCCCATACGGGGTGATAAAACTTGTCTTTATTTGATCATTCAGATTCAGTGGTATCTGATGGAACCCAGAATACGCGTCCACAAAAGACAACAACTCACACCCTGTAGTAGAATCTATGACTTGGTCGATCTGTGGCAGGGAAAATGGATCTTTTGGACGCGCCTTATTGAGGTTCGTGTAATCAATACACATGCGCCGTACCACTGCCACGTTCGGGTCATCCTTTTTCTTATCGACCAAGACTGGATTTGATAACCAATCCGGGTGTGGTACTGTTGGAATTATGCCCTAGAGGCAATAATAAAGATGTTATTATTATAATTCTTGTTCATAATAAAGTTTATATTCCATGCTAGAATTGTATTAAGCGGAAACTTTGATACTTGTGTGGTTTATGAACAACACTGTGTCCCTAGTACGCCTCTATGGACTAGCTCATTGATTAATGATGGTTAAGGTTTCCTAACCATAGACATGACTTGTCGATTAATAATGAGATCATGTCATTAGGAGAATGATATGATGGACAAACCCAAATTAAGAAGAGCAATTAGATCGTGTCATCGTGTTCATCTTTGCGAAGCTTTTTCTTATGTCAAATATTGTATTCCTTAGACCATGAGATAATACAACTCCCTGGTATCGGAAGAAAGCTTTGAGGTCATCAAACGTCATCCTATGTGAGGGTGATCATAAAGGTGTCTCTCAGGTGATCGGAAAGTACTTGTTGGGTTGTATGTATCGAGATGGAATTTGTCCCTCCCGAGTCGGAGAGATATACTTCAGGCCCACTCGGTAATCGATATCAACACCGCTTGCAAGCACGTGGTCAAGGAGTTAATCACAAAGTGATATCGGATTACGGTACGAGTAAAGTACTTGCTGTGAACGAGATTGAACTAGGTATGCTGATAGCAACGATCGAATCTCGGGCAAGTAAAATATCGCGTGACGAAGGGAATACATATATGGGATTAATTGAATCCTAGCATCGTGGTTCATCCGATATGATCATCAATGAATGTGTGGGAGTCAATATGGGTTTCCAGATCCCGCTGTTGATTATTGATAGAAGATCATGTCTGCATATTCTCGAACCCATAGGGTCACACACTTAACGTGCATCGATGCTAGGATAGAATGGATAATTGGTTTATGAGTTTTTGTTCGGAGTCTTGGATGAGATCCAGGACGTCACGAGAGGTTCCGGAATGGTCCGGAGAATAAGATTCATATAAAGGAAAGCAGTTTTTGGATTTCGGAATAGTTTCAGAGTTTATCGGTATTGTACCGGAAGGTTCTAGAAGCTTACGGAGTGGGACCAACGTGGGCCCACTTGTCGGAGGCCTACATGGGACTAAGGGGGAGTGCCTTGGCCGCTTTGGGCCAGGGGCACAAGGCCCCATAGGCCCAGCCGGCCAGCCCTAGGGGAAACCCTAGGGGAGATCTTCTAGAAGGAGGGGGAAACTTGCCCCCCACTCCACCCTTGGGGCCGTCGCCCTAGGGCTTGGAGGAGGGGCCGGCCAGCCCCCTATATAAGGAGGGCAGGGCGCAGCCTCCCCCCTACACCTCCTCAACCCTAGCCGCCAACTGCTGCCCTCCTCCTCTCTCTCTCGACTGCGCGTAGGCGAAACCCTGCTGCAGAAATTCTCCACCATAAGCTCCACGCCGTCGTGCTGCAGATCCAATCTATCTCTCGACCCCACTTGCTGGACCAAGGAAGGAGGAGACGTTGCGGCACCGTACGTGTGCATCTCTCAGAGGCGCCGCCACTTGCGGCGTAGGATCGGATCGGATCGGATCGCGAGGAGGAGACGGCTAGTACGACTACATCAACCATGTTCTGTTGAACGTTTCTGCTGTGCGATTTCTTCAAGGGTATGAAGATCTCATCTATCTCTCTCATTGATTGCATCTCCTAGATTAGATCTTGGCTTTCTTGTTCGCATTCGTAGAATTTTTTTAATTTACTATGCTGCGAAAACCCTTCAGTGGTATCAGAGCGAGATCTATGCGTAGATGTGTTTCACGAGTAGAACGCAACATGATTGTTGCGGGCGTTAATGTTTTCTATTGCAAGCCTCTTGTTGTGTATTTATTATGGCGCGACATAGTGAGATCGAAGCGGTCCAGGCCAACTTTACGCGACCTCGTTCGCGAGAGCGGCTCCGCACTTGACGTGTGGCTTGTTCCACACATGCGGCTGGTGGATGCCAGTTTCTCTCACTACAGTATTCATGGGATTTACACCGGATGTTAGTAACCATAATATCACCATTGTGGCTTTCCGTAGGTAAGAATCGT
Source organism: Avena insularis (assembly GCA_023614405.1). Lineage (NCBI taxonomy): Eukaryota > Viridiplantae > Streptophyta > Magnoliopsida > Poales > Poaceae > Avena > Avena insularis. The sequence goes on along the minus strand of CM042687.1, from coordinate 324,871,296 downwards.
TCTTAGCTTGTTACTCCCATAAGCCATGTAAAACATGCAACAACAAAGTAGAGGCGTCTAACTTGTTTTTGCAGGGAGTGTTTTGTGATATGGTATGGCCCAAGACATGATGTGTATGATGTATGCAATGATCATGTTTTGTAATATTTCACGACTTGCATGTCGATGAGTACACAACCGGCAGGAGCCATATGGTTGTCTTTATAATTGTGTATGACCTGTGTGTCAATTTCTTATATGCCATGTAATAGCTTTACTTTATCGCTAAGTAGTTAGCAATAGTTTTAGTTGCTATTCGTGGTGGAGGCAATCATGGTGGAGTGATGGAGATCATGCTGGCGTGCACAAGATGGAGATCATTGCCTGGAGATTGGCTATACCATGTCACATAAAATTATATGCATGTGATGTTTATCCTTTTATGTATCTTATTATGCTTAGATCGCGACGGTAGCATTATAAGATGATTCCTCACTTAAAGATCAAGATACAAATTGTGTTCTCCCCATGTATGCACCATTGCGAAAGTTCGTCATGTTCAAGCACCTCGTGATGATTGGGTGCTATAAACTCTACGTTCACATACAACGGGTGCAAGCCAGTTTTGCACACGCAGAAATACTTGAGTTTGACTTGACGAGCCTAGCATGTACAGACATGGCCTCGGAACACACGAACCGAAAGGTTAAACATGAGTCATATGAATGATATGATCGACACTTTGTTGTCCCCCATTGAAACAACATCTCTTCTCGTGAAGATCAGATTACGTGTGGTGAATTTGGATCATGTTCACTAAACAACTTGAGGGATGTTGAATTTAGTGGGAGTTCATCTAGTAATTTGATTAAGTTGAACTAGTTATCACGAACATAGGCTAAATTGTATTTGCAAATTTTGTAGATCAAATGGCTAAGTCCAACTTCAACTTCAATGTTTTTGTTGAGAAAGAAAAGCTTAAGAACAATGGGTCTAACTTCACCAACTGGTTCTGCAATCTGAGAATCATTCTCGCTAGGAGACAAAAAGACTATGTACTAGAGAAAGCGATAGGTGACGCCCCTGCTATTGATGCGCCGGCTGATGAAAAAGCTGTTTATCAGTCACGCAATGATGATTATGGAGTGATTAAGAGTACCATGTTGTTTGCTATGGAACCGGACCTTCAAAATAGTTTTGAGGAGTTCGCCGGGCCCTTTGAGATACTTGAGGAACTGAAAACCATGTTTCAGACTCAGGCCCATTCTGAGAGATATGAGATCTCTAAGAAGTTTTTTAACTGCAAGATGGAGGAAGGGAGTTCCATTAGTGAGCACGCCATTAAGATGTCGGGCTACACTAAACGTCTTGAGCAACTGGACTGCAAGATTCCAGAAGAGCTCAAGATTGACAGAGTTCTGCAATCACTCCCTCCTAGCTACAAAGGTTTTGTAGTTACTCACAATCAAATTGGTTCCAATCGACGATCATCGAGCTCTTCGCTAAGATGAAAGCTGCGGAGGTGGACATCAAGAAAGATAATCATGTGTTGATGGTCAACAAGACCCCTAGCTTTAAGAAAGGTAAGGGTGCAAAGAAATCCTTCAAGAAAGGCAGCGGCAAGCGCGTTGCCCCTGCTGAGAAGAAGCTCAAGTCCGACCTAAGCCGGAATCGAGTGCTTCTATTGCAATGACAAGGGTCACTGGAAGCGCAACTGTCCGAAGTACTTAGCGGACAAGAAGGCTGGCACCATTAAAGGTATATTTGATATACATGTTATTGATGTTTACCTTACTAGCGCTCGTTGTAGTGCCTAGGTATTTGATACTGGTTCAGTTGCTAATATTTGTAACTCGAAACAGGAGCTACGGAATAGACGACGGCTAGCAAGGGATGAGGTGACGATGCGCATTGGCAATGGATCAAAAGTTGATGTGATGGCCGTCGGCACGCTCTCCTTAGTTTTACCTCCGGGATTAGTTTTAAACCTTAATAAGTGTTATTATGTGCCTGCGTTGAGCATGAACATTATATCTGGATCATGTTTATTGCAAGATGGTTATTCATTTAAATCGGAGAATAATGGTTATTCTATTTATATGAATAATATCTTTTATGGTCATGCACCTGTTGTGAATGGTTTATTTCTTCTGAATCTCGAAAGCAATGAAACACACATCCATAACATTGAGGCTATGAGATGCAAAGTAGATAGTGATAATTCAACTTATTTGTGGCACTGCCGTCTAGGTCATATTGGTGTAAAACGCATGAAGAAACTCCATTCTGATGGAATTTTGGAGTCTCTTGATTTTGAATCATTTGACACGTGCGAACCGTGCCTCATGGGCAAGATGATCAAAATCCCGTTCTCCGGTATGATGGAGCGAGCAACGGACTTATTGGAAATCATACATACTGATGTATGCGGACCAATGAGTGTTTCGACGCGCGGTGGATATCGCTATTTTCTCACTTTTACCGATGACTTAAGTAGATATGGGTATATCTATTTAATGAAACATAAATCTGAAACATTTGAAAAGTTCAAGGAATTTCTGAACGAAGTGGAAAACCATCGTAACAGTAAAATTAAATTTCTACGATCCGATCGTGGAGGTGAATATTTGAGTTATGAGTTTCTCACACATCTTAAAGCAAGCGGAATCCTTTCGCAACTCATGCCACTCGGAACACCACAGCGCAATGGTGTGTCTGAACGCCGGAAACAAACTCTATTAGATATGGTGCGATCAATGATGTCTCTTACAGATTTGCCGTTATCATTTTGGGGTTATGCATTAGAAACCGCTGCATTCACTTTAAATAGGGCACCATCTAAATCTGTTGAGACGACACCGTATGAACTATGGTTTGGTGCTAAACCTAAGTTGTCGTTTCTTAAAGTTTGGGGATGCGAAGCTTACGTCAAGAAGTTGATGCCGGACAAGCTCGAACCCAAAGCAGAGAAATGTGTCTTCATAGGATACCCTAAGGAAACGATTGGGTATACCTTCTACCACAGATCTGAAGGCAAAGTGTTTGTTGCAAAGAACGGATCCTTTCTTGAGAAGGAGTTTCTCTCGAAAGAAGTGAGTGGGAGGAAGGTAGAGCTAGACGAGGTTATTGAACCTTCTCTCGAGTTGGAGAGTAGCGCAGCACCTGAAATTGTTCCAGTGCCGTCTGCACCAACAAGAGAGGAAGCTAATGTCGAGGATCATGAAACTTCGAACGATGCTACTACTGAACTTCGCAGGTCGACAAGGTCACGTGCCACTCCTGAATAGTACGGCAACCCTGTCTTAACCGTCTTGTTGGTAGACAACAGTGAACCTGCGAACTATGAGGAAGCAATGATGAGCCCAGACTCTGAGAAATGGCTAGAGGCCATGAAATCCGAATTGGGGTCCATGAGCGAAAACCAAGTATGGACTTTGGTGGACCCTCCTAGCGACCGTAAGGCCGTTGAGTGCAAATGGATTTTCAAGAAGAAAACGGACGCGGATGGTAATGTTACTGTCTATAAAGCATGGCATGTTGCAAAAGGGTTTCGGAAAGTTCAAGGTGTTGACTATGATGAGACTTTCTCTCCCGTAGCGATGTTTAAGTCCATTCGGATTTTATTAGCAATTGCTGCATTTCATGATTATGAAATATGGCAGATGGATGTCAAGACTGTGTTCCTCAATGGCAACATTGATGAAGAGTTGTATATGATGCAGTTCAAGGTTTTGTCGATCCTAAGGATGCTAATAAGGTGTGCAAACTTCAGCGTTCCATTTATGGACTGAAGCAAGCATCTCGGAGTTGGAACCTTCGTTTTGATCAAGTGATCAAGAGTTTTGGATTTGTTCCAAATTGCTACGAAGCTTGTATCTACAAGAAAGTGAGTGGGAGATCAGTGACATTTTTAGTACTATATGTGGATGACATATTTATTATTGGAAATGACATTATATATTAGGCATCAAAATCTATAGAGATAGACAAAGACGCCTAATAGCTTTAAGCCAAAGTACATATCTAGACAAAGTTTTGAAAAGGTTCAGAATGGATAAAGCAAAGAAAGGTTCATTGCCCATGTTGTCAGGTAAGATATTGATCAAGGCTCAGTGTCCAGCTACGGTAAATGATAGAGACACTATGAGCAAAGTGCCATATGCCTCGGCCACAGGTTCTATCATGTATGCCATGCTGTGTACTAGACCGGATGTGTCCAATGCTCTTAGTTTGACGAGCAGATACCAAAGTGATCCAGGAGTGGAACACTGGACAGCCGTAAAGAACATCCTAAAGTATTTAAATAGGACTAAAGAAATGTTCTTGGTCTATGGAGGTGATGAGCAGCTCGTCGTAAAAGGTTACGTCGACGCTAGTTTTGATACCGACCTGGATAATTCTAAATCTCAGACAAGATACGTTTATATTTTGAATGGAGGAGCTGTGAGCTGGAGAAGTGTTGGAGACACGGAGATAAAACAAAAAATTTCCTCTACCGTGGTGATCCCAAGATCCAGCTGAGGTAGAAGGCCACGAGGTTTACCACTAGGCAGCGATGGCAGATTCGATGAAGCGCGTCGATTGATGCAATCTGATCCTCACGATCCGATCGTCCTGGTGCTGATCGCACATCACCTCTGCTAGTATCCACACGTATAAGGAGGAGCGCCGGCGGCGAACTGCAGGTTTGTAACGATGGTTGGACTGCTGTGGAGCTAGGGTTTCCAACACATGGAATGACCTAACCGAACACGATTAACCTTTCTAGGTTATGGTGCTCCACTATATATAGGGAGTGAACGTGGGCTCTGCTCGCGCAACCCATTCACTAAAGCCCATATAACACTAGTCACTGTGAGTCCAACTCACTAACTCAGTCCTAATCCGGTTTAGGTCCAACCCAACCAGATTACAGGTTCAGATCCAATCCGAACTTGCTCCCGCTCTTAAGTGTGTGACCCCGCAGGCTCATGGCTACTTGGACACGATTGGAGTCCGACTCTCAATAGATCAGTCGGTAGCGGCTCCTAGCAGAACGTGCCGACTCCCAAGTACCAAAGAGTCATGGCTATTTGCCTTTCCAATGCGACTTGCGTCCGAGTCCCTTTTGCCTCACGATATACCTTGTCAGACTATAGGCAAATAATTGTCATCCCTTATAGAAAGGATTGAGTGTGGTTATGGACCAAGTTTTACAAATTGGGAATAGTTTCAAAAACCCTTTTTCAAACTTTTGCAAATCAGATGCAAGCCTCTGATATTTTGCTCCCTAAGTTTGACCAAGCCTTTGCAAAGCAACCACTTGATTTTATGCCTATATTTGAGACTACTGCACCCTGCAAAAACCCAGAAAGATTTGAATTCAAAAAGAGTTTGAATTCATTTCAAAACCATTCCTGAAAATCAAAACAGAAAAAGAAAAGGAGTAAACAAAAGAAAAGGGCGGGCCGACGAGATTCTAGCCTGACAGAACTGGCCCAACTAGCCCACCCGGGCCATTCCTTTCCCTCTACGCGCATAGCCTCTTCCACCACAGCCGCGACCGGACCCACCTCCACTCTGCGCGTTTCGCTGACGAACGGGCCCTCTCCACGTCAGCGTCGTCTTCCCCAAATCCCGCGCACGAACTCCACCGCTGCCCGTTGCTGCACTGACTTCGCGAGGTAAATTGCATTGATGCAGCAAGCATTTCTTGTCGAGCCTCTGGCTATAAAATCCCCACACTCTCGCGACCATTTCCCCTCAAACAATTTCTCCTTCACGCCACCAGGCTGCCCACAACTCACACGGCGCCGCCGCTGTTCCGATGACCGCGCCGACGAATTCCGGTGAGCTCCGTGTTCCCCTCTGTCTATGACTCATGCTACCAAGTTCAGCAAGTCTTTGCGCACCTACTGACACTTCCCATTTGTCCTCGCATGATCCGTAGCTCCCGCAACGTCAACGACTGACCGCCACCGTTCTCTGCACAAACTCCGGCGACCTCTCCCCGTAAGTAGCCGCCGCCCCTTGCCCTCTAACTGTTACGCCTAGAATCCCCATCATCTTGCGCATCTAACAGTGCCTCCCTTTTGGCTTAGCGCGACGAGGAACCTCACCAACGTCGACGACTGACCGTGCCTGACGTGTTCGCAAACTCCGGCGAGGAATCTCCGACGACCCCGCGCGCCCCTTCGCAAACCAACGCCACCTTGAGCATCAGCATCTCCCTGTGGTTCTGGTAAGCATCTCCTTTCTTCCCCGGGCGACCTAGAACGATAGCACCGCCATCGATCGACTTGCGCCGCCGCTAGCGCCCGCTAAGCGTTCCGTTAGATGATTTTTAGTCGTTAGATCCAGATCCAGCGTGTAGGATTAGTCCACTTAGCGAAGAGGTATGGTTAGATCTGAACCATGCAACGTTAGTTAGATCCTGCGGCTCGCGAGCGTGATCCGGAGCGAATCGGTACACGCCAATAGAAACATTACGCGCGTCTAGGGTTAAAATCAAAACCAGTTTTGAAATCAGATTTTGAACCAAAATTGAAATAGCCATAACTTTTGATTCCCACGTTAGATTTTTGCAAATTTTATACTGTTGGAATCAGGGAGACAAACCCTTTCTGAATCTGCAATGTGTTTAGTGAAAAGTTTCTGTTAAAATGACTTTATTTGCAGTAACTTGTTTAGGGCTATTTTGAGTATAGAAATTGTTTGGAAATTTGTTTAAATGTAAATTAAACTTGGATTAGCAAGTTTTTGACTTGTTTATAGATCAGTACATTGCACTTGCTTGGTTTGATTTCAAAATCATCACTTAGCATTTTCTTTTGCATGCATGCATATATTTATGTTTGTATATGAATTGTGTGTAATTTTGTGCTACCAATTTTGTGTAGATTTTGCTAGTGACTGTGATTGTGAAGAGTGCTACTCTCCCCATTACCAAGGCAAGTGGTACTTCATGATTATTTCCATCCCTATATTTTGTACTAGCATTAGATATATTTTGCTAAGTCTTGCATATTACTTTTGTCAAATGCTATGTGTGGAAAACCTAAGTAGTTGTAGATTTACTAGGAATTTTCCCTAAGTTAAAGTACTTGCCATGCTTAGCCTAGCTAGTAGCAACCAAGGGTTAGTAAAGTATATACATGCTATGATGAAAATATTTCTAAGTCTTTGACTTGTGATTTTTCTTAATAAAACAACTAAGTCAATGAATCTCCTGGGTGGAATGGGACTTGAATTGGTGGTTTTTGGTTGAGTGGTTACACAAGGCCCATGGATATGGTTTACCTTGTGTATCTCACTTGTGGTATGCCACCCAGGCACAAAGGGATTTTGGGGGCCAAGTGTTGAGAAGCTTATAGTGCAGCCACTTGGCAATATGGGCTCTGCCTTGATCATATAGGTTGCTAGAACTTAGTCACTTGGACAGTTGGTGGTAGTGGGATTGATAGGTTGGAACGCGTCCATTTGGCTAAGGGAAGGCTTCTGAAAGGTCCTGTCTTGGGAAACCAAGTCTGGTGGGGAAAGTGCACAACCTCTGCATATGAAAAAAAATCTAAGTACTTAGCCAAGTCCATGGTAATGGACAATTGAGCATCAAGACATGGAAGATATCAAGAATCTCATCACTCCAACTTCTAAGTAAAACTTGTGGGTGAACAAGGGTGAAGGACCTCAATGTCTATTGATGGTTTCTTGGGAAAATTTTTGACAAAGAAAAACTTAGTGATTTCAACTAATAGGAAAAACCTATTTTGAAGCAAAGCAAGCCAAGCTACACTTAGCCAAATTGCATATAGTAATATAGTCCACTTAAAATTTACTAAGGTATCACTTGCCAATACTATTCAAAAGTATTGACCCACTGTGGCTGTAACTTGTGATGTTGCAGGTTACTCTGATGATGATTAGGTGTCATGAGTCTACACTCAACATGCTTGCCTGTGGCACATGAAGATGAAGACTTGTGTTATTTACTTATTCCAAAACTCTTGTATTAGGCCTGTGGCCTTGAGTTGTAAAAGACTATGTTTTATCTCTGGAATGGATGTAATAAATGACCTTTGTATCTGTGTACTTCATCTTAAACTGTGGATGCTAGCATTGATCCAGGGGCTAGCATTGCAATCACAGGGATCCTTTTCCTTTACAAAGGAGGGATCTAACAGGTAAATGAAGGAATTGTTCTTAGACATAAGATCTCTGAAAGAGGCATTGAAGTTGACAGAGCCAAAATTGAAGCAATTAAGAAGATGCCCTGTCCTAGATGTATCAAAGGTATTCGTAGTATCCTTGGTCATGCTGGTTTCTATAGGAGGTTTATTAAAGATTTCTCCAAAATTTCAAAGCCCCTTGCTAATCTTCTTCAAAAAGATGTACCTTTTGTTTTTGATTATGATTGTAAGGAAGCTTTTGAAACTCTGAAGAAAGCTTTGACAACTGCTCCTATAGTCCAACCACCTGATTGGAGTTTACCTTTTGAAATTATGTGTGATGCTAGTGATTTTGCTGTGGGTGCTGTCTTGGGACAACATGTTGACAAGAAGTTAAATGTCATTCATTATACTAGCAAGACCTTGGATGCTGCTCAAAATAATTATGCTACTACTGAAAAGGAGTTCTTAGCTATAATATTTGCTTGTGATAAGTTTAGACCGTATATTGTTGATTCCAAGGTTACTATTCATACTGATCATGCAGCTATTAAATACCTTATGACGAAGAAGGACGCTAAGCCTAGGCTTATAAGGTGGGTATTGCTTTTGCAAGAGTTTGATCTGCATATTGTGGATAGGGAAGGTGTTGATAATCCGGTTGCTGATAATTTATCTCGTTTGGAAAACATTTCTTTTGACCCTTGGCCTGTTAATGATAGTTTTCCAAATGAGCAGTTAGCTGCAATAAGGGTAAGTCCACATGAGAGTCCTTGGTATGCTGATTATGCTAACTTTATTGTTTCCAAGTATTTGCCTCCAACCTTTACAGCTCAGCAAAGAAGGAAATTCTTTTATGATCTAAGGCATTACTTTTTGGATGACCCATACTTATATAAAGGAGTAGATGGTATTATGCGAAGATGTGTTCTAGAATTTGAACAATAAGATATATTGAGAAAATGTCATGGCAGTGCTTATGGACGACATCATGCTGGGGATAGGACCGCACAAAAAGTGTTACAATCTGGATTTTATTGGCCTACCCTTTTTAAAGATGCAAGGAAGTTTATCTTATCATGTGACGAATGCCAACGAGTAGGTATCATCTCTAGACGCAACGAAATGCCTATGAATTATTCTCTTGTTATTGAACCTTTTGATTGTTGGGGATTTGACTTTATGGGGCCTTTTCCTCCTTCAAAAGGGTATACTCATATTCTTGTTGTTGTTGATTATGTTACAAAGTGGGTAGAAGTCATACCTGCAAGCGGTGTTGATGGTAAGACCTCTTTGAAGATGCTCAAAGATGTTATTTTTCCTAGGTTCGGTGTGCCTAGATATCTCATGACTGACGGGGGCTCTCATTTTATTCATGGGGGTTTTAGAAAAACTCTCTCTAAGTATGATGTAAACCACAGAATAGCTTCAGCTTATCACACCAAAACTAGTGGGCAAGTAGAACTTTCCAAGAGGGAAATCAAATCTATCTTGCAGAAGACTGTCAATAGATCTAGCAAAAATTGGGCTAAAATGTTGAATGACGCTTTGTGGGCTTATAGAACTACTTATAAAAATCCTATGGGGATGTCTCCTTACAAAATGGTCTATGGGAAAGCTTGTCACTTGCCTTTAGAATTAGAACACAAAGCTTATTGGGCAGTGAAAGAGTTGAATAGAGATTTTAGACTTGCTGGTAAGAAAAGACTGCTCGATTTAAGTAATCTAGATGAGTGGAGAGGGGAAGCTTACGAAAATTCTAGGCTCTTTAAGGAAAAAGTAAAAAGATGGCATGACAGGAGAATTCTCAAAAGGGAGTTCCATGTTGGTGAGAAAGTTCTTTTGTATAGGTCTCGTCTCAGATTTTTTGCAGGGAAACTACTTTCCAAATGGGAAGGACCTTTTGTTATCAAGGAAGTGTACCGTTCAGGTGCCATCAAAATCTCTTCTCTGAAGGATGACACAACACATGTGGTTAATGGTCAAAGACTAAAACATTATATTTCTGGAGATTCTTACAATGAAGATGTGGATGTCATTCAAATGGTGACTCCAGAAGAATTTATCAAGAACCAAACACCAGAAACTGCAGAGTTCGTCTTTGAATAGGTAAAAGTGGTGAAAACAGAAGGTTCATGAAACTCCAATATTTTTATATTTTTGATGTTTTCCATTCATAAGGGAAGTTACAAGATGAAGCTGGAGAGGAACCGGAGTCCGGGGTGGACAAACCCACCCCAGGCATGGGCCCAGCATGGCCGCGCCTGGAGGGGGTTGGACTTCCTCGAAATCCGTCTCCGCTTCATTTCCGTATCAAAACCTTCCTTATGCATTGAAACTTCGTAATATATAACCCCCCGGGTTCCCCGAGGTTCTTGCATCATGTTCTCGTCGTGTTTTCATTTCGATCTGTTTTTGTCAGGAAAATCCTCAGATTTGGAGCCTCAATGCCTTCCTCTGGAACACCCTCGGTGGATCCCTCTGCAGAAGTCCTCAACCCGTACATGTATGAGTTGAGGACTAATCCCAAAGAGTTGATACTTAAGGAGGGTAAGGTACAGATGAAAGAAGTTCAATGCCCTAAATGAGAAGGCAGTCTATAAGATAGGATGGAATCGCAAGAACAAGAAGTTTTCAGGTACAAGAAGATGGCGGAACGCGAAGTGGATGTTATTCACAAGATAAGTTCAGAACTCATCACCAAGCACGAGGGAGAAGTTGCTGAGCTCCAAGAAGAGATCTTCTCTGTAAGATCCCTCCTTTGTAAAGGAAAAGGATCCCTGTGATTGCAATGCTAGTCCCTGGATCAATGCTAGCATCCATAGTTTAAGATGAAGTACACAAAAACAAAGGTCATTATTACAGTCATTCCAGAGACAAACATAGTATTTTACATACTCCATGGCCACAGGCCTAGTACAAGAGTTTAAATAAGTAATAAGATAAATAAGTCTTCATCTTCATGTGCCACAGGCAAGCATGTTGAGTGTAGAATTATGACTCCTAATCATCATCAGAATAACCTACAACATCACAAGTTACAGCCACAATGGGTCAATACATTGGAATAGTATTGGCAAATGATACCTTAGTAGAATATTGGTGGACTAAATACTATATGCATTTTGTCTAAGTGTAGCTTAGGCTTGCTTTGCTCAAAATAGGTTTTGCCTATTAGTTGAAAACTCTAAGTTTTTCTTTGACAAAAACTCTCCCAAGGAACCACCAATAGACATTGGTGAACCTTCACCCTTGTTCAACCACAAGTTTTTTTTACTTAGAAATTGGGACGAGGAGATTCTTGGTAGCTTCCATGTCTTGATGCTCAAATTGTCCTTTACCAGGGACATGGCTAAGTACTTAGATTCTTCCATCTGCAGAGGTTGTGCACTTTCTCCACAAGACTTGATTTTCACCAAGACAGGACCTTTCAGAAGCCTTCCCTTAGACCAAATGGACGCGCTCCAACCTATCATCCCACTACCACCAACTGTCCAAATGGCTAAGTTATTGCAACCTATATGATCCAGGCAGAGCCCATATTGCCAAGTGGCTGCACTAGAAGCTTCTTAACATATGGCATCTCAAATCCCTTTGTTCCTGGGTGGCTTTCCACAAGTGAGATACACAAGGTAAACCATAGAAATGGGCCTTGTGTAACCACTCAACACAAACCATTCTTTCCATTCCACCCAGGTGTTTCATTCACTTAGTTGTTTTATTAAACCAAAACATAGTCCAAAGACTTAGAAATATTTGTTCATAGCATGAATATATGACCATCCTTGGTTGCTACTAGCTAGGCTAAGCATGGAATTGATAAGACTTAGAAATATTTCTAGCAATTCTACAACTACTAGGATTTTCCAAGCATAGCATATAGATCAAAAATATCCATGCAAGACTAGCAAAATATTTCTAATGCATATTTGAAAACATAGGAATAAATCATGAAGCACCACTTGCCTTGGTAGTTTGGAGAGTAGCTACAATCCTCACAACCACAATCACTATTTGTACCAAAATCTACACATAAAATAATAGCACCAAAATCACATACATAATAAATACAAGCAAAAATATATGGGTGCATGCATAATGCCATGTGATGATTTTCTACACCAAACAAGACAAGTGCACAGTACTGATTCATAAACAAGTTCAAAACTTGCCAAACAAACTTTATTTGAACACTAAAACATTTTTCAAATAATTAATATACACAAAATAGTCCTACACATGTTTCTATAAAAACAACCATTTTAACAGAGGCAAAACATTAAAAACATTGCATAGTTGGAAAGGATTTTCTCTCCTGATTCCATTGATATAAAATTTGTCAAATTTGGACATGGCATTCAAAAGTTATGAATTAAACAAAATCAAACATCTAATAGATCTAATTCAAAATTTTAAAACGAAACTCGTGCCACGCGGCGCTTTCTAACTGGCTGGTACCGCTTCACGCTGGATCGCGTTCGCGCACCGTCAGATCAACTTAAAATCTAACGACTCAGATCTAACCATACCCCTTCTCCTATCTTCTAATCTCAACCACTTGATCTAGATCCAGTGGATCTAAATGCTTTGACCAAAACCCGGCGGCGCAAATGGCCAGAACGGCGGCGACGGCTCTGCCGGTGATGGATCGGCGAATCTAGCGAGGGCTGGGGGCAGTGGTGATGCTTACCAGACTCGTACGTGCACGAGGAAGCTCAACGTGGTCGTTGTGGAAACGTGGGCGTGCTGCTGTGGCCATAGGAGCTCGTCGGAGTCGAGGACAGCGTCGGGATTAGGTGAACGGCGACGTTGGCGACGTCCTGCTCCGCCCTAACACAAACGTAAGGCATCAGTGCGTGCACATCGTTCAGGCGAACAAGATGGGGTCAAGGAAAAAGCACAGGGAGGTCGAACCTCACTGGAATTCCTTGTCGAAGTTGGAGACGGCGTCGGGAAGTTGCGGTGCTTGACGGAGTCGACGCTCTGGTGTGAAATAAGGCAAACGGCGAGCGTCAGAAGATGCACAAGGTGATGGCGGACATGCTTGCAAGAACCAGAGAGCGAGGCGCGCACTAGGCTTACCGCAATCTGTCGCCGGAGTCTGTCGGTACCGCGACGGTGTGAGAGCAAATTCTAGCAGCCTGGTGGCGCTTCTGGCTGGCTTTGTTGGGGGAAATGGCCGCGAGGGGGAGAGGTTTAAGTAGCCGGAGCTGGGCATGGAGTTACTCGGCGAATCAACGGCATTTACTCGCGCAATCAACGGCAGTGACGCGGGGAGGAAACGGCGGAGGGCTCAGTCGTGGGCGAGGTTTGGGGACGACGCTGACAGGGCATCTGGGTCCGGGGCTTCAGTGAGAGGGGTGTGTTCGCGCGGGTGAGAAACATAGGAGAGGAGAAAGCCCGGGTGGGCTGGTTGCTGGGCTGGTTTCGCTGTTGGGCCAAAAGTCTGGCGCCGGCCTTTTCTTATTTCTTTAATCCTTTTCTTTTTCTGTTTGAATTTTCCAGGAAACATTTTCATACGATTTCAAAAGCCATTTGAATTCAAACCTTTTCTGGATTTTTGTAGAGTGTAACACTCATATTTCTAGGCATAAAATCATGTGGTCTCTTTGTATTAGCTTGGTACTTTTGGTCAAACAAAATAAGAAGTGCTATAGCACATGATTTGAATAAGTTTTGGAAATGGTTTCTGAATCATATTTGTTTTGTAAAACTTCACCAAACTCCAACAATCAAACAAAATAACAAGAGAGCAAGCAAGGCTTGGTTTAAAACAAATAACTCTTCAATTGAGAGTGGCATTAGACTAATAGCTGTTCACATAAAATAATGAGCATCAGATGCTCCTGTTTTGAAATGGTTTTGAAATGAAACCCTAAATGTTCATGGATGCATGGATGATACGCATGAGTTTTGAAACATGATTTTAGGGATGTTACAAATCTAACCCCCTTAAGGTGAATCTTGCCCTCGAGATTCGGGTTGGCTAGCAAATAGGTGAGGGTGGTCTTTCCGAAGATCATCTTCTCTTTCCCATGTTGCTTCTTCTTCGGGATGATGGTTCCACTGAACTTTGCAGAATTTGATAGTCTTAGTCCGAGTAACTCTTTCTGCAGTATCAAGAATCTTGATAGGTTTCTCTTCATAGGTGAGATCACTTTCCAATTGGACCTCTTCCAAAGGTATAGTATCCTTCAAAGAAGTCTCTTCCATTTCTGGATGGCATTTCTTAAGCTGACTCACATGAAACACATTATGAACAGCTGACAAAGACTCTGGCAATTCAATCTCATAAGCGACTTCTCCTTTACGACTCAGAATCTTGAATGGTCCAACATATCTTGGGGCCAATTTACCTTTGATACCAAACCTCTTCACTCCACGAAGTGGTGACACTCTAAGATAAGCTCTATCACCAACTTCATAGGTGACTTATCTATGCTTAGGATCTACGTAGCTCTTCTGTCGGGACTGTGCTATCTTCAATCTGTCCTTAACTAGCTTGACTTTCTCTTCAGCCTCTTTGATTAGTTCTGGTCCGAACAAACTTCTTTCTCCCACACCATTCCATAGCAATGGGGTGGTACACTTTCTCCCATAGAGAAACTCAAATGGTGCCATCTCAATACTGGCTTGATAGCTGTTATTGTAAGAGAATTCTGCGTAAGGCAGACTTTCATCCCAACTGGCTCCATAGTCTGGGGCACATGCCCTCAACATATCTTCAAGAATCTGATTAGTCCTTTCTGTCTGTCCATCAGTCTGAGGATGAAAAGCAGTGCTGAATTCCAACCTCGTTCCCAATGACTCATGTAGTTGCCTCCAAAAATGAGAAGTGAATTGTGTTCCCCTATCAGACACAATACTCTTGGGTACTCCATGTAGACATACAATTCTACTCATATATATCTTGGCTAACTTAGCGCTTGTATAGGTTGTCTTCACGGGTATGAAATGTGCCACTTTAGTTAGGCGATCCAATACTACCCAAATAGAATCATATCCTGACCGGGTCCTTGGCAATCCGGTAATGAAATCCATACCAATCTTGTCCCACTTCCAATCAGGAATAGGTAGTGTTTGAAGCAATCCTGCTGGTTTCTGGTGTTCCGCTTTCACTCTACTACATACATCACACAAAGCAATATGTTTGGCGATGTCTTTCTTGAGATTATTCCACCAAAATCTTTCCTTCATATCCATGTACATTTTGGTGTTACCTGGATGAATGGAATATGGTGAGTTGTGGTCTTCTTGTAAAATCAGTTTCCGAAGCTCCGGATCTTGTGGAACACAGATACGTTTCCCATACCATAAAGTACCCTGTTCATCTTCATGGAATCCTTTGGCTTTTCCCTTGCCAATCTTTTCCTTAATCTCTTCAATTTCCTTGTCCATCTTTTGGGCTTCTTTGATCTTGTCCAACAAAGCGGGTTGAACATCCAAAGACATGAGATGCCCCTCAGGCACAATCTCCAATCTGAGATTTCTAAATTGGGTACACAGATCATCTGGCAATTCTCCCTTAGTAAGGCCATTCACAAAAATTTACGGCTTAGAGCATCCACTACAACATTTGCTTTACCGGGATGGTATTGCAAACTTAAGTCATAATCCTTGATGAGTTCTAACCATCTTCTTTGTCTCATGTTAATTTATTTCTGGGTGAAGATATACTTCAAACTCTTGGGATCTGTGAACACTTCACAATGCTTCCCCAAAAGATAATGTCTCCATGTTTTGAGTGCATGGACAACATAGGCTAACTCTAAATCATGAGTAGGGTAGTTTACCTCATGAGTTTTGAGTTGTCTCGAGGCATAAGCCACAACTTTTCCTTCTTGCATAAGTACTGCACCTAAACCATGATGAGATGCATCACAATACACTTGGAAATCTTTCTCCAAATCTGGCAAACATAAGACTGGTGCTGTCACTAGTCTCTTCTTTAATTCTTGGAAACTAAGTTCACAGCCTTCAGACCAAGGAAATTTCTTGTATTTCTTTAGCAATTCTGTCATAGGCTTAGCTACTTTGGAGAAATTCTCAATAAACCTTCTGTAGTATCCTGCTAAGCCAAGGAAACTACAAACCTCTTTCACTGACTTAGGAGATTCCCAATCAGTTACAGCTGAAACTTTAGCAGGATCAACTGCTACACCATCTCCTGACACAACGTGTCCAAGAAAACCAACTTCATTCAACCAAAACTCACACTTGCTGAATTTGGCATACAGTTTATGCTCTCTAAGCTTCTCAAGTATCAAACGTAGATGTCCTTCATGCTCTTCTTTGCTCTTGGAGTAGATCAAAATGTCATCAATGAAAATGACAACAAACTTATCAAGGAACTCCATGAACACCTTGTTCATCATATTCATGAAGTATGCTGGAGCATTGGTTAAACCAAATGGCATCACGATATACTCGTACAATCCATACCTTCTGGTGAAAGCTGTTTTAGGTATGTCTTGTTCCCTTATCTTGAGCTGGAAATAACCTGACCGGAGATCAATCTTTGAGAACACACAAGCTCCTTCTAACTGATCAAACAAGTCATTGATTCTAGGCAAAGGGTACTTGTTCTTGATAGTCACCTCATTGAGTGAACGGTAATCTATGCATAGCCTTTGACTTCTATCTTTATTTTCCACAAACAAAACTGGTGCTCCCCAAGATGAGGAACTTGGTTGGATAAATCCTTTCTGTAGCTGTTCTCCAAGTTGTTTCTTGAGTTCTTTTAGTTCATCAACTGACATCTTGTATGGTCTCTTTGCTATCGGTCCAGATCCTGGTAGCAAATCAATAAGAAACTCCACATCTCTATCTGGTGGCATTCCTGGAAATTCTTCCGGAAACACATCCAGATACTCACTCACAATGGGCACACTGTCCATGCTAACCCCCTTAAGAGAATTTAGCTTACTCCCTTTTGATTCAAAGTTAGACTTGAACCTAATCCGTTTCTTTTCCGGGGTTGTGAGTGCAACAGTATGATTGGCACAATCTAGTACTCCTTCATACTTGGTCATCCAATCCATTCCCAAAATTACATCCAATCCTTGGGAATCCAGGATTATCAGACTCACTGGAAACTTATGCTTTCCAAATTCTATCACTAGATCCCGACATCCAAGACTTACTATCATGTCTCCACCAGGAGAACTTACTTTTATTGGACACCCAATGTTTTCAGTTGGAAACCCATTTCTATAAACAAATGCTTTTGATATGAATGAATGTGATGCACCAGTATAAAAAAGAACAAGTGTTGGAATAGAATTGAGTTTGAACTTAGCAGCCACAGCATCAGGTTCCTCATAGATTTCCTCCACATTGATGTGGTTCAATTGTCCCTTCTGAAAAGGGTTAGGCTTATTGGGTCCTTCAAATTTCTTTTCCGAGCATTCATTGGCATAATGCCCCATCTTCTTGCACTTGAAACATTCAACCTGACTAAGATCTTTCTTGACAGGCTGGCTTCCACTGCCACTTCCACTTCCACTGTGGTGGCTCTTATATCCACCCTTGTGATTCTTGTATTTGTCATTGTCATGACTACGGTGATGCTTGTTGTCATGATGACGGTTGTGGTTGTGGTGCTTGTTGAATTTCCCATGCTTGTGGGATCCTGAACTCCCACTATCATCATAATGGGAACGCTTGTGAGACGATCCCGAGCTGTGCTTGTTAGAGTGCTTTCTCTTCCTGCTTTCAACTTGCTTCATCTTATTCTCCAAAATAGCAGCCTTGTCATAAAGAGACTGATAACTGGGAACATAGGCCACTGATAGCTGTAGGTCCAGTTCATCATTCAGGCCTTCGAGAAACTTCTCTCTTCTTTTTGCATCAGTGTCAACTTCATTCGGTGCATAACGCGCCAGATTGTTGAACTCCTCAATATACTCTGCCACACTGCGGTGGCGCTGCTTCAGATTATGAAACTCTTTCTTCTTTAGACTCATCACTTCGGATGAGATGTGAGCAGTACGGAAACCATCTTCAAAGATAGCCCATGTCACATCCACAATGGGAGTGGTGATCTGGAAGTTATCCCACCAAGTAGTTGCTGGTCCTTCCAACAAGTGTGCTGCAAATCTGACTTTCTCCTCATCAGTACAGCCAACAGTTACCAAGTCCTTGTTCATAGAGCATAGCCAATCATTGGCCACCATAGGATCCGTAGTTCCTGAGAACTTTGTTGGCCTCAGTCTTAAGAACCTGGTAAGCATGTCAAAACCCGGTGGGTTGTTCTGATTGTTGTTGTTGTTGTTGTTATTGTTGTTGTTGTTGTTGTTGTTGTTGTTGTTGTTGTTGTTGTTGTTGTTGTTGTTGTTGTTGTTGTTGTTGTTGTTGTTGTTGTTGTTGTTGTTGTTGTTGTTGTTGTTGTTGTTGTTGTTGTTGTTGTTGTTCTGATTCTGGATGAAAGTAGTCATCATTTGCATCAGCTAAGTCTGAGCTGTCATCATTTGCTGCATCTCAGGAGTGATGTTGTTGTTGTTGGGGTTGGGATTGGCACGTCAGGGAGGCATCTGTGGTTTTAAATAAGGATAAGAATGAAATACCCATAGATGCTAACATGCACAATACATCACATAACAAACCACAACAATCATGCATCATAGTAGTAAAATTTCAATAACACAGACAACAAGTTTTGGAAAAGTAAACACACCAATAGCAAGCCATCCACATGTTGGATGATCATTGTGACTCAATAATCAAAAGTATGATAAATAAATGATAAATGAGTAGTCATCACTACTCCTCTGCATCAACCTCCTCATCAACAAGTGTAAGACCGGCATTCTCCATCGCGGTCTTGTATTCCTCGACATTGGTGGTCAAGGCCTCTACTTTGGCTTTGAGAGCCCTCTTCTGTGCATGAAGTCTCTCAATCACACCTTGCTGATGCTCGAGCTCTAAGTCCTTGGTCTCTAGTTATGCAGTCATGTCTCGAATCCTCTTGTTCCTATCTTGGACTCGCTTCTCTTGACTCTTGAACTTTTTATCTTGACTCTCAAACTTGATCTCCATCTCCTTGACTATCTCATCTTGCTCCGCGAAGAGCTTGTCCTTCTCACGAAGCTGCACCTAGAGTTCGTCATTGCTAAGCATGACGTTGGTCCTATCAGCGTCTAGGTGCCTAAGAAGAACCTCTAAGTCCTGGAGGTACAGACGAACAGGCTCTGCTATCTCTCTAGCAGTATCCTCGAAGTCAATGGCCTCACCATCCTCATCACGTCTGCCGAAGGCGTGGAAGTGAGTACCTTTAACCTCTCGAGAGTGTCTCCCTACTAAGCGTCCAAGCAAATCCTGCATGACTACCTCTAGGCCTCTCTCCTTGTCATAATGCATGAGCTTGAAGGTGATGGCCTCCGTGGCTGGCTCAGTCTGGCGTCCTGGCTGAATAAACTTGAAGCCCCAAAGGTCTTTCCTCTCAAACTTGGTGAGGGGAAGCATCATGATGGAAGGAAGTGGAAGATTGAGCAAACTAGTAAGCTCAATGAGACGAGTGCCAAAGCGAGTTCCCTTGAACTCTTCAGCCGTGCTGATAATAACATTAGGCATCTATTTATAAGATAGAAAAAGTTAGAATCAACATACATAGAGATGAATCACAAAACAGAGCAACACATGCATAACTTTGGAAATCAAATCACACAAGTCATGGCATACATGAAACCATTACAAACGTTCCAAGGTTCAACTTATTTCAAGCAACATTTGGAAAATAAAATGATAAGTGGTGGTCCAACTAACGAAGTACGTTACAATCCCATCTCACTTGCCAAGTTGGTTAACAGGGCATCTCTATAAGCAATCTATCTATCTAGAGCACATGACTCCATTACTAAGTCTATAATGTCTTCCCTTAAGGTTTGGTTGGTAGCCTCTAACTCTTGGGTGTGTTTCTTTTCTTCCTTTAGGTCATTCTGAGTGTTGAGCATTCTGCACTTGATTCTATCACCAAGTTCTTTGATGGCCTTCCAAGCTGCATCCCTTGCTGAATCAAAGAATGTAGTGTGCACCACTGAATTGGTGACCATACAGAATCCTGATTCCTTGTGGTTGTCTTCCTTGTTTTTATACAAGTGAAGTTGCACCCACCAGTACTCAACTCCTTCATCCATCACAGGAAAACCTTTGTACACAGCTGCACCATGTATTCCCATTGCAACCATGAGGTCCATGAGAGCCTTGGGTAATTCTGTCTCACATTCCAAAGTCATAGTCATGAGTGGTCCCTTCCTTACGGCTTCGTTGATGGATTTCATCTACAATTAGAGATGAGAAAGAAGATTAGAAGAGTTTACGAGAAGAAAATACAAGTGTGGAAGTTGTTAAAAAATTTCCTTATTGGTTTCCAATCCTAGGGTCATAATCCTGCAGGCAACACAGTGCTCTGATACCATCTATAATATCCCTCCTTTGTAAAGGAAAAGGATCCCTGTGATTGCAATGCTAGTCCCTGGATCAATGGTAGCATCCATAGTTTAAGATGAAGTACACAGAAACAAAGGTCATTATTACAGTCATTCCAGAGACAAACACCAGAAACTTCAGAGTTCGTCTTTGAATAGGTAAAAGTGGTGACAACAGAAGGTTCGTGAAACTCCAATATTTTTATATTTTTGATGTTTTCCATTCATAAGGGAAGTTACAAGATGAAGCTGAAGAGGAACCGGAGTCCGGGGTGGACAAACCCACCCCAGGCATGGGCCCAGCATGGCCGCGCCTGGAGGGGGTTGGACTTCCTCGAAATCCGTCTCCGCTTCATTTCCATATCAAAACCTTCCTTATGCATTGAAACTTCGTAATATATAACCCCCCGGGTTCCCCGAGGTTCTTGCATCGTGTTCTCGTCGTGTTTTCATTTCGATCTGTTTTTGTCAGGAAAATCCTCAGATTTGGAGCCTCAATGCCTTCCTCTGGAACACCCTCAGAGGATCCCTCTGCGGAAGTCCTCAACCCGTACATGTATGAGTTGAGGACTAATCCCAAAGAGTTGATCCTTAAGGAGGGGAAGGTACAGATGAAAGAAGTTCAATGCCCTAAATGAGAAGGCAGTCTGGAAGATAGGATGGAATCGCTAGAACAAGAAGTTTTCAGGTACAAGAAGATGGCGGAACGCGAAGTGGATGTTATTCACAAGATAAGTTCAGAACTCATCACCAAGAACGAGGGAGAAGTTGCTGAGCTCCAAGAAGAGATCTTCTCTGTAAGATCCCTCCTTTGTAAAGGAAAAGGATCCCTGTGATTGCAATGCTAGTCCCTGGATCAATGCTAGCATCCATAGTTTAAGATGAAGTACACATAAACAAAGGTCATTATTACAGTCATTCCAGAGACAAACATAGTATTTTACATACTCCATGGCCACAGGCCTAGTACAAGAGTTTAAATAAGTAATAAGATAAATAAGTCTTCATCTTCATGTGCCATAGGCAAGCATGTTGAGTGTAGACTTATGACTCCTAATCATCATCAGAATAACCTGCAACATCACAAGTTACAGCCACAGTGGGTCAATACATTGGAATAGTATTGGCAAGTGATACCTTAGTAGAATATTGGTGGACTAAATACTATATGCATTTTGGCTAAGTGTAGCTTAGGCTTGCTTTGCTCAAAATAGGTTTTGCCTATTAGTTGAAAACTCTAAGTTTTTCTTTGACAAAAACTCTCCCAAGGAACCGCCAATAGACATTGGTGAACCTTCACCCTTGTTCAACCACAAGTTTTTTTACTTAGAAATTGGGACGAGGAGATTCTTGGTAGCTTCCATGTCTTGATGCTCAAATTGTCCTTTACCAGGGACATGGCTAAGTACTTAGATTCTTCCATCTGCAGAGGTTGTGCACTTTCTCCACAAGACTTGATTTTCACCAAGACAGGACCTTTCAGAAGCCTTCCCTTAGACCAAATGGACGCGCTCCAACCTATCATCCCACTACCACCAACTGTCCAAATGGCTAAGTTATTGCAACCTATATGATCCAGGCAGAGCCCATATTGCCAAGTGGCTGCACTAGAAGCTTCTTAACATATGGCATCTCAAATCCCTTTGTTCCTGGGTGGCTTTCCACAAGTGAGATACACAAGGTAAACCATAGAAATGGGCCTTGTGTAACCACTCAACACAAACCATTCTTTCCATTCCACCCAGGTGTTTCATTCACTTAGTTGTTTTATTAAACCAAAACATAGTCCAAAGTCTTAGAAATATTTGTTCATAGCATGAATATATAACCATCCTTGGTTGCTACTAGCTAGGCTAAGCATGGCATTGATAAGACTTAGAAATATTTCTAGCAATTCTACAACTACTAGGATTTCCCAAGCATAGCATATAGATCAAAAATATCCATGCAAGACTAGCAAAATATTTCTAATGCATATTTGAAAACATAGGAATAAATCATTAAGCACCACTTGCCTTGGTAGTTTGGAGAGTAGCTACAATCCTCACAACCACAATCACTATTTGCACCAAAATCTACACATAAAATAATAGCACCAAAATCACATACATAATAAATACAAGCAAAAATATATGGGTGCATGCATAATGCCATGTGATGATTTTCTACACCAAACAAGACAAGTGCACAGTACTGATTCATAAACAAGTTCAAAACTTGCCAAACAAACTTTATTTGAACACTAAAACATTTTTCAAATAATTAATATACACAAAATAGTCCTACACATGTTTCTATAAAAACAACCATTTCAACAGAGGCAAAACATTAAACACATTGCAAAGTTGGAAAGGATTTTCTCTCCTGATTCCATTGATATCAAATTTGTCAAATTTGGACGTGGCATTCAAAAGTTATGAATTAAACAAAATCAAACATCTAATAGATCTAATTCAAAATTTTAAAACGAAACTCGTGCCACGCGGCGCTTTCTAACTGGTTGGTACCGCTTCGCGCTGGATCGTGTTCGCGCACCGTCAGATCAACATAAAATCTAACGACTCAGATCTAACCATACCCCTTCGCCTATCTTCTAATCTCAACCACTGGATCTAGATCCAGTGGATCTAAATGCTTTGACCAAAACCCGGCGGTGCAAATGGCCAGAACGGTGGCGACGGCTCTGCCGGCGATGGATCGGCGAATCTAGCGAGGGCTGGGGGCAGTGGTGATGCTTACCAGACTCGTACGTGCACGAGGAAGCTCAATGTGGTCGTTGTGGAAACGGGGGCGTGCTGCTGTGGCCGTGGGAGCTCGTCGGAGTCGAGGACAGCATCGGGCTTAGGTGAATGGCGACGTTGGCGACGTCCTGCTCCGCCCTAACACAAACGAAAGGCATCAGTGCGTGCACATCATTCAGGCGAACAAGATGGGGTCAAGGAAAAAGCACGGGCGGTCGAACCTCACCGGAATTCCTTGTCGAAGTTGGAGACGGCGTCGGGAAGTTGCGGTGCTTGACGGAGTCGATGCTCTGGTGCGAAATAAGGCAAACGGCGAGCGTCAGAAGATGCGCAAGGTGATGGCGGACATGCTTGCAAGAACCAGAGAGCGAGGCACGCACTAGGCTTACCGTAATCGGTCGCCGGAGTCTGTCGGTACCGCGGCGGTGTGAGAGCAAATTCTAGCAGCCTGGTGGCGCTTCTGGCTGGCTTTGTTGGGGGAAATGGTCGCGAGGGGGAGAGGTTTAAGTAGCCGGAGCTGGGCGTGGAGTTACTCGGCGAATCAACGGCATTTACTCGCGCAATCAACGACAGTGACGCGGGAAGGAAACGACGGAGGGCTCAGTCGTGGGCGAGGTTTGGGGACGACGCTGACGGGGCATGTGGGTCCGGGGCGTCAATGAGAGGGGTGTGTTCACGCGGGTGAGAAACAGAGGAGAGGAGAAAACCCGGGTGGGCTGGTTTCGCTGTTGGGCCAAAAGTCTGGCGCCGGCCTTTTCTTATTTCTTTAATCCTTTTCTTTTTCTGTTTGAATTTCCAGGAAACATTTTCATATGATTTCAAAATCCATTTGAATTCAAACCTTTTCTGGATTTTTGTAGAGTGTAACACTCATATTTCTAGGCATAAAATCATGTGGTCTCTTTGTATTAGCTTGGTCCTTTTGATCAAACAAAATAAGCAGTGCTATAGCACATGATTTGAATAAGTTTTGGAAATGGTTTCTGAATCATATTTGTTTTGTAAAACTTCACCAAACTCCAACAATCAAACAAAATAACAAGAGAGCAAGCAAGGCTTGGTTTAAAACAAATAACTCTTCAATTGAGAGTGGCATTAGACTAATAGTTGTTCACATAAAATAATGAGCATCAGATGCTCCTGTTTTGAAATGGTTTTGAAATGAAACCCTAAATGTTCATGGATGCATGGATGATACGCATGAGTTTTGAAACATGATTTTAGGGATGTTACATTCTCACTCCGTCAGACTACCAATCAATTGCAAGCACAACTCTATGACATGCAGAACCAAAATTGTGAGTATGAGGCTAGATTTGATCGCATTAGCTCTGTTGCTAGTTTCAGGATTGTAGAGACAAGGACATACTTTTTGGATGGGGAACCATTACCCTGGAAGTTTGATGATGACAAGGAAACACCACCACCAAGGGAGTAATTCGTCATCAGTTTTGGGATCCCCTTGGCTTGTTCCATGCTTGGGGGAGTGCCGCGGTATCACCACCATTATCTTTTATCTTTTACCTTTTTAGTGGATTCATATCTGCGGTAGAGGGGTTATCTTATAGTTTGGTTTGCATGTGGAAGTATCTCATCTTTAGTTGGTTATCTATGTATCCCTTGGTGTGAGTGCCTTTATTGGATTATTAATGAGAAGTCTCATCTTTTGCTTTTTGCACTTCTTATTTTAGTTTGCAATCTCTATTATGTGATGGATTTTGTTGTTCAGTATTGGCACCACTCTGGGATCATCAAGTGGATCTAAATTGGTTTTGGCAAACCGAGTTCTGGTCAGTGGCTTTAGTTTGAAAGAAAAAGAAAGAAAGAAAATGGCTTATAGGTATTTTGTATCATTTGTTTTCTTTCTTGTTGGCTCATAAGCTTAGTATTCTTTATTTAAGACCTTTTGTGTCTTCAAGGAAAGATTGCATGTTTGGCTTTATTACTTGTATGTTTGCTTGTTTCTTTCAACTCTCTTGCTTGCTACCTAGCCTTGCTAGCCAAAAACCCGTTTTGAGAAGGCATACTTATCATGTTTCCAAAATCCTTTGAAACCAAAAACTGTTGCCATTTGTGTCCACCATATCTACCTAGTAGCTATTGCTATTCCTAGCAAATTCTCAAGCTTCATCTACCTTTCGAATTAAAAATTATTTTTTTATGTGAAAACTAGTTAGTAAAGCTCTCACGAACTTGATGGCACACATTATTTCTTTGCCCCCAATAAACTTGAACCATTGTGAACATCGAAGTTGTATATGCTTGCATCTATACGTTGGAATTAGCAGAACCATGCTGTCACGGGGAATGTTTTCAACATTGCACTTGTACTCTGTACACAGTTGATATCGTGCTCTTTTGTCTATGGATGTCACCGGTGTGAAATAAAGAGGAAACTTGTAAGTCCATGGAGTTTGTATTCTGTGTTAGAGAAACGCCTGGGCCGCTAGCCTAAGCCATGCTAAATCATGGTGGAAACTTGCAGCATCACCACAGTGAGTCAACTATGAAGCATCCTCAATAAAAAGCTATATGCATAATAAATAAAAAGATTGCTGAGATGCTTATTGTCTTCATGCCTTGTCATTTTGGTTATGGGAAAGCTCCTGTGCCATGTGCAAGGGGTACCCCATTGGCAGTTCTCAATGATATGCAAATACTTACAATGACAAGAACTTACCTGGACCCAAAGTTGAGTATGCATGAGGAGTGGCCCTCATATTCAAGGGACATAAGATTGCCAACTTATATTTCGTCAAGCATATACTCCATCTTTGTTCACTTTAACCTTTTGTTTGCACAAAACTCTTATCTATTGAGTATTACTCCCTCCGTTTAGAAATATAAGATGTTTTAGGTTTGTGAATAAGATGTATCTAGACATCTTTTAGTGTATAGATTCATTTGAACCTATACACTAAAAGGTGTCTAGATACATCTCCTTCACAAATCTAAAATATCTTATATTTCTAAACGGAGGGAGTACTTTGAAAGCCTTCACTTGTGAAAAACCTTTTTAAGCAAAGAGTGTTCCTGTTTTGAAACTTCTACAAAAAGATTTTGTGAAACTGTTTGCCAGGTGTTCTCTGACCAAGAACAAGTTTGCCAATTCCAATTATGATTTATCTTTATGCATCTCTATTGTGACAGCTGTACTTGGTTGCAAGCTAAGTTATATAATGGTGAGTTGTTTTCTTCTGCGAGTTGTGCAATGGTAAGTGTGATGCTTCTTGTTCGTATTATTTTATCGACACTTCACTCCATAAACCCGTGGACATGTTTACTGAGCTCAGTATTCGCTTGGGGACAAGCGAAGTCTAAGCTTGGGGGAGTTGATGAAGGGAGTATGCCCTAAGAGGCAATAATAAAATGTTTATTATGTGTATTCCAAGTATATGATAGATGTTTATTTTGCATGCTATAATTGTATTGATACGGAAACGTTAATACATGTGTGTTTAATAAACAAACAGAAAGTTCCTAGTTATGCCTCTCTCATAAACTAGTTCGTTGATTAACAAGATGATCAAGGTTTCCTGATCATAGACATTGGATGTTGTTAATAACGAGATCACAACATTAGTGTAATGGTGTGATGAACATTCATCCGAAGTATAGCATTACGATCAAAGTCATTGAGTTTATATTGCTATAAACAAACTACGAAGTAATCCTAATCCTTAGACCATGAGATCATGCCAATCACTAACACCGGAAGAGTTTCTTGTTGACATCAAACGTCACTCCGTAACTGGGTGATTATAAAGATGGCTCCAAAGCTACTAAAGTGTTATGTTGAGAATCATGGATCAAGAGTGGAATTTGTTCATACCGATGATGGATAGATATGCTTTGGGCCCTCTCGGTGATATCACATTGGTTAGCTTGCAAGCAAGTGATTTGATCACTAGAATGTTATATCACGGGAACGAGAAAAGAGTGCATGTTAGTAACGAGATCAAACTAGGTATGGAGATATCGATGATCGAATCTCAGACATGTAATATATC
Source organism: Avena insularis (assembly GCA_023614405.1). Lineage (NCBI taxonomy): Eukaryota > Viridiplantae > Streptophyta > Magnoliopsida > Poales > Poaceae > Avena > Avena insularis. Next base: position 324,843,997 of record CM042687.1, on the reverse strand, counting down.
GTGAAACAAAGGGATTAAGATACAAGCATAAAAGGTTTCGACGATCACAGGAAAAGTCATCGTTGAATGTGTGGGAGTCAGTATGGATCTCCAGGTCCCGCTACTGATTTTTGATCGGAGAAGGGTCTCGATCATGTCCGCATTATTCGTGAACCGTAGGGTGACACACTTAAGGGACACTAGCATCCAGTTGGAGCAAATGTTTCATGCCAAAAGAATAAACAAGCGCAGGAATTTATTTCACTAGATACCGAAACAGGTTTTCGGGTGAAATTGCATAAAGAGGTTATGCATGTGAAATGGAATTCTAGCAAGGGGTTATTTGTTTATGTTTGTCATTAAAGTAATTGACAAAATTCTGAATAAAATAAAAGAGTTTTATTTAATGAGAGTTTGCATTAAATTTGGTGGAAATTTAATGACATTTTTGAGTGGTATTTTGAGTGGAGGGAATTTAAAGGAATTTTGTGAGTGGAGTGTCCACCCACATGAAGAGGGGAGGGCAAGGGGGCAGCCCCATGCGCCAGCCACCCCCTTGGGGTTCCCCCCTCCTCCTATAAAAGGAGCCCCCTCTCCTCTCTCTCACTCACACCTCCTCGTGAAGGATCTCTCTCCCCCTCTAGAATTTATCCCCATGGTCTCGGACTAGCGAGATACATGTTCCCGGTGGCTATTCGGCAAGAAAGGGTTGTGCTTCCGCTGCATCGCTGGAGCGAGGGGCGGAGGTTGCCCAGTGTCTTGTACGTGTGTGCGATCACGGATGCGCTGCTGCTTTGCGGCGCTAGGACTTCCTCTCGATCTTGAGATCGGCAAGAGATCGTCTACATCAACCACGAGTTGAACTCGTTAAGATTTGTCGGTCTTCAAGGGTATGTTCTCTATGGATATACATCCGCCCGTTGTTTGTATCTAGTAGATAGATCTTGGTACATAGTTCCCATCCCAGGAAAATTTTTGTTTTCTATGCTGCGAACCCTACAGTGGTATCAGAGCCGGATCTATGCGTAGATGCTTTACACGGGTAGTACACATATGAGTATGTGGGCGATGATGATCATGTTGTTTCTCCTTAGTTGTAATTTTGGATATTGGTGGCATAGTGGGATGAAGCGGCCCGGACAAACTTTACATGTCCTCGCACATGAGACCTGTTCCACGCTTGACATGCAACTAGTTTGCATAAGTGGCTAGCGGTGTCCTCTCTCCTACTATAGTCAATATCTATTTTGCAACGAGTTGTCAACAATTTGGTTATCCTCGTTGTGGTTCATGTTCGTAGGTAAGAACGGTTCTATCTCGAAAGCCCTAAGCCACGTAAAACTTGCAATGGATAAATTAGAAGCGTCTAGTTTAGATTGTTGCTGGGCTAGTGTTATGATATGGTGATGTTGTAAGTAGAAGTATGAGATGATACTCTTACAACATACATAACGTGTAATCTCCATAGACCTTGGATTTACACATATAGGTATGATAGTGATCATACCACGATGCACATGATAGAGATCATATGCGGGAACCATATTATTTCACTAATAAACATGTGATGTTTGATAACATCTTATATTGCTTGTTTAGCGCTTTGTTAGCATAATAAGATGATCCCTCTTTTAAATATCAAGATTGAAATGTGTTCTTCCTTTAGTATGCACCGATTATGTTTTCGTCGCTCCAAGACATCACGTGATGATCGGGTGTTCTTGGATCCACGACCATATTTCGGGTGTAAAACAGCTACACCTTGAATACTAAGGTTCTAACTTGGCGAGCCTAGCATGTATAGACATGGCCTCGGAACACGGACCGAAAGGTTAAGCATGAGTCATATAGTCGATATGATGCCCATTTGATGCTTGCCTTTGAAGCTACACCGACTCACGTGATGATCGGACTTGGTGTAGTGGATTTGGTTCATGTAATCACCAAAAAGGCACGAGGGATGTCGTTTTTGAGTGGGAGTTCATTCGTAATATGGATTAGTTGAACTCAATCTATCATACACTTAGTCTAAACTTTACAAATTCTGTTGTAGATGGCACCACCTTCTTTTAATTTCAATGTGTTCATGGAGAAAGAAACTTTGCGAGCGGTAGCAACTTTACCGAATGGGCCATGAATTTGAGGATTCTCCTCTCTGCTGCACAAAAGCAATATGTGCTAGAAGCGCCGTTAGGCCCCCCACCTTTTGAGGATGCCCCTGACGAGGAGAAGAATGTCTATCAGACTCGTCAGGAGGACCACAACTTAGTTCATTGCGGCATATTGTATGGGCTAGAGCTGGAACTTCGAAAGCGTTTCGAAAATGGCAATGCTTTTGATACAATGGGTGAGTTGAAAATGATTTTTGACACACATGATGCTGTAGAGAGCTACAACGCTTTAGAAAAGTTCTTTAGCTGCATGATGGAAGAGCACAACTCCGTTAGTGAGCATGTACTCAAGATGTCGGTTTATGCTGATAAGCTTGTGTCCTTGGGAATATCGATTCCCATTGACTTAGGCATCCATCGTGTTCTGCAGTCTCTACCACCTAGCTATAAGAGCTTCGTGATGAACTATAATATGCAAGGCATGAAGAAGTCTCTCCCGAGCTTACACAATGCTTAAAACTACGTAGTGGAGATCAAAAGGAACATCAAGTGTTGATGATCGGTAGGAACACTGGTTTCAAGAAAGACAAGAAGGGAAAAGCGGAAGGAAGTAAGGCGGCAAGCTGTTGCCGTGCTGAAAGAAACCCCGAGTTGGACCTAAGTCGATACCGAGTGCTACTATTGTAAGGGGACCGCCATCGGGCAGAATCGCCCCAAGTATCTGGCAGACAAGAAAGTCGGCAAGGCAAACAAAGGTATATATGATATACATGTTATTGATGTGTACTTGACTAGTGCTCGCAGTAGCACCTGGGTATTTGATACTGGTTCAGTTGCTAATATTTGTAACTCGAATCAAGGGCTGCGGAACAAGCGACCGCTAGCAAGGGGTGAGGTCAAGATGCGTGTCGGCAATGGATCAAGCGTTGATTTGATCGCCGTCGGAACGCTGCCTCTCCACTTGCCGTCGGGATTAGATATAAAATTGAATAATTGTTATCTGGTGCCTGCACTGAGCATGAACATTGTATCTGGATCGTGTTTGATGCGAAGTGGTTATTCATTTAAATCCGAGAACAATGGTTGTTCTTATATGAATGAAATCTTTTATGGTCATGCACCGATGATGAATGGTTTATTTCTTTTGGATCTCGATAATAATGTTACACATATTCATAATGTTGATGCTAAAAGGATTAAACTAAATGATGATATATCCGCATATATGTGGCACTGCCGTCTAGGTCATATTGGCGTTAAACGCATGAAGAAGCTCCATTCGGATGGACTTTTGGAATCACTTGATTATGAATCATTTGATACATGTGAGCCATGCCTTATGGGCAAGATGACTAGAACGCCGTTTTCCGGTTCAATGGAACGGGCGACAGATTTATTGGAAATCATACATTCTGATGTATGCGGTCCAATGAGTGTGTCGGCGTGAGGTGGATATCATTATTTTGTTACTTTCATGGATGATTTGAGTAGATACGGTTATATCTACTTGATGAAACACAAGTCTGAAACCTTTGAAAAGTTCAAGGAATTTCAGAATGAAGTGGAAAATCATCGTAATAGAAAGATCAAATTTCTACGGCCGACTGGAGGTGAGTATCTAAGTTACGAGTTTAGCACTCACATGAAAGAGTGTGGAATTGTTTCACAACTCACACCTGCCGAACACCACGTAGAAATGGTGTGTCGTAACGTCGTAATCGTACTTTATGCGATATGGTTCGATCTATGATGTCTCTGACGGACTTGCCGTTGTCATTTTGGGGTTATGCACTAGAAACTGCTGCATTCACTTTAAATCGGGCACCATCTAAATCCGTTGAAAAGACACCGTATGAATTGTGGTTTGGAAACAAACCTAAGCTGTCATTTCTTAAAGTTTGGGGATGCGATGTTTATGTGAAGAAACTTCAACCGGATAAACTCGAACCCAAAGCGGAAAATGCATCTTCATAGGATACCCTAAGGAAACTATTGAGTATTCCTTCTATCACAGATCCGAGGGCAAGTTTTTGTTGCCAAGAATGGATCCTTTCTAGAGAAAGAGTTTCTCGTGAAAGGTGTGAGTAGTCGGAAGGTAGAACTCGAAGAGGTTATTGAACCTTCTCTTCAAAGTATGGCGAGTAGCGCAGCACCGGAAGTTGTTCCGGAGTTGGCTTCACCTGTTGAAGAGGGAACTAATGATAATGATCATGAAACTCCGAAGAGAGTACTACCGAACTCGCAGGTCAAGCAGCTCTCCCCGACAGACGGAAATCCTGTCATGAATTTCATGGTTGATGAAAATGATGACCCTGCGACGTATGAAGAAGCGATGATGAGCCCGGATTCCAACAAATGGTTAGAAGCCATGAAATCCGAGATGGAATCCATGTATGAAAATCAAGTTTTGAACTTGGTGGACTTACCTCACGACCGAAAGGCCGTGGAGAACAAATGGATTTTCAAAAGGAAAACTGATGCTGATGGTAATATAACCATCTATAAAGCTCGACTTGTCGCAAAGGGGTTTCGACAAATTTAAGGAGTTGACTACGATGAGACATTCTCTCCCGTAGCGATGCTAAAGTCAGTTAGGATTATGTTAGCAATTGCTGCATATTTTGATTATGAGATATGGCAGATGGATGTTAAAACCGCGTTTCTCAATGGTAATATTGAGGAAGAGTTGTATATGATACAACCAAAGGGTTTTATCGATCCTAAGGATGCTAACAAGGTGTGCAAGCTTCAGCGATCCATCTATGGATTGAAGCAAGCATCAAGAAGTTGGAATCTCCGCTTTGATGAGGTGATCAAAGAGTTTGGATTTGTCCAAACTTATGGAGAAGCTTGTATTTACAAGAAAGTGAGTGGGAGCAATGTGGCATTTCTGATATTATATGTGGATGACATATTATTGATCGAAAATGATATAGATCTTTTAAACAGTGTTAAAAGTTATCTAAACGGCAAATTTTCAATGAAGGACCTAGGTGAAGCGTCATACATATTAGGCATAAAGATCTATAGAGATAGATCTAGGCGCCTAATAGGGCTATCGCAAAGTACATACCTTGATAAGATTTTAAAGAAGTTTAAAATGGAGGATAGTAAGAAGGGGTTCTTACCTATGACACAAGGCATGACATTGAGTAAGACTCAAAGTTCGGCTTCGGCGGAAGAAAGAGAGATAATGGACAAGGTCCCCTATGCTTCAGCCATAGGCTCTATAATGTACGCCATGCTATGTACAAGACCGGATGTGGCACATGCTATTAGTTTGACTAGTAGGTACCAATCGGATCAAGGTTCAGAACACTGGAAAACGGTCAAGAATATCCTTAAGTACTTGCGAAGAACTAAGGATATGTTTCTTGTATACGGAGGTGAAGAAGAGCTCGTCGCTAAGTGTTATGTCGACGCTAGCTTTGACACCGATCCGGATGACTCTAAGTCTCAATCCGGATACGTATTTCTCATGAATGGCGGAGCGGTTAGTTGGAGGAGCTTGTAGAGGGTCCCAACCTTATAATAAGGTAGAGTACCCTGTGTTTACAATGCTAGTCCCTGGATCAATAGCTAGCATCCACAGTTAAGATGTAATATCAAGAAACAAGGTCATAATACAACTTTATAACCAGGAATAACATAATTTTATTACATCTTACATAGCTCATTTGGCTATTACATTACATTGCAGCAGAAAATCTATAAGCATGGGTCCTTCATCTTCAAAGTTCCACAGGCAAACATGTTGGTTGTAGACTTGTAATCCTAATCAATCAACTTCACTAATATCAAACAAACCTGCAACATAACAAGTTATACCACAAGGGTCAATACATTTGAATTGTATTGGCAAGTTTCACTACTATGTGGAATATATGTGGATCCTATCTTTACATGCATATTTGGCTAAGTAGGGTTTCAGGCTCATTTGCAGAAAGCAATAATTTATCCTATACTTTTCAAAACAGTTTTGGTCCTTGTCATAAATCTTTCTGAACTCCTTGGTAAATCCCCAAGTGTTTCAAGTCTTTGTCAAAATCTCTTGAGCTCCTTGGTATACCCCAAGTGCTTCAGGTTTTTATCAAAATCTCTTGAGCTCCTTGGTACTCCCCAAGTGCTTCAAGTTTTTATCAAAATCTCTTGAGCCCTTGGTACTCCCCAAGTGCTTCAAGCCTTTTGTTGTCACTTTAAAGTTTTTCTTTTAGAAATTGGAATGTCGAGATTTCCCATAGCTTCAAGCTTTAGTTGCTCAGTATTGTCCATAACCGAGGACACGGCTAAGTACTTAGAAATTTATCTTCTGCAGAAGTTGTACACTTTACCCACATGACACAATCTCATATTGTTGCCACCAGTGGCCGCTGGATAAGTACTCACCAAGATGGAATACTGGCAGATTGAGAATGTGACAAAGTCTTTCCATAGGGTCCCAATACAATGCTAGCTTGACTTCAGGCACCAATGTAGGGTTCCTAGTTCCCTCATTTCCAGTAAACCTGAAGACCAATGCATGGGTCTTCCCAATGTAGTTGACTAAGCCAGAGCCATATTAGCATGTGGTGCATACCTAAAGCCACTGTTGGAGAAACATGTTCAATCTCTAAGTTCCTGGGTGGTTTTCTTTTCGTGCACAACACAAAGAGATTGCCATAGACATGGTTCCTTTTGTTGCCACCTTATCCAAAACTCAAAGTATCCTTGTCCACCCAGGTGGTTCATTGAGTACTTGTTTTATTATATAAAACATAAGTCTTTTCTCAACTCCATAAAATCTCAACATGTATCTCTTCTCAAAATATTTAGCATGGCTAAGCATTTTACAACTACATTGTTTTCACTAAGGAATATATAAGGGTATCCTATTAGGATTTAGCATAGCATAAGTATAGAAATCCTTTTCATGCATGTCTCAAAATCCACTAAGTATAATGAAAATAGTAGGACTTTGGATGATAGTGTCACTTGCCTTTTTGGTAGGGAATATTGGTTCACTTCTTGATCTTGCTAATATCACACTCTTCTAATCTTCACTACAAATCAATCAAGCAAACATAGGTTCAACTAGCATTCCAAACAATATTCAAACAATTTAACACACATAAAATAATAGAAACCAAGTCATACATGCAAGCATGCAAAATATAGTTTTATTTGCAAAGATGGTTTATACTAGGTTCTAGACTTTGTAAGGATCAAAGTGGTCATTTTCTAAAGTGGCAAAGTCATTTGCAAAAAGGGGTTTTATCTATAAACCATTTTTTAAAATCCAATCATTATTTTATGTGGTGGAAAATGTTTTTAGCAAAACAACAATTTTATATTGTTCACCAAATAAGTTGTTAGTTCACAAAACTTGGTGTTTAGGGTCAGTAGCTTTGAATCAAACATTTTTCAAAGGTTTTTGTTCAAAAATCATTTCCATAACAAAATCAATATTTTTATTTGACTAGAAATGGGCTAATTCAATTATTCAATCCTAATCTTTACCAAATACATTTTTAAATATATAAGTTGGTTCCTAGGGTCAGTAGGTTCACAACAAACCAATTTGCAAAGATTTCAACTTCAAAATCATTTTGGCATAATTTTTCTAACCTAAACAAGCTTACAAATGTTTCTGCAAAAACAAACACTTTAACTGAGGATTTTTGCTAAACAAATTGCATGGTTGGCTAGGTCTTGTTCCACTGATTCCATTGATATAAAGTTTGCAATTTTTGGACGTGTGGAACTAAAGTTATGCAATTTACAAAATTGGAAAACTAATAGATCAAATTCTGTTTAAATCAAACAGACTGGGACACGCGTCCTATTCCTATTCGCTGAAAATGTTTCGCATGGATCAAGCGATGCAGGCCGTTGGATTTAAGTCATATCACATGGCGCGCAGGTGCTACTTACCTCTTCGCTTATTTCTAATCTTATCCGTCAGATCGAGATCCAGTGGACCCTATTGCTTTGACCATTTGGCAGCGGCGCTGACGCGGCGGCGACTGGCGGCGCGGTCAGACATGGACAGTGCCGACGATCTAAGGAGTGAGGGAGGAGGTGAGGGTGCTTACCGTGATCGCGGTGACGTTCTGATGCTCAAGGTGCTCGTCGTTGGGCAGGGGGCGCACGGGAACGACGGTGATTGCTCGTCGGAGACATCATCGGCATCGGGCTTGCTCAGGTGTCGATGCTGTCGATGCTACAGGGCACACAAAGATGAGGCAGAGGGTTCGTCAGATGCGGGAGAGTGTGGCGAATACACGCGTGTGAGCTAGAGGGGTTAGGGCGGTCAGATTTTACCAGGGTGCTTCGCCGGATAAGAAGCAGACGCGGCGGCGCTCAGAGGTTGTCAAAGTCGACGTTCTGGGGCGCCCATGGGTGAACGGATGGCACAGGGAGAAGCGCCAGAGGCTGGGGAGTAAGCTCACGTGTAGAGGAAGGAGAGGGGCGGCAAGGTGTGGCCGGAATCGGTGGAAAACCTCGGAGCAAAGCAAAAGGGCTCGAATTGGGGCAGCCTAGAGGCAGAGATGGGGAGCTAACTAGGGGAAAAGAGAGGTAAGACGCGGGCGTTTAAAATAGCATGGTCGCAGGGGGAGTTAAAGCCGCTATCAACGCGAATTGATCGCCGGCGTTACTGGCTGCAACGATAGGGAGTGATTTGGGGTGAAGACGATGAACAGGAGAGGTGGGGCCTTGCTGTCAGCGAGGGAGAGAGATAGGGAGAGGGGTCCACCGGTCAGCGTCTCTATGGGTCAGTAAGTAAGTGTGAATCGTTTTCTGCGGGGAGAGAGGGAGTGGGCTGGTTGGGCCTTGTTGGGCTGGACAGTGGGGCTGCGTCCTTTACATTTTTTTTGTTCTGAAACTTTTCCTTTTTCTATATCTATTTTCTGTTTTGAAATTCAAACAACCAATCAAACATTCAAATCAATTCAAAACTCTTCCAAACTTTGCCTTGAGTTTTGGTTCTGTTTAACAACAATATTCCATGTCCCAAAATAATATAATATTTTTATCTTAGGGTCCATTTATAATTAAATAAAATTGACATTAGTTAATAAATCAAAATGGGTTTTAATTTATTTAAATCCTCCATTTAAAATCTAAATATTTTCAAAACCAAATCAGTAGGTTTTATTTGTAATCATAAAACACTTGGAAAACTTGTTTAAAATAAGTGAATAAGTTTTGATGTTTAATTGAAATAGTAAAACTTTTATTTTTAATAAACTTGGATATTAAATCCTTATTATTTTATTTAAATAAACCTTTACTATTTTTATCAAATAGAAATATTTTGTTTCTTTGGCCAAGTTTTAATTTGGCTTATAAAATAATCCTTATTTATATTTCTTCCTTTTCATTTGAAAACCAAATCTTTTTATTAAAAGATCCAAAAAAGTAATTTCAAATATTTTTAACTTTATTGTTTATTTATCTTTTTAAATCCCTTTAGGATTTTATTTGATCAAATAGGTTTGAAGGTTTCCAATTGGAATCAAAAAGTTTCTGCTCACCCTGAAAATCAATAAAGTTTTATTTTATTCATTTATTTTTCACATAACAAGATTTGGAAAATCTTGGGATGTGACAGGCTACCACCCTTAAAATAAATCTCGTCCCGAGATTTGGGAAGGCTAGGTTTACAAGTAGGTTCAAACATCTAGGGTACTACCACCCTTAAAAATCTTCCAACTAAATTACATCTTGTCTTGCTTGGGGTCTTGGGGAAACTTCTCTGGACAACCATCTGCATAGTGTCCCTTGTTTCCACACTTGAAACATGTGATAAGGCTGAGATCCTTCATAGGCTTGTTTATCTTGTGCTTCATCTTTTCTGGATAGTTGCTTGCATAATGTCCTGGTTCTTTGCAATTGAAACATGTGATAAGTTTGAGTTCTTCACGTGTCTCTTGTGGACAAGTTGCTGCATAATGGCCTAGCTCTTTGCAGTTGTGGCACCATACTTGGCCAATCTCTTTATACTTCTGTTTCTCTGGACATTCACTGGCATAGTGTCCCATTTCTTTACAATGATTACATTGTATATGGCTTTTGTCCTTCTTTTTCTTGGGTTTCTCCAAAGCTAGGAGTGCATCTAGTTCATATGTTATCTTATAGGTAGGAATGTCTACTTGTTTCTTGGACCTTCTATTGCTCTTTGTAAAATTCATATGCCTCTTCTTTGGTCCTTTGAATTGGGTTGTATTGCATGGAGGTATAAGTGGAGCTTTTCCTTTGTCCTCATTCTTCTTGGTAGACTTGGATCCTTCTTGATTGTTTGCAATCATTTGTTGCACTCCACCATGTTTCCTTTGTTCAACTATGGAATAGATGGGGCATTGAATAGGGACATGATTATTTCCTTCACATAGGAAACAAGTAACTTGAGATGTGGGACATTGGCCATCTGGGTGTTTCTCTTCACAATTGGGGCATTGATCTCCATGCTCCTTGGAAGTGTGATCCTTGTCTCCACAAATATTGCAAGCTTTGGTTCCTTCTAGGATAACATCTTTGCCATCCTTGTTGTCACAAATTCCTTTGGAAAAGTTGCTTTCCATGTTGAGCATTTGATCTATCACCTTATGCAACATTTGGGCTTGAGTTTCCAAAAATCCTTGCAGGGTTGGATCTTCCCCACTGGTGTTGGCTATGAATTGAGCTGTCATTTGGTTCAACTGGTTTTGGGTTCCTATGAGTTCTCTCATGGTGTCCTCTTGGTTGTTGTTGTTGTCAACCTTGATGTTGGAGTCTCTTGGAGTAGTCATATGTTTGGATTGGATTGGGATTAGAATAGGCAAAATATTTCTAAGGGAATGATTCTAATCACACACATCACAATTCACACAAGCAATGTGCAAGCAATCACAAACAAACATTTCACTCAAACAAGAAAGTTCAAGCATATCTTTAGGCAACAAAATATTTTTGTTACACCACATAAGTTGGTGAGTTTGACTTAAACTAAATATGGAGGTCCATCTATATGGTTTACTTGTGATCTTTCCATCTTTCTTGGTTGATTCCTTCTTGAACAAGATCTTTGTATCCTTGGGAAAATTCTTGGTCACAAAAACTTCAAGGGTGATGATGGTTCCTTCTAAGTGGTGTTTCTTTAGTCTCCAATTCTTGAGCAATATTTCCTTATCTCACTTGTAGTCCTTAGTGATATCCCAGGTTGAAGTCCTTGGTGAATATGCTGAAGATGTTGAAGTCATTAGAGTTGAAGAAGTCCTTAGCACATGGTGAAGTCTTTGGCCATGGGGTGGGTTTTGTTCATCAAGTTTTGAATAGAAGAGATGTAGAATAAAAATCAAAATGATTGAGGAAAGAGTTTACAAGATTGTTTGTAAATAAGTTTTTGAACAAATACAACTCCTATTTTTCTAGGGGTTTTGTCCAATCCTAGGTTTACAAATCCTATAGGCAACACAATGCTCTGATACCATCTGTAGAGGGTCCCAACCTTATAATAAGGTAGTGTCCCCTGTGTTTACAATGCTAGTCCCTGGATCAATAGCTAGCATCCACAGTTAAGATGTAATATCAAGAAACAAGGTCATAATACAACTTTATAACCAGGAATAACATAATTTTATTACATCTTACATAGATCATTTGGCTATTACATGACATTGCAGCAGAAAATCTATAAGCATGGGTCCTTCATCTTCAAAGTTCCACAGGCAAACATGTTGGTTGTAGACTTGTAATCCTAATCAATCAACTTCACTAATATCAAACAAACCTGCAACATAACAAGTTACAGTCACAAGGGTCAATACATTTGAATTGTATTGGCAAGTTTCACTACTATGTGGAATATATGTGGATCCTATCTTTACATGCATATTTGGCTAAGTAGGGTTTCAGGCTCATTTGCAGAAAGCAATAATTTATCCTATACTTTTCAAAACAGTTTTGGTCCTTGTCATAAATCTTTCTGAACTCCTTGGTAAATCCCCAAGTGTTTCAAGTCTTTGTCAAAATCTCTTGAGCTCCTTGGTATACCCCAAGTGCTTCAAGTTTTTATCAAAATCTCTTGAGCTCCTTGGTACTCCCCAAGTGCTTCAAGTTTTTATCAAAATCTCTTGAGCTCCTTGGTACTCCCCAAGTGCTTCAAGCCTTTTGTTGTCACTTTAAAGTTTTTCTTTTAGAAATTGGAATGTCGAGATTTCCCATAGCTTCAAGCTTTTGTTGCTCAGTATTGTCCATAACCGGGGACACGGCTAAGTACTTAGAATTTTATCTTCTGCAGAAGTTGTACACTTTACCCACATGACACAATCTCATCTTGTTGCCACCAAAGGGTCACTGGATAAGTACTCACCAAGATGGAATACTGGCAGATTGAGAATATGACGAAGTCTTTCCATAGGGTCCCAATACAATGCTAGCTTGACTTCAGGCACCAATGTAGGGTTCCTAGTTCCCTCATTTCTAGTAAACCTGAAGACCAATGCATGGGTCTTCCCAATGTAGTTGACTAAGCCAGAGCCATATTAGCATGTGGCTGTACACAAAAGCCACTGTTGGAGAAACATGTTCAATCACTAAGTTCCTGGGTGGTTTTCTTTTGGTGCACAACACAAAGAGATTGCCATAGACATGGTTCCTTTTGTTGCCACCTTATCCAAAACTCAAAGTATCCTTGTCCACCCAGGTGGTTCATTGAGTACTTGTTTTATTATATAAAACATAAGTCTTTTCTCAACTCCATAAAATCTCAACATGTATCTCTTCTCAAAATATTTAGCATGGCTAAGCATTTTACAACTACATTGTTTTCACTAAGGAATATATAAGGGTATCCTATTAGGATTTAGCATAGCATAAGTATAGAAATCCTTTTCATGCATGTTTCAAAATCCACTAAGTATAATGAAAATAGTAGGACTTTGGATGATAGTGTCACTTGCCTTTTTGGTAGGGAATGTTGGTTCACTTCTTGATCTTGCTAATATCACACTCTTCTAATCTTCACTACAAATCAATCAAGCAAACATAGGTTCAACTAGCATTCCAACCAATATTCAAACAATTTAACACACATAAAATAATAGAAACCAAGTCATACATGCAAGCATGCAAAAGATAGTTTTATTTGCAAAGATGGTTTCTACTAGGTTCTAGACTTTGTAAGGATCAAAGTGGTCATTTTCTAAAGTGGCAAAGTCATTTGCAAAAAGGGGTTTTATCTATAAACCATTTTTTAAAATCCAATCATTATTTTATGTGGTGGAAAATGTTTTTAGCAAAACAACAATTTTATATTGTTCACCAAATAAGTTGTTAGTTCACAAAACTTGGTGTTTAGGGTCAGTAGCTTTGAATCAAACATTTTCCAAAGTTTTTTGTTCAAAAATCTTTTCCATAACAAAATCAATATTTTTATTTGACTAGAAATGGGCTAATTCAATTATTCAATCCTAATCTTTACCAAATACATTTTTAAATCTATAAGTTGGTTCCTAGGGTCAGTAGGTTCACAACAAACCAATTTGCAAAGATTTCAACCTCAAAATCATTTTGGAATATTTTTTATAACCTAAACAAGCTTACAAATGTTTCTGCAAAAACAAACACTTTAACTGAGGCTTTTTGCTAAACAAATTGCATGGTTGGCTAGGGATTGTTCCACTGATTCCATTGATATAAAGTTTGCAATGTTTGGACGTGTGGAACTAAAGTTATGCAATTTACAAAATTGGAAAACTAATAGATCAAATTCTGTTTAAATCAAACAGACTGGGACACGCGTCCTATTCCTATTCGTCGAAAACGTTTCCCGTGGATCAAGCGACGCAGGCCGTTGGATTTAAGTCATATCACATGGCGCGCAGGTGCTACTTACCTCTTCGCTTATTTCTAATCTTATCCGTCAGATCGAGATCCAGTGGACCCTATTGCTTTGACCATTTGGCAAATGGCCGACGGGCGGGCGATCAAGCGGTCGATGGACAGTGCCGACGATCTAAGGAGTGAGGGAGGAGGTGAGGGTGCTTACCGTGATCGCGGTGACGTTCTGATGCTCAAGGTGCTCGTCGTTGGGCAGGGGGCGCACGGGAACGACGGTGATTGCTCGTCGGAGACATCATCGGCCCGCTTGCTCAGTGTCGGCGTCGACGCCACAGGGCACACAAAGATGAGGCAGAGGGTTCGCTGACATGGAGAGTGTGGCGAATACACGCAGTGAGCTAGAGGGTTAGGCGGTCAGATTTTACCAGGTGCCACGGATAAGAAGCGATGCAAGGCGTGAGGTTGTCAAAGTCGACGTTCTGGGGCGCCCATGGGTGAACGGATGGCACAGGGAGAAGCGCCAGAGGCTGGGGAGTAAGCTCACGTGTAGAGGAAGGAGAGGGGCGGCGAGGTGTGGCCGGAATCGGTGGAAAACCTCGTCGGAGCAGTGGGGGTGCGGGCTCGAATTGGGGCAGCCTAGAGGCAGAGATGGGGAGCTAACTAGGGGAAAGAGAGGTAAGACGCGGGCGTTTAAAACAGCGTGGTCGCAGGGGGAGTTAAAGCTGCTATCAACGCGAATTGATCGCCGGCGTTACGGGCTGCAACGGCAGGGAGTGATTTGGGGTGAAGACGATGAACAGGAGAGGTGGGGCCTTGCTGTCAGCGAGGGAGAGAGATAGGGAGAGGGGTCCACCGGTCAGCGTCTCTATGGGTCAGTAAGTAAGTGCGAATCGTTTTCTGCGGGGAGAGAGGGAGTGGGCTGGTTGGGCCTTGTTGGGCTGGACAGTTGGGCTGCGTCCTTTACATTTTTTTTGTTCTGAAACTTTTCCTTTTTCTATATCTATTTTCTGTTTTGAAATTCAAACAACCAATCAAACATTCAAATCAATTCAAAACTCTTCCAAACTTTGCCTTGAGTTTTGGTTCTGTTTAACAACAATATTCCATGTCCCAAAATAATATAATATTTTTATATTAGGGTCCATTTATAATTAAATAAAATGGACATTAGTTAATAAATCAAAATGGGTTTTAATTTATTTAAATCCTCCATTTGAAATCTAAATATTTTCAAAACCAAATCAGTAGGTTTTATTTGTAATCATAAAACACTTGGAAAACTTATTTAAAATAAGTGAATAAGTTTTGATGTTTAATTGAAATAGTAAAACTTTTATTTTTAATAAACTTGGATATTAAATCCTTATTATTTTATTTAAATAAACCTTTACTATTTTTATCAAATAGAAATATTTTGTTTCTTTGGCCAAGTTTTAATTTGGCTTATAAAATAATCCTTATTTATATTTCTTCCTTTTCATTTGAAAACCAAATCTTTTTATTAAAAGATCCAAAAAAGTAATTTCAAATATTTTTAACTTTATTGTTTATTTATCTTTTTAAATCCCTTTAGGATTTTATTTGATCAAATAGGTTTGAAGGTTTCCAATTGGAATCAAAAAGTTTCTTCTCACCCTGAAAATCAATAAAGTTTTATTTTATTCATTTATTTTTCACATAACAAGATTTGGAAAATCTTGGGATGTGACAGAGCTCCAAACAACCTGTGGTGGCGGGATCAACAATGGAGGCCGAATATGTTGCTGCTTCAAAAGCGGCTCAGGAAGCAGTTTGGATGAAGGAGTTCATATCCGAACTAGGTGTGGTTGCAAATGCGTTGGACACAATGGTGATCTATTGTGACAACAATGGTGCCATTGCCAATGCCAAAGAGCCAAGGTCTCACAAGCATTCCAAGCATATTAAGCGCCGGTTTCACTCCATCCGCGAGCATGTCAAGGATGGAGATATAAAGATTTGTAAAGTACATACGGATCTCAATGTAGCAGATTCGTTGACTAAAACTCTCCCTAGAGCAAAACATGATCTACACCAGAACTCCATGGGTGTTAGATACATCACTATGTAACTAGATTATTGTCTCTAGTGCAAGTGGGAGACTGAAGGGAATATGCCCTGAGAGGCAATAATAAATTTTTTATTATGTGTATTCCAAGTATATGATAGATGTTTATTTTGCATGATATAATTGTATTGATACGGAAACGTTAATACATGTGTGTTTAATAAACAAACAGAAAGTTCCTAGTTATGCCTCTCTCATAAACTAGTTCGTTGATTAACAAGATGATCAAGGTTTCCTGATCATAGACATTGGATGTTGTTAATAACGAGATCACAACATTAGTGTAATGGTGTGATGAACATTCATCCGAAGTATAGCATTACGATCAAATTCATTGAGTTTATATTGCTATAAACAAACTACGAAGTAATCCTAATCCTTAGACCATGAGATCATGCCAATCACTAACACCGGAAGAGTTTCTTGTTGACATCAAACGTCACTCCGTAACTGGGTAATTATAAAGATGGCTCCAAAGCTACTAAAGTGTTATGTTGAGAATCATGGATCAAGAGTGGAATTTGTTCATCCCGATGATGGATAGATATGCTCTGGGCCCTCTCGGTGATATCACATTGGTTAGCTTGCAAGCAAGTGATTTGATCACTAGAATGTTATATCACGGGAACGAGAAAAGAGTGCATGTCAGTAACGAGATCAAACTAGGTATGGAGATACCGATGATCGAATCTCGGACATGTAATATATCGTGAAACAAAGGGATTAAGATACAAGCGTAAAAGGTTCCGATGATCACAGGAAAAGTCATCGTTGAATGTGTGGGAGTTAGT
The DNA here is from genome assembly GCA_023614405.1 of Avena insularis. Taxonomy (NCBI): domain Eukaryota; kingdom Viridiplantae; phylum Streptophyta; class Magnoliopsida; order Poales; family Poaceae; genus Avena; species Avena insularis. The sequence continues at coordinate 324,827,231 of CM042687.1, read as the reverse complement.
ATGGATCTCCAGGTCCCGCTACTAATTATTGATTGGAGAAGGGTATCGATCATGTCCGCATTATTCGCGAACCGTAGGGTGACACACTTAAGGGACACTAGCATCCAGTTGGAGCAAATGTTTCATGCCGAAAGAATAAACAAGCGCAGGAATTTATTTCACTAGATACCGAAACAGGTTTTCGGGTGAAATTGCATAAAGAGGTTATGCATGTGAAATGGAATTCTAGCAAGGGGTTATTTGTGAATGTTTGTCATTAAAGTAATTGACAAAATTCTGAATAAAATAAAAGAGTTTTATTTAATGAGAGTTTGCATTAAATATGGTGGAAATTTAATGACATTTTTGAGTGGGATTTTGAGTGGAGGGAATTTAAAGGAATTTTGTGAGTGGAGTGTCCACCCACATGAAGAGGGGAAGGCAAGGGGGCAGCCCCATGCGCCGGCCACCCCCTTGGGGTTCCCCCTCATCCTATAAAAGGAGCCCCCTCTCCTCTCTCTCACTCACACCTCCTCGTGAAGGATCTCTCTCCCCCTCTAGAATTTATCCCCATGGTCTCGGACTAGCGAGATACATGTTCCCGGTGGCTATTCGGCAAGAAAGGGTTGTGCTTCCGCTGCATCGCTAGAGCGAGGAGGCGGAGGTTGCCCAGTGTCTTGTACGTGTGTGCGAGCACGGATGCGCTGCTACTTTGCGGCGCTAGGACTTCCTCTCGATCTTGAGATCGGCAAGAGATCGTCTACATCAACCACGAGTTGAACTCGTTAAGCTTTGTCGGTCTTCAAGGGTATGTTCTCTACGGATATACATCCGCCCGTTGTTTGTATCTACTAGATAGATCTTGGTACATAGTTCCCATCGTATTAAAATTTTTGTTTTCTATGCTGCGAACCCTATAGTTGATACGCCCAATTTGCATCACCTTTCTATATCATAATTTACCTTTATTCATTGATATTTGTCTTATTATGAGGTGTTACTTATGGCTTTTCATCTGTTTATGCATGTTGGATGATTCCTGGAGGATGGACTGCCAGAGTCTGGATTCTGATGCAAAAGAAGGCGTTTCGGTGCAATTTCGCGAAGATCAAAAAAATAGCAGAAAAATATGGAAACATATTATTTTACCAGAAGACGAAGGAAGCAAGAAGGAGGGACGGAGATGGGCCACAGGGGTCCCACACCCCTAGGCGCGGGCCCACCTGATCCCGCACCTAGGGCAGGTGTGGCCCACCTGCCCGGCCTCCGACTCTGCCCCTTCGCATATATCTTCCCTACGGAACCCTAAGCCATGGAGAGCCACCACAGATAGATTTCTGCCACCTCTTGGGGCGGAAAACACCGAGAGAGAAATATCTCTCCGGCAGACAGATTTCTGCCAGGGGAATTCCTTCCAGGAGAGGGGAGACCATCACCATCAACACTGTCATCAAGCTAGGCTTCATAGGGATTATCATCATCCACACCATCATCTCCACCAACACCATCACTCCGTCCCGCTATAACAATTGTGTTGGATATTGCTTTAGTTTGTTAGGGGAAACTTTCCCGGTGTTAATTACTATTGTAGTTGATGCTTGTGAGTGGAACCATTGGATTATTGTTTATGTTCAGATTGTTATCCATTATCATAGCATCCTTGATCTTGATCCATATGATGTCTTGTGAGTAATTCGTCTAGTTCTTGAGGACATGGGAGAAGTCATGTTGTTAGCAGTGAATCCGTGATGAGTTATTATTCAATGGTTTAGTATTTAAGTCGTGGTGTTATTCTTCTAGTGGTCTCATGTGAACGTCGACTACATGACACTTCACCATTTATGGGCCTATGGGAATGCATTGTGTATTTGGCTACTAATCGTGGGGTTGCCAGAGTGATAGAAACCTGAACCCCCGTTAGGACACCTTTGCACAAGGGAGTGTAGGATCTCAGAGTTTAAGGTTGTGGTTAGATATATCTTAATTACTTTCCTGTAGTTACAGATGTTTTCAGGGGGTTTAATCACAAGTATGTATTAGTCCTAGGAAGGGCGGTATCTTAGCACAGGTTCACCCACACAACACTTACAAACACCAAAGAAGAGTACTCAGCTATTTGAAGCGAAAGCACTTGACAGAACTCCCATGTGTCCTCGAGAACGTTTGGTCCTTATAAGTATTTCCACCAGCTTGTCCTTTGCTAAGAAAGGATTGGGCCACTTGCTCCGTTTGTTCGTTACTCTTGTTACTTGCTACTTGTTTTGTTGCCTTGCCAGAAAACCACTAAAAATCTGTTTGCTAAGTATTCACAGGGATTTCCTGCTCCATACCACTATTCATCACCTTCTGCTCCTCGTTGGGATCGACACTCCTATTTATCAAAAGTACTATGATACACCCCATATACTTGTGGGTTATCAGAGGTATAAACACCTCCCTTTTGAATGTGAGTGTAATGATAATGTTACCATATCCTCTTATGTTAAAGGAATTTATGACTTTTATGTTGTGGAACAAATTGAAGAATTTATTGCCTTCAAGGGTGCATTTGAACTTGCCAGTTTGCTTGAAAATACTGATGATGCACCTTATAAGCATGAGGTTTTTGAGATACTTAAATTCTTCTTTGATAATTACAAGGAACAAAATGGCTATATTCTTGAATATTTTAATAGGCATTTTCCACAAATGGAAGAGACTAATGCCTTGCAGGAGCCTATGGAAGAAGAAATTGTTGAAACTGGAAGCTCATTAGATGAAAAAGAGGGGGAGAGTGATGAACAAAAGAAGGAAGAATGGATTATCTACCCATGACTACCTTCTAATGAGAGTAATTCTTCATCCCTTACATTATTTGATTGTCCCCCATGCTTACCAAAGGAGTATGAATGTTATGTTCCTGTGGATCCTTTTGAAATATCTACTCTGATAAAACCTGTGGAGGTTTTAATCCCACTGTTTTTGAGCTTGATAGAAATTATGAGTTTGTAGATCATGAAAAGCATGCTTTATGTGATAGATATATTGTTGAGTTTATTCATGAGGCTACTGAAAATTATTATGAGAGAGGAAAATATGGTTTTAGAAGTTTTCATGGTACTGAAACGCCTCTCTATGTGCTGAAAGTTTTGAAGTTGCTCTTGTTTCATCTTCCTATGCCTGTCAATTTGTTCTTTCTGAATTTATTTGCATACAAGATTCCTATGCATAGGAAGTGGGTTAGACTTAAATGTGTTTTGAATTTTCTTCTTGATGCTCTCTTTCACTTCAATTCATATTTCTTATGTGAGCATCTTCTCAAGCTATTGTTCCAAGAATAGTACTTGTTGGGAGATAACCCAAGAGTTTCTTTGAGTCTTGGAAGGTATTACTTCTGTAATGACCTCTCCTTATCCTTTTTGTTTGTTTTTTGTGCCAAGAATGACCTCTAATGAGAGGGAAGTAAGATTTGGGGAGTTGCTGTCCCGAAATAGATTTCTGTCCTCCACAAAAAAAATTCGTGAGGAGTCTATGTAACTCGGATTGAGCTGAAAATTTACAAATTAATCCCCCAGTATGTTAGATAACTTTCGTTAGTTCAACACTTTTTGATTTGAGCAACAGAAGATGTTCGAAAAAATCGGTTTCTACCTGCTGGTCTGTTTTGACAGATTTCTGCCATTATTTGCATTTGCATCTTATTGATTCCTTTTTGAGTTCTCTTTTGGGGAATTGAGATTTTTAAAGAAGTTGCTACAGTAGCTTGTGTTTTTAGTGAAAATTCTTGCTGTTCCAAAGCTTTGCCTAAAGATCTATTATCTTTTGAATACACTAATGTTGCTAATGAAGATTGTGTGAAGTTTTGTATGAAGGAAAAAAATTCAGGTGTAGAGAGAGAATGATGTAATGAGATAAAGAATGGACAAAATCTCAAGCTTGGGGATGCCACCCTGGTGTCACCCCAATAAATATCCAAGAGGTACAAGCGTCAAAGCTTGGGGATGCCGAAGGCATCCCCTTCTTCATTAATAAAAAGCTCAGGTCTGTCTAGACACTTCGTTTTTATTGTTTCATGCACAATTGTGTTGTTCTTGGAGCGTCTTAGTTTTCATTTGGTTTGCTTAGTTTGTTTAGTTTGCTTGAATAAAGTAGTTTGGACCCCCGTTCTCGCTGTGTTGTTTCAAATAAGTTGCTTGGTGTTGGAAAGGAGTAGGAAGTTCCTGCTTGAAAGTGCAAGAGGAGCTTGCATTAACTGTGATTTAGACTTTAGCATGGCATGCTAGGTGTTGTTTTGACCTTATGCTTAGTGATTATTGCTGTAGCATGTCTTGTTCCAAACAATTGGGATTGCTTAGTGTGCCTTGAAGAAATTATGCGTTGTTTTAGCATGCAAAAGCATAGTATTGTGGTATTCTCCTTTGATGCTTTCTTTGGGTTGACTTGGCACATGCTCACACCATGTTATGACTATGACAAGTCACCATAGCCTCTATGATCATTTAGTCCTTGACTTGTAGTACCACTATATGCTTTGATTAGTAATGTTTTGTTGCTATGCATGATTATGGCCATTATTGCTCTCTTAGTTGGTTGCTCCCAGTCTTTTTCTAGCCTCCACTTGTATGAGTAAGCTCTACTCATGCTTCCAACTCCCAAGAAACCAAGTTATTACAAAGTGTCCACTATAAACTCCTATGCATGGTGTGTTACACCATTCCAAGTATATTCTTGTTTTCAGCTATCTTCCAATTAAAAAGTATTTTGTTATGTGAAAACTTGGTGATTAAAGCCCTCACGAACTTGATGGCACACTTTATATTCTTTGACCCTAATAAACTTGAACCATTGTGTCATCTATGTTGTATATGCTTGAACTTATACGTTGGATTTAGCAGAACCATGCTATCATGGGGAACGTTTTCAACATTGCACTTGTACTTTGTACTCAGTTCATATCATGCTCTTTTGTCTATGGATGTCACCGGTGTGAAATAAAGAGGGAACTTGTAAGTCCATGGAGTATGAATTTTGTATTAGAGAAACACCTGGGCCGCTAGCCTAAGCCATGCCTAATCATGGTGGAAACTTGCAGCATCACCATACTGAGCTATCTATGAAGCATCTTCAATACAAAGCTATGCATATAGTAAACAAAAAGATCGCTGAGATGCTCATTGTCTGCTTGACTTGTCATTTTGGTTATGGGATAGCTCCTGTACCATGTGCAAGGGGTACCCTGTTGGCAGTTCTCTATGATATGCATGTACTTACAATGACAAGAACTTACAGGTGACTGAAGTTGAGGAGCATGAGGTGTGGCCCTCGAATTCAAGGGACTTTAGATTGCCAACTTATACTTTGTCAAGCATATAAATCCATCTTTGTTCACTTTAACCTTAACCACTTCAAGATGCTTATGATAGGGGAAATGAGGGCTAAAAGCTCACAAGTACCATAATTTTTGGAAGCTCTTTTTGAAATTTCAAATCCCTGCTTACTTTATGAAAGGCCTTTCTTCCACCATTATTTGAGTCTCCACCTTCTACCTTTAGGCACCATTAAGACAGCATAGTTGTCATTCTGTGTGCAGTGTCCCAAAACTTATTGATTGATGCATATTGTGATATTACTTGTTCTTGTGCTACTTGTTTCTAGTCACCCTTGTGAAATTTGAAGGTGTCCTATGCATCTATTTGCTACTCTATGAGGGACAAGCTGATTGCCACTATGCCATGTTTTCTGTATGTGAAACAAACAAACATTTTTCATTGCATGTTATTCATGATCTTTGTTTGTAGCCTTTCATGTTGCATGCATAGTTATTATGTCCTATTGTTAGAACTCCATTTTTCATGCACATGTTTAGAGTTCTTTGTTCCCAGCTTTCAATGCTTGCAAATGGTTTGATCTTGGTTTTGATGGTGCATGTCACCTCAAAAATTATCCTTTTTATCACTTACCTACTCGAGGAGAGCAGGAGTTAAGCTTGGGGATGCTTGATACGTCGGAAATATATCTATAATTTTTGATGCTCTGTTGGGGAGGTGACCTCGGATAGGGTAAAGACGAGGAAAGACGAAAGGACATTCCCCGTCCAGTTTCCGAGTTACAGCCTAAGTCGGACGAATCCTGTAGAGGTCGGCCGAGATATGAAAGAGCAGGACCCTTATGATAGTGGCAAGGCATTACCCGACCGAGATGCTGTGTAAGTCGGCTGGGTCAGCCCGAGTAGTCTTAATGAAGGTGAAGGACGAGCCGAGTTATGCGAGGCAGGGCCGAATGATATGAAGCTTGCAGGAGAAGGAGAAGCCTAAAGTCAAACTCTAGTCACATGCTAGAGAATCTGAGCAGAGCCAAGCACAAAGGACAAAGGCGCAGAGCGACAGAGGGGCAGAAGGAGGTCACGGAGGTGACAGTCCTGAAGCCCGAGGCACGCAGGAGGGGACCTCTAGAACCTTGCCGTCATTAGAAGGGCGACACGGAAAGGAGGCCGCCGAGTTACTATATTGGGACAAGCATATTCCTCGAATATGCTTGCCACGTCAGCCCTAGAGGAACCTAGGGCTCTCCTTTATAAGGGGAGGCTTGGACCCTGAGAAGGGCATCAACTCATTTAGTACCGTTAGGCTGGTAAAGTTCTTCCTCTCTACTTGTAACAGCTCAAGGAGCACTTGTAGCCCAAGGAAGGAGAAATAAAGATCTTTACCTTAGTCTTCTGTGTGTAGAATCAACTACATCTTCCTTCCCCAGATCCCTCTAGCATCCATTGGCCCCATACTTTAGCCTACCCATGGCATCAGCGGCAAAAGAATGGTCCTCAGCAATGGACACCAAGGAATGAAGGGAAAAGACAGTGGACACCGGAGCAAAAGAAGCAATGGCAGGAGAGGCCGAAGTACACTTTGGAATCTATGTTAGATCAGCCGTGTAAATTTCACACGTGAAACCCGGCCAGGCCGGCCAACCATACAACTCGCCAATGTGCATGGATGAAAAATGCAATGGGTAACCCCGCAGGCATGCAGGAAGCGCCTCTCCAGGCACATCAACAGCATCATCCACAGTTGACTGGAGCAAATGCACAGCAACTGATGTTACCACCTCCTCCCCCGAGGTATGAAAACTCGGACCGGAGAGATGCGGTGCATCAAGTGATAAACCAGGGTCCGGATGGAAGGACAAATCCAGGAGGTAATGGACGCAATGATTACAGAAAACATCATCAATCATATTGCGTGTTCACAACAGAACAGCAAGACAAGCAAAGTGTATAGAACCGGCATATGGAAGTAAATGCAGTTATGCCGGCAGTACCAAGATATGTGCCTTGGTCGGATCATGAAATAACTTGGAGCATAAAGGATCACCCCAAGATAATGCCGAGTCCGGGGTCGTACGCACTCGTGTTAGATCCGACATTTGTCAGACCAAGCATTAATGTGAAATTTTCAAAGGTACTCATTGACAATGGGAGCAATATCAATATCATGTACAAAGATACAATGCATAAACTTGGAAGCGCCCATAGCCGACATAGCCGACATATTGAGCAACAAAGATGCAAGTGGCCGAATAGCAAAATGGGCAATTGAATTGTCACCTTATGCTCCGCAATTCGATAGGCGAGATGCAATCAAATCTCAGGCTGTGGCCGACTTCTTCCTGGATTGGGCCAAGGTACAATATGATCCACCATTGCCAGATCCGAACTATTGGACGATGCACTTCGACAGTTCCAAACTAAGAAATGGTTTGGGGGCAGGAATAGTGTTAACCTCGCCAAAAATATATCGGCTGAGATATGTGTTGCAAATACATTTTGCCGTGTCAAACAATGTCGCTGAATATGAAGCACTCATCCATGGATTGAAGGTGGCGAAAGAGATTGGCATACGCCGAATCTTGTGCTATAGAGATTCAGATTTGGTAGTACAGCAAGTCTCAGGCAATTGGGATGCGTTAGATGCTAATATGGCCTTATACAGATTTCATGTGCAAAAACTCAGTGGATATTTCGATGGATGTGAATTTCATCATATGCCTCGGGCAGAAAACGACGCCGCAGATACATTGTCAAAACTCGGATCAACCAGACAGTCAATCCCCCCAGGTATTGCCCTAGAGCACCTGAGGAAGCCATCAATAACACCGTCACTAGAGTCCGAATCCATCTTTATTCCGGCAAAATCAAGAGAGGATAATGTGCCGATGGAAATTGACAAGCAATGTAACCCGGAATTTCCAAAAATAAAGTCGGCTGATGCAAGGATGACTATGGAGAAATCCGAGGGAGTTATGTCGACAGATAATATGGAAATAGATAGTGAGATTACACTAGAAAAAATCACACCAACATGGGCCCAACCCATATTCTCTTTCCTTAGAGATGCAATTTTGCCGAATAACGAGATATTGGCAAGACAGACAGTGAGAAGAGCTAAAGCTTATACAATCATAAACAATGAGCTGTATAAAAGGAGTGTCACAAGCGTGTTGCAAAGATGTGTGAGCTCGGCGGAAGGCCAGGAGATCCTCCTAGATATACATCAAGGAGAATGCGGACATCACGCCTCGTCCAGAGCTTTAGTGGCCAAGGCATTCAGGCATGGGTTTTATTGGCCAACAACGTTGAAAGAGGCCAAAGAACTGGTCGAAAAATGTAATGGTTGCCAGAGATATGCCAGCAAGATACATATGCCATCGTCCGAGTTAAAAACGATACCAATTACTTGGCCATTTTCTGTATGGTGCTTAGATATGGTGGGACCATTTAAGCCGACCCGAGGCGGGATGACCCACATATTAGTCATGGTGGACAAATTCACAAAATGGATTGAAGTGAAACCAATAAAGAAATGTGATGGGCCCACAGCAGTGAAATTCCTCAAAGATATTATCTTAAGGTATGGTTACCCACACAGTGTTATTACAGACAACGGTACAAACTTTGCCGAAGGAGCCTTCGCTAGATTTTGTCAAGAAAAGCACATAAGACTAGATGTCGCATTAGTGGCTCACCCAACATCTAATGGACAAGTAGAAAGATCTAATGGACTAGTATTGTCCGGGATAAAACCACGACTCGTCGAACCGCTGCAAAGGTCGGCAGGGTGTTGGATCGAGGAGCTGCCGGCAGTACTATGGAGCCTCAGGACTACCCCAAACAGATCAACAGGCTATACACCATTCTTTCTAGTATATGGGGCAGAAGTTGTACTCCCAGCCGACATAATACATGATTCGCCAAGGGTCACCCAGTATAAAACCGCTGAGGTAAATGAAGTAGCTCGACAGGATGATGTCGGTCTGCTAGAAGAAGCCAGAGAGTTGGCACTATCAAGATCATCTATTTATCAGCAGAACTTGCAACGATATCACAGCAAGAAGGTAAATCCGAGAGTGTTTAAAGAAGGAGATTTGGTTCTCCGACTGGTGCAACGCACGGCCGGCATGCACAAGTTGTCACCCCTATGGGAAGGACCATTCATCGTGAGCAAAGCATTGCACAATGATGCGTATTACCTAATCGATGCTCAATCACCAGGAAAGAACAGGGCAGACAAAGCCGGCGAAGAGTCGAAAAGACCATGGAACATAGCTTTACTTCGTCCATTTTACTCGTAGGAGTCATCTACGACACATTGTAAAGTGATGCCTCAGGACGGAGCATCAACTATGTATTAAACCTCGGCGCCCAGAGCGGTGGCTCGGGGACTGCCATATGTTGTTCTTGATTTTGTACTATGTATTAAACCTCGGCGCCCAGAGCGGTGGCTCGGGGACTGCCGTATGATGTTCTTGATTTTGTATTATGTATTAAACCTCGGCGCCCAGAGTGGTGGCTCGGGGACTGCCATATGTTGTTCTTGATGTTGTACTATATATTAAACCTCGGCGCCCAGAGCGGTGGCTCGGGGACTGTCGTATGATGTTCTTGATTTTGTGCTATGTATTAAACCTCGGCACCTTGAGCGATGACTCGGGGACTGCCCTGTATTATTTCTAAGTTTGTCTTATGTATTAAACCTCGGCACCTTGAGCATGACTCAGGGACTGCCCTGTATTATTTCTAAGTTTGGCTTATGTATTAAACCCCGCTACCTTAAGCAGTGACTCGGGGACTGGCATATGTCGTTTTTAATTGGGGTTATATCTTACACCTCGGCACCTCGAGCAATGACTCAAGGACTGCGCCGTGTCATCTCGCATTTTTAGTAATGTGGTAAATCTAGGTCTCTAGAGCAGCAGGAATTGCCGCACGGTTATCCCTTGTTGGAGGAGCAGATATCAAACTTCAGCACCAAGAGTGATATTATTTCGCTCTCCCCAAATATGGCCTTCGAAATTTAGGTACCGCTTAACAGTCCAGAACACAGCGGGCACGCTACGAAGCTTATCAAAGTCAGGCAATATTGAACGCCGAACTACGGTAGAGCAAAGGCACATATACACTCCAAACTCAAGAAATTGAAAGCTGCCAAAGCAAGGATTCGGACAAACAGGACCAGTTTAAACAAAGTGATGACGATTACAACCACATGTGTCTCAGCGGCACGAGGCAAAAGAAGTTCATACCGCACAAAAGACGGACAAATGTTTGACGTACATCATACGCCCGGCATACCAGGGATGATAAATGACTTAGAGTTTTTTAACTGGAGAGGCAGTGACTTGGTCAGGAGCTGGGCACTCCGAGGTAGGTGGCACTTCGGCCGAAGTTGCCTCGCCCTCCACAGATCCAGGAGCGACTTCGGGGGAAGCCCGAGGCTGTTGAGAAACGTCAGCTTGCGCTGTGGAATGCCCAGTACCTTTGGAGGAGGATCGCGCGTCGCCATTACCATCCGAGCTCGAGCTAGAATCACCAGAAGTAGCCGAGTCACCCTCATCTTCGCCCTGTTAGGCTGAGTTATCATCAGAAGCATCCTCAACTTCGACCTTGTCTTCCGGGTTAGGAAGGAAACTCGGCCCTTCATTCTAGTTATGCACATCTGCATACTCAACAAGCTGGAAGGCACGAGCTTGCCTCGAGAGCGACAAATTCTAGGTCCTCAACCCAGCGGGAACCAGTGCGCAGATTTATCAAGGTATCAAGGGAAATATCCTCATACCATGAAATAATGACTGTGAGAGCCATATCAGCACCAGCTCATCCGGCGGATTCCCTCCAAAGACTTAATTGCTTCTCAGATGCCATTAATCTTTCCACCAAGACTTTGACCTCATCAATATCAGGAGTCCCAGAAGTATTCGGCCAGAGAACATGGTAGGCCCGGATGGCTGCCTACACCAAGTCCCTGCCCATAATCTTCATCGGACCAACAGCAGCGCCAACAGCAACCAAATAATCTTCCATCGAGTATTCTGGGATCACATCAGCAGGGACACCTCGGCGCACACGAGCATTAACCACCGCTTTTGAACTCACAGGCTTAGCTTCTAGAAAATGATCTGCATAAAAGAAAGATACGTCGATCAACAATAAGAAAGGGAAAAAGGTAACTCGGCCACGGTCAGAGGCTTACGATGAATATAGGACAACATCCTCTGAAGATCCTGCGCCCAGTCACCCTTGGTTTTCTCAAAGCGAGTGACCTCCTTGCTCATTGTCCGTGCCTTAAGTTCAGCAGCCTCGAGGAGTTCTTTATCCTTCTGCAATTGCAGAGCTAGCCGATTCTTCTCCTCGGAGAATTCCTGGTCAACTTTATCTAACTCAGACTTCTGAGAGAGCTTAAGGGACTCCACCTCGGCACACAAGCGAGCTATCTCGTCGTCTTTATCCTTCAGCTGTGCCGAGTGAGTAGAGGCTTGTTCTAAGAAATGTAGCATCATATCAGGCATGGGCGTGCAATCTTGATGAGACGCTGCAAAGTTTTGTAACTCGGCTTTACCAAAGCCAAAAGAGTTAAAAGAAACCTAGTGCACATTTCAAATGGGAGTATATAAAGTAAAAGAGTAACTAACCTTCCAGGGCGTTGACTTTCTTCTCAAGACGGATGTTAAGATTGTTGATGTTCCCTATTTACCAACAAAGTGAGCCAACACCTCATGTACAAAACAATAAGAACTTTGGAGATAATGCAAGAGTTTGTCGACTTACCAGCTTTCTTCACCACAGGAATAACCTTCTCATACTTATCTTGCAATTTTTTATGCGCAAAAAGCAGCCTTTGGAATTCGGCGGTCCGCCGGTCATGCGCAACCTAAGCAATAAAGCAAATAGTAATAAGATATTCAAAGCTAAGACAGATCCAAGTCAAGCAAGACTTAACTCGGATCTAGGTGGCTGGATATTCAAAGCTAAGACAGATCTGAGTCAAGCAAAACTTAACTCGGATCTAGGTGGCTGGATATTCAAAGCTAAGACAGATCCAAGTCAAGCAATACTTAACTCGGATCTAGGTGGCTGGATATTCAAAGCTAAGACAGATCCGAGTCAAGCAAAACTTAACACGGATCTAGGCGTCTGGATATTCAAAGCTAAGACAGATCCGAGTCAAGCAAAACTTAACTCAGACCTAGGTGGCTGGATATTCAAATCTCAGACAGACCCAAATCAATCAAAGTTTAATTCGGATCTAGGTGGATGGAGATTCGAACACTAAGACAAAACTGAACCAGGCAAAACATAATAAAACTTCCAAACGAATAACAAGTTATTCAGTTGCAAGCCTCGGGGATTAGAGTATGTATAATATCATTCGAATAACGAATTAAACGTTGATAAAGATAATTACCTCATTCATCTTATCGCTTTCAAGAACGATCTTGGCAGCCAGATGTAAGCGACTGCTGATGTCGAGGGTTGAAAGGGCTGACTGCTTGGATTGCCTTCGAGCTGATCAGCAACATTCCAATTGTTGGCATACTCAACCAGCGAGCCGAGGCTGTTCCCACTCTCCATACGAGTTAGGACTTTACCTCGGACGTGTTGTGTAGCCACCGCCGCCGCAGGACTCTTGTGAAGAGCGAGCTGTGTATCGTCAGCCGGGGTAACAATGGCCTTGGCAGAGCTAACCCCTTTGCGCAGCGCATCGGCAATGGTAGGCTGAGAAGAGCCAGCAAGACCTTTCTGAGAGGAGGGAGCCCTGCTGATGACAACCTTTCTTGTTTTAGAAGAGGCATCAGTAGGAGCTGATACCTCGACACTTGGAGTGGCGTCTTTGGGAGCCGGAGAGATTATGGTTGCAGAGGGCGCCGAGATATTGATATCCTCAGCTGGAGTTGGAGTCACAGTAAAGACCGCGGGGGTCGAAGGAATCTCAGCAGAAACATCGGGGTTCACGGAGGAGGCAGCGGGTTCGGTAGGAATATCTATTGGCCGAGTTGTATCGGCATCAACAGGAGAAATCTCAGGCGCATCATGGCGAGGTGGCGTCTGATTCGGAGCGGGAGGAGATGCAACGCGAGCAGGACTCAGAACTCTGGTATCCTTAGGAGGCGGAGGAGAGGGCGGCCGAGTCGTACGACTCGTCATGCTGGGACCGCTGGGCTTAACAGAAAGAGGAGCCCTGCAAAGACAAAAAAGATCAAGTCAAAAAGCAGAAAGAGAGAAACAAGAAATACAAACAAAAGCAACTCACCCAGTAACCCCGGGCATAGTTTTGCGCCTTGGAGGATGCTGGGCTGACTTCTTCATTCGCTTCTTGGGGGCCGCTTCTGAGGCACCAGCGGGAGCGCTAAATTTCCCCGAGGTAACAGGAGGCCGGGAGGCGAGAGGCTCGGCGTTGTGAACCTGACCGGCCGGATTAGCTGAGAAAGTAGAAGACAAAAATGCATAAGAAATTGGCATTGCGGCAACTACCTCTAGAACTTGGACCTTGTCCGAATCACCTTCCACCTCGTGGGCCGGGGTCTTGCCGCGGGCGCGAGCCGGAGCGAGATCCGACTTGGGAACGAACTCTTCTGAGTCCGGCTCCCCGCTGTCTGGAGTATTCCGATCCACGGGCCACGGGAGGGACAAAACCTCGGCGTCCTCAGTCTTCTGCTCCTCAAACCACTGCAGGACAAGAAAGAGAAAAATTAACAAAAGAAAATACAGATGCGATTAAAAGGTAAAACATGACTGTAATAACTTACTCTGGGAGGAGGATGCTCGCGGGTGAACGGCTTCAATCCCCAGGCCCAGTACTCCGCCATCTCCGTCTTAAAAATAGCTCGGACACGCTTGAAGATGAGGTAGTTGTCCAGCTCCACCATCGAGACTCGGTTGGGATCAAGAGGACCGCTCATATAGCAGAGCTTGTGTGTGCATTTCTGGAATGGGCAGATCCGGCTGCTGACGAAGGTAGTCATCAGATCCTCGCCGCGTAGCCCGGAGCGGATCAGTTCCTTCAGCCAAATCTCAAAAGCCTTGGCCAGAGCATGACTCTTCCTCGGATTATAGGTCCAGTTCTTCTTGGAAGGAGGGCCAATGGAAAAAGCAGGGAGCCGAATCTTATCCTCACTCCCAGAGTTCTTGACATAAAAGAATGACTTATGCCACTTCTTGCATGATTCTAGACCTGCAACGCGAGGAAATTCGGATTTCGTCCGAGGTGTGATGGACGCGGCTCCACATTGGGTGAGCAACTTCTCGGAGGGTTGCAGAGATTTGTCTGGGACGATGTTGGATCGAATCTGGAAAAACTTTGACCAAACGTGCACAGACGGCCATAGGCCGAAGTATCCCTCCGAGGCAGAGATGAACGCAGAAAGAGAAGCAATGGCGTTAGCAGGAAGATGATGCGGCTGAAGGCCGAAGTAATCAAGGAACTACCTAGCGAAATCGCTAAGAGGGAGACCAAACCCGCGAGCAAAATGTGACATGAAGACTACATACTCGCCCTCCCTAAGATCTGGAGTGGATTCACTGCCGGGTAAGCGACAAGCTACCTCGGCAGGAATCCGGTGAGTTCGGATTAGCCACTCAACCTCTCGGCGGGTGATGGAAGAGCCCTGCCACGAGCCCCGCTCGGGCCCAGATGCAGCATCGTCATCCTCAATGAGCGCACCGCTGACGGAGCTCGACATAGGGTCGCCGGAGAAACTTACGGAGGAAGAAATAGCGGCGGAGGAAAACCTAGATCTACAAGGCCCCGTCGTGATTCTCGCAGCAATGGCGGAGCGAGAGAGAAGGAACTACCGCGCGAGAACAAAAGAAAAGCAGAGGTCTCCAGAGGAGAGCCTAGGCGATAGGACCGGATGAACTCTCCGGCGACGACACCGGAGCAAGCAAACAGGGACAAAGTCGACGGAGCAGTGCGATGGGATCCCTGCCGTCGAAGACCTAGATGAGCGCACGGTGGCGGAAGCGCGAACGGGCACAGAGGCGAGAGGAAGGAGAAGGGCGCAGGTGAGCGGAGGGGGAAAGTGAATCCCCCAGCCCCGCGCCCCTCTTTATAACAACGCCGCCTGAGAGGTAGTGGGATCATGGGTGTGGCGGTTACGTGTACGCGGCACGACCGCACGCCGCTAAGTGGAACCGCACCAACGACCACACGATGAAAGAGAAGGCCAAGATCCCTGACGGGAACGGTACGCGAGGCGTCTCAGCGCCGACGCGACAGGCGTAGTGATAACTATAGCCTGTCAGTAAATACTGTAGAGGAACAAAAAGCTAGAGAAACAATGATGAATATGACACGTAGGACGAGGCGTACGCGAGTAGATATGCTGATACCTCGAACGAGAAAAAGATAACTTGGAAACAATGGGAAACGAATATCATGAAACTGATACGGCCCGGCCGAAGTTATTGGCGGGGCCATACCAGCTTCGGGGACTAATGTTGGGGAGGTGACCTCGGATAGGGTAAAGACGGGGAAAGACGAAAGGACGTTCCCCGTCCAGTTTCCGAGTTACAGTCTAAGTCGGCCGAATCCTGTAAAGGTCGGCCGAGATATGAAAGAGCAGGACCCTTATGATAGTGGCAAGGCATTACCCGGCCGAGATGCTGTGTAAGTCGACTGGGTCAGCCCGAGTAGTCTTAATGCAGGTGAAGGACGAGCCGAGTTATGAGAGGCAGGGCCGAATGATATGAAGCTTGCAGGAGAAGGAGAAGCCTAAAGTCAAACTCTAGTCACAGGCTAGGGAGAATCTGAGCAGAGCCAAGCACAAAGGACAAAGGCGCAGAGAGATAGAGGGGCAGAAGGAGGTCACGGAGGTGACAGTCCTGAAGCCCGAGGCACGCAGGACGGGCCCTCTAGAACCTTGCCGTCATTAGAAGGGCGACACGGAAAGGAGGTCGCCGAGTTACTATATTGGGACAAGCATATTCCTCGAATATGCTTGCCACGTTAGCCCTAGAGGAACCTAGGGCTCTCCTTTATAAGGGGAGGCTTGGACCCTGAGAAGGGCATCGGCTCATTTAGTACCGTTAGGCTGGTAAAATTCTTCCTCTCTACTTGTAACAGCTCAAGGAGCACTTGTAGCCCAAGGAAGGAGAAATAAAGATCTTTACCTTAGTCTTCTGTGTGTAGAATCAACTACATCTTCCCTCCCTAGATCCCTCTAGCATCCATTGGCCCCATACTTTAGCCTACCCATGGCATATGCCGTGCCACCACCACGACATGCTCCATGCTTGTTTAGTATCTACTTTGCTTTGCTTTGTCTACACTTTGAGATGTTTTTATATCTTTTCTGGAACTAATCTATTAACAAGTTGCCACAGTGCCAGTTGTCTGTTTTCTTCTGTTTTTGGTTCCAGAAAGGCAGAAAATCAATATTCTCAGAATTGGACGGGACAAAAGCCAAAGTCAATATTTTACCGTGGGGGACACGAAGTCTAGAGGAGAGACGGAGAAGCGAACCAGGGCGGCCAGACCACCTAGGCGCGGGTGGGCCCACCCTGCGCCTAGGTATGGTGTGGGCCCCCTGACTGCCTCCCAGCCTCGCCTCTTCGCCTATAAGAAGCCCCCGATGCAGAAACCCTAGGCACCCGATCAAAACTCCACGAAACTGTTGGAGATATGCCCAAGAGGCAATAATAAAGAGGATATTATCATATCTTCATGCTTATGATAAATTTTTACATACCATGCTATAATTGTATTAACCAGAAACATTAATACTTGTGTGATTTGTAAACATAAAAGAGTCCCTAGTAAAGCCTCTTGTTAAACTAGCTTGTTGGTTAATATATTATCATGGTTTCCTGATCATGAACATTGAGATGTTATTAACAACAAGATCATATCATTAGGAGAATGGTGTGATGGACATACTCCTATAGATAAGCGTAGCATAAAGATCAAGTCATTTCAATAGTTCCTTTGCTATAAGCTTTCTGATACATAGTAACCTAATTTCTTCGACCATGAGATCATTCTAATCACCATCACCGGATGGATGCTTTGATGACATCAAACGCCACACCATAACTGGGTGGCTATAAAGGTGGCATTGAGTGTTCGGTAAGTATGTGTTAAGGCACATGGATCAAGAATGGGATTTGTCCATCCATATGACGGATAGATATACTCTGGGCCCTCTCGGTGGAATGTCATCCAATTAGCTTGCAATCATGTGAATATCTCACAAGGGATCACATATCACGGGAACGAGAAAAGAGTACTTATCGATAACGAGGTTGAACTAGGTATGCAGAGATACCGACGATCAGACCTCGGATAAGTAAACTATCATGAGACAAAGGGAAATTGGTATCGTATGTAAGTGGTTCATTCGATCGCAGAGTAATCGTAGAAATATGTGGGAGCCATATGAATTTCCATATTCCTCTATTGGTTATTGATCGAAGAAGTGTCTCGGTCATGTCCGCGTAATTCACAAACCGTAGGGAGACACACTTAAGGAATCGATGTTGTTTAGTAGATATGGAATGTAAGTAGGGATACTGAATGTTGTTCAGAGTCTCGGATGGGATCCAGGATATCACGAGGAGATCCGGAATGGTATGGAGAATAGGATTCATATAAGTAAAGTCCAATTCCGGAGTTCGGGAATGATTCCGATGATTTCATCAGAGAGGTTCTAGAAGGTTCACCGGACCAAAAGGGGAAGGGTACATGAATGTGTCATGAATTAGTGGAATGATTGCATCATGTACTAGGTCACTTGGTTGGGCATTTGTAAGAACAAAATTGAGCTCCAAATTGAAAGTCAAAAGGCAAGTTTGAAAAGTCAAACTGGGACAATGTATCCTGGTGGAGGAAGGAAAGAATCCTTCTTTCCCTCCACCACAAGCCAACAAGGAGAGGGAGTTGGGGAAGGATTCAAACTCCCCTCTCCCAAGCTGCCCTCCCTCTCATAAATAGAGGGGAGGGTGTGCCCCAAGGACACACAACACCAGCCCCTCCCCACTTAGTCGTCGCGCTGCCGCCTCCCCCCAGCGCCACTGATACGTTAGAAACATATCTATAATTTTTGATGCTCCATGCTTGTTTAGTATCTACTTTGCTTTGCTTTGTCTACAATTTGAGGTGCTTTTTACATGTTTTCTGGTACTAACCTATTAACAAGTTGCCACAGTGCCAGTTGCTTGTTTTCTGCTGTTTTTGGTTCCAGAAAAGTTAGTAAAGAAATATTCTCGGAATTGGACAGGACAAACGTCAAAGTCAATAACTTTCCGTGGGGAATAAGAAGTCCAGAGGGGAGACGGAGAGGCGTGCCAGGGCGCCCAGACCCCCTAGGCACGGGTGGGCCCTGCCCCGCGCCTAGGCAGGGTGTGGGGCCACCGCCTCGTCCTTCCACTTCGCCTATAAGAAGCCCCCGATGTAGAAACCCTAAGTACCCGATCAAATCTCCACGAAACCTTCTATAGCCACCGCCATCGTCATCCCTAGATCGGGGGGATCTGAAGTTCTTCCCAGCACCCTGCCGGAGGGAAGATCATCCTAGAGGCCTTCTCTCTGGTATGATGCGTGAGTAGTTTCACCTTGGACTATGGGTTCATGTAGTAGCTAGATGGTTGTATCTCCTCCTTGTGCTTTCATGTATATATCTTGTGAGCTCTGTTCATGATCAAGATCTAATATATTTGTAATCATGCATGTTGTGTTTGCGGGGATCTGATGGATATTGAGATTATTATGTTGGTTTGATTAATGGTTTTGTCTTTATGATTCTATCATGTCTGTGTTGTTTGTGATCTTGCATTCTCTCCGTTGTTAGTAGCTATCTTGGCCAAGTAGTTGCTAGTGACTCCAAGAGGGGGTATTTATGCTCGATAGTGGGTTCATGCCTCTAGTTTCCAAGGGAAGTGACAATAATCTCTTCGGTTGTAGATGTGTTGTTGCTACTAGGGAGAAAACAACGGTCTCTTGTTCATGGAACATGTGGACTGTTTACCTTACCCACTTTGCTTAAAGCAGTTGTCTGTTGCTTGCAACTTAATACTGGAGGGGGTTCGGATGATAACCTGAAGGTGGACTTCTAGTCATAGATGCAGTTGGATGGCGGTCTATGTATCTTGTTGTATTGCCCAATCGAATCTCATAGGATCTTTCTGACTAGTAATTACATTGTTATGCCTTGCTCAGTTCCTGTCAATTGCCCTGCTATAATTTGTTTACCCATCATGCCATGTTGTTTATCTAAGGAGAGCACCTCTAGTGAACTATGGACCCCGGTCCAATATTTATCATTGGTACATCTTCCACTGTTACTTGTTTACTTGCTGCAAACCACCATTACCTTCCACACCATACGTTTAATCCTTTGTTACAGCAAACTGGTGAGCTTGACAACCTCACTGATTCGTTGGGGCAAAGTCTTGAGTTTGTGTTGTGTAGGTCTCCGCGTTGCTTGCAACACCTGTGTGACGTTTTCTTCCTCCTACTGGTTCGATAACCTCGGTTTCTTACTGAGGGAAAACTTGCTGCTGTGCTGCTTCACACCTTGCTCTTGGGGTTCCCAACGAAGCGCTCCTACATCAACTCAGCGCTGCATCAAGATTTTCTGGCGCTGTTGCCGAGGAGGCTAAGGACGTCTTCACTAGGGGAGTCCTCCACTTCCTTTCTCTTTACTTTGTTTTTAGTTTGCTTTGTTTCTTTTGCATGGTTTTGTTTGCCTCTTTCCAAAAAAACCAAAAAAAATAGTCTAGTTTGGTTTGCTTGCTTTATTCAAAAACACAAAAAAATTATTTCCTGATCTAGCTGCTGCTGCTGTTTTTGGCTTGCCCACCTTTGCCAAAATGAACTCTGCTGAGAACACCAAGTTGTGTGACTTCACTAGCACCAACAACAATGATTTACTTAGCACACCTATTGCTCCACCTGCTCCTAATGCTACCTTTTATGAAATTAAGCCTGCTTTGTTAAATCTTTTGATGAGAGAGCAATTTTCTGGTGCTGGTTTTGATGATCCTGCTGCCCATCTCAATAGCTTTGTTGAACTTTGTGAGATGCAAAAGTATAAGGATGTAGATGGAGATATTATTAAGATCAAGCTTTTTCCTTTCTCCTTGAGAGGAAAAGCTAAAGAATGGTTGTTATCTTTGCCTAAAAATAGTATTGATTCTTGGACTAAGTGCAAAGATGCTTTTATTGGAAAATATTATCCTCCTGCTAAGATTATATATATGAGAAGTGACATTATGAAATTTAAACAACTTGATAGTGAACATGTTGCTCCAGCTTGGGAAAGAATGAAATCTTTGGTTAAGAATTGCCCCACTCATGGACTCACTGCTTGGATGATTATCAATACTTTTTATGCAGGTTTGAACTTATCCTCAAGAAATCTGTTGGATTCCGCTGCTGGAGGTACCTTCATGGGCCTCATTTTGGGTGCTGCAACAAGGCTCCTTGATAATATGATGGTTAACTACTCTGAATGGCATGTTGAGAGAGCTCCACATGGTAAGAAGGTAAATTCTGTTGAGGAAACTTCCTCTTTGAGTGAAAAGATTGATGCTATTATGGCTATGCTTGTTAATGGAAAAGCTCCTTTAGATCCTAATAGTGTTACCTTAGCCTCTTTGATTGCTCAATAAGAGCAAGTTGATGTGAACTTCATTAGAAACAACAGTTTTAACAACAATGCCTATAGGAATAATTTTGGTGGTAACAACAATTATAGGCCTTATCCTCCTAATAATTGCAATTCCTATGGAAACTCCTACAACAATGCTAGAAGTGCCCCCTCTGAACTTGAAGTCATGCTCAAAGAATTTATTAGTAAACAAACCACTTTCAACAAGGCTATAGAGGAAAAGCTTTTAAATGTTGAGAAAAATATATCCTCTTTGTCTGAAGCCCAAACTTCCTTGGTTAATAAAATGGCTGCTAAACCTAAAACTATGGAAAATACCTTTGCTACTGCTCATGCCATACAAGTTACTATTGATGAAAATGTTAGGATAATAGGTCAACTTCATGCTAAGTGGGAAAGGGAAGCTGAAATTGATATAAACTTTTGTGTGCACTATCACCACTAAACCACAAGTAGTCCCTGTTCCTCCTCCTACTATACCTAAGCCTATTGAGCCTACTACTAGTGATGCTAAGTTTGATTTTGATATTGATGGTTGCAATATTTCTGAAGTGATTATGTTCCTACAAAAGCTTGCTAGAAGTCCTGATGCTAGTGATATGCATGTTACTTTCACCAAACACATTACAGATGCTCTTTTTAAGATTAAGGAAGAAAAGCTAAAACACAAAGCTTCTATTCCTAGGAAAGTAGAAGATAGTTGTGAATCCATTATTAATATACAAGTGAATGACTTTGATCTCAAAGCTTCATGTGATCTTGGTTCTAGTGTCTCTATTATGCCTAGGAAAATTTATGAAATGCTTGATTTCCCACCATTGGAAGATTGTTATTTAGATGTCCCACTTCATGATAATGCTAAGAAGAAACTCATGGGGAGTATTAATGATGTTCTCATTATGGTTAACAATGCTTATGTCCCTGTTGATTTCTATGTTTTGGATGTTGAATACAATGCTTCTTGTCCTATTACTTTGGGAAGACCTTTTCTTTGAACAGTTGGTGCCATTATTGATATGAAAGAAGGCACCATTAAATATCATTTTCCGTTCAAGAAAGGTATTGAAAACTTCACTATGAAGAGAGAGAAGTTGTTTTTTGCTCCTCCTTTGAAAGCAAGGTTTGATGTTAATGCTTCTTCATTTGAAAATACTTGATTCTTCTTGATTCTTGTGCCTAACTTAAAGACATTAAAGAAAAGTACCTGTTGGGAGATAACCCAAGAGTTTCCTTGAGTCTTGGAAGTTATTACTTAAGTAATGACCTCTCATTATCCTTTTTGTTTGCCTTTTGTGCCAAGAATGACCTCTAATGAGAGGGAAGTAAGATTTGGGGAGTTGCTGTCCCGAAACAGATTTCTGTCCTCCACCATAAAAAATCGCGAGGAGTCTCTGTAACTCGGATTGAGCTAAACATTTACTAATAAATCCCCCAGTATGTTAGATAACCTTCGTTATTTCAACACTTTTTGATTTGAGCAACATAAGATGTTCGAAAAAAATCCATTTCTACTTGCTGGTCTGTTTTGACAGATTTCTGCCATTATTTGCATTTGCTTCTTATTGATTCCTTTTTGAGTTCTCTTTAGCTGAATTGAGCTTTTTGAAGGAGTTACTACAGTATCTTGTGTATTTAGTGAAAAGCCTTGCTGTTCCAAAGCTTTGCCAGAGGTCTAATATCTTTTGAATAAACTAATGTTGCTAATGAAGATTGTGTGAAGTTTTGTATGAAGGAAAAAAATTTAGGTGTAGAGAGAGAATGATGTAATGAGATGAAGAATGGACAAAATCTCAAGCTTGGGGATGCCACCCTGGTGTCACCCCAATAAATATCCAAGAGGTACAAGCGTCAAAGCTTGGGGATGCCCAAGGCATCCCCTTCTTCATCAATAAAAAGCTCAGGTATGTCTAGACCCTTCGTTTTTATTGTTTCATGCACAAGTTGTGTTGTTCTTGGAGCGTCTCAGTTTTCGTTTGATTTTCTTAGGTTGTTTAGTTTGCTTGAATAAATTAGTTTGGACCCCCGTTCTCGCTGTGTTGTTTTGCAAATAAGTTCCTTGGTGTTGGAAAGGAGTAGTAAGTTCTTGCTTGAAAGTGCAAGAGGATCTTGCATTGACTGTGACTTAGACCTTAGCATGACATGCTAGGTGTTGTTTTGACCTTATTCTTAGTG
This sequence comes from Avena insularis, assembly GCA_023614405.1. Taxonomy (NCBI): domain Eukaryota; kingdom Viridiplantae; phylum Streptophyta; class Magnoliopsida; order Poales; family Poaceae; genus Avena; species Avena insularis. Next base: position 324,804,167 of record CM042687.1, on the reverse strand, counting down.
ATTATTGTTGTAGAATGTCTTGTTGGTTTTAGCATGCAAAAGCATAGTATTGTGGTATTCTCCTTTGATGCTTTGCTTGGGTTGACTTGGCACATGCTCACACCATGTTATGACTATGAACAAGTCACCATAGCCTCTATGATCATTTAGTTCTTGACTTGTAGTACCACTCTATGCTTTGATTAGTAATGCTTTGTTGCACTGAGTGATTATGGCCATTATTGCTCTCTTAGTTGGTTGCTCCCAGTCCTTTGCTAGCCTCCACTTGTGTGAGTAAGCTCTACTCATGCTTCCAACTCCCAAGAAACCAAGTTATTCCAAAGTGTCCACTATAAACTCCTATTCATGGTGTGTTACACCATTCCAAGTATATTCTTGTTTTCAGCTATCTTCCAATTGAAAACTATTTTGTTATGTGAAAACTTAGTGATTAAAGCCCTAACAAACTTGATGGCACACTTTATATTGTTTGCCCCTAATAAACTTGAACCATTGTGTCATCTTTGTTGTATATGCTTGCACTTATATGTTGGAATTAGCAGAACCGTGCTGTCACGGGGAACATTTTCAACATTACACTTGTACTTTGTACTCAGTTGATATCATGCTCTTTTGTCTATGGATGTCACCGGTGTGAAATAAAGAGGGAACTTGTAAGTCCATGGAGTTTGTATCCTGTGTTAGAGAAATGCCTGGGCCGCTAGCCTAAGACATGCCTAATCATGGTGGAAACATGTAGCATCACCATAGTGACATCTATGAAGCATTCTTCTTATAAAAAAGAGACATATTGAGAAAAGAGAGAAAAAGCACCATATTCCCATGGTAAATAAGAAGATTGCTGAGATGCTCATTGTTTGCTTGCCTTGTCATTTTGGTTATGGGATAGCTTCTGTACCATGTGCAAGGGGTACCCCATTGGCGGTTCTCAATGATATGCAAATACTTACAATAACAAGAACTTACAGGTGACTGAAGTTGAGTAGCATGAGGTGTGGCCCTCGTATTCAAGGGACTTGAGATTGCCAACTTATACTTCGTCAAGCATATACTCCATCTTTGTTCACTTTAACCTTAATCACTTCTAGATGCTTATGATAGGGGCAATGAGGCCTGGAAGCTAACAAGTACCATAATTTTTGGAAGCTCTTTTTGAAACTTCAAATCCATGCTTCCTTTATAAAAGGTCTTTCTTCCACCACTATTGAGTCTCCACCTTCTACCTGTAGGCACCATTAAGAGAGCATAGTTGTCATTCTGTGTGCAATGTTCCAAAGCTTATTGATTGATGCATATTGTGATATTACTTGTTCTTGTGCTATTTGTTTCTAATCACCCTTGTGAACTTTGAAGGTTCCTATGCATCTATTTGCTACTCTATGAGGGACAAGCTAATTGCCACTATGCTATGTTTTCTGTATGTGAAAAAAATAAACGTTTTTCAATGCATGTTATTCATGATCTTTGTTTTTAGCTTGTCATGTTGCATGCATAGTTACTATGTCCTATTGTTAGAACTCCATCTTTCATGCACATGGTTAGAGTTCTTTGATCCCGGCTTTCAATGCTTGCAAATGGTTGGATCTTTATTGTGAGGGTGCATATCGCCTAAAAAATTATTCTTTTTATCACTTACCTACTCAAGGACGAGCAGGAGTTAAGCTTGGGGATGCTTGATACGTCGGAAACGTATCTATAATTTTTGATGCTCCATGCTTGTTTAGTATCTACTTTTCTTTGCTTTGTCTACACTTTGAGGTGCTTTTTACATGTTTTCTGGTACTAACCTATTAACAAGTTGCCACAGTGTCAGTTGCTTGTTTTCTGCTGTTTTTGGTTCAAGAAAAGTTAGTAAAGAAATATTCTCGGAATTCGACGGGACAAACGTCAAAGTCAATAACTTTCCGTGGGGAACAAGAAGTCCGGAGGGGAGACGGAGATGCGTGACAAGGCGCACAGACCCCCCTAGGCACGGGTGGGCCCTACCCCGCGCCTAGGCAGGGTGTGGGGCCCCTGGCCACCGCCTCAGCCTCCCCCTTCGCGTATAAGAAGCCCCCGATGCAGAAACCCTAAGTACCCGATCAAATCTCCACGAAACCTTCTGTAGCCGCCGCCACCGTCATCCCTAGATCAGGGGATCTGAAGTTCTTCCCGGCACCCTGCCAGAGGGGAGATCATCCCGGAGGCCTTCTCTCCAGTATGATGCGTGAGTAGTTCCACCTTGGACTATGGGTCCATGTAGTAGTTAGATGGTTGTATCTCCTCCTTGTGCTTTCATGTATAGATCTTGTGAGATCCGTTCATGATCAAGATATAATCTATTTGTAATCATGCATGTTGTGTTTGCGGGGATTCGATGGATATTGAGATTATTATGTTGGTTTGATTAATGGTTTTGTATTTATGATTCTATCATGTCTATGTTGTTTGTGATCTTGCATGCTCTCCGTTGTTAGTAAATATCTTGGCCAAGTAGTTGCTAGTGACTCCAAGAGGGGTATTTATGCTCGATAGTGGGTTCATGCCTCTAGTGTCCAAGGGAAGTGACAATAATATCTTCAGTTGTAGATGTGTTGTTGCTACTAGGGAGAAAACAACGGTCTCATGTTCATGGAACATGTGGACTGTTTACCTTACACACTTTGCTTAAAGCAGTTGTATGTTGCTTGCAACTTAATACTGGAGGGGGTTCAGATGATAACCTGAAGGTGGACTTCTAGTCATAGATGCAGTTGGATGGCGGTCTATGTATCTTGTTGTATTGCCCAATCGAATCTCATAGGATCTTTCTGACTAGTAATTGCATTGTTATGCCTTGCTCAGTTCCTGTCAATTGCCCTGCTATAATTTGTTTACCCATCATGCCATGTTGTTTATCTTAGGTGAGCACCTCTAGTGAACTATGGACCCTGGTCCAATCTTTATCGTTGATACATCTTCCACTGTTACTTTTTTACTTGCTGCAAACAACCATTACCATACACACCATACATTTAATCCTTTGTTACAGCAAACTGGTGAGCTTGACAACCTCACTGATTCGTTGGGGCAAAGTCTTGAGTTTGTGTTGTGCAGGTCTCCGCGGTTCTTGCAACACCTGTGTGACGTTTCCTTCCTCCTACTGGTTCGATAACCTCGGTTTCTTACTGAGGGAAAACTTGCTGCTGTGCTGCTTCACACCTTGCTCTTGGGGTTCCCAACAAAGTGCTCCTACATCAACTCAGCGCTGCATCAAGCTTTTCTAGCGCCATTGCCGGGGAGGCTATGGACGTCTTCACTAGGGGAGTCCTCCACTTCCTTTCTCTTTACTTTGTTTTTATTTTGCTTTGTTTCTTTTGCATGGTTTTGTTTGCCTCTTTCCAAAAAAACCAAAAAAATTAGTCTAGTTTGGTTTGCTTGCTTTATTCAAAAACACAAAAAAAATATTTCCTGATCTAGCTGCTGCTGTTTTTGGCTTGCCCACCTTTGCCAAAATGAACTCTGCTGAGAACACCAAGTTGTGTGACTTCACTAGCACCAACAAAAATGATTTACTTAGCACACCTATTGCTCCACCTGCTCCTGATGCTACCTTTTATGAAATTAAGCCTGCTTTGTTAAATCTTGTGATAAGAGAGCAATTTTCTGGTGCTGGTTTTGATGATCCTGCTGCCCATCTCAATAGCTTTGTTGAACTTTGTGAGATGCAAAAGTATAAGGATGTAGATGGAGATATTAGTAAGCTCAAGCTTTTTCCTTTCTCCTTGAGAGGAAAAGCTAAAGAATGGTTGTTATCTTTGCCTAAAAATAGTATTGATTCTTGGACTAAGTGCAAAGATGCTTTTATTGGAAAATACTATCCTCCTGCTAAGATTATATCTATGAGAAGTGACATTATGAAATTTAAACAACTTGATAGTGAACATGTTGCTCCATCTTGGGAAAGAATGAAATCTTTGGTTAAGTCGGCAATGTTCCTTATTGTAAGTCGGCAACCGGCAGGAGCCTTATGGTTGCCTTTTAATTTCGTTAAGACCTGCGTGTCTATTATTCAAAGTAGTTGTAATAGTTGATGCTGGTGGACGACAACCATGGAGCGGTGCCATTGACCTTGACGCCACGCCGGTGATGATGGAGATCATGTTCGTGCTTGAAGATGGAGATCAGAAGCACAAGAAGAAAGGCCATATCATATCACATATTATGAATTGCATGTGATGTTAATCCTTTAATGCATCTTGTATTGCTTAGATCACGACGGTAGCATTATAAGATGATCCCTCTCACAAAATATCAAGTTATAAAGTGTTCATCCTTAGTAGGCACCATTTCCAAAGCTCGTTGTTTCGAAGCACCACGTGATGATCAGGTGTGTTAAATTATGTGAGTGTATACAACGGGAGTAAGCCAGATTTGCTCATGCGGAAACTAAGGTTACATCTTGACGAGCCAAGCATGTACAGACATGGTCTCGCAACACGGAATACCGAAAGGTAAAGCATGAGCAATATAGATGATATGATGAACATGATGATTGTTCGCCTTTGAAACTACATCATGTCACGTGATGATCGGACTTGGTATAGTGTATTTGGTCCATGTAATCACTAAAACAGTGTGAGGGATATTGTTTTTAGTGGGAACAATAGCAATATGATTAAAAGTTGAACACTATTTATCATAAATTTAATCAAAGTGAATTTGCATAGTTGTTGTAGTCATTGGCATTCGTTTACCACCTTGAGCTTAGTTATAATTGAGATAATAGAACTATAGAATTCTGGTTAATTACTTTAGGAACTGGTATCGTATTGTTTTGAAGTGTTGATCTAAAGTTTAAAAGTCTTATTGCAAACTTTCAGTAAGTTCCGGTTACTCCGTGAAGTTTAATAATTGGTATTAAATTAAGAGTAACAACTCTAGTTTTAGTAAATAAGTATCATGTTTATCTCCATGATTCTTAATATTCAAATGATTGTTTTAATATCAAGGTTATCTAGGAGCTAAAAGAATTGTTTCGGAAACCATCATATGTGGAAGATATTGCGATATCTGAAACTATGTTTTGATTACAACATGATAGAGTATAATATAGCAAAGTTTATGTTCTCATATTTGATGAGAATTTTCAAAAGGTTGGAGACGCTAGTCGTCCTAATTCTCCAAAAGGTTTTGGAGAGCAACATTATACTCGCAATTCACCATTATAAGCTAAAGTAGCTTGATCATGAATAGTTCCATGATAAGGATGAATATTTTATGTAGGTAAAATGTTTACTATGCTAAAAGATTAAGAATGGAATTTGAAAGAACACCAAACATTTGATGATGGTGATCTACTTCAAAGTGCAAATCCAAAGACATTGGTATTTAACTATACATGTTTTGGACTATGTGTCATAAGTATGGCGCCACTATTGATGTTGATAGATTCTTTTGAAAGGATAAATAAATACTAAAAGAGAAATCTAAGAAATATTTGGTAGAAGAGAAAAGACTAGAATTGTTCATCTTAGGTATATAGAGGATATACATGTTATGGCTGTATTCTTTGCTTGTTAAACAATGTAGTTCTTGAGTATTCGATACTAAATTTGTTGGTGTGAATCGTCATACGAAACAACACAATTCATGAACTACAATGGCCTAAGTAACTAGCAAAAGAATATGTGATGATGTTCATCGAGAACAAATAAAGGGTTGTTGTGTTGCTCGTTGAAATCAAAACTTACCATCAAGATTTGTTTCAATAATTGTTATTTTGATCAGGTATTATGAGAACAAAAGGGTTGTTCAAATAATTTCCGTAATCCATAAAAGATGGATGATTTACAAATCTCGTTGGAGAAATAACATCTATAAGACAAATTGATTGAAAGATCACTTAGGAAGTGACATCGCCATTTAAATTATATTGGAAAGAAAACATGAAGAAACTCCATGTGGATGGAATTTTGGAGTCTTTTGATTTTTGATCAAATGACGCTTGTGAAACTTTCCTAGATATAATTAAAACTCTGTTCATAGGCCAAAAGGAAACGAATGACTAGATTATTGGAATTTGTACATATTTGATGTATGAAGTCCATTACGTGTAGTCAAGAGCGATGGATTTCAACTTCATATGCTTTCTCCGAAAATTTGAGTGAATATATGAATATTTTACTTAATGAGGATGAAGTGTGAAACATTTGAAAAGTTCAAAGACTTTCAAGATGAAGTTCAAAATCAATGTAACAAGAAAATAAAGAATTTATGATAGGATCATAAAGGAAGATATTTGAGTTACAAGTTTAGCATAATACCTAAGATTTGAGGAATCGGTCCATGGATTTGCGTTTCCCGAAACACCATATGAGTGTCACATCCCAAGATTTTCCAAATCTTGTAATGTGAAAATAAATGAATAAAATAAATCTTTGTTGATTTTCAGGATGAGAAGAAACTTTTTGAATTCCAATTAGGAATCTTCAAACCTATTTTGAACAAATAAAATCCTAAAGGGGTTAAAAAGATAAGCATTTAATGAAGGAAAAAAAATATTTAGATTTACTATTTTGTTTCTTTTATTAAAAGGTTTTGAATTTCAAAATAAAAGGAAAGAATTTAAATAAGGATTATTTTATAAGCCAAATTAAAACTTGGCCAAGCCTTTGAAACAAAATATTTCTATTTGAGAAAATTAGTAGAGGTTTATTTAAAATAAAACAATAAGGATATAATATCCAAGTTTATTAAAAATAAAGGTTTTACTATTTTTATTTGTTTTAAATAACTTTTTCAAGTATTTTATATTCTCAAATAAAACCTACTGATTTGGTTTTGAAAATATTTAGATTTCAAAAAGAGATTCTGAATAAATCAAAATCTATTTTAATAACAATGGTCTATTTATTTAATTAATAATGGACCCTAAAATAAAAATATTATTTTGATCTTTGGACTTTGGTTTATGTTGTTAAACAGAACCAAATTCATTTGCAAGTGTGGTGATTGTTTGAATTTGTTTGAATGTTTGATTGGTGGTTTGGAAATTCAAAACAGGAAATAGATTTGGAAAAAGATAAAACTTTCAGGAAGAAAAAAAATAGAGTCGGACTCAGCCCAGCTGGCCAAGCCCAACTAGCCCAGTTTCCCTCCCCACGCACGAAACGTTTTCTACCAGAACCCACACCCGCAGAGCGACTGACTGGTGGCCCCAATCCCCTCTCTCCCTCCCTCACTGCCAGGAAGGCCCCACAGCACTGTCATCGTTTCCACCCGCCGCGACTTCTTCTCCCCAAACCTCGTCGCCGTTTTTGCCGTTTGAATGCGCGTTTGATTCCTCTTTAACCACGCATTGATTCAGCCTGTGACAGCGTGCACTTAAGCATCTCTCTTCCCTCTCTGATCTCCCCCACACTCCAGACCATCTCTGCCCCCAGGCCAACGGAATTTTGAGCTCGCAACACCACTGCTCCGACCACCGTCCCCAGCAAATTCCGGCGAGCCCAGCCACCGCCTTGCCTCCCCGACCAAGCACACACACTACCCAGCCTCTGGCGCTTCTGCCTGTGCCCTCCGTTCAACCGCGGGCGCCCCTGAGCGCTGACTTCGACAACCACTGACCTCGCCGCCGCGTCTGCCTCTCTCCGGCGAAGTCCCCTAGTAAGCACAGACCTGTAAGGTTCCCAACCTTTAATAAGGTAGAGTCCCCTGTGTTTACGATGCTAGTCCCTGGATCAATAGCTAGCATCCACAGTTAAGATGTAATATCAAGAAACAAAGGTCATAATACAACTTTATAACCAGGAATAAAATATTTCATTACATCTTACATAGCTCATTTGGCTATTACATTACATTGCAGCAGAATATCTATAAGCATGGGTCCTTCATCTTCAAAGTGCCATAGGCAGACATGTTGGTTGTAGACTTTGTAATCCTAATCAACACACTTCACTAAATCAATCAAACCTGCAACATAACAAGTTATAGCCACAAGGGTCAATACATTTGAATTGTATTGGCAAGTGATACTATGGTAGTATAGTGGAGTCTATCATCTATATGCACTTGGCTAAGTGGAGTTGAGGCTTGCATTGCTAAAATAGCTTTTTCCTTAACATTTGAAAACACTAAGTTTTTGCTTGACAAAAACATTTCTTCCAATCAAAGATTGAATAACCTTTAACCCTTGTTCAACCACAAGTTTTTAACTTAGAAATTTGGATGATGAGATTCTTGATTGCTTCCATGTCTTGATGCTCAAATTGTCCTTTACCAGGGACATGGCTAAGTACTTAGATTTTACACTCTGCAGAGGTGGTGCACTTTCCCCACAAGACTTGGTTTCCCAAGACAAGATCTTTCAGAAGCCTTCCCTTAGACCAAAATGGACGCGCTCCAACCTATCAAACACTACCACCAACTGTCCATATGGCTAAGTTCTTGCAACCTATATGATCCAGGCAGAGCCCATAATGCCAAGTGGTTGCACTTGAAGCTTCTCAACATTTGACATCTCAAATCTCTTTGTTCCTGGGTGGCAATCCACAAGTGAGATACACAAGGTCAACCATAGACATGGGCCTTGTGAACCACTCAACCAAAATCCACCAAGCAATTACCATTCCACCCAGGTGATTCATTAACTTAGTTGTTTTATTAAACAAAAACCCAAGTCTTCAGACTTAGAAACTTTTCCAAAGTATGAATGTATATTCCACCCTTTTTCTAATTACCTAGGCTAATCTTGATAGTAGTAGGAATCTTAACTTAGGAAATTTCTACTAAGGTTTCATCTACTAGGTTTTCCTATAGAAAGGTTTATACTTAGCAAAAATTCCATGCAAGTTTTACTTAGAAAAAATCACTAATGCATAGTGAAAGTAATAGGACAAAAAGTATGAAGCATCACTTGCCTTTTTGGTAGAGGGTATAGATTCACTCCTTGTCCTTGCAACAATCACACCCTTCAAGTCACTACAAATCAATCAAGCAAGGCACAATCTCAATCTACCAATTAAGCAAAACATCACATAAAATGATAAAATCAACGTAATGCATGCAAGCATGCTAAGCTTTGTTTTATTTGGAAAAGTGGTTCCTAATGGATCATAAACATTTGAAAACACCTAATGGTCATTTTATAAAGTGGCAAAGTCATTTGCAAAAGGTTTCATTTTATAAACCATTTTCAAAACAAGGTATCATTTTATGTGGTGTAGGAATATTTTTTTACTAAGGCATTAACCTATAGGGTTCACAAAATATGTTTTCAAACCATAAAACTTGGTGTTTAGGGTCAGAGAGTTTAAAACAAAACATTTCCCAAAAGTTTTCTTCCAAAACCATTTTTAATAAATAAACCATATTTTTTTATTTGACTAGAAAGGGTTTTAAATCAAAGAATCATTCTTTTGCATCACCAAATACATTTTTGAAACCACAAAGTGTTTCCTATGGTCAGTAGGTTCAAATCACACCATTTGCCAAAGATTTTTTTCCCAAAATCATTTTTGAACAATTTTTACATCCTTAACAAGCATACAAATGTTTCTGCAAAAACAAACCTTTTTCCAGAAGCTTTTGACTAAACAAATGGCATGGTTGGCTAGGGCTTGTTCCACTGATTCCAATGATATAAAGTTTGCAAATTTTGGACATGTGGATCAAAAGTTACAAGGGTTTCAAAATGGCATCTAAATCTGATTTCAATTTCTATTTTAAATCATCCATACCGCTTTGGTTGGATCGATGCTCGCTGCGCGTTGGATATTAAACAGATCGTGCGGTGCAGAGCTGTTCGTACCCCTTCGCTCAGTGGATCTATCGTAGCGCTTGGATCATCATCTAACGGTGTACAGCGTGCCAGCCATAGATGAGCGGCGCTGCGGTGGCTACTGGTGGCGGAGCGGCCAAACGGTGGCGGCGCCGGTGCGACAGGAAGCTAGGGAGGGAACGGATAAGCTGACCGGGTTCGCAACGTCGTAGGGAATCTCAACGTGGTCTTCTTGGGTCGAGGGGCGCTCGGGGTTGTCCTTAATCTTTCGCCGGAGTTCGTTCTGGCGACTGGCGTGCTCTGGTGTTGTCGACGATGAGCTTACTGAGCGCGCTAAGGCAAGCGGAGAGCAGTGTTAGATGCGCGCGAGAGAGGAGCGTGCGAGAGCATCAACGGGAGGAAAAGGGGCGGACAAAAGCTACATGGGTACTCGCCGGAGTTAAACCAGACGGTGGTGGCGGCGGTTGTTGTCGTTGCTGACGCTCTGGGGCGCCCGCGGGTGAATGGAAAGCGCCAGGAGAAGCGCCAGGGCTAGGAGAGTATGTGAGTGTGGTCAGGGAGGCGAGGGGCGATGCGGTGCTGCCGGAATCGTCGTCGGAGTGTCGTCGGACAGTGGGCGGTGTCTGGCGAAATACGGCAGCCTGGGGGCGCACTTGGGGAAGAAGACAGATGGGAAATGGAAGGGAGACGCTGGCGTTTAAATGGACGTGATCACTGCAAGTAATGGTGGCCGCATTAAGGTGAATTCAAGCCGCGAAGTCAAAGCCAGAAACGGCAACGAGGGGAGGAAGAACAGGTCGTGGGTGTAGACGATGAACAGGAGAGGGTGGGGTCGGCTGGTCAGCGAGAAAGGAAGTGAGGGGGAGGGGTCCACTTGTCATTGGCTCTGCGGGTCGTCTGGTGAGTGAGAGAAAAACTCTTCGGGGAAGAGAGGGAAATGGGCTGCTGGGCCTAGTTGGGCTGCTGGGTTGGGTCGACCAGATTCTATTTTTTCCTATTCTAAAACCTTTTTCTTTTTCTATTTCTTTTCCTGTTTTGAAGTTCAAACAAACAATCAAACATTCAAACAATTCAAACATCCACCACACTTTGCAATTGAATTTGGTTCTGTTTAACAACATAAACCAATTCCCAAAATAAAATAATATAATTTTATTCTTTTTAGGATCTATTTAATAATTAAATAAAATAGACCTTAATTATTAATTCAAATAGGTTTTGATTTATTTAATAAAATCTCCATTAAAATCTAAATATTTTCAAAACCAAATCAGTAGGTTTTATTTGAAAGTATAAGATGTTTGGGAAAACTTGTTTAAAATAAAATAACATTTTGTTTTAGGGTCCATTAATAATTAAATAAGATGGACCTTAGTTAATAATCCATATAGGATTTGTTTTACAAAATCTTTATTTTGAAATCCAAAATAAATCCAAAAACACTTCAGTAGGTTTTAATTGAGAAAATAAAATACTTGGAAAACTTATTTAAAATAAGTTTTAGTGTTTATTTAAAATGGGAAAAGCTTTTACTTAAATAAAATTGGATATTAAAACCTCATTATTTTATTTAAATAAACCTTTACTCTTTTTAATCAAAAGAAAACATTTTATTTCAAAAGTTTGGCCAAGGTTTATTTTGGCTCCATAAAATAATCCTTATTTATAAATATACCCTTTTGTTTTGAAAAACCAAATCTTTTTATTAAAAGATCCAAAATAGGAAATTTAAATATTTTATTTTCCTTTATTAAATGTTTAACTTTGTAAATCCCTTTAGGATTTTATTTGTTCAAAATAGGTTTGAAGATTCCTATTGGAATTCAAAAAGTTTCTTCTCACCCTGAAAATCAACAAAGTTTTATTTTATTCATTTATTTTTCACATTACAAGATTTGGAAAATCTTGGGATGTGATAGGCTACCACCCTTAAAATAAATCTCGTCCCGAGATTTGGGAAGGTTAGGGTTACAAGTAGGTTCAAAACAACTAGGGTACTACCACCCTTAAAAATTTTCCAACTGAACTACATATTGGCCTTCTGGAAAAACTTCTCTGGGCAAACATCTGCATAGTGTCCTTTGTTTTCACACTTGAAACATGTGACAAGGTTGAGATCCTTCATAGGCTGGTTTATATTGTGCTTCATCTTTCCTGGACAGAAGTTTACATAGTGGCCTAGTTCCTTGCATTTGAAACACATTACTTGGCTGATATCTTTCTTTTTCTTCGGTATCATTGCCTCTTGTTTGTTTCCTTGGTTCTTCTTCTTTTCTGGGCATTCATTGGCATAGTGTTCCATCTCTTTGCAATTGTAACATTGCACTTGAGTAATATCCTTCTTGTTAGGGTTGGGGCATTTCTTCTTCTTCTTTTTGGGTCTCTCCAAAGCTAGGAGTTCTTCTAGTTCATGCTCTTCATATCTCACCTCAGAGGTGGGAAATCTTTCTCTCTTCTTGGGGTATTGATCTTTATGCTCCTTGGATGTATGATCCTTGTCTCCACAAGTATTGCTAGCTTGGGTTCCTTCTAGAATAACATCTTTGTCATCCTTGTTGTCATTAGTTCTTTGGGAAAAGTTTTCTCTCATGTTGATCATTTGAGTAACCATTCCTTGCAACAATTGGGATTGAAGTTTCAAAATCCTTTGTATGGCTGGGTCTAGTCCATTGTTGTTGGCTAAAAGCTGAGTTGTTTCTTGGCTCAACTGGTTTTGGGTTGCTATGAGTTCTCTCATGTTGTCCTCTTGGTTGTTGTTGGTGTCACCATCCTTGATGTTGGAGTTTCTTGGAGAAGTCATCTGTTTGGATTGGATTGGGATTATAATAGGCAAAAGATTTCTAAGGATTCTAATCACACACATCACAATTCACACAAGCAATGTGCAAGCAGTCACAAACAAACATTCCACTCATCAACAAGTTTCAAGCCTATTTTAGGCAACCAAAAATATTTTTGTTACACCACATAAGTTGGTGTGTTTGACTTAACTAAATATGGTGGTCCATCTATATGGTTCACTTGAGATCTTTCCATCTTTCTTGGTTGATTCTTCTTGCATGAGATCATGGTTTCCCTGGGAAAAATTCTTGGTCACAAAACTTCAAAGGTGATGAGGGTTCCTCCTAAGTTGTGTTTCCTTAGTCTTCAAATCTTGAGCAAGATTTCCTTGCCTCACTTGTGGTCTTTAGTGGTATCCAAGTTGGAGGTCCTTGGTGAAAATGCTGAAGATGTTGAAGTCATTAGAGTTGATGAAGTCCTTTGCACATGGTGAAGTCTTTGGCCATGGGGTAGGTTTTTCCATCAAGTTGAAATAGATGAGATATAGAATCAAAACCAAAATGGTTGAGGAACGAGTTTACAAGATTGTTTGTAAATAAGTTTTGGAACCAATACAACTCCTATTTTTCTATGGGTTTTGTCCAATCCTAGGTTTACAAATCCTACAGGCAACACAATGCTCTGATACCATCTGTAAGGTTCCCAACCTTTAATAAGGTAGAGTCCCCTGTGTTTACAATGCTAGTCCCTGGATCAATAGCTAGCATCCACAGTTAAGATGTAATATCAAGAAACAAAGGTCATAATACAACTTTATAACCAGGAATAAAATATTTCATTACATCTTACATAGCTCATTTGGCTATTACATTACATTGCAGCAGAATATCTATAAGCATGGGTCCTTCATCTTCAAAGTGCCATAGGCAGACATGTTGGTTGTAGACTTTGTAATCCTAATCAACACACTTCACTAAATCAATCAAACCTGCAACATAACAAGTTACAGCCACAAGGGTCAATACATTTGAATTGCATTGGCAAGTGATACTATGGTAGTATAGTGGAGTCTATCATCTATATGCACTTGGCTAAGTGGAGTTGAGGCTTGCATTGCTAAAATAGCTTTTTCCTTAACATTTGAAAACACTAAGTTTTTGCTTGACAAAAACATTTCTTCCAATCAAAGATTGAATAACCTTTAACCCTTGTTCAACCACAAGTTTTTAACTTAGAAATTTGGATGATGAGATTCTTGATTGCTTCCATGTCTTGATGCTCAAATTGTCCTTTACCAGGGACATGGCTAAGTACTTAGATTTTACACTCTGCAGAGGTGGTGCACTTTCCCCACAAGACTTGGTTTCCCAAGACAAGATCTTTCAGAAGCCTTCCCTTAGACCAAAATGGACGCGCTCCAACCTATCAAACACTACCACCAACTGTCCATATGGCTAAGTTCTTGCAACCTATATGATCCAGGCAGAGCCCATAATGCCAAGTGGTTGCACTTGAAGCTTCTCAACATTTGACATCTCAAATCTCTTTGTTCCTGGGTGGCAATCCACAAGTGAGATGCACAAGGTCAACCATAGACATGGGCCTTGTGAACCACTCAACCAAAATCCACCAAGCAATTACCATTCCACCCAGGTGATTCATTAACTTAGTTGTTTTATTAAACAAAAACACAAGTCTTCAGACTTAGAAACTTTTCCAAAGTATGAATGTATATTCCACCCTTTTTCTAATTTATCTAGGCTAAGCTTGATAGTAGTAGGAATCTTAACTTAGGAAATTTCTACTAAGGTTTCATCTACTAGGTTTTCCTATAGCAAGGTTTATACTTAGCAAAAATTCCATGCAAGTTTTACTTAGAAAAAATCACTAATGTATAGTGAAAGTAATAGGACAAAAAGTATGAAGCATCACTTGCCTTTTTGGTAGAGGGTATAGATTCACTCCTTGTCCTTGCAACAATGACACCCTTCAAGTCACTACAAATCAATCAAGCAAGGCACAATCTCAATCTACCAATTAAGCAAAACATCACATAAAATGATAAAATCAATGTAATGCATGCAAGCCTGCTAAGCTTTGTTTTATTTGGAAAAGTGGTTCCTAATGGATCATAAACATTTGAAAACACCTAATGGTCATTTTATAAAGTGGCAAAGTCATTTGCAAAAGGTTTCATTTTATAAACCATTTTCAAAACAAGGTATCATTTTATGTGGTGTAGGAATATTTTTTTACTAAGGCATTAACCTATAGGGTTCACAAAATATGTTTTCAAACCATAAAACTTGGTGTTTAGGGTCAGAGAGTTTAAAACAAAACATTTCCCAAAAGTTTTCTTCCAAAACCACTTTTAATAAATAAACCATATTTTTTTATTTGACTAGAAATGGTTTTAAATCAAAGAATCATTCTTTTGCATCACCAAATACATTTTTGAAACCACAAAGTGTTTCCTATGGTCAGTAGGTTCAAATCACACCATTTGCCAAAGATTTTTTTTCCCAAAATCATTTTTGAACAATTTTTACATCCTTAACAAGCATACAAATGTTTCTGCAAAAAAAACCTTTTTCTAGAAGCTTTTGACTAAACAAATGGCATGGTTGGCTAGGACTTGTTCCACTGATTCCAATGATATAAAGTTTGCAAATTTTGGACGTGTGGATCAAAAGTTATAAGGGTTTCAAAATGGCATCTAAATCTGATTTCAATTTCTTTTTTAAATCATCCAGTGACACGCGGCGCGTTCTGATTCGTCCATACCATTTCGGTTGGATCGACTGCTCTGGCGCGTTGGATATTAAACAGATCATGCGGTGCAGAGCTGTTCGTACCCCTTCGCTCAGTGGATCTATCGTAGCGCTTGGATCGTCATCTAACGGTGTACAGCGTGCCAGCCATAGATGGGCGGCGCTGCGGTGGCTACTGGCGGCGGAGCGGCCAGACGGTGGCGGCGCCAGCGCTACAGGAAGCTAGGGAGGGAACGGATAAGCTCACCGGGTTCGCAACATCGTAGGGAAGATCAACGTGGTCTTCTTGGGTCGAGGGGCGCTCGGGGTTGTCCTTAATCTTTCGCCGGAGTTTGTTCTGGTGACTGGCGTGCTCTGGTGCTGTCGAGGATGAGCTTACTGAGCGTGCTAAGGCAAACGGAGAGCAGTGTTAGATGCACGCGAGAGAGGAGCGTGCGAGAGCATCAACGGGAGGGAAAGGGGCGGACAAAAGCTACCTGGGTACTCGCCGGAGTTAAACCAGACGGTGGCGGCGGCGGTTGTTGTCGTTGCTGACGCTCTGGGGCGCCCGCGGGTGAATGGAAAGCGCCGGGAGAAGCGCCAGGGCTAGGAGAGTATGTGAGTGTGGTCAGGGAGGCGAGGGGTGATGCGGTGCTGCCGGGACTGCGGTGTCTGGCGAAATCTGGCGATGGCACTGGGGCGCACTTGGGGAAGAAGACAGAGGGGAAATGGAAGGGAGACGCTGGCATTTAAATGGATGTGATCACTGCAAGTAATGGTGGCCGCATTAAGGTGAATTCAAGCCGCGAAGTCAAAGCCAGAAATGGCGACGAGGGGAGGAAGAACAGGTCGTGGGTATAGACGATGAACAGGAGAGGGTGGGGTCGGCTGGTCAGCGAGAAAGGAAGTGAGGGGGAGGGGTCCACTTGTCATTGGCTCTGCGGGTCATCTGGTGAGTGAGAGAAAAACTCTTCGGGGAAGAGAGGGAAATGGGCTGCTGGGCCTAGTTGGGTTGCTGGGTTGGGTCGACCAGATTCTATTTTTTTCCTATTCTGAAACCTTTTTCTTTTTCTATTTCTTTTTGTTGTTTTGAAATTCAAACAAACAATTCAAACATCCACCACACTTTGCAATTGAATTTGGTTCTGTTTAACAACATAAACCAATTCTCAAAATAAAATAATATAATTTTATTCTTTTTAGGATCTATTTAATAATTAAATAAAATAGACCTTAATTATTAATTCAAATAGGTTTTGATTTATTTAATAAAATCTCCATTAAAATCTAAATATTTTCAAAACCAAATCAGTAGGTTTTATTTGAAAGTATAAGATGTTTGGGAAAACTTGTTTAAAAAAAATAACATTTTGTTTTAGGGTCCATTAATAATTAAATAAGATGGACCTTAGTTAATAATCCATATAGGATTTGTTTTATTAAAATCTTTATTTTGAAATCCAAAATAAATCCAAAAACACTTCAGTAGGTTTTAATTGAGAAAATAAAATACTTGGAAAACTTATTTAAAATAAGTTTTAGTGTTTATTTAAAATGGGAAAAGCTTTTACTTAAATAAAATTGGATATTAAAACCTCATTATTTTATTTAAATAAACCTTTACTCTTTTTAATCAAAAGAAAACATTTTATTTCAAAAGTTTGGCCAAGGTTTATTTTGGCTCCATAAAATAATCCTTATTTATAAATATACCCTTTTCTTTTGAAAAACCAAATCCTTTTATTAAAAGATCCAAAATAGGAAATTTAAATATTTTATTTTCCTTAATTAAATGTTTAACTTTGTAAATCCCTTTAGGATTTTATTTGTTCAAAATAGGTTTGAAGATTCCTATTGGAATTCAAAAAGTTTCTTCTCACCCTGAAAATCAACAAAGTTTTATTTTATTCATTTATTTTTCACATTACAAGATTTGGAAAATCTTGGGATGTGACAAGACCGCCCCGCGCTCTCTCATTCACGCTCCCACACTCGCCACATCCTCCTGCATCTGACCATGCCTTCGTCTTGCCTTAGGGCGATCTGCAACGTCGCCTCCGACCAGGACCAGAGCCGCCCGACGCCGTTCTCCACTCCGGCGAGCGATTACTCCTTCCCACGCCAACGCCTGCACCAGCACCACCTCGAGCATCACCACGACCCCCTGAGCACGGTGAGCACCTCCCCGCCTCTCTTTGCTTCCTGTATCACCGGTTCCGCCAGAAGCGAAAGCAGCGCTTCGTCTGCTGCCACAATACCGCCGATTAGTGGCCTGTTGATTATATCTGTTGGATCAATATCGTGTGGCTGTGATAGAACATAGACGAAGGGGTATCGTGTGCCTCTGCGCTGCTCGATCTAAGTTAGATCCAACGCATCGCATCAGCCGATCCACCCGAACCGGTACCAGCGAATAGGAAAGCGACGCGTGGCACCAGACGATTTAAAACAGAAATTGAAATCTGATTAGAATGTGATTTTGAAACCCTTGTACCTTTTGATCCACACGTCCAAAAATTACAAACTTTATATCAATAGAATCAGTGGAACAAGACCTAGCCAACCATGCAGTTTGTTTAGTAAAAAGCCCCTGGTAAAATGTTTGTTTTTGCAGAATCATTTGTATGCTTGTTTAGAATAGAAAAATTATTCCAAAATGTTTTTAAGGATAAAATCTTGGCAACTTGGTTTGTGGTGAACTTACTGACCCTAGGAACCAACCCATGGTTTTAAAAATGAATTTGGTAAAGTTTAGGATGGATTAATTGATTTAGCCCACTTCTAACCAAATAAAAATAATGGTTTTGTTGTGAAAATGTTTTTGGAGTAAAAACTTTGGGAAAATGATTTGAATCAAACCTAATGACCCTAAACACCAAGTTTTGAGAATTAGCAACTCATTTGGTGAAAGGCATAAAGTTTTTGATTTGATAAAAACATTATCCACCACATAAAATGATGAATGGATTTAAAAATGGTTTATAGACAAAACCCTTTTTCAAATGACTTTGCCATTTTTGAAAATGTCCACTTTGAGCCTTACAATGTGTAGAGCCTAGTAGAGACCACCTTGGCAAATAAAACTACCTTATGCATGCTTGCATGCATGACCTAGTTTATATTGTTTTATGTGTGTGTTTTGTTTGATTGAGCATTTGTTGGAATGCTAGTTGATTTTGTGTTTGCTTGATTGATTTGTAGTGAAGTTAGAAAAGTGTGAAACTAGCAAGATCAAGAAGTGAACCACCATTCCCCTACCAAAAAGGCAAGTGACACTATCATCTAAAGTCCTAATATTTTCATTATACTTAGTGGATTTTGAAACATGCATGAAAAGAATTTCTATACTTATGCTATGCTAAATCCTAATAGGATACCCTATACATTCCTTAGTGAAAAAAATGTAGTTGTTACATGCTTAGCCATGCTATATTTTGAAAAGAGATACATGTTGAGATTTTATGAAGTTGAGGAAAGGACTTGTGATTTATATAATAAAACAAGGACTCAATGAACCACCTGGGTGGACAAGGATACTTTGAGTTTTGGAGAAGGTGGCAACAAAAGGAACCATGTCTATGGCAATCTCTTTGTGTTGTGCTCCAAAAAGAAAACCACCCAGGAAACTTAGAGATTGAACATGTTTCTCCAATTGTGGCTTTCGTGTACAACCACATGCTATTATGGCTCTGGCTTGGTCTACTACATTGGGAAGACCCATGCATTGTCTTCAGGCTACTGAAAATGAGGACCTAGAATCCTACATGGGTACTGAAGACAAGCTAGCAATGGTGTATGGGAGGACCCTCTGGAAAGACTTCGTCACATTCTCAATCTGCCAGTACTCCATCTTGGTGAGCACTAATCCAGTGGCCACTAGTGGCAACAAGATGAGATTGTGACATGTGGGTAAAGTGTACAACTTCTGCAGAAGATAATAAAATCTAAGTACTTAGCCGTGTCCCCGGTTATGGACAATACTGATCAACTAAAGCTTGAAGCTTTGGGAAATCTCGACATTCCAATTTCTAAAAGAAAAACTTTTAAGTGACCACAAAAGACTTGATGCAATTGGGGGTACCAAGGAGCTCAAGAGGTTTTTGATAAAACTTGATGCACTTGGGGGTACCAAGGAGCCCAAGAGATTTGGATAAAAACTTGAACACTTGGGGGTACCAAGGAGTTCGAGGAGATTTTGATAATAACTTAAACACTTGGGCCTTACCAAGGAGTATTCAAAGACTTGATCAAAGATCAAACCATTTTGAAAAGATAGGATAAATTATTGCTTTCTGCAAATGAGCCTAAAACCCTACTTAGCCAAATGTGCATGTAATGATAGGATCCACTTATATTCTACCTAGTAGTGAAAACTTGCCAATACAATTCAAATGTATTGACCCTTGTGGCTGTAACTTGTAATGTTGCAGGTTTGATTGATTTTTAGTGAAGATTGATTGATTAGGATTACAAAGTCTACAACCAACATGTCTGCCTGTGGCACTTTGAAGATGAAGGACCTCATGCTTATAGTTATTCCGCTGCAGTGTATTGTAATAGCCAAATGAGCTATGTAAGATGTAATAAAATTATGTTATTCCTGGTTATAAAGTTATATTATGACCTTTGTTTCTTGATATTACATCTTAACTGTGGATGCTAGCTATTGATCCAGGGACTAGCATTGTAAACACAGGGGACTCTACCTTACCTTATATAAAGGTTGGGTCACTCCCTCTATAGATGGTATCAGAGCATTGTGTTGCCCGTAGGATTGTAAACCTAGGATTGGACAAAAACCCTCAGAAAAATAAGAGTTGTATTTGTTCCAAAACTTATTTACCAACAATCTTGTAAACTCTTTTCCCAACCATTTGGTTTTGATTCTACATCTCTTCTATTTTCAACTTGATGGAAAAACCTACCCCATAGCCAAAGACTACACCAAGTGTAAAGAACATCTTCGACTCTAATGAATTCAACATCTCCAACTCTAATGACTTCAACTTCTTCAACTCTAATGATTTCAACATCTTCAGCATATTCACCAAGGACCTCCAACTTGGATACCACTAAGGACTACAAGATAGACAAGGAAATCTTGCTCAAGATATGGAGACTGAGGAAATGCAAAATTAGAAGGAGTTCACATCACTCGAAGTTTTGTGACCAAGAGTTTTTCTCAAAGAAACCTTGATATCATGCAAGAAGAATCAACCAAGAAGGATGGGAAGATCACAAGTGAACCATATAGATGGACTACCATATTTTAGTTAAGTCAAACCCACCAACTTATGTGGTATAACAAAAATATTTTGTTGACAAAGTATGTGCTTGAACTTTGTTGTTTGAGTGAAAAGTTGATTGTGAATGCTTGCACATTGCTTGAGTGAATTGTGATGTGAGTGATTAGAATTATTCCTTAGAAAATCTTTTGCCTATTTCTAATCTCCATTCAACCCCAAACAGATGACTACTCCAAGAGACTCCAACATCAAGGTTGATGACACCAATACCAACCAAGAGGACAGCATGAAAGAGCTCATAGCAACCCAACACCAGTTGAACCAAATGACAGCTCAGTTCATAGCCAACACTAGTGGTGAAGATCCAACCTTGCAAAAGTTTTTGGAAGACCAAGCCCAATTGATGCTTAAGGTGACTGATCAAATGATCAACATGGAAGAAAACTATTCCAAAAGAGTTTGTGACAACAAGGATGACAGAAATGTTATTCTAGATGGAGCCCCAGCTTGCATTCTTTGTGGAGACAAGGATCATACTTCCAAGGAGCATGGAGATCAATGCCCCAATTGTGAAGAGAAACACCTAGATGGCCAATGTCCCACATCTCAAGTTACTTGTTACCTATGTGAAGGAAACAACCATGTCCCTATTCAATGCCCCATCTATTCCATTGTTGAACAAAGGAAACAAGGTGGAGTGCAACAAATGATTGCAAACTATCCAGAAGGATCCAAGTCTACCAAGAAGGTTGATGACAAAGGAAAAGGTCCACTTATACCTCCAAACAAAACAACCCAATTCAAAGGACCAAAGAAAGGTCCTATGAATTATCCAAAGAGCAAGAGAAGGTCCAAGAAGCATGTAGACATTCCTACCTACCAGATAACATATGAACAACATGAACTGGATGCACTCCTAGCTTTGGAGAAACCCAAAAAGCAGAAGAAGGACAAAAGCCATGTGCAATGTCATAAATGTAAAGAAATGGGACACTATTCTAGTGAATGCCCAGAGAACCAGAAGAATAAGGAGATTGGCCAAGTATGTTGCAACAACTGCAAAGAGCTAGGCCATTATGCAGCAACTTGTCCACAAGAGACACGTAAAGAACTCAAAGATATCCACTGTTTCAATTGCAAAGGACCAGGACATTATGCAAGCAACTGTCCAGAAAAGATGAAGAACAAGTTGAACAAGCCTATGGAGAATCTCAACCTTGGCCCATGAGTCAAGTGTGGAAACAAGGACACCATGCAAATGTTTGCCCAGAGAAGTTTCCCCAAGATCCCAAGCAAGCCAACATGTAGTTTAGATGGAAAAATTTTAAGGGTGGTAGTACCCTAGATGTTTTGAGCCTACATTGTAACCCTAGCCTTCCCAAATCTCGGGACGAGATTTATTTTAAGGGTGGTAGCCTGTCACATCCCAAGATTTTCCAAATCTTGTAATGTGAAAATAAATGAATAAAATAAAACTTTGTTGATTTTCAGGATGAGAAGAAACTTTTTGAATTCCAATAAGGAATCTTCAAACCTATTTTGAACAAATAAAATCCTAAAGGGGTTAAAAAGATTAGCATTTAATGAAGGAAAATAAAAAATATATTTAGATTTACTATTTTGTTTCTTTTATTAAAAGGTTTTGAATTTCAAAAGAAAAGGAAAGAATTTAAATAAGGATTATTTTATAAGCCAAATTAAAACTTGGCCAAGCCTTTGAAACAAAATATTTCTATTTGAGAAAATTAGTAGAGGTTTATTTAAAATAAAATAATAAGGATATAATATCCAAGTTTATTAAAAATAAAGGTTTTACTATTTTTATTTGTTTTAAATAAGTTTTTCAAGTATTTTATATTCTCAAATAAAACCTACTGATTTGGTTTTGAAAATATTTAGATTTCAAAAAGAGATTTTGAATAAATCAAAATCTATTTTAATAACAATGGTCTATTTATTTAATTAATAATGGACCCTAAAATAAAAATATTATTTTGATCTTTGGACTTTGGTTTATGTTGCTAAACAGAACCAAATTCATTTGCAAGTGTGGTGATTGTTTGAATTTGTTTGAATGTTTGATTGGTGGTTTGGAAATTCAAAACAGGAAATAGATTTGGAAAAAGATAAAACTTTCAGGAAGAAAAAAATAGAGTCGGACTCAGCCCAGCTGGCCAAGCCCAACTAGCCCAGTTTCCCTCCCCATGCACGAAACGTTTTCTACCAGAACCCACACCCGCAGAGAGACTGACTGGTGGCCCCAATCCCCTATCTCCCTCCCTCACTGCCAGGAAGCCCCCATAGCACTATCATCATTTCCACCCGCCGCGACTTCTTCTCCCCAAACCTCGTCGCCGTTTCTGCCGTTTGAATGCGCGTTTGATTCCTCTTTAACCACGAATTGATTCAGCCCGTGACTGCATGCACTTAAGCATCTCTCTTCCCTCTCTGATCTCCCCACACTCTACGCCCCAGTCGGCCGAATTTTGAGCTCGCAACACCACTGCTCGACCACCGTCCCCCAGCAAATTCAGTGAGCCCAGCCACCGCCTTGCCTCCCCGACCAAGCACACACACTACCCAGCCTCTGGCGCTTCTGCC
Source organism: Avena insularis (assembly GCA_023614405.1). Classification (NCBI taxonomy): domain Eukaryota; kingdom Viridiplantae; phylum Streptophyta; class Magnoliopsida; order Poales; family Poaceae; genus Avena; species Avena insularis. Next base: position 324,781,047 of record CM042687.1, on the reverse strand, counting down.
TGTGCCCTCCGTTCAACCGCGGGCGCCCGAAGGCCTGACTTGACAACCATCGACCTCGCCAGCTGCCTCTCTCCGTGAAGTCCCACAGTAAGCCTGCCCCGCGCTCTCTCATTCACGCTCCCACACTCGCCACATCCTCCTGCATCTGACCATGCCTTCGTCTTGCCTTAGGGCGATCTGCAACGTCGCCTCCGACCAGGACCAGAGCCGCCCGACGCCGTTCTCCACTCCGGCGAGCGATTACTCCTACGCCAGTGCGCCCCTCGCCAGACCAGCACCACCTCGAGCATCACCACGACCCCCTGAGCACGGTGAGCACCTCCCCGCCTCTCTTTGCTTCCTGTATCACCGGTTCCGCCGTAGCCAGAGCAAGCGCCCCCGTCTGCCGCCGCGCAGCGCCGCCAGTTAGTGGCCTGTTGATTATATCTGTTGGATCAATATCGTGTGGCTGTGATAGAACATAGACGAAGGGGTATCGTGTGCCTCTGCGCTGCTCGATCTAAGTTAGATCCAACGCATCGCATCAGCCGATCCACCCGAACCGGTACCAGCGAATAGGAAAGCGACGCGTGGCACCGCATTTATTTAAAACAGAAATTGAAATCTGATTAGAATGTGATTTTGAAACCCTTGTAACTTTTGATCCACACGTCCAAAAATTACAAACTTTATATCAATAGAATCAGTGGAACAAGACCTAGCCAACCATGCAGTTTGTTTAGTAAAAAGCCCCTGGTAAAATGTTTGTTTTTGCAGAATCATTTGTATGCTTGTTTAGAATAGAAAAATTATTCCAAAATGTTTTTAAGGATAAAATCTTGGCAACTTGGTTTGTGGTGAACTTACTGACCCTAGGAACCAACCCATGGTTTTAAAAATGAATTTGGTAAAGTTTAGGATGGATTAATTGATTTAGCCCACTTCTAACCAAATAAAAATAATGGTTTTGTTGTGAAAATGTTTTTGGAGTAAAAACTTTGGGAAAATGATTTGAATCAAACCTAATGACCCTAAACACCAAGTTTTGAGAATTAGCAACTCATTTGGTGAAAGGCATAAAGTTTTTGATTTGATAAAAACATTATCCACCACATAAAATGATGAATGGATTTAAAAATGGTTTATAGACAAAACCCTTTTTCAAATGACTTTGCCATTTTTGAAAATGTCCACTTTGAGCCTTACAATGTGTAGAGCCTAGTAGAGACCACCTTGGCAAATAAAACTACCTTATGCATGCTTGCATGCATGACCTAGTTTCTATTGTTTTATGTGTGTGTTTTGTTTGATTGAGCATTTGTTGGAATGCTAGTTGATTTTGTGTTTGCTTGATTGATTTGTAGTGAAGTTAGAAAAGTGTGAAACTAGCAAGATCAAGAAGTGAACCACCATTCCCCTACCAAAAAGGCAAGTGACACTATCATCTAAAGTCCTAATATTTTCATTATACTTAGTGGATTTTGAAACATGCATGAAAAGAATTTCTATACTTATGCTATGCTAAATCCTAATAGGATACCCTATACATTCCTTAGTGAAAAAAATGTAGTTGTTACATGCTTAGCCATGCTATATTTTGAAAAGAGATACATGTTGAGATTTTATGAAGTTGAGGAAAGGACTTGTGATTTATATAATAAAACAAGGACTCAATGAACCACCTGGGTGGACAAGGATACTTTGAGTTTTGGAGAAGGTGGCAACAAAAGGAACCATGTCTATGGCAATCTCTTTGTGTTGTGCTCCAAAAAGAAAACCACCCAGGAAACTTAGAGATTGAACATGTTTCTCCAATTGTGGCTTTCGTGTACAACCACATGCTATTATGGCTCTGGCTTGGTCTACTACATTGGGAAGACCCATGCATTGTCTTCAGGCTACTGAAAATGAGGACCTAGAATCCTACATGGGTACTGAAGACAAGCTAGCAATGGTGTATGGGAGGACCCTCTGGAAAGACTTCGTCACATTCTCAATCTGCCAGTACTCCATCTTGGTGAGCACTAATCCAGTGGCCACTGGTGGCAACAAGATGAGATTGTGACATGTGGGTAAAGTGTACAACTTCTGCAGAAGATAATAAAATGTAAGTACTTAGCCGTGTCCCCGGTTATGGACAATACTGAGCAACTAAAGCTTGAAGCTATGGGAAATCTCGACATTCCAATTTCTAAAAGAAAAACTTTTAAGTGACCACAAAAGACTTGATGCACTTGGGGGTACCAAGGAGCTCAAGAGGTTTTTGATAAAACTTGATGCACTTGGGGGTACCAAGGAGCCCAAGAGATTTGGATAAAAACTTGAACACTTGGGGGTACCAAGGAGTTCGAGGAGATTTTGATAATAACTTAAACACTTGGGCCTTACCAAGGAGTATTCAAAGACTTGATCAAAGATCAAACCATTTTGAAAAGATAGGATAAATTATTGCTTTCTGCAAATGAGCCTAAAACCCTACTTAGCCAAATGTGCATGTAATGATAGGATCCACTTATATTCTACCTAGTAGTGAAAACTTGCCAATACAATTCAAATGTATTGACCCTTGTGGCTGTAACTTGTAATGTTGCAGGTTTGATTGATTTTTAGTGAAGATTGATTGATTAGGATTACAAAGTCTACAACCAACATGTCTGCCTGTGGCACTTTGAAGATGAAGGACCTCATGCTTATAGTTATTCCGCTGCAGTGTATTGTAATAGCCAAATGAGCTATGTAAGATGTAATAAAATTATGTTATTCCTGGTTATAAAGTTATATTATGACCTTTGTTTCTTGATATTACATCTTAACTGTGGATGCTAGCTATTGATCCAGGGACTAGCATTGTAAACACAGGGGACTCTACCTTACCTTATATAAAGGTTGGGTCACTCCCTCTATAGATGGTATCAGAGCATTGTGTTGCCCGTAGGATTGTAAACCTAGGATTGGACAAAAACCCTCAGAAAAATAAGAGTTGTATTTGTTCCAAAACTTATTTACCAACAATCTTGTAAACTCTTTTCCCAACCATTTGGTTTTGATTCTACATCTCTTCTATTTTCAACTTGATGGAAAAACCTACCCCATAGCCAAAGACTACACCAAGTGTAAAGAACATCTTCGACTCTAATGACTTCAACATCTCCAACTCTAATGACTTCAACTTCTTCAACTCTAATGATTTCAACATCTTCAGCATATTCACCAAGGACCTCCAACTTGGATACCACTAAGGACTACAAGATAGACAAGGAAATCTTGCTCAAGATATGGAGACTGAGGAAATGCAAAATTAGAAGGAGTTCACATCACTCGAAGTTTTGTGACCAAGAGTTTTTCTCAAACAAACCTTGATATCATGCAAGAAGAATCAACCAAGAAGGATGGGAAGATCACAAGTGAACCATATAGATGGACTACCATATTTTAGTTAAGTCAAACCCACCAACTTATGTGGTATAACAAAAATATTTTGTTGACAAAGTATGTGCTTGAACTTTGTTGTTTGAGTGAAAAGTTGATTGTGAATGCTTGCACATTGCTTGAGTGAATTGTGATGTGAGTGATTAGAATTATTCCTTAGAAAATCTTTTGCCTATTTCTAATCTCCATTCAACCCCAAACAGATGACTACTCCAAGAGACTCCAACATCAAGGTTGATGACACCAATACCAACCAAGAGGACAGCATGAAAGAGCTCATAGCAACCCAACACCAGTTGAACCAAATGACAGCTCAGTTCATAGCCAACACTAGTGGTGAAGATCCAACCTTGCAAAAGTTTTTGGAAGACCAAGCCCAATTGATGCTTAAGGTGACTGATCAAATGATCAACATGGAAGAAAACTATTCCAAAAGAGTTTGTGACAACAAGGATGACAGAAATGTTATTCTAGATGGAGCCCCAGCTTGCATTCTTTGTGGAGACAAGGATCATACTTCCAAGGAGCATGGAGATCAATGCCCCAATTGTGAAGAGAAACACCTAGATGGCCAATGTCCCACATCTCAAGTTACTTGTTACCTATGTGAAGGAAACAACCATGTCCCTATTCAATGCCCCATCTATTCCATTGTTGAACAAAGGAAACAAGGTGGAGTGCAACAAATGATTGCAAACTATCCAGAAGGATCCAAGTCTACCAAGAAGGTTGATGACAAAGGAAAAGGTCCACTTATACCTCCAAACAAAACAACCCAATTCAAAGGACCAAAGAAAGGTCCTATGAGTTATCCAAAGAGCAAGAGAAGGTCCAAGAAGCATGTAGACATTCCTACCTACCAGATAACATATGAACAACATGAACTGGATGCACTCCTAGCTTTGGAGAAACCCAAAAAGCAGAAGAAGGACAAAAGCCATGTGCAATGTCATAAATGTAAAGAAATGGGACACTATTCTAGTGAATGCCCAGAGAACCAGAAGAATAAGGAGATTGGCCAAGTATGTTGCAACAACTGCAAAGAGCTAGGCCATTATGCAGCAACTTGTCCACAAGAGACACGTAAAGAACTCAAAGATATCCACTGTTTCAATTGCAAAGGACCAGGACATTATGCAAGCAACTGTCCAGAAAAGATGAAGAACAAGTTGAACAAGCCTATGGAGAATCTCAACCTTGGCCCATGAGTCAAGTGTGGAAACAAGGACACCATGCAAATGTTTGCCCAGAGAAGTTTCCCCAAGATCCCAAGCAAGCCAACATGTAGTTTAGATGGAAAAATTTTAAGGGTGGTAGTACCCTAGATGTTTTGAGCCTACATTGTAACCCTAGCCTTCCCAAATCTCGGGACGAGATTTATTTTAAGGTGAACTGTCACATCCCAAGATTTTCCAAATCTTGTAATGTGAAAATAAATGAATAAAATAAAACTTTGTTGATTTTCAGGATGAGAAGAAACTTTTTGAATTCCAATAAGGAATCTTCAAACCTATTTTGAACAAATAAAATCCTAAAGGGGTTAAAAAGATTAGCATTTAATGAAGGAAAATAAAAAATATATTTAGATTTACTATTTTGTTTCTTTTATTAAAAGGTTTTGAATTTCAAAAGAAAAGGAAAGAATTTAAATAAGGATTATTTTATAAGCCAAATTAAAACTTGGCCAAGCCTTTGAAACAAAATATTTCTATTTGAGAAAATTAGTAGAGGTTTATTTAAAATAAAATAATAAGGATATAATATCCAAGTTTATTAAAAATAAAGGTTTTACTATTTTTATTTGTTTTAAATAAGTTTTTCAAGTATTTTATATTCTCAAATAAAACCTACTGATTTGGTTTTGAAAATATTTAGATTTCAAAAAGAGATTTTGAATAAATCAAAATCTATTTTAATAACAATGGTCTATTTATTTAATTAATAATGGACCCTAAAATAAAAATATTATTTTGATCTTTGGACTTTGGTTTATGTTGTTAAACAGAACCAAATTCATTTGCAAGTGTGGTGATTGTTTGAATTTGTTTGAATGTTTGATTGGTGGTTTGGAAATTCAAAACAGGAAATAGATTTGGAAAAAGATAAAACTTTCAGGAAGAAAAAAATAGAGTCGGACTCAGCCCAGCTGGCCAAGCCCAACTAGCCCAGTTTCCCTCCCCACGCACGAAACGTTTTCTACCAGAACCCACACCCGCAGAGAGACTGACTGGTGGCCCCAATCCCCTATCTCCCTCCCTCACTGCCAGGAAGCCCCCATAGCACTATCATCATTTCCACCCGCCGCGACTTCTTCTCCCCAAACCTCGTCGCCGTTTCTGCCGTTTGAATGCGCGTTTGATTCCTCTTTAACCACGAATTGATTCAGCCCGTGACTGCATGCACTTAAGCATCTCTCTTCCCTCTCTGATCTCCCCCACACTCCAGACCCTCTCTGCCCCCAGGCCGACAGAATTTTGAGCTCGCAACACCACTGCTCCGACCACCGTCCCCAGCAAATTCCGGCGAGCCCAGCCACCGCCTTGCCTCCCCGACCAAGCACACACACTACCCAGCCTCTGGCGCTTCTGCCTGTGCCCTCCGTTCAACCATGGCGCCTGGCCGACTTGACAACCATCGACCTCGCCTTGCGCTCGCCTCTCTCGTGAAGTCCACAGACCGCCCCGCGCTCTCTCATTCACTCTCCCACACTCGCCACATCCTCCTGCATCTGACCATGCCTTCGTCTTGCCTTAGGGCGATCTGCAACGTCGCCTCCGACCAGGACCAGAGCCGCCCGACGCCGTTCTCCACTCCGGCGAGCGATTACTCCTACGCCAGTGCGCCCCTCGCCAGACCAGCACCACCTCGAGCATCACCACGACCCCCTGAGCACGGTGAGCACCTCCCCGCCTCTCTTTGCTTCCTGTATCACCGGTTCCGCCGTGTAGAAGCGCAGCGCTTGCCTCGCCGCCACGCCGATTAGTGGCACATTGATTATATCTGTTGGATCAATATCGTGTGGCTGTGATAGAACATAGACGAAGGGGTATCGTGTGCCTCTGCGCTGCTCGATCTAAGTTAGATCCAACGCATCGCATCAGCCGATCCACCCGAACCGGTACCAGCGAATAGGAAAGCGACGCGTGGCACCAGACGATTTAAAACAGAAATTGAAATCTGATTAGAATGTGATTTTGAAACCCTTGTAACTTTTGATCCACACGTCCAAAAATTACAAACTTTATATCAATAGAATCAGTGGAACAAGACCTAGCCAACCATGCAGTTTGTTTAGTAAAAAGCCCCTGGTAAAATGTTTGTTTTTGCAGAATCATTTGTATGCTTGTTTAGAATAGAAAAATTATTCCAAAATGTTTTTAAGGATAAAATCTTGGCAACTTGGTTTGTGGTGAACTTACTGACCCTAGGAACCAACCCATGGTTTTAAAAATGAATTTGGTAAAGTTTAGGATGGATTAATTGATTTAGCCCACTTCTAACCAAATAAAAATAATGGTTTTGTTGTGAAAATGTTTTTGGAGTAAAAACTTTGGGAAAATGATTTGAATCAAACCTAATGACCCTAAACACCAAGTTTTGAGAATTAGCAACTCATTTGGTGAAAGGCATAAAGTTTTTGATTTGATAAAAACATTATCCACCACATAAAATGATGAATGGATTTAAAAATGGTTTATAGACAAAACCCTTTTTCAAATGACTTTGCCATTTTTGAAAATGTCCACTTTGAGCCTTACAATGTGTAGAGCCTAGTAGAGACCACCTTGGCAAATAAAACTACCTTATGCATGCTTGCATGCATGACCTAGTTTCTATTGTTTTATGTGTGTGTTTTGTTTGATTGAGCATTTGTTGGAATGCTAGTTGATTTTGTGTTTGCTTGATTGATTTGTAGTGAAGTTAGAAAAGTGTGAAACTAGCAAGATCAAGAAGTGAACCACCATTCCCCTACCAAAAAGGCAAGTGACACTATCATCTAAAGTCCTAATATTTTCATTATACTTAGTGGATTTTGAAACATGCATGAAAAGAATTTCTATACTTATGCTATGCTAAATCCTAATAGGATACCCTATACATTCCTTAGTGAAAAAAATGTAGTTGTTACATGCTTAGCCATGCTATATTTTGAAAAGAGATACATGTTGAGATTTTATGAAGTTGAGGAAAGGACTTGTGATTTATATAATAAAACAAGGACTCAATGAACCACCTGGGTGGACAAGGATCCTTTGAGTTTTGGAGAAGGTGGCAACAAAAGGAACCATGTCTATGGAAATCTCTTTGTGTTGTGCTCCAAAAAGAAAACCACCCAGGAAACTTAGAGATTGAACATGTTTCTCCAATTGTGGCTTTCGTGTACAACCACATGCTATTATGGCTCTGGCTTGGTCAACTACATTGGGAAGACCCATGCATTGTCTTCAGGCTACTGAAAATGAGGACCTGGAATCCTACATGGGTACTGAAGACAAGCTAGCAATGGTGTATGGGAGGACCCTCTGGAAAGACTTCGTCACATTCTCAATCTGCCAGTACTCCATCTTGGTGAGCACTAATCCAGTGGCCACTGGTGGCAACAAGATGAGATTGTGACATGTGGGTAAAGTGTACAACTTCTGCAGAAGATAATAAAATCTAAGTACTTAGCCGTGTCCCCGGTTATGGACAATACTGAGCAACTAAAGCTTGAAGCTATGGGAAATCTCGACATTCCAATTTCTAAAAGAAAAACTTTTAAGTGACCACAAAAGACTTGATGCACTTGGGGGTACCAAGGAGCTCAAGAGGTTTTTGATAAAACTTGATGCACTTGGGGGTACCAAGGAGCCCAAGAGATTTGGATAAAAACTTGAACACTTGGGGGTACCAAGGAGTTCGAGGAGATTTTGATAATAACTTAAACACTTGGGCCTTACCAAGGAGTATTCAAAGACTTGATCAAAGATCAAACCATTTTGAAAAGATAGGATAAATTATTGCTTTCTGCAAATGAGCCTAAAACCCTACTTAGCCAAATGTGCATGTAATGATAGGATCCACTTATATTCTACCTAGTAGTGAAAACTTGCCAATACAATTCAAATGTATTGACCCTTGTGGCTGTAACTTGTAATGTTGCAGGTTTGATTGATTTTTAGTGAAGATTGATTGATTAGGATTACAAAGTCTACAACCAACACGTCTGCCTGTGGCACTTTGAAGATGAAGGACCTCATGCTTATAGTTATTCCGCTGCAGTGTATTGTAATAGACAAATGAGCTATGTAAGATGTAATAAAATTATGTTATTCCTGGTTATAAAGTTATATTATGATCTTTGTTTCTTGATATTACATCTTAACTGTGGATGCTAGCTATTGATCCAGGGACTAGCATTGTAAACACAGGGGACTCTACCTTACCTTATATAAAGGTTGGGTCACTCCCTCTACAATGAATATGGAATAATCGAGATATGCAATGAAACCTTGTTTGACATGGTAAGATCAAAGGTGTAATTCATAAAACTGCCATTATATTTTAAAGATTAAAAGCTTTAGAGACTACCGCTTTTTCACTGAAAAGAGCTCCATCATGATCCGTTGAAACGACACCATATAAAGTTATAGTTTGGGATAAAACCCAAGTTATCCTTTCTTATACATTGGTATGATATGTATAAGAGATATGTTTACTACCAAAGTCAAATGAACATGTCTTTGTATGTTATTTTGAATAATCGTTGAGTATTCCTCCATAACACCAAAGACAAAAATGTTTGTCGCTTAGAACGTCAAGTTTCTTTGAGAAGGAATTTTCCGTGAAAAGTTAAGTGGGAGGACAATAGAACTTTGATAAGGTTAAACGAACCTTAGCTATATGTGCAAAGTTGCACAGCGCCAAAAAGTGTTTCGGAGGCAGCAACAATGCTCATGGCTCACGTGCCTCAAAGGTTGTGATTACGGAGGTCTAAGTTCCTATTGAACCAAGTAGGTCGGGTAAACAATCAAATACCAAGATTTGAGGGTTGAATCATTATTTGACAATAATGAACAGACTACATGCAAAGAAGCGATGATGGGCCCTGACTCCGTCAAATGGCTTGAAGCCATAAAATCCGTGATAGTTCCATACACGAGAAATCAAGCTTCGAACTTGAAAGACCCTCTGGAAAGGTGTAAGACCTTACAGTCGTGTTTGGATCTATAAATAAATATACATGAGATGTTTCACATCTATGAAATAGTCGACATGTTGTGAAAGAGTTCACAACAATGTTCAAAGGTTGACTATGACAAGATTTGATCTTTCATAGTGATATTTATTCTAGACGGATTAATGTAGCAACCACTACATATAATTTTGTTATGTGGTAGTTGAATAAACAAAACAAGTTCTTCTAGTATAATTATTACCTAGGACGTGTGCATAACACGGTCCAAAGGGTTTTGTTAATTCAAAGGATGCTAAAAGCATATGCAAACTTCAATGGTTGAAGTGAGCATCGCAGAGTTGGAATCTTCACCATGATGAAACTAATAAAAGAGTTTAAATTCATCAAAGATGATGAAGATGCTTGCATTTGCAAGAAATTAAGTGGGAGCGCTAAGACATATTTCTAATACATTATGTGGAACACATATTGTTGATTGGAAATGACGTATCTTTTATTAACACATGTTAAGAATTTCATCTCGATGAAATACTTAGGCAAAACCCGAATATTTGGCATCAATATCTATATAGATAGATTGAGACGCTAATATGGTTGTGCCAAATGTACATATATGAGATATTAAAGAGCTCAATATGGAAATGAAAAGAAAGGTTCTTGCCACACAGAAAGGATTAAATCGAAATTCAAGTGTATCGACACTTGGTAAGTGAAACAAAGATTCAAGTATTGATTGATACTTGATGAATAAAATCACAAAAAAGTATTTTTCAATCATACCGTGATATGTACAAATCCATATATGTCCTATGCTATAAATGTTATGAGCATATACCAGAATGATTCATAATATGATCATTGGACGATAGTAAGGATATTCTTATGATTTTTTGGAAGAAATAAGAATATATTATTTTGTAGAAGTGACAAATAGATGGTTAGTTCATTGTAAAACGGACTATATTGATACTAGTTTTGTCACAAAGTACAAATTAAGTTTATCTCAATCTAAACTAAGGGTGGCACAATATGATGGAAAGTAAGTTCCATAATGGATTTTGATGAGTTTCAAAGTTAAGACATTGTGACATATACTACAACAAAAGTCTAAGTATATGACTGCTATTATAATAGCAAAAGAGGGCATTTGTGTCAAGTAGTTTGTTATCAAACTAGGTGTAGTTCTCAGTGTCGTGGTATTGCCGACGAGTACACCATGGAGGGGTCCTCATAGTGCATGTTTAGAGACGTGGGGTAAGGCGGACGGTTGACGGGTACGAGGTAACACAGCTTACCCAGGTTCAGATCCCACAACGGTGGCGGAATGCTACCCCTGCTATAAATCACTATAATGGCAATACGCCGAGTTACAGGGATCGGTTCGATGTGCGAGGTGTAAGTAGTCTCGTGCCCTAAAGGCTCCCATAGGCCTGACTTATATAGTCGCCAGGTCCTAGGGTTACAGGGAAAGTCCTAGCCGGACAGGTTACAGAGTCCTACACAGTATACAATAATCTAACGTGTCTTGCACTCCAAGGCTCCGGGTACGTCGGTGACTCCTCCATAGCCTTCCTTTATCCGGCATGGGCCTCCCTTCTAGATCCATCTAACTGGGCCGCCCAGCAGGCCATGGGACATACTACCAACTGTGGGCCACCCGGGTTATCCGGATAAGAGACATGCTATGAGGATACCCATATAGCATATCCCCAACAGTAGCCCCCGGAGAACTTCGAGATCTTGCATCGTATTGCCCCTTCAGGTTGAATGCTCCATCTAGATGGATGTCGGAAAATTGTCAAGCAATATCTTTTAGTCCTCCCAAGAACCCTGCAATGCTCTTCGTCTTCAACTTATAAGTCAGAGAAACACTGAATCTTCCATCGTATTCTTCTCGTAACCGGACTGGATCCGTCCATGCCATAATATTCTGATGTGATGGTTCACCTGCCAGTGACAGCTAGGATGACACATACGTAGGTTAGCAGCGCCTCGTAACTCACATATGCAGAGAACACAATCATGTTCGTTTTTCTCGTGCGAAGGATATGAACTGTTGGTGGTGACGGTTGGGAACATGGCGAAATTTCCGTGCACGCGCCCGCACACGTCGTCCATGCGCTGACCATTCGATCACCTTGCACGAATCTTGACGCCTGAGGTTATAAATCACATCTGCGGTGAATTTTTAATTTTCACCTTATTCATCCTTTGAGTCATCTTCTTCCTCCAGCGAGCACCTTCTCGAGCCCTCCGAACGACACGCGAAAAAACCCTAGCTTCCCAATCCTTCCAGTCACCACTTTCCCTCTCCAATGGCGAGCAGCAACTCTACTCCCTCCATGGCGGTGTCAGGCGATGCCACGGCAAAGCCGACAAGCACTGTCTACGTGCCCCTAGAAGGGCTGGTGCTACCCAAGTCCGCGGTGGTTGAATCCACCGGCGGCGACCATAATCCAGCGGCGCTGGAGCTGCTGGAAGAAGAGAACGATTCCCATAAGGGGGACTGGCGCGGCTCGGACATCACGGACAACGACATCAAGGAGCTGCTCGTCGAGGGTTACCTCCCTGTGATAGAGGGGCTCGTCTGGCAGGCAGCGCCGGCCGGCATGGTCACCCCTTCTCCCCAAGTCGGAGAGAAGGTGTACCTCAAAGCACAATTGGTACGCGGCGTTTCCTTGCACATCTCCAATTTCTTCCTAGCTGTCCTCAACCATTACCGGGTTCAACCTCAGAACCTTCCCCCAATAGCATCCTCGCGCTCAGCAACTATGCGGTGCTTTGTGAGGGTTACTTAGGGACTAGGCCTAGGTTAGATCTCTTTATTTATTTCTTCACCGTCAAGAGGGAAGCAAGAGCCGGCAAGGATGAGCTCAGGAACTGTGGGACGAGTAGTTTTAAGATCCGGCCTGGCCGGCGGTTCCCCAACATCTTCGGCCATGAGTCCTGCAAGAACTGGCAACAGACATACTTCTACGGCCCAGATATACCTCTGGATGGCCGAGAAGTGACATATCCGGACTTCGTCGATGGAGCCACTGCCGAAGCCCCGACATGGAGATCCCAGGCCACCCTTCCCTCCGACAACGACGCCTCCCGCGTCATAAGACAGATAGAGTGGTTCATGGAGACGGGTCTAACCGGATTATACCTAGCCATGTGCTGGTTCGTCAGGAGGATCTAGTCTTTGCAGCACCGCTCCAAGCTGATGCACGAGTACTCTAAGGAGAGGAAGGATAGACTCTACATCTCCGAGGACAATTTCTCGAGTGACTCCGTCAAGCTCCACCTCAAGGACATCGTCAAGGTGAAGGACAGGAAGTGTGTCTTCACCATCAGCTACGACATGTTCGAGGAGAGAAAGTGCCCAAAGGTACCTGTTTATTTTCCATCTATGACATATACTCCAGTTCTTCCATCTAGCCACTACCATCTCATCTAACACTTTGGGTCTTCACTTAACAGCTTAGCAGTCTAGAGGAGGATAGCATGGTTGTCCAAATTGATGACCCCAAGATGAAGGAAGTAACCGCCGTGTCCAACGACGATGTCCCATTGGCGTGTAAGCGGAAGAGCTCCACCTCTGACGCTGCTGACAGAGGCAAGAAGAATAAGACGGAGGGTGGAGCCTCCAAGAAGACTACCGCCGCCCTGGAGGCGGAGAAGAAAAAGCTTATCGGGATCCCTTTTACCAAAGAACCCACTGTTGTGTAAGTCTCTCATCCTCCTACATTGTCCATTGCTCGTCTTATTCCTATACTTATACTTTTTGCATGTTTCAGGAAGAAAGATGGCTTGAGTTTGAAGAAGACCTCCAAAACTTTGGGGGCTTCTAAAAACATTAAAGATATGTTGCATCGTGATGTTTCCCACTATGCGTCCCCCGCCATCGCCCCTGTCACTCCCAGCGTCCAGCCCTCACCTGCTCCGACAAGTTCTCCGGCCAAGGATGCGCCTAGCCCTCCCACCATGGAAGTGGACTCAGGTGCCTCCGCGGATCTCGTCGTTGCCAGCGATCAGGCGACGCAAGAAAGTACCACAACCAAAATGGCTGAAGCTCCGGCTAAGGATGCCATCGGTAGCGGTAAGGCGGTGGTGGTGGGTGGAACATCCCTCGAAGGCGGTGCCTCTGCACCCAGGATAACCACTGAGCTCCCGAAGATAGTCTACCCGGCTCTTACGCAGAGTAGCTCCACTCTTGTTCCTGGTGCAGGACCGACATCTCCAACCTGCGGTCTTGAGGAGCTTCTCCGACAAGCAGATATCTTGCAAGGAAACAGCCTTTCCTTCAACAAGTTGTTTGCCGAGAGCACTACCAACCTCAAGATCATCGCACTTGTAAGTTTTATTTGCCTTTTGCATTTCATATGAGTATCCCACTGTAGCCCCCGAGGATTTAGAAGGAAAACCATAGGTCTTTGCATCTAAATGCTCTAAGAGTGACTAAGCTAGAAAACTTCTCACTGTAGCCCCCAAATATTTAGTTTGAATGAATTATTCCGACTAGATACTTTCAGAGTAGCATACGCAGTGTTTGTAAACTTCAATACTATAGCCCCCATGAAGGGAATATGCCCGAGAGGCAATAATAAAGTGGTTATTATCGTATTCCTTATTTATGATAAATGTTTATTTTACATGCTATAATTGTATTAATACGGAAACGTTAATACATGTGTGTTTAATAAACAAAAAGGAAGTTCCTAGTTATGCCTCTCTTATAAACTAGCTCGTTGATTAACAAGATGATCAAAGGTTTCCTGATCATGGACATTGGATGTTGCTAATAACGAGGTAAAAACATTAGTGTAATGATGTGATGAACATTCATCTGAAGTATATCATTACGATCAAAGTCATTGAGTTTATATTGCTATAACAACTTACGAAGTGATCCTAATCCTTAGACCATGAGATCATGTCAATCACTAACACCGGAAGAGTTTCTCGATGACATCAAACGTCACACCATAACTGGGTGATTATAAAGATGGCTTCAGAACTACTAAAGTGTTAAGTTGAGACCCATGGATCGAGAGTGGAATTTGTTCATCCCGATGACAGATAGATATGCTCTGGGCCCTCTCGGTGATATCACATTGATTAGCTTGCAAGCAAGTGATTTGATCACTAGAATGTTATATCACGGGAACAAGAAAAGAGTGCATGTCGGTAACGAGATCAAACTAGGTATGGAGATACCGATGATCGAATCTTGGACATGTAATATATTGTGAAACAAAGGGATTAAGATACTAGCGTAAAAGGTTCACACGATCACAGAAGTCATCGTTGAATGTGTGGGAGTCAGTACGGATCTCCAGGTCCCGCTGCTGATTATTGATCAGAGAGGGGTCTCGATCATGTCTGCATTATTCGCGAACCATAGGGTGACACACTTAAGGGATACCGACATCATTCGGAGCAAATGATATGCCAGAGAAAGAAAAAGGAAAGCGCAGGAATTTATTTCACTAGACACCGAAACTGTTTCGGTTGAAATTGCTGAAACTGGTTCTGCATGTGAAATGGAATACTAGCAAGGGGTTTTATGTGAATGTTTGTTAATTAAAGTAATTAACAAAATTCTGAATAAATAAATAAAAGAGTTTTATTTAAATGAGAGCTTGCATTAATTTTGGTGGAAAATTAATGCATGTGAGTGGAATTGTGAGTGGAGAGGTTTTTATGTGAGTGGAGCTTCCACCACATGAATGAGGGAGAGGTGGGGGCACCCTCCATGGCCGGTGGCCATGCCCCCTTGGGCTGCCCCCTCCTCTCACTTTCCTCTCACACCTCCTCGCGAAGGATCTCTCTCCCCCCTTTAGAATTTCCCCATGGTCTCGGATCAGCGAGATACATGTTCCCGGTTGCTTTTTCTGGAAGGATTTGTTGCTTCCGCTGCTTTGCTGAAGCGAGGGCGCGGAGGTTGTCGGGGTATCCGTACGTGTGTGCGATCACGGATGCACCACTGCTTTGAGGTGCTGGACTTGATTGTGCTGGACCGGCTGGACTAGATGGACTTCATCACGATCTTGAGATCGGCAAGCGTTCGTCTACATCATCCACGAGTACAACCTCGTTAACGCTATTTGGTCTTCGAGGGTATGTATTCTATGGATGTATATCCACCCGTTGCTTGTATCTAGTAGATAGATCTTGGTACATGGATGTTCCCATCGTAGGAAATTTTTTGTTTTCTATGCTGTGAACCCTACAGTGGTATCAGAGCCGGATCTATGCGTAGATGCTTTGCACGGGTAGTACACATATGAGTATGTGGGCGATGATGATCATTTTATTGCTTCTTAGTTGTACTTTGGATATTGGTGGCATAGTGGGATGAAGCGGCCCGGACAAACTTTACATGTCCTCGCACATGAGACCTGTTCCACGCTTGACATGCAACTAGTTTGCATAAGTGGCTAGCGGGTGTCTGTCTCTCCTACTATAGTCAATATCTAATTTGCAACGAGTTGTCAACAATTTTGTTATCCTCGTTGTGGTTCATGTTCGTAGGTAAGAACGGTTCTATCTCGAAAGCCCTAAGCCACGTAAAATTTGCAATGGATAAATTAGAGGCGTCTAGTTTAGATTGTTGTTGGGCTAGTGTTATGATATGGTGATGTTGTAAGTAGAAGTATGAGATGATAATCTTACACCATACATAACGTGTAAACTCCATAGACCTTGGATTTACACATAAAGGTATGATAGTGATCATACCACGATGCACATGATAGAGATCATATGCGGGAACCATATCATTCCACTAATAAACATGTGATGTTTGATAGCATCTTATATTGCTTGTTTGGCGTTTTATTAGCATAATAAGATGATCCCTCATTTAGATATCAAGATAAAAATGTGTTCTTCCTTAAGTATGCACCGACAATGTTTCGTCGCTTCAAGACATCACGTGATGATCGGCGTATTTGAATCATGAGCATATCTCGGTGTAAGATGCTTACACGCGAATACTAAGGTTCTTACTTGACGAGCCTAGCATGTACAGACATGGCCTCGGAACACGGACCGAAAGGTTAAGCATGAGTCATATGTTTTGATATGATGCCCATTTGATGCTCGCCTTTGAAGCTACACCAACTCACGTGATGATCGGACTTGGTGTAGTGGATTTGGTTCATGTAATCACCAAAAAGACACGAGGGGTGTCGTTTTTGAGTGGGAGTTCATTTCTAATTTGGATTAGTAGAACTCAATTTGTCATAAATTAAATCAAAGTGAATTTGCATAATTTGTTGTAGCCATTGGCATTCGTTCACTACCTTATGCATAGTTGTAATTGAGATAATAGAACTATAGAATTCTGGATATATACTTTACGAACTGGTATCGTATTGTGTTGAGTTTCAATCTAAAGTTTAAAGTCCTATTGCAAACTTTCAGCAAACTTTATTTACTCCGTGAGATTTAATAATTGGTATTAAATCAAGAGTAACAATTCCAGTGTTAGTATCTTAAGTATCATGTTTGCCTCCATGATTCTTGATTTAAATATCGAGATTATCTAGGAGCTGAAAGAATTGTTTCAGGAACCATCATGTGTGGCAGATATAACGATATCTGAAACAATGTTTTGGTTGCAAAATGATAGAGTATAATATATGTTCTCATATTGGATGAGAATTTACAAAGGTTGGAGATGCTAGACATCCTAATCATCCAAAAGGGTTTTGGAAAGTAATGTTATACTCACGATTCGCCTTTATAAGCTACAGTAGCTTGATCATGAAAGTCTTCATGATAAGGATGAATAGAAGATGTATGTAAAGTGTTTACTATACTAAAAGATTACTAAAGAATGGATTTTGAAAGAATACCGATCATTTTGATGATGGTGATCTACTTCAAAGTGCAAGTCCAAAGGTATTATTATTTGAATATACACGCTTTGGACTATGTGTTATGTATATGGCGCCACTATTGATGTTGATAAATTCTTTTAAAAAGGAAAAGGAAAAGCTGAAAGAGAATCTATAAAATATATTTGGCAGAAAATAAAAGATTGGAAATATCCAATTTAGGTATATAGATGATATACAGGTTATGGTTGTATTCTTTGCTTGTTAAACAATGTGGTTCTTGGGTATTGGATACCGAATTGGTTGGTATGAAATTTCATACGGAACGACGCAATTCATGAACCACAATGGCCTAAGTAACTAGCAAGAGAATATGTGATGATGTTCATCGAAAACAAAGAAACCGTTGTTTGTATTTCTCGTTGACATCAAAGCTTGACTTCAAGATTTGTTTTAATAATTGTTATTTGAATCAGGTATTATGAGAACAAAGGTTGTTCAAATAATTACCATATTCCATATTAGATGGATGATTTACAAATCTAGTTGGAGAGATCACATCCATAAAACCTAATGCTAAAATGTAGAGGTCCCAACCTTTAATAAGGTAGAGATCCCTGTGTTTACAATGCTAGTCCCTGGATCAATAGCTAGCATCCACAGTTAAGATGTAATATCAAGAAACAAAGGTCATAATACAACTTTATAACCAGGAATAAAATAGTTCATTACATCTTACATAACTCATTTGGCTATCATATTACGTTGCAGCAGAATATCTATAAGCATGGGGTCCTTCATCTTCAAAGTGCCACTGGCAGACATGTTGGTTGTAGACTTGTAATCCTAATCAATAAACTCCACTAACATCAATCAAACCTGCAACATTACAAGTTACAGCCACAAGGGTCAATACATTTGAATTGTATTGGCAAGTTTCACTACTAAGTAGAAATATGTGGATCCTATCATTACATGCATATTTGGCTAAGTGGGGTTCAGGATCATTTGTAGAAAGCAATATTGTTTTTCCTATCTTTTCAAAATAGTTTTGATCTTTTGTCAAATCTTTCTAAACTCCTTGGTAAACCCCAAGTGCTTCAAGTCTCTTGTTGTCATTTCCAAGTTTTACTTTTAGAAATTGGAATGTCGAGATCTTTCATAGCTTCAGGCCTTAGTTGCTCAGTATTGTCCATAACCGGGGACACGGCTAAGTACTTAGATTTTTATCTTCTGCAGAAGTTGTACACTTTACCCACATGACACAATCTCATCTTGTTGCCACCAGTGGCCGCTGGATAAGTACTCACCAAGATGGAGTACTGGAAGATTGAGAATGTGACGAAGCCTTTCCATAGGGTCCTCCCAATACACAATGCTAGCTTGTCTTCAGGCACCAATGTAGGGTTCCTAGTTCCCTCATTCCAGTTAACCTGAAGAGGCCAGTGTATGGGGCTTCCATTATGTAATTGACTAAGCCAGTGCCCATTTAGCATGTGGCTATACACGGAAGCCAACATTTGAGAAACATGTTTAATCTCTAAGTCCCTGGGTGGTTTTCTTCTGGTGCACAACACAAAGAGACTGCCATAAACATGGTTCCTTTTGTTGCCACCTTGTCCAAAACTCAAATATCCTTGTCCACCCAGGTGGTTCATTGAGTACTTGTTTTATTATATAAAACACAAGTCTTTTTAATACTTCAAATAATCTCAACATGTATCTCTTCTCAAAACATTTAGCAGGGCTAAGCATATTACAACTACATTGTTTCTACTAAGGGAGATATAAGGGTATCCTATTAGGATTTAGCATAGCAAAATATAGTAGTCCTTATCATGCATGTTTCAAAATTCACTAAGTGTAATGAAAATAGTAGGACATGGATGATAGTGTCACTTGCCTTTTTGGTAGGGAATGTTGGTTCACTTCTTGATCTTGCTAATTTCACACTCTTCTAATCTTCACTACAAATCAATCAAGCAAACATAGATTCAACTAGCATTCCAAACAATAATCAAAACAATTTAACACACATAAAATAATAGAAACAAAGTCATGCATGCAAGCATGCAAAAGATAGTTTTATTTGTAAATGTGGTTTCTACTAGGCTCTAAACATTGTAAGGTTCAAAGTGGTCATTTTCTAAAGTGGTAAAACTATTTTCAAAAGGGTTTTATTTATAAACCTTTTCTTAACTCAAATCATTATTTCATGTGGTGGAAAATGTTTTTAGCAAAGCAAAAAAAAATATATTGTTCACCAATAAGTTGTTAATTCACAAACTTGGTGTTTTAGGGTCAGTAGGTTTGAATCAAAACATTTTCCCAAAGGTTTTACTCAAAGATCATTTCCATAACAAAATCAATGTTTTTATTTGACTAGAAATAAGCTAATTCAATTATTCAATCCTAATCTTCACAAAATACATTTTTAATTCCATAAATTGGTTCCTAGGATCAGTAAGTTCACAACAAACCATTTTGCAAAGATTTTATCCTCAAAAACATTTTGGAATAATTTTTATATCCTAAACAAGCATACAAAAGTTTCTGCAAAAGCAAACAATTTCCCATAAGCAAAACACTAAACAAATTGCATGGTTGGCTAGGGATTGATTTGATGATTCCATTGATATAAAATTTGCAAATTTTGGACTTGTGGATCAAAAGTTATGAGGTTTACAAATTTGCATCTCAATCAGATTCAAAAATCTGTTTTAAATCGACTAGTGCCACGCGGCGGGATATTACTGGCTGATACCGATTCGGGTGGATCGGCCTCTGCGGGGCGTTGGATTTAAATAGATCGCGTGGCTCAGACTGCTCCTTACCCTTTCGCTTAAGTTCTAATTCTAGCCACAGGATCTAGATCCAACGGTCTCAGCTGCCTTGACCAAGGATCATGGCGGCCAGCGGTCGGCAGCGACGGTGGTGTCGCGGTGATTCTAGGGAGAAAGGAGGGAAGGGGAGGTGCTCACCGGGTTCAGGAGGTCACGGTGATGCTCAACGTGTGGATAGCTTGGCAAGGGGTGCTCTGGTTCCAGCGGGATTTCTCGCCGGAGTCGGTGGCGGCGTTGAGCTTGCTCAGTTGTTGACGGGGACGGAGTTTGCGAACGCGCTAAGGCAAACGGAGCACACGGTTAGACGCGTACGATACTAGGGGTCACGGGAGCATCCACGGAAAGGCTCGGGGCAATCAGTGCTTACCAAGGAAATTCGCCGGAGAAGGAAGCAGACAAGGCCGAGATGTTGTCGGTTTAGGCTCTGGCGAAGCGGATGAATGGGAAGGTCAGGGAGGTGCGTAGGGAGATGGGGGTCACGCTCGTGTGGTCGAGGGAGTAAGGCGGTGGCTGGACTCGCCGGAATTGGCTGGAGAAGGTTGTCGGAGCAGTGGTCGTGCAGACCAAATCAGGGGCAGCCTGGGAGCAGAGGGAGGATGGCGAGCGAGGGGAAATGGAGAGGGAGCGTGGGAGATTAAGAGGGCGCAATTGCAGAGCGGAATCACTGCGGTGTTACGGCAAATTTACACGAGCATTCAACGGCAGCAACGGCCGGGCGTGGTCAGTGGCGGGTGAGGAAGAAGGTGAGCTGGCGATGGGGCCTAGCGTCAGTGAGACAGAGAGGGGTTTGGTGGGGCCTACTGCTGGTTGGTTGCGGGTTCGTATACGGGTGAGGAAAACGTTTCGGGAGGGAAAGAGGAGGTGGGCTGGAGCTGGGCTTCCTGGGCCAGGCTTAGTTGGGTCCAGTCTGACTCTATTTTTTTCTTCCTAATTGCTTTTTATTTTTCTAATTCGATTTTCTGTTTTGAATTTCAAACAACAAAACAAACACCCAAAAGATTTCAAATCTTTGCCAAACTTTGCAATGATTTCAGTCCTGATTTAACAACACAAAACAATAGTCCAAAACTGAATAATGCTTTTAATCTTTTAGGATCCATTTATTAATTAAATAAAATGGTCCTTAGTTATTTATTCAAATAGGATTTGTTTTATTTAAAAACACCATTTGAAACCTAAAATAGTGTCAAAACCAATTCAGTAGGTTTTATTTGAAACTATAAAACACTTGGAAAACCTATTTAAAATAAAATAACAAGTTTTTAGTGTTTATTTAAAATGAAAAGAGCCTCTACTTTAATAAATTTGGTTTATTAATAAATCCTCATTATTTAAATAAACCTTTATTCTTTTTAACCAAACAAGGTATTTTTAAATCAAAATATTTGGCCAAGGTTTCATTTGGTTTTATAAAATAATCCTTATTTATATATCTACCTTTTCATTTGAAAACCAAATCTTTTTTATTAAAAGATCCAAAATAGTGATTCCAAATATTTAAATCTTTCTTTATTAATTGTTTAACCTTTTAAATCCCTTTAGGATTTATTGGATCAAAATAGGTTTGAAGGTTTCCAATTGGAATCAAAAAGTTTCTTCTCTCCCTAAAAATCAACAAAGTTTTATTTTATTCATTTATTTTCACATAACAAGATTTGGAAAATCTTGGGATGTGACAGGCTACCACCCTTAAAATAAATCTCGTCCCGAGATTTGGGAAGGCTAGGGTTACAAGTTGGCTCAAAACATCTAGGGTACTACCACCCTTAAAATATTTTCCAACTAGATTACATCTTGTCTAGCTTGGGATCTTGGGGAAACTTCTCTGGGAATCCATCTGCATAGTGTCCCTTGTTTCCACACTTAAAACATGTGATAAGGCTGAGATCCTTCATAGGTTTGTTTATCTTGTGTTTCATCTTTTCTGGACAGTTGCTTGCATAATGTCCCTGGTTACCACAGTTGTAGCATGTGATAAGATTGAGTTCATCACGTATCTTCTGTGGACAAGTTGCTACATAATGGCCTAGCTCTTTGCAGTTGTTGCACCATACTTGGCCAATCTCTTTATACTTTTGCTTCTCTGGACATTCACTGGCATAGTGTCCCATTTCTTTACAATGATTACATTGCACATGGCTTTTGTCCTTCTTTTTCTTGGGTTTTTCCAAAGCTAGGAGTGCTTCTAGTTCATGTTCTTCATATGTTATCTTATAGGTAGGAATGTCTACTTGTTTCTTTGACCTTCTATTGCTCCTTGGAAAATTCATATGTTTCCTCTTTGGTCCTTTAAATTGGGTTGTATTGCATGGAGGTATAATTGGAGATTTTCCTTTGTCCTCATCCTTCTTGATAGACTTGGATCTCTCAGGATGGTCTGCAATCAGTTGTTGCACTCCACCTTGTTTCCTTTGTTCAACTATGGAATAGATGGGGCATTGGATAGGAACATGATTATTTCCTTCACAAAGGTAGCAGGTAACTTGAGATGTGGGGAATTGGTCAGCTGGATGTCTCTCTTCACAATTGGGGCATTGATCTCCATGCTCCTTGGAAATGTGATCCTTGTCTCCACAAATATTGCAAGCTTTGGTTCCTTCTAGAATAACATCTTTGTCATCCTTGTTGTCACAAACTTCTTTGGAAAAGTTGCTTTCCATATTGATCATTTGATCTGTCACCTTATGCAACATTTGGGCTTGGTTTTCCAAAAATCCTTGCATGGTTAGGTCTTCTCCACTGGTGTTGGGTATGAATGTAGCTGTCATTTGGTTCAACTGGTTTTGGGTTGCTATGAGTTCTCTCATGTTGTCCTCTTGGTTGTTGTTGTTGTCATTAACCTTAATGTTGGAGTCTCTTGGGGTAGTCATCTGTTTGGATTGGATTAAGGTTAGAATAGGCAAGATATTTCTAAGGAAATAATTCTAATCACACACATCACAATTCACTCAACAATGTGCAAGCAATCACAAACAAACACTCCTTTCAAACAACAAGTTTTCAAGCATCTTTTTAGGCAACAAAACATTTTTGTTACACCACACTAAGTTGATGGGTTTGACTTATCTAAATATGGTGGTCCATCTATATGGTTCACTTGTGATCTTTCCATCCTTCTTGGTTGATTCCTCTTGCATGAGATCATGGTTTCCTTGGGGAAAACTCTTGGTCACAAAATTTCAAAGGTGATGATGGTTCTTTCTAAATTGTGTTTCCTTAGTCTTCAAACCTTTGAGCATGATTTCTTGTCTCACTTTGTCCTTGGTGATATCCAAGGTTGAAGTCCTTGGTGAAAAATGCTGAAGATGTTGAAGTCATTAGAGTTGAAGATGTTGAAGTCATTAGAGTTGAAGAAGTCCTTAGCACATGGTGAAGTCTTTGGCCATCAAGTTGAAAGGAAGAGGTCAAAACCAAAATGGTTGAGGAAAGAGTTTACAAGATTGTTTTGTAAATAAGTTTTGGAACAAATACAACTCCTATTTTCTAAGGGGTTTGTCCAATCCTAGGTTTACAAATCCTACAGGCAACACAATGCTCTGATACCATCTTGTAGAGGTCCCAACCTTTAATAAGGTAGAGATCCCTGTGTTTACAATGCTAGTCCCTGGATCAATAGCTAGCATCCACAGTTAAGATGTAATATCAAGAAACAAAGGTCATAATACAACTTTATAACCAGGAATAAAATAGTTCATTACATCTTACATAACTCATTTGGCTATCATATTACGTTGCAGCAGAATATCTATAAGCATGGGGTCCTTCATCTTCAAAGTGCCACTGGCAGACATGTTGGTTGTAGACTTGTAATCCTAATCAATAAACTCCACTAACATCAATCAAACCTGCAACATTACAAGTTACAGCCACAAGGGTCAATATATTTGAATTGTATTGGCAAGTTTCACTACTAAGTAGAAATATGTGGATCCTATCATTACATGCATATTTGGCTAAGTGGGGGTTCAGGCTCATTTGTAGAAAGCAATATTGTTTTTCCTATCTTTTCAAAATAGTTTTGATCTTTTGTCAAATCTTTCTAAACTCCTTGGTAAACCCCAAGTGCTTCAAGTCTCTTGTTGTCATTTTCAAGTTTTACTTTTAGAAATTGGAATGTCGAGATCTTTCATAGCTTCAGGCCTTAGTTGCTCAGTATTGTCCATAACCGGGGACACGGCTAAGTACTTAGATTTTTATCTTCTGCAGAAGTTGTACACTTTACCCACATGACACAATCTCATCTTGTTGCCACCAGTGGCCGCTGGATAAGTACTCACCAAGATGGAGTACTGGAAGATTGAGAATGTGACGGCCTTTTCCATAGGGTCCTCCCAATACACAATGCTAGCTTGTCTTCAGGCACCAATGTAGGGTTCCTAGTTCCCTCATTCCAGTTAACCTGAAGAGGCCAGTGTATGGGGCTTCCATTATGTAATTGACTAAGCCAGTGCCCATTTAGCATGTGGCTATACACGGAAGCCACTGTACGAGAAACATGTTTAATCTCTAAGTCCCTGGGTGGTTTTCTTCTGGTGCACAACACAAAGAGACTTCCATAAACATGGTTCCTTTTGTTGCCACCTTGTCCAAAACTCAAATATCCTTGTCCACCCAGGTGGTTCATTGAGTACTTGTTTTATTATATAAAACACAAGTCTTTTTAATACTTCAAATAATCTCAACATGTATCTCTTCTCAAAACATTTAGCAGGGCTAAGCATATTACAACTACATTGTTTCTACTAAGGGAGATATAAGGGTATCCTATTAGGATTTAGCATAGCAAAATATAGTAGTCCTTATCATGCATGTTTCAAAATTCACTAAGTGTAATGAAAATAGTAGGACATGGATGATAGTGTCACTTGCCTTTTTGGTAGGGAATGTTGGTTCACTTCTTGATCTTGCTAATTTCACACTCTTCTAATCTTCACTACAAATCAATCAAGCAAACATAGATTCAACTAGCATTCCAAACAATAATCAAAACAATTTAACACACATAAAATAATAGAAACAAAGTCATGCATGCAAGCATGCAAAAGATAGTTTTATTTGTAAATGTGGTTTCTACTAGGCTCTAAACATTGTAAGGTTCAAAGTGGTCATTTTCTAAAGTGGTAAAACTATTTGCAAAAGGGTTTTATTTATAAACCTTTTCTTAACTCAAATCATTATTTCATGTGGTGGAAAATGTTTTTAGCAAAGCAAAAAAAAATTATATTGTTCACCAATAAGTTGTTAATTCACAAACTTGGTGTTTTAGGGTCAGTAGGTTTGAATCAAAACATTTTCCCAAAGGTTTTACTCAAAGATCATTTCCATAACAAAATCAATGTTTTTATTTGACTAGAAATAAGCTAATTCAATTATTCAATCCTAATCTTCACAAAATACATTTTTAATTCCATAAATTGGTTCTAAGCAAAACACTAAAAAAATTGCATGGTTGGCTACGGCTTGATTTGCTGATTCCATTGATATAAAATTTGCAAATTTTGGACGTGTGGATCAAAAGTTATGAGGTTTACAAATTTGCATCTCAATCAGATTCAAAAATCTGTTTTAAATCGACTAGTGCCACGCGGCGGGATATTACTGGCTGATACCGATTCGGGTGGATCGGCCTCTGCGGGGCGTTGGATTTAAATAGATCGCGCGGCTCAGACTGCTCCTTACCCTTTTGCTTAAGTTCTAATTCTTGCCACAGGATCTAGATCCAACGGTCTCAGCTGCCTTGACCAAGGACTGGCGGCGCTGCGCGGCGGCTGGCGGCGGCGACGCTCAGACGGTGGTGTCGCGGTGATTCTAGGGATCAAGGAGGTAAGGGGAGGTGCTCACCGGGTTCAGGAGGTCACTGTGATGCTCAACGTGTGGATAGCTTGGCAAGGGGCCCTCTGGTTCCAGCGGGATTTCTCGCCGGAGTCGGTGGCGGCGTTGAGCTTGCTCAGTTGTTGACGGGGACGGAGTTTGCAAACGCGCTAAGTCAAATGGAGCATACGGTTTGACGCGTACGACACTAGGGGTCACGGGAGCATCCACGGAAAGGCTCGGGGCGGTCAGTGCTTACCAGGGAAATTCGCCGGAGAAGGAAGCAGACGCGGCGGCGCTCAGATGTTGTCGAAGCCGAGGCTCTGGGGTGATCGCGGATGAATGGGAAGGTTAGGGAGGTGCGTAGGGAGATGGGGGTCACGCTCGTGTGGTCGAGGGAGTAAAGCGGTGGCTGGACTCGCCGGAATTGGCTGGAGAAGGTTGTCGGAGCAGTGGTCGTGCAGACCAAATCAGGGGCAGCCTGGGGGCAGAGGGAGGATGGCGAGCGAGGGGAAATGGAGAGGGAGCATGGGCGATTAAGAGGGCGCAATTGCAGAGCAGAATCACTGCGGTGTTACGGCGAATTTACGCGAGCATTCAACGGCAGCAACGGCCGGGCGTGGTCAGTGGCGGGTGAGGAAGAAGGTGAGCTGGCGATGGGGCCTAGCGTCAGTGAGACAGAGAGGGGTTTGGTGGGGCCTACTCGTCAGTGGTTGCGCGGGTTCAGACACGGGTGAGGAAAACGTTTCGGGAGGGAAAGAGGAGGTGGGCTGGAGCTGGGCTTCCTGGGCCAGGCTTAGTTGGGTCGAGTCCGACTCTATTTTTTTCTTCCTAATTGCTTTTTCTTTTTCTAATTCGTTTTTCTGTTTTGAATTTCAAACAACAAAACAAACACCCAAAATATTTCAAATCTTTGCCAAACTTTGCAATGATTTCAGTCCTGATTTAACAACACAAAACAATAGTCCAAAACTGAATAATGCTTTTAATCTTTTAGGATCCATTTATTAATTAAATAAAATGGTCCTTAGTTATTTATTCAAATAGGATTTGTTTTATTTAAAAACACCATTTGAAACCTAAAATAGTGTCAAAACCAATTCAGTAGGTTTTATTTGAAACTATAAAACACTTGGAAAACCTATTTAAAATAAAATAACAAGTTTTTAGTGTTTATTTAAAATGAAAAGAGCCTCTACTTTAATAAATTTGGTTTATTAATAAATCCTCATTATTTAAATAAACCTTTATTCTTTTTAACCAAACAAGGTATTTTTAAATCAAAATATTTAGCCAAGGTTTCATTTGGTTTTATAAAATAATCCTTATTTATATATCTACCTTTTCATTTGAAAACCAAATCTTTTTTATTAAAAGATCCAAAATAGTGATTCCAAATATTTAAATCTTTCTTTATTAATTGTTTAACCTTTTAAATCCCTTTAGGATTTATTGGATCAAAATAGGTTTGAAGGTTTCCAATTGGAATCAAAAAGTTTCTTCTCTCCCTGAAAATCAACAAAGTTTTATTTTATTCATTTATTTTCACATAACAAGATTTGGAAAATCTTGGGATGTGACATAAAATGTCGCAAGACAAATGATTTATTGATCAATTACGAAGTGACATCGCCGTTTAAATTATATTGGAAAGAAAACATGAAGAATCTCCATATTCATGGATTTTTGGAGTCTTTGATTTGATCAAGTGACGCTTGTGAGACTTTCCTCGGGATAATTAAAAACATCGTTCAAAGGCCAAAGAAGAATGAACGACTAAAATATTGGAATTTATACATATCGATGTATGTAGTCCATTATTTATAGTCATAAGCGATGGGTTTCAACTTCATATACTTTCTCCGGAAATTTGAGTGAATGTTCACTTAATGAGAATGAAGTATGAAATATTTGAAAAACGTTTCAAAGACTTTCAAGATGAAGTGGAAAATCATTGTAACAAGAAAATAAATGGTTTATGATTTTATCATAAGGGATTTGTTTGAGTTACAAGTGTAACAAGAAAATAAATGAATTATGATTTTATCATAAAGGGATTTATTTGAGTTGCAAGTTTAGCAAAACACCTAGATTTACGTCTCCTGAAACACCATAGGAGTATGGAGTGTTTGAGATTTGTAATGAAACCTTGTTTGACATGGTTGGATCAAAGGTGTTATTTATAAAACTGCCATTATGTTTTAAAAGATTAAAGCTTTAGAGACTTCCGCTTTTACACTGAAAAGAGCTCCATCTTGATCCGTTGAAATGATACCATGGAAGTTATGGTTTGGGGTAAAACCCAAGTTGTCATTTCTTAAATTTTGGTATGCTAAACATAAGTAAGATGTTTACAACCGAAGTCAGATGAGCATGTATTTGTAGGTTATTTCGAATAACAATTGGTTATTCCTCCATAACATTAAGGACAAAAGGGTTTGTCGCTTGAAATGTGAAGTTTCTTGAAGAAGGAATTTTTCATAAAAGTTAAGTGGGAGGACAATAGAACTTTGATAAGGTTAACGAACCTTAGCTATATGTGCTGAATTGCGCAGCACCGGAAAATGTTCTGGAGGCAGCCAGAATGCTCATGGATCACGTGTCTCAAAGGTTGCGGTCACGGAGATCTAAGTTCCTATTGAACCAAGAAGGTCGGATAAACAATCAAATGATTGATATTTGAGAGTAAATCATTATTGTTTGCCAATGATGAACCGACTACAAAGAAGCGATGATGGGCCCTGACTCCGTCAAATGGCTTGAAGCCATAAAATCCGTGATAGTTCCATACACGAGAAATCAAGTTTTGAACTTGGAAGACCCTCCGGAAAGGTGTAAAAACCTATCGGTCTTATTTGGATCTATAAAGAAACAGACATGGATGTTTTACATCTATGAAATAGTCGACATATCGATAAAGTATTTTACGACAATGTTCAAGGAGTTGACTATGACAAGATTTGATCTTTCATAGCGATATTTAGTCTGGATGGATTAAAGTAGCAACCACTACATATAATTTGTTATATGGTAGATGAATAAACAAAACAGAGTTCTTCTAATAGAATGGTTACCTAGGACGTGTACATGACACGATCCAAAGCGTTTTGTTAATTCAAAGGATGCTAAAAAGGGCATGCAAACTTCAATGGTTGAAGTAAGCATCACGGAGTTGGAATCTTCACCGTGATGAAAAAGAGTTTTCATCAGGAGACAATGAAGATGCTTGCATTTGCAAGAAATTAAGTGGGAGCGCTAAGACATATTTCTAATACATTATGTGGAGGACATCTTGTTGATTAGAAATGATGTATCTTTTATTGACAGAGGTTAAGAATTTCATTTCGATGAAATACTTAGGCAAAACCCGAATATTTAGCATGAATGTCTATAGTGGATAGACTGTGACGCTAATATGGTTGTGCCAAACATACATATATGAGATATTGAATGAGTTCAATATAGAAACGACAAGAAAAGGTTCTTGTCGCATGGAAAAGGAATTGAATCAAGATTCAAGTGTATCAACACTTGATAAGTGAAACAATATTCAAGTGCTTTGACACTTGATGAGTGAAATCACGAGAATGTTTTGATCAATCATACCATGATATGTACACATCCAGATATGTCCTATGCTCTAAGTGTTATGAGCATATACCAGAATGAATCATAAAATGATCATTGGACTATAGTAAGGATATTCTTATGATCTTTTGGAAGAACTAAGAATATATTTGTGTAGAGGTGACAAACAATTACAAATAGTTCATTGTAAAGCGTTACATTGATACTAGTTTTGTCGCAAGATACAAATTAAGTTTATCTCAATTTATACTATGAGTGGCACAATGAAATGGAAAGGAGTTTTCATGATGGATTTGGATGTATTCCAAAGTTAATACATTGTGACGAATACTACAACAAAAGGCTAAGTATATAACTGCTATAGTAGCAGCAAAGGAGGGAATTTGTGTCAAGTAGTTTATTATCAAACTAAGGTGTGGTTCGCAACGGGCTAACACTAAAGATATATTGTATGACAATAGTATCGACGTGTTTTAAACCCCAAGGAACTAAAGGTCTCACCGAAAGACCAAATTTATACAATGCCATCTCATTGGAGAATGAGTGATGCGTGAAGACGCAAAGACATGCAAATACACACGGACCTGAAAGCGTCAGATCCGTACATTATGTTAACCACTTGCAGTTGTGTATATGGAACACCGGAAAGCCATATGTGTTCAATACGCAAAGTTTTCAAACTAGATTATTGTCTCTAGTGCAAGTGGGAGACTGAAGGGAATATGCCCGAGAGGAAATAATAAAGTGGTTATTATTGTATTCCTTATTTATGATAAATGTTTATTTTACATGCTATAATTGTATTAATACGGAAATGTTAATACATGTGTGTTTAATAAACAAAAAGGAAGTTCCTAGTTATGCCTCTCTTATAAACTAGCTCGTTGATTAACAAGATGATCAAAGGTTTCCTGATCATGGACATTGGATGTTGTTAATAACGAGGTCACAACATTAGTGTAATGATGTGATGAACATTCATCCGAAGTATAGCATTATGATCAAAGTCATTGAGTTTATATTGCTATAACAACTTACGAAGTGATCCTAAACCTTAGACCATGAGATCATGTCAATCACTAACACCGGAAGAGTTTCTCGATGACATCAAACGTCACACCGTAACTGGGTGATTATAAAGATGGCTTCAGAACTACTAAAGTGTTAAGTTGAGACCCATGGATCGAGAGTGGAATTTGTTCATCCCGATGACGGATAGATATGCTTTGGGCCCTCTCGGTGATATCACATTGATTAGCTTGCAAGCAAGTGATTTGATCACTAGAATGTTATATCACGGGAACGAGAAAAGAGTGCATGTCGGTAACGAGATCAAACTAGGTATGGAGATACCAATGATCGAATCTCGGACATGTAATATATCATGAAACAAAGAGATTAAGATACTAGCGTAAAAGGTTCACACGATCACAGAAGTCATCGTTGAATGTGTGGAGTCGACGGATCTCCGTGTCCTGCTGATTATTGATCGGAGAGGGGTCTCGATCATGTCTGCATTATTCGCGAACCGTAGGGTGACACACTTAAGGGATACCGACACCATTCGGAGCAAATGATATGCCAGAGAAAGAAAAAGGAAAGCGCAGAAATTTATTTCACTAGACACCGAAACTGTTTCGGTTGAAATTGCTGAAACTGGTTCTGCATGTGAAATGGAATACTAGCAAGGGGTTTTATGTGAATTTTTTTTAATTAAAGTAATTAACAAAATTCTGAATAAATAAATAAAAGAGTTTTATTTAAATGAAGGCTTGCATTAATTTTGGTGGAAAATTAATGCATGTGAGTGGAATTGTGAGTGGAGAGGTTTTTATGTGAGTGGAGCTTCCACCACATGAATGAGGGAGAGGTGGGGGCACCCTCCATGGCCGGCGGCCATGCCCCCTTGGGATGCCCCCCTCCCCTATAAAAGGACCCCCTCCTCTCACTTGCCTCTCACACCTCCTCGCGAAGGATCTCTCTCCCCCCTTTAGAATTTCCCCATGGTCTCGGATCAGCGAGATACATGTTCCCGGTGGCTTTTTCTGGAAGGATTTGTTGCTTCCGCTGCTTCGCTGGAGCGAGGGCGCGGAGGTTGTCGGGGTACCCGTACGTGTGTGCCATCACGGATGCACCACTGCTTTGAGGTGCTGGACTTGATCGTGCTGGACCGGCTGGACTAGATGGACTTCATCACGATCTTGAGATCGGCAAGCATTCGTCTACATCATCCACGAGTACAACCTCATTAACGCTATTTGGTCTTCGAGGGTATGTATTCTATGGATGTATATCCACCCGTTGCTTGTATCTAGTAGATAGATCTTGGTACATGGATGTTCCCATCGTAGGAAATTTTTTGTTTTCTATGCTGCAAACCCTACACCCCAAGCCTCTAGTTGTAACTGAATTAGTTCCGACTAGATGCTTATAAAAAATACTAAGCATACTTGCTGAATTTAAAACTCGTACTGTAGCCCCCAAGCGTCTAGTTGAAAACTGAATTAGTTCCGACTAGGTGCTTAAAGAGAACTAAGCAACTTCTGAGTTAAAAACTCTCACTGTATCCCCCAAGCCTTTAGGTGGATGGTAATCCGGCTAGATGCTCCAAGGAGACTAAACAACTTTAAATTTTCTTTCCATGGAATGAGAATGCTCGGAGAGGTGTCGCCAATGAGAAATTCCACAAGATGCATGCAGAGTTGGAAGCTGAAAAGTGTAAAACTACCTTCTTGAAGGAACAAATCACCAAGAGCAAGAGTCTGTTTTTCCTTTCGTTTTCGTACTCTATCTTGGTCTTGTGCCGCCATTCTCTGACTACTCACTGTGTAATGTTCTTTATCCGACTTGCAGTTGCCATTGCCAAGGCCAAGGACATTGTTGAGCAATCCAAGCACATTCAGTTGCTGGACAGCGAAAACAAGATCCTTAAGCAGGAGAGAAAAGATATGCTGAAGATGCACGAGGACTCCATGAAAGTCCTGCAGGAGTCCGCCAACACTGAGATGAACCTCTTGAAGGAGGAGATTGCTACTGGAAGCATACATGATCCTCCGGCAAGAACGGGACTCCATGGCGAAGACGCTCCAGCAAGATGAGGCGAGCATCTTTTGTAAGTGAATCTCCATCTTGTACTTCTGTAAGCCAGGTACTTTGAACTTTTGTGTTATTTAACTCATGTGCTCCTTTGTCGGAATTGCAGCTCCTATGGTCGCTATGTAGATTTTGCTGGTAGATGGAAGATCTTTGGCATGCCAAAACACGCTCTTCCTCGAGAAGGTCCACATCTAGGCATCTGGATTCCTCAGCGTCATCTTCGTCGTAGGTGGCAACTCTTGGTGCATCATGAAGGATGTCGGAAGGCAGGATGGCTTATGCTCCATATACCATGAAGTAAGGGGTGTAGCCGATGGATCTATTGGGTGTAGTTCGTAAACTCCACAACACAAATGGTAGTTCCTCTGCCCAGGCTCCAGCTGATCTATGTAGCGGTGCCTCTAGATGTGGATTGATTCCCAGCAGAATTAACCATTGGCTCGCTCAACTTGTCCATTGGACTATGGGTGTGCCACAGATGCTAGGTCAAGTCGGATGCCCTTGTCCCAACAATAAGCCTCCACTTCTCCGAGTGATAAGTTGCTACCGTTGCCGGTGATGATGCTATGTGGGAGATCAAATCTCACCACTAGATCCCGGACAAACCTTAGGGAAGTTGCCCCATCAAGCTTTCTAATGGGTTTAGCTTATATCCATTTGGTGAATTTATCAACTACTACTAGCAGATGCATAAACCCACATGGTGCCGTCTGTAATGGACCAACCATGTCTAGCCCCCAGACTGCAAACGGCCAAGTTATTGGTATTGTTCGCAATTCTTCGGCTGGAACATGGGGTTGTCGGTCATAATACTGGCATCCCATACATGTCTCAACCAGCTTGTCAGCGTCCGCCTTCGCGGTCATCCAGTAGAATCCTTGCCGGAAGGCTTTGGCGACCAATGATCGAGGAGCAGCGTGATGCCCGCAATCTCCGAGATGGATCTCACGTAGGATTTCAATACCTTCTTGCTGGGAAACACACTTAAGGTATACACCAGTGGTGCTTATTTTGTAGAGCTGTCCATTGATTATGGTATAGCCTTTTGCTCGACGTACTATTTGCCGTCTTTCGACTTCATCGTTAGGCAAAGTTCCATGTACGAGATATTCCATGAACGGTTGTGTCCAAGCCAGATGGACCTTTGTCACTGTGTGAACGAAAGAGTCAACTCTATATGGGTTGCCGATGTCTGCTTCCTTCACGGATGGTGTCCGTAGATGCTCCAGGAAAACGCCAGACGGAATTCGCTTGCACCCTGATCCAAGCTTACGCAATAGATCAGCCACCTCGTTTTGCTCCCTAGGTACATACTTGACTTCGTAGCCTAAGAAGCTCTTGGCTATCTCATCCACTTCGTCATGATATGCCGCCATCATAGGGTTCCGCGTGTTCCAGATGCCAGCCACCTGCTATCAAAGAAATCATTAGATATCATCCTAA
The DNA here is from genome assembly GCA_023614405.1 of Avena insularis. NCBI lineage: Eukaryota > Viridiplantae > Streptophyta > Magnoliopsida > Poales > Poaceae > Avena > Avena insularis. Next base: position 324,746,851 of record CM042687.1, on the reverse strand, counting down.
GTGATGATATAATGGAGCAATCAAACTTAGCGTTCTATTTGCAACAATGATGATCAATTAGGGACTTAATTGAAGGGAAACGGGTAGGCTACACTAGCGCAAATCAAAAATTTCTACCACGTAAACCAGGATTACTGTTGTCATAGATCACGGGATTACCACTAGACGCACAATTGCGGAATTGATGAAGCGCATCATGGTAGTGCAGACTTTCCACATCTCCTCCTTGTCCTCGTCCCACGAGCAGCTCTCCTTGCGTGGCTCGTCCAAGTGCCACAGATGCAGCACCTCCGAGGTATCCACACATACAGGGTGGAAGCGTCAGACGCCGGACTGCTAGGTCCGCGCGTGCAACACAGGCGTGAGGAGTGGCGGCTGGGTGGAATGGTCTAAGGTCTAACCCTGATCAGCACGCCGCATCTTCTCTTATATAGGCGTCCCTGGTGGGCTTCTACATTAGCAGCCTATTAGTAGCCTAAGCCTGGTCTAGTTCGGATCCAATCCTCATTAGGCTTCCAGCCCCTTAAGTGTGTGACCCTATAGGTTCATATACGTATAGACATGACATGAATACACTTATTCTGTCAATAGTTGGTAGCGGCCTCTAGCAAGACGTGCCAACTCCTAAACGCATACAAAGATCATATTAGACGAACCATCACAAGGTTTAGTACATGTCTTTCCCTTTGCCTCACAATATTTGGTCTAGCTCTAAGCTTACCTCCCTTTCTCGATACTGTGATTTGGAATCCATTTACTAGGTTAAACCTTAACCATATGTAGCACGACCATGCATTTCTGGATCCGATCACTCGAGGGCCCCAGAGATATCTCTCTCAAGTAGAGAGGGGCAAATCCCATCTTGATTGACCATGCTTTGCATCATGCTTCAGGACAAACCTGAAAGCTACCTTTATGACTACCCAGTTACAGAGTAGCGGTTGATAGCCCCAAAGTAGGTCGATCCACATCTCAAGTACATGCGACAATCTCAGGTCTAAGGACAAAACGTACACGATGTGTAGAGAGAGCTGCAAGTCTAATTGTCAGTCTCAAGTTGGGTCAGTCCAACCCCATGTTCATAACATGTGTCTACATTATTGGTTTGACATCTCCATGTCTATGACTTGTGAAACATAGTCATCAACCAATCGATGTGCTAGTCTAATATTCACGTGTGTCCTCACATGAACTCTGACTAGGGACAACTATTAAATAACCATACAAGTAATGAGTTTCACAAACAATTCACATAATTTCCAATCAATACAAGTTGCCTGATATGGATATTCAAGGAACATTACAATAACTCATGGATACATATGAAATATAATCATCTCTATGATTACCTCTAGGGCATATTTCCTTCATTAATAACCCCTGACATCAGTGATTCTAGCGCCGTATATTACACGTTAGCCATGAGATTTGGAATGGGACAAAGAAGTCAGCTGTATCTTCTTCCTCTCGCATGAAGCCGGATGTGCAGGTCGTGGCTGTTATCCTCGTAGCGTGCATATTAATTGGTAATTCGTAGAGGATATGCAGCATATGGGTGGGAACCCTCATCGTCCCATGATAGTTCTGACATCTAACAGGTTGTACAAACCATTTCCGTAATTCATTATGTGGGTATGGTATACACCAAGGAGGCATGCGAGGTCGCGAAGGGGACAGTGAATGGCTTGGACCAACTACTGGACCCCACTTCATGGAATTGTGGACGGGAAAGTACGCCCGGTTGTGCAACAAGGAGTTGATCTATCATGGGTAAAGTAACGCACCTCTACAGAGTGTAAGAATTGTAACTTGTTACTCCCTGTTCCGGGAAGGAGCTATGAACGTGATAGGAAAGAAACTCCATGAAAGTTCTGGTCAACCTGTGAAGGCTGATGGTCATAGATTTTATATAATAAAATCAATCTTTGAAGAAAGATTTACAAAAACTGCATAGTGCCAAGGATTTATAATCTGAGGTGGTAGTTAGAGCATCAAACTTCCCACCTTGCATATAATGAACTTATTGGGTAACGCTGTTACTCATCCTTTCCTTTGAATCCTTGCTTAGACTCTGAGGATTCCAAAGACGTGCCAATGTATGCAGCTGAATGTCAAGAAGATGTGTTCTACGAGGAGCCTGACCTGTCAGGAGGTGTTGAAGGAGTGGATTACGAAATCCGCTATGGTGTTGATGATAACGAGTTCAACTAAGTATCCTAGTTAGTAGTAACCAACGAAGCCGAGCAGCATGAACTTTATAGAATAAGCTGCTGAGCTCAACTCCTAGTCGGAGTTGCTACTTTTAAATTCCGCTGAAATACTTTATATTTTGGTTTGTAAGTTGAAACCTTTTGAAGTCTTGAACTTCTAGTATTGTAATAATAATAATGTGTGAATGTTTGTAATATGGACCCACAATGTTTCTGTTGTACCACTCTGAGGGATGTGATATTTACAGAACGGTGTTATTTGGATGTCATGTCAACGACTATAGTGTACTACACATGCAGTGGCATGCTGGGCCACCGCATCCTGGAAGTAGTGCCTTAGCTTCCGAGAAGCAAGGAACACTCCATAAGCTATCTTCTGGTAGTGCGGGTAACGCTGCTTGGACTCCGTCAAGACCTTTCTTACATAGTAAACTGGTCGTTGAACTCCGTACTCATGCCCTGGTTCCTTCCGCTCTACCATGATGACGATGCTGATTACCCGGTTGGTGGACGCCATGTAGACTAACATAGGCTCCCCAGGCTCGGGTGTTGCAAGGATAGGCGCCGAGGATAGTGTTTCCTTTAGTTGCTTCAGTGTTGCATCTGCCTTGTCCGTCCATGTAAATTTGTCTGCCTTATTCAGCAACTTGTACAGCGGCAGGGCCTTCTCTCCAAGTCGGCTGATGAACCGACTAACCACTGCAACACAACCTGTTATTCGTTGTATGTCCTTCAGGCATGTCGGACGATTTATATTTAGGATAGCCTTGATCTTCTCCGGGTTCACCTCGATTCCATGCTGGGAAACGATGAAGCCCAACAATTTGCCGGCTGGGACCCCGAAGACGCACTTCTTAGGGTTAAGCATCATGTTGTATTTCCAGAGATTATCAAAGGTTTCTTTTAAGTCGGAGATTAAGTCGTTTGACTTTTTAGACATCACCGCCATATCGTCCACATAAGCGTGAACGTTCCAACCAATTTGATCGTGTAGGCAACGTTGTATTCTCCGTTGGTACGTAGCACCTGCGTTTTTTAGCCCAAAGGGCATCGTGACATAGCAAAACGTGTCGTAAGGTGTGGTGAACAAAGTGGCCAATTGGTCCGACTTCCTCATCTTAATTTGGTGGTATCCTGAGTATGCATCGAGAAAACACAAAAGCTCCGAGCCAGCCGTCAAGTTAATGACTTGGTCAATGCGAGGCAAAGCAAACGGATCTTTGGGACATGCTTTGTTCAAGCCGGTGTAATCAACGCACATTCTTAATTCTTTGATTCCCTTTTTGGGAACAAGTACAAGATTGGCCAACCATCGGGTGTGAAGGACTTCTTGGATAAAACTAGCCTTAAGTAACCTAGCTATCTCTTTGCCTATGGCACGTCTCTTCTCGTCTCTAAAGCGTCGTAGAGGTTATTTCACCGGTTTGCATTTTGGATCAATATTCAAGATGTGCTCGGCAAGTTCCCTAGGTACACCTTTCATGTTGGCAGGTTGCCAGGCAAAGATGTCCCTATTCTCATGGAGGAACTCAACGAGCGCGCTTTCTTATTTTGGATCCAGGTTTGTACCAATGGCGGTGACCTTGGAGGCATCTCCGAGGCATCAACCTTGCTTGGTTTCAATGGCGGCCTTGAAAGCTGGGGCGGAGTTAGAAATCTGCTTCTTCGATGCCGGCATCTCCGAGGCATCGACCTTGCTATGGATCTCCTTGAATTCTTCACTGTAGAGGACAGCTTCCGCAAAGGCTGCTTCTCCAATCTCGCAGTCCCTTGCCTTGGTAAAGCTTTCGGATACGATGATGACTCCGTTTGGTCCGGGTATCTTGAGCTTGTTGTAGACGAAGCATGGCTTGGCCATGAAGGCGTGGAAGATGTCGCGTCCGAATATGACGTGGTACACGCTCTTGAAGGGGACCACCTCAAAGGTCATGCGTTCTTGGCAGTAATTATTAACATCGCCAAAAGCGACTTGAAGTGTGATGCACCCAAGGGATCGAGCCTCCCGACCAGGAACTACGCCATGGAAGATGGTGCTAGTCCGCCTTAGGTTAGCCTCTGTCAAGTTCATCTATCCACCATACATTTGGTGAACTCATTGCCGTCAATCAGGGAGTTGATGACCATGGCGTACTGGTTCTTCGTAGGGATGAGGCCTGGGTGATCCTTCCTGTCCCAAGTAATTGGAATCTCTGACCAACGCAGGTACTGGGTAAGTAGGGGTAAAGTGGCCATCAGTATCCTCATAGAGGTCTTCTATTGTCGGACAGTGGGGGTCCCAAGGAAAGTGTGGAAAATGGTCGCCTTCTTCTCGAAGGGGTTCTTGCCCTTGCCATCGCTCTTGGTGGCGTGCTTGGGGTCAACATCCTCATCCATGTCACTTGAATCCTTGGACTCCTCGTCCTTCTTATTCCCCTTGCCCTTGCCTCGCTGTCTGTTCTTCCGACTTCACTTGTAGCCAGACTTTGGGTCCTCCTTGAGATCGTTGACGAACTTGCAATGGCGATTGGTGTGAGTGGCCTTGCCGTTGGCGTCAAGGTGTATGAGGCACGACATATCACGGTACTCCTCGTAGGTTTGGGGAACACGGAGCGCTGCCGAGGTAGTTTCACTTCCTCGCTGCTACCCACGACCATACCCCCATCCTCGGCCACACTGTCTGCCATCACCTCATCCTGCAAAAGTCATAGCGACCATGTCGGAGGTTTGCTTTTCTTCTAGCGCGGTCTTCCGCTTGGTGTTGTTGTTCCTCCGAGCTTGAGTTGGAACGACCATTGCCGGCAAGGATCCACGAGCATCGTCGTCGGTAGCCGCAAACTCACTGGCCAACTAGATCATCTGGTTGAGATCTAGCTGGTGATTGTCCTGCAGGTGCTTCAACTTATGTCGGAGCAACGTGCCCCTTTCCAACCCATCAATGAAGGCGACCATGGCGATCTGAGCGTGCACTCCTGCACAGGAATTCTTCATATCCAGCCAGCGGGAGAGGTAGGCGCGAGATGTCTCATATTTCTCCTACACGCACCGCTGTAGATCGCCAACAGTACAGGAACGTTTGTATGTACCTTCGAAGTTCTTGGTGAACGCTTCTTGCATGTCCAACCAATTGTAGATGGATCTTTTCGACAAGTCATCAATCCATTGCCGGGCCGTGCCCGCCAACATCAATGGGAGGTACTTGACGGCGATGTTGGAGTTACCCCTGGCGATCTCCACCACGTTACCGTAATCCTGCAACCATGTAGCTGGCTTGGCGGTGCCGTCATAGGGCTTGATGGTATTGTCAATCCGGAAACCCTTGGGGTAAGTTGCGGACTGTATCACAGGTCCAAAGCAACATGGTCCCAGGTAAGGTCCTTCCCGGGCCTCGTGGATCTTATCCAGACGTGAACGTGCATCGTATGGCTCCGGGCTTCTTTTCTTCTTCTTGCCGTCAGGGGATGGCCTGCGTGAATGACACAGGCCTCCTCCGCCATGGTGGTTGTTGGGTGGTGACGGAGGCGGAGGTGGCGGTGAGTTATCCTTCTTGTTGTTACCCTCCTGCAATGCCTCACGCTTGTCGCGGTTGCTTGTCGGATGCGGAGGGTCATGGCGTGACCTGCTCTTGTGTCCTTGGTTGCGCTCTCCGTCATGACGGGTCTGCTCTGTGTTATCGCAGATGACGATGCCGCTCTGCCTTAGCGGAGGCATATCCGTACGATAGTGAGCCTTGGTGTCTTCGCGATGTTGGGGAGAGCGGAGCGGTGGAGATGGGCGACGAGGTTGAGCCTTGCCTCCATGGTTGGAGGATATGGGGATAGCGTCCTTCCTGTTATGCGCATCCCTCCATCTCTGTTCTGACGAACCCGTCTAAGACCCGACATCATGAGGAGATCTATCCCTTGGCGGCTTATGCTGGCTAGACTGGCAAAACGCTGGGTCAGACTTAAGCCTCTGAGAGGTGGCCTTTTCCTGCTATTTCACCGCCTTGGTCACAAGGTCATAGACCTGGTCCACAGCCGCGGGTGATCTATCCTACTCCAGAAGGGTCTTGGCAACGACGAGGTTGAGGAGAGGGGTGGGCATCACCTGCCTGCCTTCAGTGTCAATGTATGGCTTGGCCTATGCTGGCTTCGAGGGAGCCCATCCTAGGTTACACCATACACCAGGATCGTTGATGATGCGAGCCGGAGCTTTCTTAGCCTTCTGCTGCTTGACCAGAGTCTTGTACTCAGCCTCCATTTCTCTATCCTTCTCTATTGACTTCTGCGCGTTGGCTAGATCTCGATCTAGCTGTGCGCCTTGCTCCGCGATGGCATGTGCCTCCTCCAACAGCTGCTGACGCTTCTCGTCAAGTTGGACTATGTTCCTATATGGTCCACGGTCATAGGCTCGACGAGCAAGTTGCCATACATCACTCTATCAGCCGGAGTAATTTGGGCAGCAGCAGATGTAGATGCCGGAGGCGGCAGGTTTGCAGTGTTGTTGTTGCTTGGACCGATGCCGAGTTCCTGCGACTGCTGCACTGGGTTAGGCAGAGGGGGCATGACCTTTGCACGATCATTGTCAGCAGCAACAAGTGGTCCCTTCCCTTTGTCCAGTGCTGTAGGAAGAGCTCGTTCGGGTTGATCTTCATCCATCGCCGTCCCAATGGCGATGAACACCTCTCGGGACGTGACGACATTGTTGGCCTGCTCGTCGCGCTTGTAATCCTCCTCCATCTCCTGCATGGCAGAGTCTAGCTCCTCTGGGCTGAAGTCTATCTCCTCCGAGTCAGCGCTGATGTCGGCATAGAGCATGTCAAGCACAGAGTCGGAGGGTGCCAGGGCTTCCTCAATGACAGGCGGTGGAGGTGCAATAGAAGCGACGATGACTGGGGGTGGTGGCGTAGCTGCGGCGACAACGACCGGAGGCGGTGGTGGCGGTGGCTGAGGCGGAGGGGCTCCGCCAATGAGCGCAAGTTCTGTGTGAGCCTCCTCCTCAGCCTCCGCATAGCTGTTGACAGTGTTCACCATGCTTTCGAAGGTGAGGCGTCCTGAAGCCTGCTGCCACCTTAGCGTATGTCGGAGAAGCGTGCCTTGGTCCAGTCCTTCCACAAAGTGATACATAGCATCATCATTGGGGTAATGAGCCAGATTGGCCCGTATACGGAGCCACTTGGCAAGGTAATCACGGGTTTTTTTTTCCTCTCTCTGAACGCAACGTGCCAGATCGAAGATGGTCACAACTCTGACGAACTTGGATCTCTGCTGTCCAGACGCGCGGACGAAGCCGGCGGACTCGCAGGGATCTTCCACAGTTATATCTTGTGCAGGAGCGGTTTGGGTGGGCCTTGAATTTTTCCGATATTTGCCGGCAAACTCTGAAGACAGATCCGACATCGATCCTTCCACGAACGTATCCTGCCTATAGGCGGTCCGTACGGGTCTTGATGTTCCTCCGACTCCCAGGGAACTAGTGCCCGAGTCGGTTTCGCCAATGAAGAGGTGGATATCTCCGATGGGGACGATTGAGAATCACATAGGGTTTGTCTTTGCCGAGATCCAGAACTCGTCAGGAGGGATGATCAGAACGTTGCCGGAGAAGAGAACGCGACCGATGGCTACGGTTTCGCCGATTCCCGCGAAGATCTTGGACCTCGCCCGCTGAAGATCCTGAAGCGCCTCTTGCCCCATGGTGGGCGCCAACTGTCGTGGTATTGCCGACGAGTACACCATGGAGGGGTACTCACAGTGCGTGTTTAGAGACACGGGGCAAGGCAGACGGTTGATGGGTACGAGGTAACACAGCTTACCCAGGTTCAGATCCCACAACAGTGGCGGAATCCTACTCCTGCTATAAATCACTATAATGGCAATATGCCGAGTTACAGGGATCGGTTCGCTGTGCGAGGTGTAAGTAGTATCGTTCCCTAAAGGCTCCCATAGGACCGACTTATATAGTCGCCAGGTCCTAGGGTTACATGGAAAGTTCTAGCCAGATAGGTTACAGAGTCCTACACAGTATACAATAGTCTAACTTGTCTTGCACTCCAAGGCTCCGGGAACGTCGGTGACTCCTCCGTAGCCTTCCTTTATCCGGCATGGGCCTCCCTTCTAGATCCATCTAACTGGGCCGCCCAGCAGGCCATGGGCCATGATACCAACTGTGGGTGTAACATCCCAAAAATACCAAACTTAGATCATCAAATTCTAATCATCAAGATTAGGGTTAACAAAAACTTTTCTAAATAAAACCCATGAATGCATGCATATGTGTATGCATAATTTTTGAATTTCTTTAAAACCACTTTGTTTGTGTGATCCATTGCTTGTAAAATGTTTCTTAGATGAAATAAACATCATCTAAAACATTTCCCACACTTTTCCTAAAGACAAGTAAATCAAAACAAATATATTAAGAGAATGGTCATTTTGGCCAATTTAACTCTCATGCCTACTTTGGCTATCTCAAACTTTCAGAACCTAACAGAAACTTTTATGGATCTTTGCACCCCTTGAATGTACTCAAAACAGAGTATCAAGGCCCACTTTGTGATCATCCAGAAACTTTCAAATGCATAGTTTAAATGACATTTCAAAATTGAATCTTCTTCATATGGGAAGATCCCACTTTTTCAAAACCCACTCAAACAAGCTCAACTTTCAAAACCCAAGCATCTGCAGACTCACCAGCACCAATCTAGCAAACCCACCAAAAATCATTTCAAAATTCAAAACTTGAGTTCATGCGGCCATTTCATCAAACAAAGTTGCGGACACAAATCAAAAAACCTCAAACACTATAGTGTGCAGAATTTGGCCTAACTTGTTCCCTAGTTAGCTCACACACAGCACAGTAGATCATATAGAAAGAATATCCCAACACAAACACCCCAGTGAGCTTTCCAATTCCATTAATGGTCAACAGCCGAGCACACCCATGTCACCCCATTGTGGACAGCAAGCTAGGAGCAGCAGCAAGCCTAGCCAGCATGTCTGGGAGGCAGCCCACCGTCCACCGCCACTCACTGTCCCAGCCACAAGTGTTGCCAAGCCATGGACCACGCACACAAGCCGCGCCCAGACCATGCCGAGCATGCGCCAGAGCGCCACCCTCGACCATCACCCACGACGCGTCGCCGCTCGGCGTATACACGATCGCCACCGACCCAGAGACCGCCAGACATCCTCGTTGCCTCGCTGCGTGACAGCCCACCGCCGTCGAAAACGCCGCCGCCACAGAGCACCGCCCGTTCAGACCAAACCACACCGCCCCATGCCTCGCGACCATGTCGTTGAGCATCACCAGAGACACAGACCGCCCCCTACCCTTGCCCATGCCATTAGTCATCAGAACGCCGCTTCGACGAGCTCACAGGCGCCTTGACGGTCCCTCGCCGACTATAAATAGAGACCACCGCACGATTTCTTCACACCATCTCACTCCTCTCCTCACCGAGTGCCACACCATTCGAGCAAGGCGAGCACCACCTCGCCGGAGTTTCACTGAGCCCGCCACTGCCGGAGAAGAAAGGAGCCAGCGATTGAGCCACCGGAGCCGCCGCGACCACCCCCGAAGTTCGCGCCGTCGATTGCTCGTTTCGCTCGCTGACCCTCGCCAGTACCCCGGTGAGCCCCCAGCGACCCTCACTGGCCGCGCTAGGTTTCGTTCTCGCCGGAGTTGTCTCGCGTCAACGATGACTCCTAGCCGTTGGATTAGAACTAGATCGAACGATCCACGTTGCCCCATACCGCTTCGCCCAGCCCCGTGTCACTGACGAGTGGGGACACCCACTTACGCAGCCAAGGAGCATCGCGCTTAGCAGGCCGGCCCGTTAGATTTTCCCGCGCAGCCCAGTTATTCAAATTAAACCTTTTTCTATTTCTTTTCAAACACACTTCAGCACCCAACTTCAAAAATCAACCCAGATCGATTCAGTGCATCAAATTGGATGAAACCAATTTTGTTGGAAAGAGCTGTGAATGCTGAATCCAAGCCCGTTGGATTCAAGTCATTTGGATCTGTAGATCACCCATAGTAAAAATAACAAGGCAGAAGCTTTTCTGCATTCAAACATTTTGCAAATTTAAACCATATTAGCTTTTGAGTTGATTCCAACTCTCAAAAATCACATTCAACCATACCTTTCAGAATATATAAAAATATATAGGTTTACTTGCAGAAATATTGTTCAAGTAATAAAAGAATGCTACATAAGCATTTCTAGCCACTTAAATTAATTAAAATAAAAGGGTAAAACCTTATTAAATTGTGTCACCACTTTAAATCATCTTCTCTTGGACTACAATATGTGGTGATGACATGTGTCAACATGATCCCATGTTTAGTTTGGAGAATATTAAATCTTAAGTAGTTTTTCAATGAGTAGAAATTACTTTTCTAAAAATAAAAAGTTTTAAACCAAGCCTTAACCTTGTAATGTTAGAGATGATGCTAGATCATCTATAGGACCCTTGTGTGTGATGATTGCAAGTAGTTAAGTATTGTTTGGTGATTGTGTACCTCGTATTTATTCATAGACGCTAGTACCAACCAAGGATACGAGGAGGAAGGAGGATACTACGAAGGGAAGCCGAGGAGAACTTCAACCACTGCTCTGCACAAGGCAAGCCTGATACTACTAGTTAATTGTGCAAGCCTTACTAAACAAGTTGACCTATGCAAGCTTATACTGATGCAAGCTAACCCTTGCAAGATACCCTGCTGATACCACAAACCCATACTTGTGATATGACTACTATATGCCTTAAGCATATGTGATCATACCCACTTGATGAACCAAATCCTAGTTTTATGGCAAGCTTCTTACTTATAAAGAGCATAAAATTTGGCCTAAGCTAGAAAACCTTGATATCATCCTAGGATATAAGGTTGTACTTAGTAAAACTCCATTAGTTACCACCCCTCATCAGTGCTTACCCCCACTTGTAGATGCTAGTGCTAAGCATAAAACTTGATCAACCTTAGGTGGGAATACTTGGTGGAAAAATGGTTATGAAAACCTTGGAATGATGGATCATTCTATTGAAATGTTTTGGACATGTGTTTCCAAACACTTGAGGATTTTGGTGATGAAAATGTTGAGGCATGAGCCTTAGCCCTTTATAAAACTGATGGTTGTCTGGATGCGATACCATTCCAATTTTATCGTACAACCACAATACCCGAATATTGGGTAGGGCTTGACTGGAAACTTATATTCCTTAGTATTAGTTCCCTCACGGCCAAGGTCTGAGCTGAGGCTACCTTGTGACGATTGTCCACCTGTGCAGTACCCAAGATGACAGTGAGTCATGGTTGGGAGGCCAAACTCACAGGAGAGGTGCTTATACTAGGGCGTGTAATTGAAAGGTTGGGATTGATTATCCGCATACTGAGTATGGTGAATTCAGGATTTGTTCCTGACGGATGTATCGAATGTTGTGGTGAAAGTGTACAATCTCTGCAGAGTGTCAAACTATTCGAATAGCCGCGTCATGTTATGGACAGCTGAGGGCCATACTGTTCCCCCGTCAGACTTTTCAAAATGACTTGTGAAATGAATTGAGACTTTGACTTGACCACAACAGAGTTGTGACTGGAATTACAAGATCCCACTTAGGAGTTATAAGATTGTGACTAGCTTTGGAACTGAGTAGAGATAAACCTGGCTTTTTGCAAAACAACCCTAGAGTCTAGTGTCCTATTATCCAAAAACCCCTTACCTGTTAGTACTAGTTTGCGAGTACTTAAAGAGTACTCATGGCTTTGTCCCTGGCTATTCCCATGGCCAGACTATGAAGAGGAGTACCTGGAAGATGGATCCCAGGAAGGCTACGACAACTAGGATCATCTCCCATCGTCAGCATTGCTTGTGACCCCGAAGATGGAGCTTCCACGCCATCAAGTTATTATTACGTATCCGCTGCTTGAAGTTGTATTAAGAACTGGATCATGAGATCCCTATTTGTGTAAGAACTTATTTATCGTTTGTAATGGATGAAGTACTATGGTATCCAATTCTGTTATGTCTCGCAAAAATGGTAATCCTGGGATTGCGAAGTATGGCATAACAGGCATCTAGAATTGAAAAATCCGGGTGTTGACAAGTTGGTATCAGAGCCATCCTGACCATAGGAGACCCTAGTTAGACTGGACGTTGAACCCAAAACTTAGTTTCAAAACCAAAGAAAAACAAATATTTACAAAAACTTATTCTCATTCTTATCTCTTTGATTCTTTCATAAAAAATCATGTTCCTCAAAAACTCTTGAAAAATACATAAAATTTTGACACACTTGATCACTCTACTAATCTACTCATCCTCTATTTTTATAGATGGACGTGAAGTACAGCAAGTTTTATCAATTGGGGAATGGAGGAGACCTTATCTTTGAGAGGGATCTGGATCAGATTTCGGAACTTCTGGAGCGTCCACACCCCAAGTTCTTCGGAGCTCAGCTCAATGATCAAGGAGGAGAAGATCTGCAGTGGCTAATTGTTGTAATTCTCCGAGGAAAGATTGAACCTCCCACTGCGGAAGGAATTCAGTTTACCTTAAGAGAGAACAACTGGCTCGATGGACTTGCCAGAGCAATGCAGGAATCTCTCTCCCGTCTATGTGGGCAAAGCATCAATCAGATCAAGGGAACCCGCTTTGAGTTTTTCCCAAGGCGTGATGCAAATGGACAACCACTGGAATCCCCGTACCACCCCGAGCTGAAGACTCAATTGGACCACCTTAGCTTCATGATGTATGATCGTCAGCAGGAGTTGGACAACTGCCGTGACTATTGCAACCACAAGTCTGCCATCATCAAGACGAAGGATCAGACCATAGCCATGCTAGCAAAGGATCGCAAGTCTCGTCGCCGTCAACTCGACAAGAAGGAGCGCATTATTGCCCGTCTTCGCCACCGCATCTCATATCTGGAGGAGACCATCCACGAGAGGGACATGCAGCTGGAGGAAAGGGAGAATGCCGGAGAGGATCTTCGTGGAGACCCTTACTCTTATCTTAGCGATGACGATGATTTTCTGGAGGATCAGGCCATGAACTTCTTCACCGATGAGGATGATTTCGCCTTCATCGATGACGATGAAGATGATGAAGCCACAGACTCCAAGGAGTAGTAGCACTGAGCACTAGCGTAGTGAGTAGTAGTCGGTCCCACTGTATCGTAGATTTCAGAATGGTTCTAAAACCATCTATTTTTCCTTGTTGTGGTGTGTGTTGTACTGTGCCATGAATGAATGAATGAAAAAGAAAGTTGCTAGAAAACCTGAGTCAAACTCTAAAAACTTTTCGAAGAACCCAAACCTTAGAAAAATTCCCTCTTTTCTCACGATTTATCTAAATCCTCAGATGCCACGTAGAGGAAGTGGTTCAGCCCCGGACCCGATGTTGCAGATTCTGCAAATGTTGACCTCTGACCGCGAAGCTGAAAGAGCGGAACGTCAAGCCAACCTAGCCGCTCTGCAACAGATAGCCCAGCTAGCCCACAACAACCAAGGCCACAGAAATCAGGACAACCATGGATCTAAGCTCAAAAATTTCCAGAATACCAACCCACCAGTTTTCACCAAGTCAGAAGAACCCCTAGACGCTGATGATTGGCTGCAAACCATGGAAAACAACCTAGAAGTAGCAGGAGTCGAAGCCAACGAGAAAGTTCTATTTGCCACCCATTATCTAGCCGGAGATGCCAGGGCATGGTGGAACAGTGTTCGTGCCATGACTGGAGGCCAGATGATGACCTGGGAGGAATTCAAGGTCAAGTTTAGCAGAACCCATGTGCCACCAGGTTTGATTAAGAGAATGAGAGACGAGTTCAGAGAGTTGAAGCAAGGGAGGATGACTGTAGTGGAATACCGTGACAAATTTTTGTCATTAGCTAGGTATGCCCCGGACGAGTTAGACACCGAAGCCAAGAAGAAAGAAAGATTCTGAATGGTCTGCATGACGAGATGCAGATGGTGTTAGTCAATATCCCTTTGTCGATATTGAAGCCCTTGTCGATTCAGCCATCCGGATGGAAGGAAAGATCAACCAAGCCAATGAAAACTGCAAGCGTCAGATGATGCATCAACCAGAACCCATCGACCCCAAAGTATCGCCCAACCCATCTCCGTGATTTGCCCCAAGAACCAACAAACCCCTATGACCCGTCCAACCTATCCCAACCGTGGAAACCCTAGAACCGGAGGAAATCACAACAACCCCGGCAACTCTAGCAATTTCACCCGTGCCCCACCCAAGTTCAACACCAACAATGCTACCGCCAATCCCAACACTGCCCCGAGGACTAGAAGCAATGTTGTGCATGTCGCAGCCAAGGACAAGTCACAAGTGACCTGTTATGACTGTGGAAATAAAGGCCACTATTCCAACGAGTGTCCCAACAAGAAGAATGCTACAGCACCCAATACCAACGTCCCAGCTCAGCAGCAGCGTCGTGTCCAGCCAGGGAGAAGATTTGCCCCAGGAAATTCACTCAACCGCAATGGCCGTCTTTTTCTCATGCATGCTGAAGAATCTTAGGAAGCGCCAGATGTCGTGCTGGGTATGTTTTCTGTTAATTCAGTACTTGCAAGAGTGTTGTTTGATTCCGGTGCATCGCATTCATTTTTCACCGAAGAATTTGCCTGCACTAGTAAAATTCAACCAACCAAATTGAAGCATGTGATGATTGCACAAATCCCCGGATCAACCACCAAGGCTAGGCAAATTTGCAAAGTCGTCCCTATCCGAATCCATGGCATAGATTTTTATGCTAATCTAATAGTACTCAGAACTAAGGGTTTGGAAGTAGTACTAGGAATGGATTGGATGTCCAAACATAAGGGATTGATTGACTGTGCCAAGAAAGCCATCACCATGACCAGTACCACCGGAATATCAGTCGAGCATATATCTGAAACCTTACCTCGCCAATTCAAGTGTAACAAGAGTCTAGCCCAACCTACCATTGACCAAGTCCGGATAGTCTGTGAATACCCCGATGTATTTCCAGATGTTTTGCCCAGTATGCCCCCAGATCGGGATATCGAGTTTATCATTGAACTAATCCCCGGAACAGGACCCATAGCCCAGAGACCATATAGTATGAACCCATCGGAGTTAGAAGAACTGAAGAAGCAACTGGATTCTATGCTCGAAATTGGACTAATTCAACCAAGTGCGTCACCATGGAGATCACCTGTCTTATTTGTGGACAAGAAAGATGGAGGTAACCGTCTGTGTACGGATTATCGGAAGTTGAATGATGTCACCATCAAGAACAAGTACCCCTTTCCCAAGATAGAAGATTTGTTTGATCAGTTGACCGGTGCCCAGGTGTTTTCTAAGATTGATCTTAGAACTGGCTATCATCAACTCAAGATTCATGTAGAGGATATCCCAAAGACTGCCTTTACCACCCGATATGGATTGTATGAGTATACAGTCATGTCTTTTGGATTAACCAATGTCCCCGCTTATTTCATGAATCTCATGAATAAGATTTTTATGGAATTCCTGGATAAGTTTGTCGTTGTTTTCATCGATGACATTCCGATTTATTCCAAATCAGAAGAAGAACATGAGCTACACCTAAGGACCATTCTTGGAACCCTTAGAGAGCATCAGTTGTATGCAAAGTTTAGCAAATGTGAATTCTGGTTACAGGAGGTAGGATTCCTCGGTCACATTGTATCAGCCGAAGGAATTGCCGTTGACCCTGCCAAAGTAAAAGATGTAGAAGATTGGCAAGCCCCAACCACTCAAACCCAAGTTCGTGCTTTTCTCGGATTGGCGGGATATTACCGCAAATTCGTAGAAGGATTCTCGAGTATCGCCCGACCCATGACCCAATTGCTAAAGAAGGACAAGAAGTTTGAATGGACCGACAAATGTGAAGCGAGTTTTCAAGAACTCAAGAGGAGATTAATCTCAGCCCCAATCTTGATCATGCCGGATATCACGAAGCCCTTCGATGTGTATTGTGACGCATCCAAGATTGGTCTCGGATGTGTGCTAATGCAAGAAGGCAAAGTTATATCTTATCTATCTCGACAATTGAAGCAACATGAGCAAAACTACAACCCATGACCTCGAACTCGCAGCGTAGTTCTAGCCTCAAGACATGGAGACATTACCCGATGGGAAATCTAGAGATTTATTCGGATCACAAGAGCCTAAAGTACATATTCACCGTAGGAGCTAAATATGAGGCAGAGAAGATGGATTGAGCTAATCAAGGATTATGACCTGGACATTCACTATCACCCTGGTAAAGCCAACGTGGTAGCCGATGCCCTTAGCAGATTGCCGTGCCGCTTGAACTCCATGATTTTGATGGAGCAACCAAGTCTGCACAAGGAGATGGAAGATTTTCGAATGGAATTAGTAAGTGAAGGATTTTTGGCTAGCATAGAACTTCAGCCCACTTTGATCAGTCAGATTAAAGAAGCGCAGAAGGGAAATGCTAGTATCGATGGAATCAAGCGTCGTATCGGTACAGGCAAAGTACCCGGATTCACCGAGGACGAAGAAGGAGTTTTGTGGTACAAAGGACGCCTTTGTGTACTAGTAGATTCGGAGTTGAAAGAAGTTATCTTGAAGGAGGCTCATGATACTCTTTATTCTATCCATCCCGGAGGAACGAAGATGTATCAAGATTTGAAAGAGCAATTTTGGTGGCATAAGATGAAGAGAGAAATTGGAAGCTATATCGCCAAGTGTGATATATGTCAGCGAGTCAAGGCAGGACATCAAAGACCATTGGATTGTTGCAACCTTTGCAAATTCGAATGGAAATGGGATCAGAGGAATGGACTTTATCACTGGACTACCTACATCTAGTAGGGGAAATGACTCTATCTGGGTCATAGTGGACAGATTGTCCAAAGTCGCCCATTTCTTGCCCGTCAAAACCACCTATCAGAGTTCAAAGCTAGCCGAGTTGTACATTGCTAGAATCGTTAGTTTGCATGGAGTCCCCAAGAACATAGTATCGGATCGAGGAACTCAGTTTACCTCGAGATTCTAGAAGAAAGTCCAAGAAGGTTTAGGAACCCGCCTAGATTTCAGTACCGCGTATCACCCTCAGACCGACGGATAAACAGAGCGAGTAAATCAAATACTCGAGGATATGCTGAGAGCATGTGTGTTAGAATATGGATCCAAGTGGGAAGATTGTCTGCCTTTTGCAGAATTTTCTTACAACAATAGTTACCAAGCCAGTTTGCAAATGGCCCCATTTGAATTCATGTACGGAAGAAAGTGTCGCACCCCTTTGAACTGGTCGGAAGTAGGAGAGAGTCAGATCTTCGGACCCGACATCCTACGAGAAGCAGAAGAGAAGGTTCACAAGATTCGTGAGCATCTCAAGACCGCCCAATCCCGACAGAAGAGTTATGCCGACAAGAGACATCGAGACCTCGCCTACAACATCGGAGATTTTGTTTATCTGAAAGTGTCGCCATTGAAGGGAATGCAGCGTTTCCAACTCAAAGGAAAGTTAGCCCCCAGATATATCGGACCTTTCAAAATTTTGAACCGTCGAGGAGAAGTATCTTATCAACTGGAACTACCTGAAGAGATGTCATCTGTGCATAATGTGTTCCATATCTCATTACTTCACAAATGTCTCGAAGTCCCCGAGAAGACCGAAGTGTTCAAGAATATCGATCATCAGACCATAGAGATCAACGATGACCTGACCTATCCCGAAGTGCCCATACGCATTTTGGAAGAAGCTTTTCGAACTACCCGAACCCGAAGCATCAAGTTCCTCAAGATTCAGTGGAGCAGCCACACAAAAGAGGAAGCTACCTGGGAGCGCGAAGATCACATCAGGACGGAGTTTCCCGATCTCTTCAAATCCTAGGTAATCTTTTCGTCCTTTTTCAAATCTCGAGACGAGATTTTGTTTAAGGGGGGAAGGTTTGTAACATCCCAAAAATACCAAACTTAGATCATCAAATTCTAATTATCAAGATTAGGGTTAACAAAAACTTTTCTAAATAAAACCCATGAATGCATGCATATGTGTATGCATAGTTTTTGAATTTCTTTAAAACCACTTTGTTTGTGTGATCCATTGCTTGTAAAATGTTTCTTAGATGAAATAAACATCATATAAAACATTTTCCACACTTTTCCTAAAGACAAGTAAATCAAAACAAATATATTAAGAGAATGGTCATTTTGGCCAATTTAACTCTCATGCCTACTTTGGCTATCTCAAACTTTCAGAACCTAACGGAAACTTTTATGGATCTTTGCACCCCTTGAATGTACTCATAACAGAGTATCAAGGCCCACTTTGTGATCATCCAGAAACTTTCAAATGCATAGTTTAAATGACATTTCAAAATTGAATCTTCTTCATATGGGAAGATCCCACTTTTTCAAAACCCACTCAAACAAGCTCAACTTTCAAAACCCAAGCATCTGCAGACTCACCAGCACCAATCTAGCAAACCCACCAAAAATCATTTCAAAATTCAAAACTTGAGTTCATGCGGCCATTTCATCAAACAAAGGTTGCATACAAATCAAACAAAACCTCAAACACTATAGTGTGCAGAATTTGGCCTAACTTGTTCCCTAGTTAGCTCACACAGCTCAAGAGATCATCTAGAAAGATTAGCCCAACACTAGCACCCTGTGAGCTTGCCATTGCCATTAATGGTGAACAATGAGCACACCCATGTCACCCCATTATGGACAGCAAGCTAGGAGCAGCAAGAAGCCTAGCCAAGATGTCCGGGAGGCAGCCCACCGTCCACCGCCACTCATCGCCCCAGAAGCGCGCTGCCATGGACCACGCACAAGCCGCGCCGCACCATGCCGAGCATGCGCCAGAGCGCCACCTCGACCATCACCCACGCATCACGCCGCCGCTCGCGGCATACACGATCGCCACCAACCCAGAGACCGCCAGACATCCCCTGCTTGCCGCGTCGCAAGACAGCCACCGCCGCCGAAGACGCCACCTGCCGCCAGAGCACCGCCTGCTCCAGACCAAAACCACCGCCCCATGCCTCGTGACCATGTCGTTGAGCATCGCTAGGATACACAGCACCGTCCCCTACCCTTGCCCATGCCATTAGCCGCCTCAGAACGCCGCTTCGACGAGCTCACTGCAGGCCCCGACGGTCCCCTCGCTCGACTATAAATAGAGACCACCCCCGCACGATTTCTTCACACCATCTCACTCCCCTCTCCTCATTGAGCGTGCCATACCATTCCCAGAGCAAGGCGAGCACCACCTCGCCAAAATTTCACTGGAGCCTGCCGCTGCCGGAGAAGAAAGGAGCCAGCGATTGGAGCCACCCTAGGAGCTGCCGCGACCACCCCTGAGTTCACCGTCGTCGACTTTTGCTCACCCCTCGCCGACCTCGCCAGACTGCGGTGAGCCCCCAGCGACCCTCACTGGCCGCGCTAGGTTTCGTTCTCGCAGGAGTTGTCTCGCGTCGATGATGACTCCCAGCCGTTGGATTAGAACTAGATCGAACGATCCACATTGCCCCATACCGCTTCGCCCAGCCCCGTGTCACTGACGAGTGGGGACACCCACTTATGCAGCCCGCGGGAGCACTGCGCTTAGCAGGCCGGCCCGTTAGATTTTCCCGCGCAGCCCAGGTATTCAAATTAAACCTTTTTCTATTTCTTTTCAAACACACTTCAGTACCCAACTTCAAAAATCAACCCAGATCGATTCAGTGCGTCAAATTGGATGATACCAATTTTGTTGGAAAGGTCTGTGAATGCTGAATCCAAGCCCGTTGGATTCAAGTCATTTGGATCTGTAGATCACACATAGTAAATATAACAAGGCAGAAGCTTTTCTGCATTCAAACATTTTTCAAATTTAAACCATATTAGCTTTTGAGTTGATTCCAACTCTCAAAAATCACATTCAACCATACCTTTCAGAATATATAAAAATATATAGGTTTACTTGCAGAAATATTGTTCAAGTAATAAAAGAATGCTACATAAGCATTTCTAGCCACTTAAATTAATTAAAATAAAAGGGTAAAACCTTATTAAATTGTGACACCACTTTAAATCATCTTCTCTTGGACTACAATATGTGGTGATGACATGTGTCAACATCATCCCATGTTTAGTTTGGAGAATATTAAATCTTAAGTAGTTTTTCAATGAGTAGAAATTACTTTTCTAAAAATAAAAAGTTTTAAACCAAGCCTTAACCTTGTAATGTTAGAGATGATGCTAGATCATCTATAGGACCCTTGTGTGTGATGATTGCAAGTAGTTAAGTATTGTTTGGTGATTGTGTACCTCGTATTTATTCATAGACGCTAGTACCGACCAAGGATACAAGGAGGAAGGAGGATACTACGAAGAGGAAGCCGAGGAGAACTTCAACCACTGCTCTGCACAAGGCAAGCCTGATACTACTAGTTAATTGTGCAAGCCTTACTAAACAAGTTGACCTATGCAATCTTATACTGATGCAAGCTAACCCTTTCAAGATACCCTGCTGATACCACAAACCCATACTTGTGATATGACTACTATATGCCTTAAGCATATGTGATCATACCACTTGATGAACCAAATCCTAGTTTTATGGCAAGCTTCTTACTTATAAAGAGCATAAAATTTGGCCTAAGCTAGAAAACCTTGATATCATCCTAGGATATAAGGTTGTACTTAGTAAAACTCCATTAGTTACCACCCCTCATCAGTGCTTACCCCCACTTGTAGATGCTAGTGCTAAGCATAAAACTTGATCAACCTTAGGTGGGAATACTTGGTGGAAAAATGGTTATGAAAACCTTGGAATGATGGATCATTCTATTGAAATGTTTTGGACATGTGTTTCCAAACACTTGAGGATTTTGGTGATGAAAATGTTGAGGCATGAGCCTTAGCCCTTTATAAAACTGATGGTTGTCTGGATGCGATACCATTCCAATTTTATCGTACAACCACAATACCCGAATATTGGGTAGGGATTGACTGGAAACTTATATTCCTTAGTATTAGTTCCCTCACGGCCAAGGTCTGAGCTGAGGCTACCTTGTGACGATTGTCCACATGGGCAGTACCCAAGATGACAGTGAGTCATGGTTGGGAGGCCAAACTCACAGGAGAGGTGCTTATACTAGGGCGTGTAATTGAAAGGTTGGGATTGATTATCTGCATACTGAGTATGGTGAATTCAGGATTTGTTCCTGACGGATGTATCGAATGTTGTGGTGAAAGTGTACAATCTCTGCAGAGTGTCAAACTATTCAAATAGCCGCGTCCGCGGTTATGGACAGTTGGAGTGGCCATACTGTTCCCCCGTCAGACTTTCCAAAATGACTTGTGAAATGAATTGAGACTTTGACTTGACCACAACAGAGTTGTGACTGGAATTACAAGATCCCACTTAGGAGCTATAAGATTGTGACTAGCTTTGGAACTGAGTAGAGATAACCCTGGTTTTTGCAAAACAACCCTAGAGCCTAGTTGTAGAGGTCCCAACCTTTAATAGGGTAGAGATCCCTGTGTTTACAATGCTAGTCTCTGGATCAATAGCTAGCATCCACAGTTAAGATGTAATATCAAGAAACAAAGGTCATAACATAACTTTATAACCAGGAATAACATAATTTTTATTACATCTTACATATCTCATTTGGCTATTACATTACATTGCAGCGGAATAACTATAAGTATGGGTCCTTCAGCTTCAAAGTGCCACAGGCAGACATGTTGGTTGTAGACTTTGTAATCCTAATCAATCAATCTTCACTAAAAGCAATCAAACCTGCAACATTACAAGTTACAGCCACAAGGGTCAATACTTTTGAATTGTATTGGCAAGTTCACTACTATGTAGAATATGAGTGGATCCTATCATTACATGCAAATTTGGCTAAGTAGGGTTTTGAGGCTCATTTGCAGAGAGCAAAGGTTTATCCTATCTTTTCAAAAATGGTTTTCATCTTTGATCAAATCTTTGTAAACTCCTTGGTAAAGACCAAGTATTTAGGTTATTTATCAAACTCCTTGAACCCCTTGGTAACCCCAAGTGTTCAAATTTTCTTCAAAATCCCTTGAGTTCCTTGGTAACCCCAAGTACATCAAGTGTTTAACCAAATTTCTTGTGCATCTTGGTATCCCCAAGTGCATCAAGTTTTTAACACAATCTCTTGAGCTCCTTGGTACCCCCAGGTGTTCAAGTTTTTATTTTAGAAGTTGGAATGTCGAGATTTCTCATAGTTTCAAACTTTAGTTGCTCAGTATTGTCCATAACCGGGGACACGGCTAAGTACTCAGATTTTTTTTGTCTTCTGCAGAAGTTGCACACTTTACCCACATGACACAATCTCATCTTGTTGCCACCAGTGGCCACTGGATTAGTGCTCACCAAGATGGAGTACTGGCAGATTGAGAATGTGACAAAGTCTTTCCAGAGAGTCCTCCCATACACCATTGCTAGCTTGTCTTCAGCACCCATGTAGGATTCCAGGTCCCCATGTCCAGTAAACTGAAGACAATGCATGGGTCTTCCCAATGTAATTGACTAAGCCAGAGCCATAATAGCATATGATTGCACACGAAAGCCACAATTGGAGAAACATGTTCAATCTCTAAGTTTCC
The DNA here is from genome assembly GCA_023614405.1 of Avena insularis. NCBI lineage: Eukaryota > Viridiplantae > Streptophyta > Magnoliopsida > Poales > Poaceae > Avena > Avena insularis. Next base: position 324,724,072 of record CM042687.1, on the reverse strand, counting down.
TAGGTGGTTTTCTTTTGGAGCACAACACAAAGAGATTACCATAGACATGGTTCCTTTTGTTGCCACCTTCTCCAAATCTTAAAGTATCCTCCACCTAGGTGGTTCATTGAGTCCTTGTTTTATTATATAAAACACAAGTCCTTTTCTCAACCTTTGTAAAATCTCAACATGTATCTCTTTTCAAAATATATCAAGGCTAAGCATGTACAACTACAATGTTTTTACTAAGGAATGTATAGGGTATCCTATTAGGATATAGCATAGCATAAGTATAGAAATCCTTTTCATGCATGTTTCAAAATCCACTAAGTATAATGAAAATAGTAGGACTTTTGAATGATAGTTTAACTTGCCTTTTGGTAGGGAATGTTGGTTCACCCTTGATCTTGCTAGGCTCACACTTTTATAACTTCACTACAAGTCAATAAAGTAGACACAAAATCAACAAGCATTCCAAACCAATAATCAATCAAACAAAACACACACATAAAACAATGGATTCTAAGTTATGCATGCAAGCATGCATAAAATAGTTTTATTTGCAAAGAGGGTCTCCACTAGGCTTCTAAACTTTGTAAGGTCCAAGGTGGTCATTTTCCAAAGTGGCAAAGTCATTTGTAAAAGGGTTTTGCCCAAAAACTATTTTAAATATCCCTTCATCATTTTATGTGGTGAAAAATATTTTTATCAAAGCAACAACTTTTAAGTTGTCAACCAAATAAGTTGTTGTTTCACCAAACTTGGTGTTTTAGGGTCAGTAGGTTTGATTCAAAACCTTTTCCCAAAGTTTTTACTCCAAAAACATTTTCATAAACAAAATAATAATTTTATTTAGTTAGAAATGGACTAAATCAATTAATCCATCCTAAACTTTACCAAATCCATTTTCAAAACCATGGGTTGGTTCCTAGGGTCAGTAAGTTTCCAACAAAACATTTTGCAAAAGTTTTAACCCTAAACTCATTTTTGAATAATTTTTCTAATCTACACAAGCATACAAAAGTTTCTGTAAAAACAAACACTCTAACAGATACTATTTGCTAAACCAAAGGTATGGTTGGCTAGGGCTTGTTCCACTGATTCCAACGATATAAAGTTTGTAATTTTTGGACGTGTGGATCAAAAGTTACATAGGTTTGAAATTCACAATCAAATCAGATTTCAAAAATTAGTTCTTACCAAAGTCCGCCAGCGTCGTCAGCATTATTCGCTGGTACCGTTCGCCGATCACAGAGTTGCAGCCATTGGATCTAATCAGATCGTGCGGCACAGGACGCGTACCCCTTCGCGGTTAAGTGATCTAAACTTGCTCGCCCGATCTAGATCCTACGGTGCTGGTTTGCTTGACCAAATGTGAGCGGCACCGACGGTGGCTAGCGGCGGCGCACGGCCAGGCGGTGGCGCTACGGCGGTTACAGGAAGTGAGAGGAGTAGGGGAGATGCTCACCAGAATCGCGAGGACGTGGTGATGCTCAAAGTGTGGTCGACGTGGCAGGGGGCGCACGGGAACGGTGGCGATTGCTCGTCGGAGATGTCGTCGGCGTCGGGTTCGCGTCCGGCGACTTACATCAGAGATCACGCGGAGGCAAACAGAATGTGTGGTCAGACGCGTAATATCAAGGAGATGACGCGTGCGTGAACTAGAAGGCGCGGGGTGGTCTAAAACTACCTGGGTATGTCCCCGAAGAAGTTGTAGATGCGGCGGCGCTCAGAACTTTGTCGAAGACGGTATTCTAGGGCGCCCGCGGTCGAACGGAGGGTACTGGGAGATGCGCCAGGGAGTGGTGAGTGTGCTCGTGGGCTTGTGGAGGCAGGAGGTGGCGAGTACTGGCCGGAATTGGAGGAGGAAGCTCGTCGGACCGAAGGTGGTGTGACGAGAAATGGGACAGCCTGGGGGCGTGTCGAGGGGGGGCGACAGAGGGGAAAGGAGGAGAAGACGCAGGCGTTTAATAGCGTGTAGTCACGGCGAGGTTAAGGCGCGGCATAACTGCGAATTGAAGCCGCGACATCAACGGCAGGAAACGGCCGGCGTGGTCGTCGCGAGGAAGAAGGTGAGATGGGAAAGTGGGGTCGGTCGGTCAGTGGGAACGAGAGTGAGGGGAGGGTTCATTCGTCAGTCTCTTTGCGGGTCGGTAAGTTGGTGCCAAGCGTTTTCTTCGGGAGGGGAAGCTGGGCTGGTTTGTTGGGCCTAGTTGGGCTGCTGGGTTGGGTCGACCTAAACCTTATTTTTTTCCAAATCTGAACCCTTTTCTTTTTCTGAAACTAATTTCTGTTTTGAAATTTCAACAACCAAACAACATTCAAATCCATTCAAAATTTCACCACACTTTGTGATTTTGAACTTGGTTCTGTTCAGTAGCATAAACCAAATTTCCAAAACAAAATAATAATTTTAATATAGGGTCCATTATTAATTAAATAAATAGACCTTGTTTTAATAAAACAAAATAGAATTTATTTTATTTATTTAAAACTCCATTTTGAAACCTAATAATCTCAAAAACCAAGTCAGTAGGTTTTAATTGGAAAAATAAAATACTTAGAAAACTCATTTTAAATAAACAAGTTTTGATGGTTTAGAAATAATAAAACCTTTATTAATAAAACTTGGATATTAAATCCTTATTATTTTTGCTTTAAATAAACCCTTACTATTTTTATCAAAACAAGGCATTTTATTTCATAAGCTTGGCCAAGGTTTAATTTGGCTCTAAACAATCCTTGTTTATAAAACTTCCATTTCATTTGAAAAACCAAATCCTTTTATTTAAAATATTTCAAAGTAGTAATAAAATATTTTTATTTTTCCTTTATTAAATATTTATCTTTTTAATCCCTTTAGGATTTCTTTATTCAAAATAGATTTGAAGATTCCTATTGGAATTCAAAAAGTTTCTTCTGGCCCTGAAATTCAACAAAGTTTTATTTTATTTAATTCTTTTTCACATTACAAGATTTGGAAAATCTTGGGATGTGACAGGCTACCACCCTTAAAATAAATCTCGTCCCGAGATTTGGGAAGGCTAGGGTTACAAGTAGGCTCAAAAACCACTAGGGTACTACCACCCTGAAACATTTCAAACAAAAATTACATATAGACCTTCTTGGGATCCTGGAAAGGCTTCTCTAGGCAACATTTGCATTGTGTCCTTAGTTTACATGCTTGACTCATGGGCCAAGGTTGAGTTTCTCCATAGGCTTGTTCAACTTGTTCTTCATCTTTTCTGGACAGTTGCTTGCATAATGTCCTGGGTTCTTGCAATTGAAACGGTGGATATCTTGGAGTTCTTTACGTGGCTCTTGTGGACAAGTTGCTACATAATGGCCTAGCTCTTTGCAGTTGTTGCACACTACTTGGCCAATCTCCTTATTCTTCGGGTTCTCTGGGCATTAGTGTCCCATTTCCTTACATTTATGACATTGCACATGGCTCTTGTCCTTCTTTTGCTTCTTGGGTTTCTTTGATCCCTTGAACTGGTTTGTCTTGTTTGGAAGTATAAATGGTCCTTTTCCTTTGTCATCAACCTTCTGGGTTGACTTGGATCCACCTTGTTTCCTTTGTTCCACAAGGGAATAGATGGGGCATTGGATAGGAATATGATTGTTTCCTTCACATAGGTAGCAGGTAGCTTGAGAGGTGGGGCATTGTCCAACAGGATGTTTCTCTTCACAATTGGGGCATTAATTTCCATGCTCCTTGGAAATATGATCCTTTTCTCCACAAATAATGCAAGCTGGGGCTCCATCTAGAATAACATTCTTATCATCCTTGTTGTCATAAACTCTTTTGGAATAGCTTTCTTCCATGTTGATCATTTGATCAGTCACCTTAAGCATCAGTCGGGATTGTTCTTCCAAAAACTTTTGCAGGGCTGGATCTTTATCACTAGTGTTGGCTATGAACTGAGCTGTCATTTGATTCAACTGGTGTTGGGTTGCTATGAGCTCTTTCATGCTGTCCTCTTGGTTGGTGTTGGTGTCATCAACCTTGATGTTGGAGTCTCTTGGAGTAGTCATCTGTTTGGGTTGAAGTGAGATTAGAATAGACTAAATATTTTCTAAGTAATGATTCTATTAACACACATCACAATTCACACAAGCATTGTGCAAGCATTTTCAAACAACTTTTCACTCAGTCAACAAGGTTCAAGCACATACTTTGTCAACAAAACATTTTTGTTACACCACATAAGTTGATGGGTTTTGACTTAACTAAAATATGGTAGTCCATCTATATGGCTCACTTGTAATCTTTCCATCCTTCTTGGTTACTTTTTCTTTACTTGGTTTCCTTGAGAAAACTCCTTGGTCACAAAGTTTCACATGATGTGGGCTCCTTCTAACTTTTGCATTCCCTCAGTCTCCATATCTTGAGCAAGATTTCCTCGTCTATCTTGTAGTCCTTAGTGATATCCAAGTTGGAAGTCCTTGGTGAACATGCTGAAGATGTTGAAGTCATTAGAGTTGAAGATGTTGAAAAAGTCTTTTGCTCATGGTGAAGTCTTGGGCCATCAAGTTTGAAAAGGAAGAGATGTAGAATCAAAACCAAAATGGTTGAGGAAAGAGTTTACAAGATTGTTTGAAAATAAGTTTTGGAACAAATACAACTCCTATTTTTCTAAGGGTTTTTGTCCAATCCTAGGGTTACAATCCTATAGGCAACACAGTGCTCTGATACCATCTGTAGAGGTCCCAACCTTTAATAGGGTAGAGATCCCTGTGTTTACAATGCTAGTCCCTGGATCAATAGCTAGCATCCACAGTTAAGATGTAATATCAAGAAACAAAGGTCATAACATAACTTTATAACCAGGAATAACAAAAATTTTATTACATCTTACATAGCTCATTTGGCTATTACATTACATTGCAGCGGAATAACTATAAGTATGGGTCCTTCAGCTTCAAAGTGCCACAAGCAGACATGTTGGTTGTAGACTTTGTAATCCTAATCAATCAATCTTCACTAAAAGCAATCAAACCTACAACATTACAAGTTACAGCCACAAGGGTCAATACTTTTGAATTGTATTGGCAAGTTCACTACTATGTAGAATATGAGTGGATCCTATCATTACATGCAAATTTGGCTAAGTAGGGTTTTGAGGCTCATTTGTAGAGAGCAAAGGTTTATCCTATCTTTTCAAAAATGGTTTTCATCTTTGATCAAATCTTTGTAAACTCCTTGGTAAAGACCAAGTATTTAGGTTATTTATCAAACTCCTTGAACCCCTTGGTAACCCCAAGTGTTCAAATTTTCTTCAAAATCCCTTGAGTTCCTTGGTAACCCCAAGTACATCAAGTGTTTAACCAAATTTCTTGTGCATCTTGGTATCCCCAAGTGCATCAAGTTTTTAACACAATCTCTTGAGCTCCTTGGTACCCCCAGGTGTTCAAGTTTTTATTTTAGAAGTTGGAATGTCGAGATTTCTCATAGTTTCAAACTTTAGTTGCTCAGTATTGTCCATAACCGGGGACACGGCTAAGTACTCAGATTTTTTTTGTCTTCTGCAGAAGTTGCACACTTTACCCACATGACACAATCTCATCTTGTTGCCACCAGTGGCCACTGGATTAGTGCTCACCAAGATGGAGTACTGGCAGATTGAGAATGTGACGAAGTCTTTCCAGAGAGTCCTCCCATACACCATTGCTAGCTTGTCTTCAGCACCCATGTAGGATTCCAGGTCCCCATGTCCAGTAAACTAAAGACAATGCATGGGTCTTCCCAATGTAATTGACTAAGCCAGAGCCATAATAGCATGTGGTTGCACACGAAAGCCACAATTGGAGAAACATGTTCAATCTCTAAGTTTCCTAGGTGGTTTTCTTTTGGAGCACAACACAAAGAGATTACCATAGACATGGTTCCTTTTGTTGCCACCTTCTCCAAATCTTAAAGTATCCTCCACCTAGGTGGTTCATTGAGTCCTTGTTTTATTATATAAAACACAAGTCCTTTTCTCAACCTTTGTAAAATCTCAACATGTATCTCTTTTCAAAATATAGCAAGGCTAAGCATGTACAACTACAATGTTTTTACTAAGGAATGTATAGGGTATCCTATTAGGATATAGCATAGCATAAGTATAGAAATCCTTTTCATGCATGTTTCAAAATCCACTAAGTATAATGAAAATAGTAGGACTTTTGAATGATAGTTTAACTTGCCTTTTGGTAGGGAATGTTGGTTCACCCTTGATCTTGCTAGTCTCACACTTTTCTAACTTCACTACAAGTCAATCAAGTAGACACAAAATCAACAAGCATTCCAAACCAATAATCAATCAAACAAAACACACACATAAAACAATGGATTCTAAGTTATGCATGCAAGCATGCATAAAATAGTTTTATTTGCAAAGAGGGTCTCCACTAGGCTTCTAAACTTTGTAAGGTCCAAGGTGGTCATTTTCCAAAGTGGCAAAGTCATTTGTAAAAGGGTTTTGCCCAAAAACTATTTTAAAAATCCCTTCATCATTTTATGTGGTGAAAAATATTTTTATCAAAGCAACAACTTTTAAGTTGTCAACCAAATAAGTTGTCGTTTCACCAAACTTGGTGTTTTAGGGTCAGTAGGTTTGATTCAAAACCTTTTCCCAAAGTTTTTACTCCAAAAACATTTTCATAAACAAAATAATAATTTTATTTAGTTAGAAATGGACTAAATCAATTAATCCATCCTAAACTTTACCAAATCCATTTTCAAAACCATGGGTTGGTTCCTAGGGTCAGTAAGTTTCCAACAAAACATTTTGCAAAAGTTTTAACCCTAAACTCATTTTTTTGAATAATTTTTCTAATCTACACAAGCATACAAAAGTTTCTGTAAAAACAAACACTCTAACAGATACTATTTGCTAAACCAAAGTTATGGTTGGCTAGGGCTTGTTCCACTGATTCCAACGATATAAAGTTTGTAATTTTTGGACGTGTGGGTCAAAAGTTACATAGGTTTGAAATTCACAATCAAATCAGATTTCAAAAATCAGTTCTTACCAAAGTCTGGCCATGCGTCGGGCGTATTCATTGCTGGGTACCGGTTTCGGCGGATCCGTGGTGCACCATTGGATCTAATCAGATCGCGTACCCCTCTGGGTTAAGTGATCTAAACTTGCTCGCCCGATCTAGATCCTACGGTGCTGGTTTGCTTGAACAAATGTGAGCGGCGCCGACGGTGGCTAGCGGCGGCGCACGGCCAGGCGGTGGCGCTACGGCGGTTACAGGAAGCGAGAGGAGTAGGGGAGATGCTCACCAGAATCGCGAGGACGTGGTGATGCTCAAAGTGTGGTCGACGTGGCAGTGGGCGCACGGGAACGGTGGCGTTTGCTCATCGGAGATGTCGTCGGCGTCGGGTGGTTCTGTCCGCGTCGAAGGCGACGCTGTAGATCACGCGGAGGCAAACAAAGGGTGTGGTCAGACGCGTAAGATCAAGGAGATGACGCGTGCGTGAACTAGAAGGCGCGGGGTGGTCGGAAACTACCTGGGTATGTCCCCGAAGAAGTTGCAGATGCGGCGGCGCTTAGAACTTTGTCGAAGACGGTATTCTAGGGCGCCCGCGGTCGAACGGAGGGTATTGGGAGATGCGCTAGGGAGTGGTGAGTGTGCTCGTGGGCTTGTGGAGGCAGGAGGTGGCGAGTACTGGCCGGAATTGGAGGAGGAAGCTCGTCGGACCGAAGGTGGTGTGACGAGAAATGGGACAGCCTAGGGGCGTGTCGAGGGGGGGCGACAGAGGGGAAAGGAGGAGAAGACGCATGCGTTTAATAGCGTGTAGTCACGGCGAGGTTAAGGTGTGGCATAACTGCGAATTGAAGCCGCGACATCAACGGCAGGAAACGGCCGGCGTGGTCGTCGCGAGGAAGAAGGTGAGCTGGGAAAGTGGGGTCGGTCGGTCAGTGGGAAGGAGAGTGAGGGGAGGGTCCATTCGTTAGTCTCTTTGCGGGTCGGTAAGTTGGTGCCAAGCGTTTTCTCCGGGAGGGGAAGCTGGGCTGGTTTGTTGGGCCTAGTTGGGCTGCTGGGTTGGGTCGACCTAAACCTTATTTTTTTCCAAATTTGAACCCTTTTCTTTTTCTGAAACTAATTTCTGTTTTGAAATTTCAACAACCAAACAACATTCAAATCCATTCAAACTTTCACCACACTTTGTGATTTTGAACTTGGTTCTGTTCAGTAGCATAAACCAAATTTCCAAAACAAAATAATAATTTTAATATAGGGTCCATTATTAATTAAATAAATAGACCTTGTTTTAATAAAACAAAATAGAATTTATTTTATTTATTTAAAACTCCATTTTGAAACCTAATAATCTCAAAAACCAAGTCAGTAGGTTTTAATTGGAAAAATAAAATACTTAGAAAACTCATTTTAAATAAACAAGTTTTGATGGTTTAGAAATAATAAAACCTTTATTAATAAAACTTGGATATTAAATCCTTATTATTTTTGCTTTAAATAAACCCTTACTATTTTTATCAAAACAAGGCATTTTATTTCATAAGCTTGGCCAAGGTTTAATTTGGCTCTAAACAATCCTTGTTTATAAAACTTCCATTTCATTTGAAAAACCAAATCCTTTTATTTAAAATATTTCAAAGTAGTAATAAAATATTTTTATTTTTCCTTTATTAAATATTTATCTTTTTAATCCCTTTAGGATTTCTTTATTCAAAATAGATTTGAAGATTCCTATTGGAATTCAAAAAGTTTCTTATGGCCCTGAAATTCAACAAAGTTTTATTTTATTTAATTCTTTTTCACATTACAAGATTTGGAAAATCTTGGGATGTGACACTAGTGTCCTATTATCCAAAAACCCCTTACCTGTTAGTACTAGTTTTTTCGAGTACTTAAAGAGTACTCATGGCTTTGTCCCTGGCTATTCCCATGGCCAGACTATGAAGAGGAGTACCTGGAAGATGGATCCCAGGAAGGCTACGACAACTAGGATCATCTCCCATCGTCAGCATTGCCTGTGACCCCGAAGATGGAGCTTCGCCTACGCTACCGTTATTATTACGTATTCCGCTGCTTGAAGTTGTATTAAGAACTAGATCATGAGATCCCTATTTGTGTAAGAACTTATGTATCATTTGTAATGGATGAAGTACTATGGTATCCAATTCTGTTATGTCTCGCAAAAATGGTAATCCTAGGATTGCGATGTATGGCATAACAGGCATCTAGGATTGAAAAATCCGGGTGTTGACAGTGGGCCACCCGGTTTATCCGGATAAGAGACATGCTATGAGGATACCCATATAGCATATCCCCAACACTCAGCGGGATAATACTATGAAGATATATTGTATGACAATATTGTCAACATGTTTTAACCCCTAGTAACTAAAGGTCTTACCAAAGGACCAAATTTATACAAAGACATCTCATTAGAGAATGAGTGATGCATAGAGACGCAAAGACATGCAATTACACACGGACCTGAAAGTGTCGGATCCGAATATCGGTTGATCACTAGCAATCGTGTACATACAACACCAAAAAGCCATAGGTGTTGAATACACAAAGATTTGAAACTAGATTATTGTCTCTAGTGCAAGTGGGAGACTGTTGGAGATATGCCCAAAAGACAATAATAAAGAGGTTATTATCATATCTTCATGATTATGATAAATTTTTACATACCATGCTATAATTGTATTAACCGGAAACATTAATACTTGTGTGATTTGTAAACATAAAAGAGTCCCTAGTAAAGCCTCTTGTTAAACTAGCTTGTTGGTTAATATATTATCATGGTTTCCTGATCATGAACATTGAGATGTTATTAACAACAGGATCATATCATTAGGATAATGGTGTGATGCACATACTGAAAGAACATGTGGGCCCCCATGTGTGGTTTTGATAATTAATGACAATCTTTATGTACTAATGTGTGTATTAAGTTGTACTTGTAGGAATTGTCCATTAGCATTTCTTGGAGCATGTGTTGACTTCAATATAGATGAAATGAGAAGAAGATGTGTTGTGTAAGCTCAAAATGTGCCATCTATAGAAGATCTCATGTTTGATGCTTGCCATCCTCGGTGATCATGGATCAATGATGAGGAATCAAGAAAGGTGTCCATCTTGAGAAGGACAAGATCGAGATCGTCTACATCGAGCTCAAGTGGATTGCTCAAGGCAAAGGTATAATATTGATAGGTTTTCCCTTTTTCTGGTCTCATGTTTGTTGGGAGACCGGGTTTAGGATAGATAACCGTACTATCAAGAGGGGCTCTCGAATGAGTAACTCGGTCACATTGTTCGGAGAGAGATCAAACCTTTGCATACTTGCATCATCATATTTGGTTGTTATTTGGTCTTATCCATGTGAGGATATAGAGCTTGTGGTAATCTCCATAACAAGCTCTAGTTCATCAAAAACGAATTTCCCTTTTATATCTTATTGCGTTTTGATCTTGGAGGTTTTACCGGTTTGTATTTTAGAGATAGGTAAAACCTTCCATTATTTGGTTCTTACTCATGTGAGGATTTAGATATTGTTTTAATCTCCATGACAAGTTCTAGTTCATCGAAAACGGATTTCATATGCATTTTCTATTATGTTTTTTATGTTGGAGGTTTTATCGGTTCGTCTTTTTGATAGAGGTTAAACCTTTCGTCATTTGGATATATCCTCCCTTGCTGGACTATAATGTTTCTTTGCATGGTCTTTTATATCTTGTTGCCCTCTTCGAAACGAGCCCAAGATCATCAAAATCGGAGTCCGGATGCAAAAGTTATGGCTGTTTTCGTTCAGGGATGACCGGTAGTACCGGAGCAGGGTCCGGTAGTACCGGAGGTCCGGTAGTACCGCCCCTTAGTACCGGTAGGTACTGAATAAGGTACGTTTGGCGACCTGGGATCCCCAGGGAATGTACGGTAGTACCGGGAAAAGGTCCGGTAGTACCGGGATTCGCGTTTTTGGGCTTCAACGGTTGGATTTTGGGGGACCTATTTAAGAGGCCTTCTTCCCCAATAGTTCCCCCACCATTCTTGCAAGTTTTCCCCTCCATTGTTGACCTTCTTGAGCTTGCTTTATCTCAATCCCTCCGATGATTCTTGCATATTCTTGAGGGATTTGAAAGAGGAGATCTAGATCTACAATCCCACCAATCAATCTCTCCTCTAAGTGAGGGGAACATATTGGGATCTAGATCTTGGAGTCTTTTGTGGATTTCCTCCATTGTTCTTCCTCTCTTATTCCCCCATAAGATTTTGTTGCTTTGGTGGAATTTGGGAGAGAGGGATTTGAGCACCTTTGTGGTGTTCTTGCCATTTGCATTTGGTGCATCGGTTTGAGTTATCCTCGGAGGATTTGGTTCATGTGACTCATTTGAGCTTGTCCCTCTTGGGTTCTTGGAACCCTAGACGGTTTTGTGGCCTTGGTGGCATTGTGGCCTTTTGTGGCATTTGTTGGGAGCCTCCAATTAAGTTGTGGAGAAGTGACCCAACCTTGTGAGAGGTTCTGGTTGCCATCGACAAGTGCACCGATACTGGAAGCGTGGATCGATCCCATTGGGGTGAGATTCACCAGAGAATAAGGGAGGCCTTTTGTGGCGTAGGTGGTTAGATACCACCCCTCTCCAAACGAGACATACTCCATGTTGGGAGGAACTCGCTAAAATATCGGTGTCCCCGCGTGCCTCGGTTATCTCTATACCCGAGCTCTTTACTTATGCACTTTACATTGTGATAGCCTTCGTGCTTGAAGTAATATATATCTTGCTATCACTTTGTTGCTTGTATTGCTTAGCATAAGTTGTTGGTGCACATAGGTGAACCTTAGTTGTTCTAGGTTGTGCTTAACAAAGTAAACACTAGTTTTATTCCGCCTTTGTTGAGCCACTCTAGGAAAAGTTTTAATCGCCTATTCACCCCCCCCTCTAGGCGACATCCGTATTCTTTCAATTGGTATGAGAGCCTGGTCTCTCATTTTAGGCTTCACCGCCTTGAGAGTAAAGATGTCGGCTAGAGGATTAGTGCACAATGACATGTTCACATTCGATGGCACAAATTATGATATATGGAAAAATCGCATGCTCATTCATTTTCGGGACATGGACCCAAATTTGGAGCGTATTGTAGATATAGGTTTTTCTCCTCCTATGGATTTCAAAAATCTATCTTGTGAGGATGAGAAAAACTTATATCTCGATGCTCAAGCTTCTAATGTGCTTGTTAATGCTTTGATCTATGTAGTTACCTCTTCAATCATTCCTTTTTGGAGCGCTCATGAGTTATGAACAAAACTTCAAGATAAATATGTTGTGTCCAACATTATTGAGGATGATTGTGTTGATTCCACTTCCGGTCGAGATGAGTTCTCATCCTCTACCACTTCACCAACATGTGACTTTTCACTAGGTAATGATATGGTGAGTGGTGATAGAAATTGCAATTTGGATAGTGTGCTTACTATTTGTAATCCCTCATCTCTATCTAGTTGCAATGATATATCTTTGGACTTTAACACTTCTAGCACTACAAACTTCTTACATGCTTGTGTTAATATTCCTTGCATATCATGTAGAAATGACTTGGATAAATCTCATGATGATATGCTTGTGTGTCTTGTTTCCATGATAAAAATGCTTCCATTTCCTCTAGTACTTTTGTTGCTAACCATGTAGAGGGAACCAAAGATTTTATGGGCAAAGACATGGTTTTGAATGAAGCCACAAATGCAATCTCATCTTCACCTTCTTCCGGTACCCACCTATGCCTTATGGCTAGAGATTCTAAGGTAACCCCTACTTTGGAACCCATTACCTCTTGTGATGAGGAGGATGTGGATAATGTGGAAGAAGAGCTTGATATTTATGATTTATATGAAAAGGGTGAGATTGTTTATCGTGCCCTTGTTAAAAAGGATATTGCTTGCTCTAACTTTGTTGAAGTATTGGACTTTGCTATTAAGAGCAAAGAACATATTGATAAGTTAGGAACACAAATTGAGGTGCATGATAACAACATTGATAAAAAGTGTAGTCTTGAGTGTGAGTATGCTAATATAATTGCAAACCTAAATAAAGCTCTTGAAGAGGAACAAACCACTAAGGAATCTCTTGAGGAGACCTTTGCTTTAGAGCTATCTAGAGTAAAGGAATCTCATGATAGAGATATTGAGGTGGCAAGTGATCTCAAAAGTAAAAATGATGAGACTCAAGTTGCTTATGCTAAACTCCTTGAGGATTTTGAGCACCTCAAAAATGGCTCTCGGGTCGTTAAGAGGGAGCTCATCAAACTCACCGAGTCGCATGAGCAACTTAAAGCTTCATATTCAAAAGATCTTGACAAGTTGCCCTCACCTCTTGCTAATAATAATGATGCTTGTGCTACTAACTCTATTTCTTGTGAAGCATCTATTTTGAAGGAGAATATTGAGCTAAAGGCTCAACTTGCTTTGCTAACTAGCAACTATGGGAAATTAGAAGAAAGTCATGCTAAGATCTCGAGCTCGCATGAGGATCTTCTAGTCTCCCATGGTAGGATAAGTTAGCTCATGAGGCCATCGTGTCAAAGGTAACATCTAGTGGGCCTCATGTGGACATTAGCACTATATCTGTTGGAATTATGCCCTAGAGGCAATAATAAAGATGTTATTATTATAATTCTTGTTCATGATAAAGTTTATATTCCATGCTAGAATTGTATTAAGCGGAAACATTAATACTTGTGTGGTTTGTAAACAACACCGTGTCCCTAGTACGCCTCTATGGACTAGCTCATTGATTAATGATGGTTAAGGTTTCCTAACCATGGACATGAGTTGTCAATTAATAATGAGATCATATCATTGGGAGAATGATGTGATGGACAGACCCAAACTAAGCGAAGCAATTAGATCGTGTCATCGTGTTCATCTTTGCAAAGCTTTTCCTATGTCAAATATTGTATTCCTTAGACCATGAGATAATACAACTCCCTGGTATCGGAAGAAAGCTTTGAGGTCATCAAGCGTCATCCTATGAGAGGGTGATCATAAAGGTGTCTCTCAGGTGATCGGAAAGTACCTGTTGGGTTGTATGTATCGAGATGGGATTTGTCCCTCCCAAGTCGGAGAGATATACTTTGGGCCCACTCGGTAATCGATATCAACACCGCTTGCAAGCATGTGGTTAAGGAGTTAATCACAAAGTGATATCGGATTACGGAACGAGTAAAGTACTTGCTGTGAACGAGATTGAACTAGGTATGGCATTGCACGATCGAATCTCGCAAGTAAAATATCGCGACGAAGGGAATATATATATGGGATTGATTGAATCCTGGCATCGTGGTTCATCCGATATGATCATCGATGAATGTGTGGAGTCAATATGGGTTTCAGACAGCTGATTATTGATAGAAGATCATGTCGCATATTCTCGAACCCAGGTCACACACTTAACGTGTCTCGGCGCTAGGATAGATTGGATAATTGGTTTATGAGTTTTTGTTCGAGTCTCCGATGGGATCCAGGACATCACGAGAGATTCGGAATGGTCCGAGAATAAGATTCATATAAGGCGGTGCAGTTTTGGAGTTGAATTGTTAAAGTTAATCGGTATTATACGGAAGCTTCTAGAACCTTCCGGAAGGGGACCAACGTGGCCCCACCTTCCGAGAGGGGGAATGGGCCTATGAGGGAGTGCCCTGGCCGCATTGGGCCAGGGGCACAAGGCCCCATAGGGCCCAGCCGGCCAAGAGGGGTAAAACCCTAGATAGGGCTTCTAGAAAGGGGGAGGTTTCCTTGCTCCCCACTCCTCCTCCTTTGGCCGCCGGCCTAGGGCTTGGGGAAGGGGTTAGGGCTGCGCCCACCCCTCTATATATAGAGGGCTGGGGGTGCACCACCCCCCCCCCCACACCTTCCCCGCAACCCTAGCCGCCTCCTCTCTCCCTCCCAGCTAGGTGAAGCCTTGCTGCAGAAATTCTCCACCAATTGCACCGCGCCGTCGCTTTGTAGATCCAACCCATCTCTCCACCATACTTGCTGGACCAAGGAAGGAGGAGACGTCGAGGTGCCGCACGTGTGCATCTCACGGAGGCATCGCCACTTGTGGTGCTAGATCGGATCGGATCGCGAGGAGGAGAAGCGAGTACGACTACATCACCCACGTTAACGTTCAACGCTCATGTTGAATCTTCAAGGGTATGAAGATCTAATCCAATCTCTCTCGTTGTTTGCATCTCCTAGATTAGATCTTGGCTTTCCCTCTGTTCGCATCCGTAGAAAATTTTGATTTACTATGCCGCGAAACCCTTCAATATCTACTCCAAATGTTATATTGCCATGTGCTAGTTCTTGTAATTCATCCTCTCACAACCATGCTATATCTCGTGATGAATTACATTATGTGCCTTGTTGCTCTAACAATGTAGCATCTACTTCCTCTAGTACTTTTGTTGAAACTAACCATGTAGGGGAAATAAAAGAGCTCAAGGCTCAAGTCACCTCTTTGAGAAATGACTTAAAAAAGGGTCATCAAGGGAAGGCCGCACTCAACAAAATCTTGAGTGTGCAAAAATCCCCCAATGACAAGAGTGGGCTTGGATTCAACTCCAATGTCAAGAACAAGTCCACTATCAAGTTGAATCACAAGGACAACAAGAAGAATGGCCAAGATCAAGTCAAGAATCCGGCCAACATTGTTTGCTTCAAGTGCAAGGAAGAAGGGCACCATGTTAGATCTTGCCCATTGAAGAAAAAGCCTCTTAGTGTGAAGCAACAAGGGAAGCGGCCTCAAGCTCCACCTCAAGTCATTAATGGTCCACTTCCTAAGAGGACTACTCGATCTCTTCCTCAAGTGGTGGCTTCACCTAAGAAGAAAGATGGCAAGAGTAGAACTTGCTACATATGCCGTGAGAAGGGGCATATTTATTCCTCATGCACTATCAGTATATCCTCATCCAACCCTATCATTATTGATGATGCTTATTCTCTTTGCAAGGATGAGGTTGGCAACGTGTTTGCCAAATTTGTTGGTGCTCAATGTGGGTTCAAGAAAAGAACCATTTGGGTTGCCAAGCCTATTGTGACTAACCTCTTAGGACCCAACTTGGTTGGGGACCAACAAGCAAAAACTTGATCAATAGGTGTTGTTGGAGGGCATTGGAGTCTTGGCTACATTATGAAGAATTCAGGGATCTTCATCAATTATTATTGTCAAGCCAAGCCATTTGTATTATCATGATTATATTATATTTCCAATGTTCCTCCTTGCGGTAGCATATGCTAAACTCGTTACATTGAAAGTTACTCTCCCCCTTGTGCATGTGTTGGTTTTGTATCTTCCATGTTTTTGTGCATGTTGTGCTATCCACCTAATTATCTTGAGATCAAGCATATTTGTGTATGATTAGGTGGCACACCATGTATGTGTGTTTCTTATGTTTGATCCTTGCTTGGTTATATTTGGCACCTTATTTGGCTCTTGTGAGAAATTAATGGATTATCCCATTTTGGGGGAGTGTTATGCTTGGGCATTCCACAATCCTAAAATTGTGTGTACATGAGGAATACCACCTAGTATTTATATTGGATTATTGTCTAGTCTCTATGTGGTATAATTCTCATGAGAAATTTAAGTTTTATAATGTCCATTAATTATCTCTATTTGTATTATTTTGCCTCGCTTTGGTTTTATGGTAGTATCACATTATGGGGGAGTCATATGCTTAGTGCATATTACAAATCCTAGAAAATGTGAACATTCGAGGTTGTGTCACTTAGAATTGGTATTGACAATTATCTAGCACCTATGTGACACATTTTCTCATACAATTTCCAATTTGCTTGAATGGATTTATTGATCTTATCTTGGATCTTGTATATGAGAATGATTCTTGGTATGTGTTTCCTCATATGTAGATATATATCTGCATGGAAACCATTTGCTTCAAGTTACTATAATCACTAGTAATTGTGTGACTATTGGAAGCTACCAAGAATCTTGTTTGAAGTATCATGCTCAATTCTTATACTAGTAATTATATGCTTCTTGTTGTGTGAATATGATCTTGGATATCTGAATGAACTACCTAGGGAAGATTATTCTCAATTCTTCTTGTCCTTGGACAATTAGTACCAAATTTATGGTAGACTTTATTGATCATATTCACTTCGGCATTTGCTTAAAATTGTCCTATATTTGGCCAAGTAAATATTTTGTGTGCTCCCATGTATTCCTTGCTCCTTTTGGATCTTCTTATTTTATTGATATCCTCTTGTGTTTTACTTATTGTAGGTACTAGTGATGATCCCATTTGTGTGCATTTTGCTTTCAAAAGAAAAATCCTACATAATGCACTATCCATGGGGGAGATCTCCTATATTATTTAGAACACTCATATTTATGCTTCTTTGTTTGATCCATATCGGGTTTTATGTGCTTGGAACCTCAATCTTTTCGTTTTGGTATTTGTGCCATCATGAGAAGTTTGGGGAGTTTGGTTTCTTGTTGGAACCTTGCTCTTTTTGGGAGTTGGTTTTGTCTTATTCCTTGTCTCTTGATTTGACCATTTTAGAATGAGATAAACCCTTGAGCATTTTTATTTCTATCTATCTTTTGCTCCTTTGGTTTTAGCCTAGTTCATTTGTTGAATTTGTGATCTTTCATGTGTTGAATTGGTTCTTGGATATATTTTGGACATCGTTTGTCGAGTCACACCCTTGTGTGTGCAATCTCGATTTACTTGGTGTTTTTGTTCAAATTGTATCTTCTTTTTGGTTCTTGAAAGCTTTATGCATGCATATTTACTATATGTTTATATTATGGCATGCTTGCTTTCTTTGATCCAATATATAAGGGAAACTTCACCAAATCCCATCGGCTAAGTTGTGCATGAAATTCAATTTCATATCAATATGCAAATATTTATGTGGAGTCTCTCCTATGTATTGTAGTTGCACTAACTACATTGAACCCAATTAGTTTGGGGACCATTTTGTACTTAAATATGTTTTAGGTACATTGGAGATATATTGGATGCTTGTCTCTCAATTTTGAAGAAGTGGTGCATACATGAAAATTTGAGACAAGATATAGGATGATCAATGAATTCATATCCTCTACATCCTACCAATTATATCTTGGTAACAAGTATCTCTTTCTCATGCTCATATATCTTGATTCCAATCGTTTGTCGTTTGCCTTCTAGCATGAATTAATGTATTTGTAATTGTTGTAGTTCTAGCCATGGTTTTAAGAGGACTCTATATTGTATATGTGTTTAAGTTGAGATGAGTGCATATAATTGGGACTATACAAAATCATGCATATGATCCTCCAATCCCAAATATGTCAATCTAGCAATTTTATTGCCTATCATTTCATCAACTTCTCTCATGTGCAATAGTGAGATTTTTGCTAGTCTATTTTATCTTATGATACTTGTTGCCTTTCTCCATATAGTCCAACTTTCTCCTTTTCCCTTGGTGATAGTTGTAATATATGTAGTGTGTTGGTGTTTGAAGCTCATTAATGTACAATAAGATATATGTGAGCCTTTGGCCATGCTTTGAAGCAAAAATCTTATTGATATATGTTATGACTTCATTTTTGCCTTTTATGTGATTGATTGTATATCTTCTTTGTGTGTGGTTGTTTCTTTATGAGAATATGTCTTTGTGATATTTTCCACTTAGAGACATATACACATATGAGAAGATAATTTAGTTGATTTTTAATCCTTGGAGACCACCTTTCTATTCCTTTTGATTCTTCGGTGGCTTCCAAATTTAATTGCCTATGAGTGCTTGTTCCTCTTGTTTGCACATTTTGGCACTCATATCTGTTCTCTCATACCTTGTATTGTTAATGAACTTGGATGAGTGAGGATTCCATGATTATGCACCTTGTTCCCAAATGCAATTATCATAATTGGTGCATTATCTTTGGGGAGATCATCCAATTCATTTAATAATGCTCTTTTGTCTCCTTTTTTATTTGTTGTGTCTTAAATGATTATGGGGGAGCAAGGAATCCATATTTGTGCATTGTGCATTCTAATTCATTTATTTTGAATTGTGCACAAATCTTGGGGAGCTTCTCTATTTGTTATTTAAAACACTCTTTTGCTCATATCATAATATCTTGTAGTTTCCATTTGGACTCATTTGTTGTTTTCAAATTGGTTTGTCGGACCTTGTAGTTGCTTGCATCATTTGAATTTATTTATTTTGGCAATCTTTGGGTCCTGGATATAGTTCTACTCCCTCCCAAGTATTCATCATTGGATATGTGCGAAGGCACACCTTTGGAGGAATTATTATTATATTTGCCTTCTAGAACTTGTCACCCATTTCGGCAATCGATGCCAATGGGGGAGAAGTTTTAGAGGGTTTAAGGGAAGTTGGTTTATGCATTGAGTTTGTTATTGTGCATTTGCCTCTCATGCTCTTGCATCTTTTTCATTGCTTAGCATGTGGTATATATAGTGGAAACTCCACCAATGATAATGATTGGCAATATATGCAATGAAATTCAAGTTCATCACACATGCATAGATTGTGGGGGAGTTTGCTCTATATATGGTGGTACCAATATCACATACTTATGTAGTATTTGATATTGGTGTTACCAGTTTGTTCATTAAAATTCCTTATATAAACCCTCTTAAAGGGATTGTCATCAATTACCAAAATGGGGGAGATTGAAAAAACATGTGGGCCCCCATGTGTGGTTTTGGTAATTAATGACAATCTTTATGGACTAATGTGTGTATTAAGTTGTACTTGTAAGAATTGTCCATTGGCATTGCTTGGAGCATGTGTTGACTTCAAGATAGATGAAATGAGAAGAAGATGTGTTGTGCAAGCTCAAAATGCGCCATCTATAGAAGATCTCATGTTTGATGCTTGCCATCCTCGGTGATCATGGATCGATGATGAGGAATCAAAAAAGGTGTCCATCTTGAGAAGGACAAGATCGTCTACATCGAGCTCAAGTGCATTGCTCAAGGCAAAGGTATAATATTGATAGGTTTTCCCTTTTGCTGGTCTCATGTTTGTTGGGAGACCGGGTTTAGGATAGATAACCGTACTATCAAGAGGGGCTCTCGAATGAGTAACTCGGTCACATCGTTCGGAGAGAGATCAAACCTTTGCATACTTGCATCATCATATTTGGTTGTTATTTGGTCTTATCCATGTGAGGATATAGAGCTTGTGGTAATCTCCATAACAAGCTCTAGTTCATCAAAAACGAATTTCCCTTTTATATCTTATTGCGTTTTGATCTTGGAGGTTTTACCGGCTTGTATTTTAGAGATAGGTAAAACCTTCCATTATTTGGTTCTTACTCATGTGAGGATTTAGAGCTTGTGTTAATCTCCATGACAAGCTCTAGTTCATCGAAAACGGATTTCATATGCATTTTCTATTACGTTTTTGATGTTGGAGGTTTTATCGGTTCGTCTTTTTGATAGAGGTTAAACCTTTCGTCATTTGGATCTATCCTCCCTTTCTGGACTATGATGTTTCTTTGCATGGTCTTTTAAAGCTTCTTGTCATCTTCGAAACGAGCCCAAGATCATCAAAATCGGAGTCCGGATGCAAAAGTTATGGCCGTTTTCGTTCAGGGATGACCGGTAGTAAAAAGTCCGGTAGTACCTGGATTCGCGTTTTTGGGCTTCAACGGTTGGATTTTGGGGGGACCTATTTAAGAGGCCTTCTTCCACAATAGTTCCCCAACCATTCTTGCAAGTTTTCCCCTCCATTGTTGACCTTCTTGAGCTTTCTTTCTCTCAATCCCTCCGATGATTCTTGCATATTCTTGAGGGATTTGAAAGAGGAGATCTAGATCTACAATCCCACCAATCAATATCTCCTCTAAGTGAGGGGAACATATTGGGATCTAGATCTTGGAGTCTTTTGTGGATTTCCTCCATTGTTCTTCCTCTCTTATTCCCCCATAAGATTTTGTTGCTTTGGTGGAATTTGGGAGAGAGAGATTTGAGCACCTTTGTGGTGTTCTTGCCATTTGCATTTGGTGCATAGATTTGAGTTATCCTCGGAGGATTTGGTTCGTGTGACTCATTTGAGCTTGTCCCTCTTGGGTTCTTGGAACCCTAGACGGTTTTGTGGCCTTGGTGGCATTGTGGCCTTTTGTGGCATTTGTTGGGAGCCTCCAATTAAGTTGTGGATAAGTTCCCCAACCTTGTGAGAGGTTCTGGTTGCCACCGACAAGTGCACCGATAGTGGAAGCGTGGATCGATCCCATTGGGGTGAGATTCACCGGAGAATAAGGGAGGCCTTTTGTGGCGTAGGTGGTTAGATACCACCCCCTCTCCAAACGAGACGTACTCCATGTTGGGAGGAACTCGCTAAAATATCGGTGTCCCCGCATGCCTCGGTTATCTCTATACCTGAGCTCTTTACTTATGCACTTTACATTGTGATAGCCTTCGTGCTTGAAGTAATATATATCTTGCTATCACTTTGTTCCTTGTATTGCTTAGCATAAGTTGTTGGTGCACATAGGTGAACCTTAGTTGTTCTAGGTTGTGCTTAACAAAGTAAACACTAGTTTTATTCCGCCTTTGTTGAGCCACTCTAGGAAAAGTTTTAATCGCCTATTCACCCCCCCTCTAGGCGACATCCGTATTCTTTCACATACTCCTATAGATAAGCATAGCATAAAGATCAAGTCATTTCAATAGTTCGTTTGCTATAAGCTTTCTGATACATAGTAACCTAATTCCTTCGACTATGAGATCATGCTAATCACCATTACCGGATGGATGCTTTGATGACATCAAACACCACACCATAACTGGGTGGATATATAGGTGTCATTGAGTGTTTGGAAAGTATGTGTTGAGGCACATGGATCAAGAATGGGATTTGTCCATCCATATGACAGATAGATATACTCTGGGCCCTCTCAGTGGAATGTCATCCAATTAGCTTGCAAGCATGTGACTAGCTCACAAGGGATCACATATCACGGGAACGAGAAAAGAGTACTTATCGGTAATGAGGTTGAACTAGGTATGCAGAGATACCGACGATCAAACCTCAGATAAGTAAACTATCGCGAGACAAAGGGAAATTGGTATCGTATGTAAGTGGTTCATTCGATCACAAAGTAATCGTAGAAATATGTGGGAGCCATATGAATTTCCAGATTCCTCTATTGGTTATTGATCGGAGAAGTGTCTCGGTCATGTCCGCGTAATTCACGAACCATAGGGAGACACACTTAAGGAATCGATGTTGTTTAGTAGATATGGAATGTAAGACCGAATGTTGTTCGGAGTCTCGGATGGGATCTAGAATATCACGAGGAGATCTGGAATGGTCCGGAGAATAAGATTCATATAAGAAAAGTCCAATTCCGGAGTTCGGGAATGATTCCGATGATTTCATCGGAGAGGTTCTAGAAGGGTCTAGAAGGTTGACCGGACTAGAAGGGGAAGGGTACATGAATGTTTCATGAATAAGTGGAATTATTGCATCATATCCTAGGTCACTTGGTTGGGCATTTGTAAGAAATAAATTGAGCTCCAAATTGAAAGTCAAAAGGCAAGTTTGAAAAGTCAAACTGGGACAATGTATCCTGGTGGAGGAAGGAAAGAATACTTCTTTCCCTCCGCCACAAGCCAACAAGGAGAGGGAGTTGGGGAAGGATTCAAACTCCCCTCTCCCAAGCTTCCCTCCCTCTCATAAATAGAGGGGAGGGGGTGCCCCAAGGACACAAAACACCAGCCCCTCCCCACCTAGTCACTGTGCCGCCGCCGCCCCCAGCGCCATCGCCACTGCCGCTCGCCGCCATCGCCGCTGTCGTCACCGCGCCGTCACGCCGCTGCCGGCTCGCCGTTGCTGCCTAGCCGCCGCCGGCCACGCCTCCTCCTCTCTGGCCCTCTAAACCCTAGATCGCCGGAAACCCTAGATCCACCATAACCTTCTCCGGCTTAGGCGAAGCCCTGCAGGATCTCCGCTCTACTTCTGACACCATGCCATCATGCTGTCGGAATCGCGAGGAGAGAACTACAACCTCCGCTGCCTGCTGGAACAAGGGATAGGAAGGTCTTCATCGAGTACCGAACGTGTGACCGACTGCGGAAGCGCTGCCGGAACGCAGCACCGGAAGGATCGTCTACGCGATCTTGAGATCGGCAAGTTACGACTACATCACCCACGAGAATATGCTCTCGTTAACCACTTTGGAATCTTCAAGGTTGAGTACTCTAATCGACTCGTTGCTACAATCTAGTAGATAGATCTTGGCTTGTTTATGTTTATGCGGTAGAATTTTTTTGTTTTCCATGCTACGAACCCCTACAGTGGTATCAGAGCCGTGTCTATATGTAGATATGTTGCACGAGTAGAACACAATGGTCATTGTGGGCGTTGATGCTTTTGTTGTCGATTGCTTCTTGTGTACTTTGCATCTTGCGGGATGGTGGGATGAAGTGGTCTGGGCTAACCTTACATGACATCGTTCATGAGACTTGCTCCACGCTTGACATGCAACTTGTATTGCATAAGTGGCTTTGCGGGTGCCTATTTCTCCCAACATAATGAAGATTCAATTTATAACGGGTGATTGACAATGCTAGTATCAACATTGTGGTTTTTGTTCGTAAGTTAGAACGACACTTATTGAAAGCCCCAAACCATGTAAAACATGCAAAGAAAATTAGAGGCGTCTAAATTTGTTTTGCAGGGGTGTGCTATGATGTGATATGGCCATGATTGTGATTATATATGATGTATGCAATGTTCCTTATTGTAAGTCGGCAACCGGCAGGAGCCTTATGGTTGTCTTTTAATTTCGTTAAGACCTACGTGTCTATTATTCAAATTAGTTGTAATAGTTGATGCTGATGGACGACAACCATGGAGCGGTGCCATTGACCTTGACGCCACACCGGTGATGATGGAGATCATGTCACTTAAAAGCCTAGCATCGCCTAGTCCTAGTCGCTATCTTCGTCGATGCTACAGTAGTAGCAGTAGCATATGGTGTGATTGAAGACCTTAACTTTGAGCGTGTTGTATCCGTCGAATGTGAAGAGAAGTAAGTTCCTGACGTTAAGGACATGCGGGCGGTCGAACTCGGGCCATCCATGGCGGAGGTACATCTGGCCTAGACGATCGAAGAACACCTCCATAGACCATATGTCGGTCACGCCGTTGGCCTCTCGCAACTTGATTTCGATAGGGTCTTGCCTATCGAGCTCATAAGCGAACTTGGTAGGGATTTGTATCCACTCCCATGTCTCGTCCACGTGGATGATGATGCCAAACACAAATCCGGAGGTCGACGACAGTGACAGGGCCGGTGGTTTGTGAAACATGTAGGCTGTGCCCCTGCCTCCTCCTCACCGGCCCTGACTATGCCTCGGGGTTGGGCAGCGAATTCGCCCTCCTCTCGATCCAATGTTGTTAGCTATGGCTACCGAACTTGGTTGTGATGTGGGAAAGTAGGAGCGATGGTGGAACAAGATGGCAACGAGTGGTGTGCTTAAAAAGGCCAACGATCCAAGGCATTCAATGCTGGCACAGAGGCCGAGGCAACAACATTAAAGGCCAGCAGCTTGTGCATGTGTTGGGCGAGCAAGCCGGCAGACGTCAGGCGGCGCTGGCAGCCTAGGGATCTATATCCATTGGTAGCCGGGGGTCGGAGGTCATTTGCTTGCCATGAGGCGGGCCCTATGCAAGCGAGAAATGACACACACGCGGTTCGCTGCTCGTTCGGACCGACGCATTCATACAAATTTGGTAGACATATGAATTATGCCGGGGACGTCGACCTTCGAGCAAGCTGGTTCGGACTAGCTCAGGGCATTTCCACTGGGATAACCCATCCGGTCGACCCAAATGGTTCGTTTCTATCAGTTTGGGTCGGACAGCGGTCGCTTTTGGGTCGGGGTTCGGCCTGTCCGGCCGATCGCGCTGAGCAGTGTGACCCATTTGTCCGCGCTTGGATGTCGCCAATGCGTGGCGTATTTCTAGTGTCTTCCCGCCACCATGCCGTCTCCCACCTTTTTTTCGCTGCTTCCCGCTAGTTCTGGGCGTTTCCCGCCGTGTCCAAGCGCAGCGATAAAAAGGGTGGGTTGGCGACTAGCAACGTGAACTTGCGGGGGAGGAGAAGCCTGCCAGGCGCCATGCCGAAGTGGATGGCCACGACGAACTGGACGCCTGGGTTGACCTCGTCGGGTGACGACGTCGATGAGGGATAGCGTGGAGGCGTGCTGCTTTGGCCGCGTCCTCCGCGCCTCTCTCAACGTCCACGACCGACACACCCTCCCCTCGATCCATTGCCGCCAGCCATGGCTAGCTACCAGTACTAGAGAACAAAAAGGAGAAGGAGGAGAGTGTGGTGTGGTGTGGTGTGGAGGAAGATGGCCACAGGCGGCCAGTTTAAAAGGGCCGACATCGGATGCCGACGCGAAGGCCGAAGACATGGCATTGAAGTGTCCAGTCAGGAGGGCGGGCATCGGGTGACGCCTGCAACATGGTGGAGAGCGTGGCGTCTAGTCAATCAGTGTGCCATCTCGTCGCCATTGATAACGCAGGCTGCCGCCAGCCAGCCTTCCGCCAACGCCTCTGAATCGCTGCCGCGGTTGGGTCTAAATCGGTGCCGCCGCGTGCGTTTGAATCAACGCTGGGATGACTAATGGATGGGCCAACGGCACCAAAGAACAGGACGATGCAACCATTGCCCATATTTCATGCACGAATGAGTCGAGCCGAACGTGTTTATCCGGATGGATCGGCCTTCATGACACCCGACTAAGAGCATCTCTAACGGTCCTCATACTGTACTGCAACGCGAAATGCAGCTGATAACGTGTTTTTCTTGGGCGGAAAAACACCGACGCAGATGAGTCCCCACAAAACAAGGGTTTTGCGCAGAATCAGAACCAAATTGATGAACACATATACAAATTATCCAAATTTTACAACAAATAAATGTCTCAGGTCAACATAAAATCATCCAAATTATTACAATAAATGTCTCAACCAAATTACAACAACAGTTCCCGAATGAATAAACAAATAAATAAATGTTTTGAGCGGTTCATCTCACACATAACAGGGAAAATGGTAAAAAGGAAAACATGACAAGATCAAGGGTTGGCGTTAGGGTTGAGGTGGCGACGGCCATGCATCTGCTAGTGGTGCTGCTTCAAATCCTCCAGGAGCTGGTTGTGAGTTCGATCGTCCTCAATTTCCCGATGTGTTTGCAGAAAAGCTTGAATGCGATCGGGATTCCTCTCAGGACGAACTCGTGTACCAACATTGTCATAGAAATAGGGCAATCTTAACCCTCTTTCATATTCTATGATCATGTTGTGAAGAATCACATAACAGGTCATGACGTTGACAAGGGTTTCCTTGTCCCAAAACCGAGCATGACCTCGAACAATTGCAAACCTTGCTTGCAATGCACCAAAAGCTCTTTCAATGTCTTTGCGGGATTTCTCTTGTGCTTTTGCAAACACAACATCTATGGGGTATTGAGAATCTTTAATGGACTTGACAAAAGTTGCCCACTCGGGATATATGCCATCTGCTAGATAGTACCCTATTGTGTACTCATGACCTATCACTTTGTAATTGCAAGTGAGAGCATCACCTGTTGCTAGCTTTGCAAACAAATGAGATCTATGCAAAACATTGATGTCATTGAGTGTTCCAGGCAAACCAAAAAAGCAATGCAAAATCCACATATCCTGAGATGCAACTACCTCTAGCACAATTGTAGGATCTTTGCTCTTGCCGCAGTACATGCCATGCCATGCCTTCGGACAATATTTCCATGTCCAGTGCATACAATCAACACTACCGAGCATGCCTGACCATCCTCTTTTCTCATTTTCCTCCATCAATCTCTTCGTGTCATCTTCATTTGGAGCTCGGAGGTATTTGCCATACAACTTGATAACCATTTTAGCAAACCTACGCACGGACTCCGTGATTATATCTTCACCAATTCGAAGATACTCGTCCATGTAATCAGCGGGAACACCATATGCAATCACCCTCATAGCAGCCGTAATTTTTTGGTACGCACTAAATCCTAGCGTCCCAGCCGCGTTTCTACGTTACTTGAAATATTTGGAATTTCGCTGGCAATCTTCAACTATTTTTGTGAACTATGAACGCCGCATGCGGAACCGCCTACGGAAGAGATGTGCCGGATAGGTAGGTACCTCAGTGAAGTAGTCGTCTATGAGGGTTACGTGGCCGAGGGCGCGGTTGCGGTAGATGTAGTTGCGGCCCATGACCGAGCCGCGCCTCCGATTCAGCAGCCGCGCGCGGTCCTCCAGCTCCTTGATGGCGAGGAGGAGGATGGTGATCTCGCAGTCGTCGTCCTGGAGCAGCCCGTCGAGGTCCGAATCATCCGAGGATGACGAATCGGACAAATCGAGCTGCGCCGACAAGCTCATCCTTGATTCGGGCCACGAAAGCAAGGAAGAAGAGGAGGAATAGGTGCGGGCAGGTGCGGGAGGTGGAGGCGTGGCGGGATATTGCGGGGGGCAGCGGCGGCGGGATCTCGCGGCGAGTGGGTGGAGCGGGGAACAGGAGGGCTGAGTCAGCTGAATGTTCAGCGCGCCTTTTCTACTCCCTGAATGCAGTTGCTCGCCCGGTTTCCCCTCCGAGCCCGCGAAGACCCAGGTTACGGGTGCAATTCCGCGTCCACCCCACAAAATAATTTGCAGTTTTCGCTATTTGCGAGGACTAATCCGCGCCCCTCCACGAACTGAACCCGCAGTTTAGCGGTTATTACGCGGGTTTCGCCCGTTTACGGAGACGGTTAGAGATGCTATAAGAGCATCTCCAAGAGCCTTCCTATGTTTGCTTCCAATTGCTATTATAGCAATCCTTGTCTAAAAAACAGGTCCAACAGCTTTTGTATAAGTGGTCCTCCTACAAATTTTTTTGGAAGCTTAGTATATTGGTCTCTCCACTTGGTATATATGCAAAGTCAAGAGACCAACCTCAAAATTATAGCAATCTGGTTTGTTGTGGTCCCCTTCAATTTTTAGTCACATTGACATGTGGGTCCGATATGTGTGGGATTTGTTGTGTGGCTAGCCATGTGTCCTGTCCCACATGTCATTGTGTGTTAGGCAAATATAGCAATTCAGTATAGAAATGCTGTCAAAGCAAAATCAGTTGAGGATCCTTTCTCGTATCGCTATACTCATTTTTTTAGCAATTCATTATAGAAATACTCTAAGATCCTCTAATGTGCGAAACACTGCAGTCACCTGACTCTGGGTCGGTGACAGGTGATTTGCCACGTGAGGAGCCACGTCCCCCTAACCCTCACCTCCCAAATACACTCTAGCCCCTCTCCCTCGGTTCCCACAATGGCCCTCCTCCACGCGCGCCGCCTTCTTCTCCACCCTGGCGCCGGAGCTCCAGCGAGATCCTTCTACGCCCAACCCTACCAAGGTATGCATATCTTCCTCCCTGATCCAAAAACTCCTTGGTTCTTTTCCGTAGTTCGTTTCGCTAAACAGATTTTTAATCCCC
This sequence comes from Avena insularis, assembly GCA_023614405.1. Taxonomy (NCBI): domain Eukaryota; kingdom Viridiplantae; phylum Streptophyta; class Magnoliopsida; order Poales; family Poaceae; genus Avena; species Avena insularis. Next base: position 324,695,589 of record CM042687.1, on the reverse strand, counting down.
GCGCGCGCGCAGCCAAGGTCGGCGTGGTGGAGTTCCTGAACGGGGTCGGGAAGGGCGTGGAGACGCACGCCGCAAAGCTGGAGGAGGCCGTGGGCGGTGATCTCCAGAGGCTGCTTGAGACCCGCACGCTGCGGCTCAAGAAGCTCGGCGTCCCCTGCAAGCACGTGCGTATCCTCTGTTCCCCTTACATTTATTCCTTTTTTTATTTAGTTCTTATTGTATTTGTAGCTTTGTAGAAGGCTTGGTGTGGTTGCTCGCTGTGCTACTGTTTGCTTATTCGGGCATTTCGATGGGTACATGTAGCTTGGTTGGATAACAGTCATTGGGTTAGTTTGGACTTTGGAGTAGTAATCAAGCACGTGCTCATGGACATTCCATCTGTGTAGCGCTTGACGACTCCTTTCTACCAAAGACATCCTTATGTTCAATCTTTAATCTCTTGCACAAAATTACTGATCAGTTAGTCTGAATGTTCATATAACACAACTGTTGATGTGAAATCTGCTTCTCACCCTTCCAGAATTAAAACTAGGGTAGCAGCGGAGATTAATTTAGCCGAATAGAACTGAAGTTATATGGTTGCAATGTTGCATCAACTAGAAATGACAGGTATATTAAACGGCTGATGAGCGCTCGCTCGGCTTGGATCAACAATGCCAATACAAAGGGATCCCACACCCCTTCCCCATTGCTTGACAGCCTCGATCATATCGTGGTGATCTGAAGAAAATGATTGTGCAGTGAAGTGAACAAAATTAATCGGATATTGATTAGATGAAAGAATAGCTAATGTAGTTGGCATTTGGGCGGGCGGCGCAGCGGTGTAGGCGTGGGCGAGGGCCGGGTAGAGGCGCATGGACCAGTGGCAAGCGGCAGCGCAGCAGTGGATAGGGGTGGGCATGATGCGGTGCACGCGTGAGAGACGGAGAGAGATCGGGTCGGCAGACAAATCAATGGCCGGAAAAGAGGGATCAGGGAAGATTTTCTCTCCGGTGGTCTGCATCCATGATTTTGGCTGGCGGAATAGGTAAGGTTGACAGGATAGTTCGACGGACCGCTCGTTAGATCAAGGGAATTAAGGGTACTGATTAGGGAGGTATGACTAATGCTGATACATCATTGGAGAATTGTGAGACGTTGGATGCACCCAATCGGAGGGCTGATGTTATTTCGATCACCCCACTCTATGCCTTTTTATATTGGTATAGATGATAACTAGTATCTGATTTTCTGGTTAGATTTGCGCAGAAAACCAGGGAATTTTGTTTTTGTAGGAAACTTATAATCACTTTGGTTCCTACCCAACAATCCAAGCTAAACCCTGAAAATACAGTTTTCTCATAAAACAGTAAATATTCGAATTGATAATTCATGGCACTTTGTTTTCTAAACACTGCACCATATCAGGTTGTATTTTAAGAGGTGTGAACAATATTGACGGTTAAACACATACCAGTAGAATATCATCCCACAGAAAAGCCTCATATGGGCAACCCATATGAGGAACATGACTGCTGTGTTATTACAATGGATGGCAAATCTCTAACTTGACAATGCTTCTAGAAATAACAAGGCCATTGATCTGAGAAGATGCACACGCTTTCTCCATTCCACCCCATCCATAAATGTTTTGATATCCTGCTGTGATTTAATCCATGGAGAAATTTTCTTAGTTCTAGCAATTTGGAAGACAATATAATAGACTAGATGCGCTAAACTGGCTTAAATATATTGGAACCAAGATTAGGATATCTTGACAAGTTTTAAGTGCACATGCGCCTAAATCTTTTCTTCAACTTCAAGGCTGTTGCCATGGGAATTGGGAAGTCATGTATGTGTTCTGTTATTGCATTTGTCATATGTAAAAATCGAATTAGCACTTACAGAATGAGGTGAATGCATTTGGAGTCCAATAACTGCAGTGCTATTTTGCAAAACTGACACTATGAACTAGGTAAAATCAATTTATTGCCCACAAGTACAGTTTTTGTTGTTCCTGAATACCTTTGAGGTAATTCCTTTTCAGTTAACGGCTAGAATACTGACATGTGTGGAGTGTCATTTAGTCGATTGTGATGTTTCCTAGGGAGTAGGTAGCTTGTAATTTCGTGCATAACATTTAACAATTTCTAATATCACAAAAAATTGCTAGATGTTTCAATTCTACTAATACTGTGAGCAGTGTTCTAGATAAAAGCAGCTAGAAGAGGATACGTGTGCACTAAAAGTATTTTAGATTATCCACATATCTAGAATTCCAACCCACACAAATTTTCAAGGTGGTTCACATCTTCCTAGCAGTGAATTGCCATCATTAACATTGAATGTGAGTTCAACTGGTATAATCCTTACTAGTAATCTTGCACGTGCAATGCATGTCTTGACTAATATAATATATAGTTCAATAAAAACATATCGTCAAGCGGAACTAAAATTACACCATAACAAGAAAGATTGTTTCCTTTATATGGCCCATAAATGACTTCATAAAGAACATTAAGAGGAATTGCTTTTATAAGAAGACAAAAACCTGGAATATGACCTTACTATCTCCATCTCCTTCAATAGCCAATAATCCTACCTCACAATTGTCATGCTGGCTCGTACATCCAACACCATTTATAGAGAAATGCTTTATGAACTCACTTGTCTTGTACATATTTTATATCCATCTGCTAGTAACATCGCAACATCTTTGTAATGCATTCACTCTCTACTGCTATGATTGGCACATTGTACGTACAAATACAACCGTCTTGAGAATTATGAATTAGCATATTATTTTCAGCAAAAGTAAATAACGTAGATTGCAAGAGGAAATATAAGAATTACCATGTTTTCATGCGAAGTTAGTGTAAAGAGATGTGCGTGAGTAGTTGCTTCCACCTCAGACAACTCCAAAGTCAACCATGAAAATTATTATCTTACTTGTAAAGTGTAATACCTTATGTAGATTAACAAATGATACTTTCAACCAATCAAGTTCAGTGAATTAACATCCTAATTAGCTGTAGAGAGAAAGTGGGGAATTATCCGTAGTAAATAAATCGAACATATGCCACTATGCTTTTCTTAATCATATCCGGTCGTGGTGAGTGAACAAGTTGAGATCAATTCAATACCAATGAATGGATACATGAAAACAAACCAGTGTGATAAACATAAGCGATCAGATTGTACCAAAATCTAGACACTTAGCTAAATGTAATATTCTCTGCCCTGTCAAAAAAAGATTCTCCAGTCTAGAATGAAAGTTACTTTCTCTGAACATTTTGGAAGAAAAATCCTGGACAAATTCAGTCTTCTAAACATTTTTCATAATCTGTTGGTAGCAAAATACATGTAAATATAAACTGGTTGGGATACCTGTCATTGATGGTATGTCAGGTCCAAGTTAAAAATCTACAAAATAGAAGCGCACACACATCCAAGATGCCATAAAAAATTTGGTTCAGATTTATCCTTACCCGAAGCCTTTCCCTATATGCTTGGATAAAACAGGAGGAATTACATGTTAAATTGAGACCTGAAGATTCCTAAGTGAATCATTTCATTTGGTAGTTTGGAATTGTGACAATACATTGGAAATTGAGACGATACATAGAACCGTGCAGAGTAGAGGAATGCGATGCTGCGCATGAACCATGCAAAATTGCTAGCCACAAGATGCCAAGATTGCAATACTAATTACGATCAGTAGGCCAGTGTGAACCTTGAGTCAGGCTGTGGTAAATTCGAACTGGCAAACGATCCTCATCGGCGGTGGTTCTCCTCGGTGACCTGCAAACTTCTGTCTTGGGGCCCAATTTAAGAAGTGGGCGAGGAATGCCAGCAGCGACGTCAGGTAGTGTCACATCGAGTGATGTGAGAGGTGAGCGAGGACCGGTGGCTGCGGCATCAGCGGGAATAGGATGGGCGGCACGATGGCGTGCGCAGGATACAGCGGGAGGACGACATAGGCACGGGCTGGGTGATCGGCACAGGTATTAGGGATTTTTTTTTAATGGAGGAGTTTCCGCCGGCGTCTTTTATGGTAGATTTTTCTCTACGGTAGTTTTGCCACCGTGATTAGTGCTAGCAAAACAGGCATGCCTGAGGGGCTAGTTTGGACGGACAACGGACTGTTGGGGATTCTGGATAACGGTAATGATTACAGACAATGATGAGAAGTTAGATCTAGGCGATCGTTGGGCTGACGTTATTTGGATCAGCCCACTACATCTTTTTATATTGGTATATAGATAATAAAATTATATTGAATTAAAATACTAATTCCCTTGTTTCGTTTGTTTTTGCCATGGTGCAGAGAAAGTTGATTTTGAGCTTTGCTCACAAGTACCGTCTTGGTCTTTGGAAGCCCCCAGCAGAAGCCAGAAAAGCATAATGAAGCTGGTTTGCTTTTGAAGTGTCCACATCGAAAACTTTGTGCTGATACTGGGTTGAAGCATGTCTGGGACATTGAATAGCTGTTTTAATTTCGATGCCACAAGCAGCATGTGTTTTCTACTGGGTTGAAGCATGTCTGGGACATTGAATAGCTGTTTTAATTTCGATGCAACAACCAGGATGTTTTCTGATATGCGATATGCGACTCTGCATGTCCATCCAAATAACAGGCCCCATTAATGGTCTTTTGTAGTACTACTAGTATTTCTCTTTGTTAGAGTTGGTGTCCTGAAATTTGTCTAGAACTTCTTGTTAGACAGTTAGAGAAAAGCATCATCATTGTATATTGCTCTAAAATCATTTGGCTCACATACTTGGCTTTCCCTTCGGGTTGCCCCTGAAGTTATTTTAATAGACCTTATTTATTACTTCCTCTGTTCCCTACTGTATGATGTTTTGGCAAGCTAAGTTAGTTTTGCCAAAACATGGAAGTATATCAGAAAGATCATCTTTTTTAGTTACTAGTATTTTGTATCGCCCATTCAGTCCCAGCCAATTTTGGAACCCATGGTTGAAGAGGATTAACTAGTCTGTTCAGCTGTTAGTAGTGGACTCCAGAGTATCAAGTATATTCCAAGGTTGTGCATGGACATGATATTGAAATTCCTGGCAATGTTGTAAGAATAAGTCTAGAATTTTCATAATTTTCAGTCCAGAGAGCCTGAAGCGTTCGTGGCATCAGAACTTGTCTGGTTTGAGATAAGTGAGAGACCAGAACCTCGCTCGAAGCTTCTCTGCCGTGATGCCTGGCGAACGCTGGGTTCCTGAAATTCCAGCTAATGCCATATTCGCCAATTTCCGAGTCACTAACGGTCAGAATATCAGCCTTGTTGGGAAACATGTCGCAACAGCGTATTTCCAGCCGAGACAGTAATACTGTCCTTTAGCAGAGAGGTAATCTTAGGTTAGTTCGTAGATTGGAGAAGTTAGGATGATCAACATTGACGGCATACTCTTTCGAGAAACATTTTTAATCCGACCAATCAATGTAAGCCAGAACGAGGTATCATCATGTTGGCAAACTAACTTGGAGGCCTGTTAATCTCGACTGACTTGGGCCGCATACCGGGAGGTCCACCCTACTTCCGGCCCACCAGTCGATATATGTTCCGCTGGCTTGCGGCTGGACACCGCTTCACACTGGTTCCACTCTTTAGTCCCACATCGCCAACTGAAGGAGAACAGAACCAGTTTATAAACCCCGCGCTGCACCTAGAGTTGTCCCTTCGGGGACATCCGATAAAATTGGAACGATACAGTTAGCATGGCCCCTGCGCAAGGATGACACGCACAAATCGAGAAATGGTCCAAATTTTTTTGAGGATTCGCACGCTGGTCCCTGGAGCCTTCTTTTTAAGCCCTTAGCGTCTACTGTTTTTCGTATAAAGGTCCTCATACTTCTCCTTGCCATCCCGTTAGGTCCTTACAGCTCCCATTTTCTCAAACTTTCACCAGCCGGTCTTTGGACACTTCTTTTTAGTCCGCACATGTACTGATATTTTATACAAAGGTATCCATAGTTTTCATTTCTCTCCAGTTAGGGTCTTGCAGCTGCCATTACAATGTTCAGCTCGTGTAGCATGCTGGCGCAGCTGCCAATTTGAACTCTTGAAATATGAAACGTCTTCTTGCTACGTATGCACATGAAATTGATGCATAATCCATGGGATGAAACCTTTCAATGGACGATGCAGACTATTAAAATTGTCACCGTTTAGGACGATTTTTTATAGCGCGACCCATGATCTTCCAGTTGTTTTCTTGTAAAATTTGCATTCATGTATATACCTATGTAGTGATGCTACTGTACGGGACAAAGACGTCCTTGTCAAATTTGATATGAAAAGTAATTGTTGGACGTGAACCTGTTGATTCTTCTTCACTCATGCAAGAATGCCTCACCTCGATCCGTTCACACGTTTCCGTAACAGGATTATCAGATCAGGCTATTCGTCAAATCATGTGCCCTACTTGTTATGATAGTTCACACTTCTTCCTCGCTTTAAAAAGAAACATTTTCCTTGCCTTCGTTGGCTCATGTTTATCTTCTATCTTCAGCAGGACTGTATCATTCAGAAACATGCATTGGTGCAACTTTCAGGTGAGGTGGTCCTTTTTGTTGACGTGTTTTTGTCTCTATTTACCCACAACGCAGTTTCATCTCGAATGATCCATCCATAAAGATCTAAAAGTAGTATATCAAGACGATTTTTTGTCGCAAAAGATATAGGTAGCTAGAGATGTTGAAATAATTAGTAGTTTTCATGTTAGTTTAGTATACAACTAAATATCACCGACACCAACATTTATAAGACTATAACTAACATGGACAAGTTAAATATGCCACAAACACATAGGATTTTCGGTTTCGGGCTTGCTTGACGAATAGGGAATTGGGACTTAGAATGGCGAGGCTGTTTCTACTCTCTCTGTTTTAAAAGAGTGAATTCCACTTTTTACCCTCTATTTGTGCATTTGAGACACTAATTACCCCATTTAGTAGAAGTTGTAACCGAATGTTCTATTTAAGAAAATTCTAAGCATGTTTTTGTCCCGTTTTAGCATTCAACACGTGTTTTTGGATAAGGCTGACATGTTAGGACGATGTGCCGCCACAAAATATGTCAAGATCGGAGGACGTCGTCATCGATCATATCTACCCTTCTCTGCGACAAATGTTCTATTCTTTGTTGCCATCTCGATAATTTTGAGGTTCAATCGTCAACTTACACCTTGCCCAATAGATATGCATGAGAAAATAAGGGTTTAAAGTTTTCGTCGCAGTTTTTTCTAATGCGCTCCATTTATGGGAGACGACTGCTAGCCTAGCCCAGTAACGGTTAGCCAGGTGAGGACCTCTCATGGGCCTGTCCTAGTTCTGTTTGGGTGGCGGTGCCGGCAGATGAGTAGAAGCGTCACTATTCTAGAGCATCTCCACCGGTGTTCCCAAGGTTGGCCGGCAAGGGTGCTGGCGGTGACTTTGCGGGCTAGCGTTCAAACTGTCGGCGGTTTGGGAAGCCACCCACACCGACACCCTAATGATCGTGCCCAACAATCATGTCGTGGATAAAAACACGCGAATTAGAAATAGATCACATAATTGGAGCATGTTTATTACAACAAATGCAAATAAAGTCAAGTTTATTACAACATACTGAATGTTTGAAGGGAACTAGGTCATACAAATGAAAATTTAAAATAGATCAAGCAGTGGGGGTCTGTTGGCGAGGGGAAGGGGCGAGGTCCATTTTCTCTAATCGCCCAGAAATGCTCGACGAGATCTTCTAGTAGCTGATCATGCACATGACCGTCGCTAATTTTTTGATGCATGGCGAGGAAAGCACCAAAAGCAGTCGGTACCTCGTGAGTCGTGATCGACCTCGGTAAGAGGGCACATGCCCTTAAAGTACAATGGATCAACCATGGGAGCATCTCGCTCATTATTAGTGATCATATTATGCATGATCACACAAGTATACATCACCTTGCATATTTGTGATGTTGACCAGGTTAGAGCATGATACCTGATAATAGCAAAACGAGCTTAAAACATACCAAATGGCCGCTCAACATCTGACGAGGGTTTGACTCGTCAATGCCCATCGTTATGGACTTGGGTTTTGAAGGAGGGGACGCTAGAAATCGCGGAATGGTTCACAGATTCGCAACACGGGGACATGAGGTTTACCCAGATTCAGGCCCCCGAAGGAAAAACCCTACTCCTGCTTGTCTGTTCTTGATTGATGGTGGAACCGAAGGTTATAAGGGTGCGCAGATTGGATCTAGCGTGGTGTTTGCTAGGGTTCTGAGTGAGGTCCTCCTCTTCATACCCTCCTGACCTTTATATGGGGAGGCCAGGTCTCGGGGTTAGGTCGAGTGGTTACAAGTTAGGGTTTGACCCTTTAAAATTCTATCTATAGTTGACCGTGTTCCCCAAGAAGTCGCATCCTTGTGGGCCTAGGTCACCCGAATTCTTCCTAGGCTCCGCCATCCGTAGAAGGTGACTGTGTGGGCCTCTGCCAGGCTTATAGCGGGTAGGCTAACATAAGTCACCCGTAGGGCATACTCATGTTAACATCCCTACAAGTATTCTGACACTTAGAAAACCAAGCTCTTGTGCCAGTATGAGAGTCGGGGATTGTCTTCACGAAGGTGGACCATCTACCGTTTGGCTAGATAGTAGCCTTTTCGTTGATTCACTTCCATTGACCGCAAAGCTCACCGCCCGACATACTGGAGATCGCTGCAACACGCTGATATCATTATACGATCCGATGATGCCAAATAAAAACGTGCCAATCCGCAATTCACAATCCGTCACGGGCTCTAATATCACACTATTCTTCGGTATGGCCAGGGGCGAGCTCGACGAGGTTCGTGGTTGAGGGGCGCACCTTCTACCCTTGACGCAACCCTAGAGAAAGCCGCGTCTACGCAATGATGTGGCCTATGAGAACGGCCTCTCGACCTTATGGTTGCTAAATTGCATGAGTGCTCTCGAAAGCTGCAGCAAGTCACCGGTTATTTTGTTAGGGTCATTTTTTTGACTGTGTACATTGATGTCTCAATTAATTTTTTTGATATTATGCCTATTTCGAGTAGGAAATCGACGAGAGACCGAAAACAAGAGGAAATGAATCTATGTTCTTTATTCATTATAGACAAAGCCTTATATACAGCTGAGCAGTTATAATCAAGGGATAGTCAGTTCCTAGATGTGGTTTCATGGAGACGCTCTCAGGATTGTGTACATCGGTTCCTAGAATTGTGGAACCGCAATTTGACATCACGGAGGAAGCGGGGATTATTCCCAATAACCACTTGATTAAGTCTCCTTCAAAAACCCTATGGGATAAATGTGAGGAGTTTGATAGGATATGCTATTAAAACTCGTTCAAATCTAGTAAAAAAATAAGGAGAAAATGATACAACATATAATGATTATTGTCTTTGTTAAATCGATATGAAGTAAATTCATATAATATAGAGGTCAATAAATATGTTGTTTATACCTTCATAAAAAAACATGATGAGGAAAACAGATAGTATGATATACGATCTTGTGTTAACCTGTAAAATAAACCCATTTAAGGAAAAAGGAGTGTGTCAACACCCGTATTTTTCAATCCTAGATGCCTGTTATGCCATACATCGCAATCCCAGGATTACCATTTTTGTGAGACATAACAGAATTGGATACCATAGTACTTCATCCATTAAAAACGATACATAAGTTCTTACACAAATAGGGATCTCATGATCTAGTCCTTAATACAACTTCAAGCAGCGAAATACATAATAATAACGGTAGCATAGGCGAAGCTCCATCTTCGGGGTCACAGACAATGCTGACGATGGGAGATGATCCTAGTTGTCGTAACCTTCCTGGGGTCCATCTTCCAGGTACTCCTCTTCATAGTCTGGCCATGGGAATAGCCAGGGACAAAGCCATGAGTACTCTTTAAGTACTCGCAAACTAATACTAACAGGTAAAGGGTTTTTTGGATAATGGGACACTAGGCTCTAAGGTTGTTTTGCAAAAACCAGATTTATCTCTACCTAGTTCCAAAGCTAGTCACAATTTTATAACTCCTAAGTGGGATCTTGTAATTCAGGTCACAACTCTGTTGTGGTCAAGTCAAAGTCTCAATTCATTTCACAAGTCATTTTGAAAAGTCTGACGGGGGAATAGTATGGCCACTCCAACTGTCCATAACATGACCAGCTATTCGAATAGTTTGACACTCTGCAGAGATTGTACACTTTCACCACAACATTCGATACATCCGTCAGGAACAAATCCTGAATTCACCATACTCAGTATGCGGATAATCAATCCTAACCTTTCAATTACACACCCTAGTATAAGCTCCTCTCCTGTGAGTTTGGCCTCCCAACCATGACCACTGTCATCTTGGGTACTACACAGGTGGACAATCTTCACAAGGTAGCCTCAACTCAGACCTTGGCCGTGAGGGAACTAATACTAAGGAATATAAGTTTTCAGTCAAGCCCTACCCAATATTCGGGTATTGTGGTTGTACGCTAAGATTGGAATGGTATTGCATCCAGACAACCATCAGTTTTATAAAGGGCTACGGCTCATGCCTCAACATTTTCATCACCAAAATCATCAAGTGTTTGGAAACACATGTCCAAAACATTTCAATAGAATGATCCATCATTCCAAGGTTTTCATAACCATTTTGTTCCACCAAGTATTCCCATCTAAAAGTTGATCAGGTTTTATGCTTAGCACTAGCATCTACAGGTGGGGGTAGTACTAATGAGGGGTGGTAACTAGTGGAGTTTCACTAAGTCCAACCTTATATCTTAGGCTGATATCAAGGTTTCTAGCTTAGGCCAAATTTTATGCTCTTTATGCAACCTTCAAGACTGTGTCTAGTATCTACCAAACTCTTAGGTAGACTCTAAGTAAGCTTTGATAAAGAAATAAAGTAAGAAGCTTGCACATAAAACTAGGATTGGTTTATCAAGTGAGTATAATCACATATGCTTAAGGCATATAGTAGTCATATCACAAGTATGGGTTTGTGGCATCAGTAGGGTATCTGGCAAGGGTTAGCTTGCACATTCACTAGTAGTATTAGGCTTGCATCAGTGTCAATATAAGCTTGCATAGTTACTAGCTTACATCAATATCAGTATAAGTCTGCTAAAGTGCAAGTGTTAGCTTGCCTTGTGCAGAGCAGTGGTTGAAGTTCTCCTCGGCTTCTTCTTCGTAGTATCCTCCTTCCTCCTCGTATCCTTGGTCGGTACTAGCGTCTATGAATAAATACGAGGTACACAATCACCAAACAATACTTAACTACTTGCAATCATCACACACAAGGGTCCTATAGATGATCTAGCATCATCTCTAACATTACAAGGTTAAAGCTTGGTTTAAATCTTTTTATTTTTAGAAAAGTAATTTCTACTCATTGAAAAACTACTTAAGATTTAATATTCTCCAAACCAAATATGGGATCATGTTGACACATGTCATCACCACATATTGTAGTCCATGGGAATGTGATTTAAAGTGGTGTCACAATTTAATAAGGTTTTACCCTTTTATTTTAATTAATTAAAGTGGCTAGAAATGCTTATGAAGCATTCTTTTATTACTTGAACATTATTTCTGCAAGTAAACCTATATATTTTTATATATTCTGAAAGGTATAGTTAAATGTGATTTTTGAGAGTTGGAAACAACTCAAAAGCTTTTATGGTTTAAATTTGAAAAATGTTTGAATGCAGAAAAGCTTCTGCCTTGTTATTTTTACTATGGGTGATCTACAGATCCAAATGACTTGAATCCAACGGGCTTGGATTAAGCATTCACAGACCTTTCCAACAAAATTGGTTTCATTCAATTTGGTGCACTGAATCGATCTGGGTTGATTTTTGAAGTTGGGTACAGAAGTGTGTTTGAATTTAAAAAGAAAAGGTTTAATTTGAATTCTTTGGGCTGCGGGAAATTCTAACGGGCGGCCTGCTAAGCGTAGTGCTCCTGGTTGCTAAAGTGGGTGTCCCTACTGCCGGTGACACGGGCTGGGCGGGCGGTATGGGGCAACGTGGATCGTTCGATCTAGTTCTAATCCAACAGTGTGGGTCATCGTCGATCGAGACAGCTCGGCGAGAACGAAACCTAAGCGGCCAGTGAGGGTGCTGGGGCTCACCGAGTACAGGCGAGGTCAGCGAGGCGAGCGAGCGAAGTCGACGAGCGAACTCGGGGTGGTCACGGCGGCTCTGAGGCGGCTCAATCGCTGGCTCCTTTCTTCTCCGGCGTGGCGGGCTCCGGTGAAATTCGGCGGTGGTGCTCGCCTTGCTCTGAAACGGTGTGCACGGTCGGTGAGGAGAGGGAGTGAGATGGTGTGAAGAATCCGTCGGGGTGGCCTCTATTTATAGTCGGCGAGGGACCGTCAGGCGCCGCAGTGAGCTCGTCGAAGGCTGACGTTCTGATGGCTAATGGCATGGGGAAGGGTAGGGTGCGGTGTCTCTGGCGATGCTCAACGACATGGTCGCGAGGCATGGGGCGGTGTGGTTTGGTGCAGAACAGCAAGCGGGATGTCTGGCGGTCTCTGGGTCGGTGGTGATCGTGTGTGCACGCGGTGAGGCGGCCTTGCGCTGGTCGTGGAGGTGGCGCTCTGGCGCACGCTCGGCATGGTCTAGGCGCGGCTTGTGCGCGTGGTCCATGGCTTGGCAACGCTCGCGGCTGGGACAGGGAGTGACGGTGGACGGTGGGCTGCCTCCCAGACAAGGTTGGCACGGCTAGTTCTTCCTCTAGCCTCATCGACTATGGGGTGGCATTGGGGTGCTCGGTTCACCATTAATGACAATGGCAAGCTCACGGGGGTGCTAGTGTTGGGCTAATCTTTCTAGATGATCTCTTGAGTTGTGTGTGAGCTAACTAGGGAACAAGTTAGGCAAGAATCACTGCACACTATAGTGTTTGTTGTTTTGTTTGATTTGTGTATACGCAACCTGTTTGATGAAATGGCCGCATGAAATCAAGTTTTGAATTTTGAAATGAATTTTGGTGGGTTTGCTAGATTGGTGCTGGTGAGTCTGCAGATGCTTGGGTTTTGAAAGTTGAGCTTGTTTGAGTGGGTTTTGAAAAAGTGGGATCTTCCCATATGAAGAAGATTCAATTTTGAATTGTCATTTAAACTATGCATTTGAAAGTTTCTGGATGATCACAAAGTGGGCCTTGATACCTTGTTATGAGTACATTCAAGGGGTGCAAAGATCCAGAAAAGTTTTTGTTAGGTTTTGAAAGTTTGAGACAGCCAAAGTAGGCATGGGAGTTAAATTGGTCAAAATGACCATTCACTTAATATATTTGTTTTGATTTACTTGTCTTTAGGAAAAGTGTGGGAAATGTTTTAGATGATGTTCATTTCACCTAAGAAACATTTTACAAGCAATGGATCACACAAACAAGGTGGTTTTTAAAGAAATTCAAAATCCATGCATACACATATACATGCATTCATGAGTTTATTTAGAAAAGTTTTTGTTAACACTAATCTTTGATGATTAGTGTTTGATGATCTAGGTTTGGTATTTTTGGGATGTTACAAACCTTCCCCCCTTAAACAAAATCTCGTCCCGAGATTTGAAAAAGGGCGAAAAGATTACCTAGGATTTGAAGAGATCGGGAAACTCCGTCCTGATGTGATCTTCGCGCTCCCAGGTAGCTTCCTCTTCTGTGTGGTTGCTCCACTGAATCTTGAGAAACTTGATGCTTCGGTTCGTAGTTGAAGGCTTCTTCCAATATACGGAGGGTATTTCGGGATAGGTTAGGTCATCGTTGATCTCTATGGTCTGGTGATCGATATTCTTGAACACTTCGGTCTTCTCGGGGACTTCGAGACACTTGTGAAGTAACGAGATATGGAACACATTGTGCACAACTGACATCTCCTCTGGTAGCTCCAGTTGATACGATACTTCTCCTCAACGGTTTAGAATTTTGAAAGGTCCGATATATCTGGGGACTAACTTTCCCTTGAGTTGGAAACGCTGCATTCCCTTCAATGGCGACACTTTCAGATAAACAAAATCTCCTATGTTGAAGGCGAGGTCTCGACGTCTCTTGTCGGCATAACTCTTCTGTCGGGATTGGGCTGTCTTGAGGTGCTCACGAATCTTGTGAACCTTCTCTTCGGCTTCTCGTAGGATGCCGGGTCCGAAAATTTGACTCTCTCCTACTTCCGACCAGTTCAAAGGGGTGTGACACTTCCTTCCGTACATGAATTAAAATGGGGCCATTTGCAAACTGGCTTGGTAACTATTGTTGTATGAAAATTCTGCAAACGGCAGACAGTCTTCCCATTTGGATCCATATTCTAACACACATGCTCTCAGCATATATTCGAGTATTTGTTTTACTCGCTCCGTTTGTCCATCGGTCTGAGGGTGATCTGTGATACTGAAATCTAGGCAGGTTCCTAAACCTTCTTGGACTTTCTTCCAGAATCTCGAGGTAAACTGAGTTCCTAGATCTGATACTATGTTCTTGGGGACTCCATGCAATCTAACGATTCTAGCGATGTACAACTCGCTAGCTTGAACTCGATAGGTGGTTTTGTGGGCAAGAAATGGGCGACTTTGGACAATCATCACTATGACCCAAATAGAGTCATTTCCCCTACTAGAAGTAGGTAGTCCGATGATAAAGTCCATTCCTCTGAATCCCATTTCCATTCGAATTTGCAAAGGTTGCAACAATCCAGCGGGTCTTTGATGTCCGGCCTTGACTCGCTGACATATATCACACTTGGCGATATAGCTTCCGATTTCTCTCTTCATCTTATGCCACCAAAATTGCTCTTTCAAATCTTGATACATCTTAGTTCCTCCGGGATGGATAGAATAAAGAGTATCATGAGCCTCCTTCAAGATAACTTCTTTTAACTCAGAATCTGATGGTACACAAAGGCGTCCTTTGTACCACAGCACTCCTTCTTCGTCCTCGGTGAATCCGGGTACTTTGCTTGTCTGCGTCTGACGCTTGATTCCGTCGATCTTGGCATTTCCTTTCTGCGCCTCTTTAATCTGACTGATCAAAGTGGGCTGAAGTTCTATGCTAGCCAAAAATCCTTCACTTACTAATTCTATTCGAAAATCTTCCATCTCTTTGTGCAAACTTGGTTGCTCCTTCAAAATCATGGAGTTCAAGCGGCACGGTAATCTGCTAAGGGCATCGGCTACCACGTTGGCTTTACTAGGGTGATAGTGAATGTCCAGGTCGTAATCCTTGATTAGCTCAATCCATCTTCTCTGCCTCATATTTATCTCCTTCTGAGTGAATATGTACTTTAGGCTCTTGTGATCCGAATAAATCTCACAACGGTTTCCCATCAGGTAATGTCTCCATGTCTTTAGGGCTAGAACTACGGCTGCGAGTTCGAGGTCATGGGTTGGATAGTTTTGCTCGTGTTGCTTCAATTGTCGCGATAGATAAGATATAACTTTGCCGTCTTGCATTAGCACACATCCGAGACCAATCTTGGATGCGTCACAATACACATCGAAGGGCTTCGTGATATCCGGCATGATCAAGATTGGGGCTGAGATTAATCTCCTCTTGAGTTCTTGAAAACTCGCTTCACACTTGTCTGTCCATTCAAACTTCTTGTCCTTCTTCAGCAATTGGGTCATGGGTCGGGCGATACTAGATAATCCTTCTACGAATTTGCGGTAATATCCCGCCAATCCGAGAAAAGCAGGAACTTGGGTTTGAGTGGTTGGGGCTTGCCAATCTTCTACATCTTTCACTTTGGCAGGGTCAACGGCAATTCCTCCGGCTGATAAAATGTGACCGAGGAATCCTTCTTCCTGTAACCAGAATTCACATTTGCTAAACTTTTCATACAACTGATGCTCTCTAAGGGTTCCAAGAATGGTCCTTAGGTGTAGCTCATGTTCTTCTTCTGATTTGGAATAAATCAGAATGTCATCGATGAAAACAACGACAAACTTATCCAGGAAGTCCATAAAGATCTTATTCATGAGGTTCATGAAATAAGCGGGGGCATTGGTTAATCCAAAAGACATGACTGTATACTCATACAATCCATATCTGGTGGTAAAGGCAGTCTTTGGGATATCCTCTGCACAAATTTTGAGTTGATGATAGCCAGTCCTAAGATCAATCTTAGAAAATACTTGGGCACCGGTCAACTGATCAAACAAATCTTCTATCTTAGGCAAGAGGTACTTGTTCTTGATGGTGACATCATTCAACTTCCGATAATCCGTACACAAACGGTTACCTCCATCCTTCTTGTCCACAAACAGGACAGGTGATCTCCATGGTGACGCACTTGGTTGAATCAATCCGATTTCCAACATGGAATCCAGTTGCTTCTTCAGTTCTTCTAGTTCTGACGAGTTCATACTATAGGGTCTCTAGGCTATGGGTCCTGTTCCGGGGATTAGTTCGATGATAAACTCGATATCCCGATCTGGGGGCATACCGGGCAAAACATCTGGAAATACATCGGGGTATTCACAGACTATCCGGACTTGGTCAATGGTAGGTTGGGCTATACTCTTATTACACTTGAATTGGCGAGGTAAGGTTTCAGATATATGCTCGACTGATAATCCGGTGGCACTGGTCATGGTGATGGCTTTCTTGGCACAGTCAATCAATCCTTTATGTTTGGACATCCAATCCATTCCTAGTACTACTTCCAAACCTTTAGTTCCGAGTACTATTAGATTAGCATAAAAATCTATGCCATAGATTCAGATAGGGACGGCTTTGCAAATTTGCCTAGCCTTGGTGGTTGATCCGGGAATTTGTACAATCATCACATGCTTCAATTTGGTTGGTTGAATCTTACTAGTGCAGGAAAATTCTTCGGTGAAAAATGAATGCGATGCACCAGAATCAAATAACACTCTTGCAAGTACTGAATTAACAGAAAACATACCCAGCACGACGGCTGGCGCTTCCCGAGCTTCTTCAGCATGCATGAGAAAAAGACGGCCATTGCGGTTGAGTGAATTTCCCGGGGCAAATCTTCTCCCTGGCTAAACACGACGCTGCTGCTGAGCTGGGACATTGGCATTGGGGGCTGTAGCATTCTTCTTGTTGGGGCACTCGTTGGAATAGTGGCCTTTATTTCCACAGTCATAACATGTCACTTGTGACTTGTCCTGGCTGCGACAGGCACAACATTGCTTCCAGTACTCGGGGCAGTGTTAGGGTTGGCGGTAGCATTGTTGGTGTTGAACTTGGGTGGGGCACAGTTGAAATTGCTAGAGTTGCCGGGGTTGTTGTGATTTCCTTCGGGTCTAGGGTTTCCACGGTTGGGATAGGTCGGACGGGTCATAGGGGGTCTGTTGGTTCTTGGGGCAAATCCTGGAGATGGGTTGGGGCGATACTTTGCGGTCTGATGGGTTCCTGGTTGATGCACCATGCGACGCTTGCGGTTCTCATTGGCCTGGTTGATCTTTCCTTCCATTTGGATGGCTGAATCGACAAGGGCTTCAATATCAACAAAGGGGATATTGACTAACACTGTCTGCATCTCGTCATGCAGACCATTCAGGAATCTTTCTTTCTTCTTGGATTCGGTGTCTATCTCATCCGGGGCATACCTAGCTAATGACAAAAATTTGTCACGGTATTCCACTACAGTCATCCTTCCTCACTTCAACTCTCTGAACTCGTCTCTCATTCTCTTGATCAAACCTGGTGGCACATGGGTTCTGCTAAACTTGACCTTGAATTCCTCCCAGGTCATTATCTGGCCTCCGGTCATGGCACGAACACTATTCCACCATGCCCTGGCATCTCCGGCTAGATAATGGGTGGCGAACAGGACTTTCTCGTTGGCTTCGACTCCTGCTACTTCTAAGTTGTTTTCCATGGTTTGCAGCCAATCATCGACATCTAGGGGTTCTTCTGACTTGGTGAAAACAGGTGGGTTGGTATTCTGAAAATTCTTGAGCTTAGATCCGTGGTTGTCCTGATTTCCGTGGCCTTGGTTGTTGTGGGCTAGCTGGGCTATCTGTTGCAGAGTGGCTAGGTTGGCTTGACGTTCCGCTCTCTTTCGACTTCAAGGTCGAGGTCAACATTTGCAGAATCTACAACATCGGGTCCGGGGCTGAACCACTTCCTCCACGTGGCATCGGAAGATTGATATAGATCATGAGAAAAGAGGGAAATTTCTAAGGTTTTGGGTTTTTGAAAAGTTTTTAAAGGTTTGACTCAGATTTTTCTAGCAACTTGCTTTTTCATTCATTCATAGCACACAGTACAACACACACCATAACAAGGAAAAACAGATGGTTTTAAGAACCATTCTGGAAACTACGATACAGTGGGACCGACTACTACTCACTACGCTAGTGCTCAGTGCTACTACTCCTCGGAGTCTGTGGCTTCATCAGCTTCCTCATCATCGATGAAGGCGAAATCATCCTCATCGGTGAAGAAGTCCATGGCCTGATCCTCCAGAAAATCATCGTCATCGCTGAGATAAGAGTAAGGGTCTCCACGAAGATCCTCTCCTGCATTCTCCCTTTCCTCTAACTGCATGTCTCTCTCGTGGATGGTCTCTTCCAGAGATGAGATGCGGTGGCGAAGACGGGCAATAATGCGCTCCTTCTTGTCGAGTTGACGGCGATGAGACTTGCGATCTTTTGCTAGCATGGCGATGGTCTGGTCCTTCGTCTTGATGATGGCAGACTTGTGGTTGCAATAGTCACGGCAGTTGTCCAATTCCTGCTGACGATCATACATCATGAAGCTAAGGTGGTCCAATTGAGTCTTCAGCTCGGGGTGGTATGGGGCTTCCAGTGGTTGTCCATTTGCATCACGTCTTGGGAAAAACTCAAAGCGAGTACCCTTGATCTGATTGATGCTCTGCCCACACAGACGGGAAAGAGCTTCCTGCATTGCTCTGGCAAGTCCATCGAGCCAGTTGTTTTCCCTCAAGTTAAACTGAATTCCCTCCGTAGTGGGAGGTTCAATCTTTCCTCAGAGACTTGCAACAATTAGCCACTGCAGATCTTCTCCTCCTTGATCATTGAGCTGAGCTCCGAAGAACTCGGGGTGCGGACGCTCCAGAAGTTCCGAAAGCTGATCCAGATCCCTCTCAAAGATAAGGTCTCCTCCATTCCCAAGTTGGTAAAACTTGTTGTACTTCACGTCCATCTATAAAAATAGAGGATGAGTAGATTAGCAGAGTGATCAAGTGTGTCAAAATTTTATCTATTTTACAAGAGTTTTTGAGGAACATGAAGTTTTATGAAAGAATTAAAGAGATAAGAATGAGAATAGGTTTTTTTAAATATTTGTTTTCTTTGGTTTTTGAAACTAAGTTTTTGGTTCAACGTCCAACCTAACTAGGGTCTCCTATGGTCAGGATGGCTCTGATACCAACTTTTCAACACCCGGATTTTTCAATCCTAGATGCCTGTTATGCCATACATCGCAATCCCAGGATTACCATTTTTGCGAGACATAACAAAATTGGATACCATAGTACTTCATCCATTACAAATGATACATAAGTTCTTACACAAATAGGGATCTCATGATCCAGTTCTTAATACAACTTCAAGCAGCAGAATACGTAATAATAACGGTAGTGTAGGCGAAACTCCATCTTCGGGGTCACAGGCAATGCTAACGATGGGAGATGATCCTAGTTGTCGTAACCTTCCTGGGGTCCATCTTCCAGGTACTCCTCTTCATAGTCTGGCCATGGGAATAGCCAGGGACAAAGCCATGAGTACTCTTTAAGTACTCGCAAACTAATACTAACAGGTAAAGGGTTTTTTGGATAATGGGACACTAGGCTCTAAGGTTGTTTTGCAAAAACAGATTTATCTCTACCTAGTTCCAAAGCTAGTCACAATTTTATAACTCCTAAGTGGGATCTTGTAATTCAGGTCACAACTCTGTTGTGGTCAAGTCAAAGTCTCAATTCATTTCACAAGTCATTTTGAAAAGTCTGGCGGGGGAACAGTATGGCCACTCCAACTGTCCATAACCGCGGACGCGGCTATTCGAATAGTTTGACACTCTGCAGAGATTGTACACTTTCACCACAACATTCGATACATCCGTCAGGAACAAATCCTGAATTCACCATACTCAGTATGCGGATAATCAATCCTAACCTTTCAATTACACACCCTAGTATAAGCACCTCTCCTATGAGTTTGGCCTCCCAACCATGACCACTGTCATCTTGGAGTCTTGCAGTGGACAATCTTCACAAGGTAGCCTCAGCTCAGACCTTGGCCGTGAGGGAACTAATACTAAGGAATATAAGTTTCCAGTCAAGCCCTACCCAATATTCGGGTATTGTGGTTGTACGCTAAAATTGGAATGGTATCGCATCCAGACAACCATCAGTTTTATAAAAGGCTACGGCTCATGCCTCAACATTTTCATCACCAAAATCATCAAGTGTTTGGAAACACATGTCCAAAACATTTCAATAGAATGATCCATCATTCCAAGGTTTTCATAACCATTTTGTTCCACTAAGTATTCCCATCTAAAAGTTGATCAGGTTTTATGCTTAGCACTAGCATCTACAGGTGGGGGTAGTACTAATGAGGGGTGGTAAGTAGTGGAGTTTCACTAAGTCCAACCTTATATCTTAGGCTGATATCAAGGTTTCTAGCTTAGGCCAAATTTTATGCTCTTTATGCAACCTTCAAGACTGGCTGTCTAGTATCTACCAAACTCTTAGGTAGACTCTAAGTAAGCTTTGATAAAGAAATAAAGTAAGAAGCTTGCACATAAAACTAGGATTGGTTTATCAAGTGAGTATAATCGCATATGCTTAAGGCATATAGTAGTCATATCACAAGTATGGGTTTGTGGCATCAGTAGGGTATATGGCAAGGGTTAGCTTGCACATTCACTAGTAGTATTAGGCTTGCATCAGTGTCAATATAAGCTTGCATAGTTACTAGCTTGCATCAATATCAGTATAAGTCTGCTAAAGTGCAAGTGTTAGCTTGCCTTGTGCAGGGCAGTGGTTGAAGTTCTCCTCGGCTTCTTCTTCGTAGTATCCTCCTTCCTCCTCGTATCCTTGGTCGGTACTAGCGTCTATGAATAAATACGAGGTACACAATCACCAAACAATACTTAACTACTTGAAATCATCACACACAAGGGTCCTATAGATGATCTAGCATCATCTCTAACATTACAATGTTAAAGCTTGGTTTAAATCTTTTTATTTTTAGAAAAGTAATTTCTACTCATTGAAAAACTACTTAAGATTTAATATTCTCCAAACCAAATATGGGATCATGTTGACACATGTCATCACCACATATTGTAGTCCATGGGAATGTGATTTAAAGTGGTGTCACAATTTAATAAGGTTTTACCCTTTTATTTTAATTAATTAAAGTGGCTAGAAATGCTTATGAAGCATTCTTTTATTACTTGAACATTATTTCTGCAAGTAAACCTATATATTTTTATATATTCTGAAAGGTATAGTTAAATGTGATTTTTGAGAGTTGGAAACAACTCAAAAGCTTTTATGGTTTAAATTTGAAAAATGTTTGAATGCAGAAAAGCTTCTGCCTTGTTATTTTTACTATGGGTGATCTACAGATCCAAATGACTTGAATCCAACGGGCTTGGATTAAGCATTCACAGACCTTTCCAACAAAATTGGTTTCATTCAATTTTGTGCACTGAATCGATCTGGGTTGATTTTTGAAGTTGGGTACAGAAGTATGTTTGAATTTAAAAAGAAAAGGTTTAATTTGAATTGCTGGGCTGCGCGGGAAATTCTAACGGGCCGGCCTGCTAAGCGCAGTGCTCCCGCGGGCTGCTAAAGTGGGTGTCCCCACTCGTCAGTGACACGGGGCTGGGCGAAGCGGTATGGGGCAACGTGGATCGTTCGATCTAGTTCTAATCCAACGGCTGTGGGTCATCGTTGGCTCCTTTCTTCTCCGGCAGCGGCAGGCTCCAGTGAAATTCCGGCGAGGTGGTGCTCGCCTTGCTCTGAGAACGGTGTGGCACGGTCAGTGAGGAGAGGGGAGTGAGATGGTGTGAAGAATCCGTGCGGGGGTGGCCTCTGTTTATAGTCGAGCGAGGGGACCGTCGGGGCGCACGGTGAGCTCGTCGGGGGCGACGTTACAGGCGGCTAATGGCATGGGCAAGGGTAGGGGGCGGTGCGGTGTCTCCTGGCGATGCTCAACGACATGGTCGCGAGGCATGGGGCGGTGTGGTTTGGTCTGGAACGGCCGGTGCTCTACGCGGCAGAGGCGGCGTCTTCGACGGTGGGCGGTGGCTGTATGGCACGGGGCGGCAAACGGGGATGTCTGGCGGTCTCCTGGGTCGGTGGTGATCGTGTGTGCACGCAGTGAGGGCGGCGCGCGGTCTGTGGACGCTGGTCGAGGGTGGCGCTCTGGCGCACGCTCGGCATGGTCTGGGCGCGGCTTGTGCGCATGGTCCATGGCTTGGCAACGCTCGCGGCTGGGACAGGGAGTGGCGGTGGACGGTGGGCTGCCTCCCAGACAAGGTTGGCACGACTAGTTCTTCCTCTAGCCTACTGTCGACTATGGGGTGGCATTGGGGTGCTCGGCTGTTCACCATTAATGACAATGGCAAGCTCACAGGGGTGCTAGTGTTGGGCTAATCTTTCTAGATGATCTACTGAGTTGTGTGTGAGCTAACTAGGGAACAAGTTAGGCAAGAATCACTGCACACTATACTGTTTGTTGTTTTGTTTGATTTGTGTCTGCAACCTGTTTGATGAAATGGCCGCATGAAATCAAGTTTTGAATTTTGAAATGAATTTTGGTGGGTTTGCTAGATTGGTGCTGGTGAGTCTGCAGATGCTTGGGTTTTGAAAGTTGAGCTTGTTTGAGTGGGTTTTGAAAAAGTGGGATCTTCCCATATGAAGAAGATTCAATTTTAAATTGTCATTTAAACTATGCATTTGAAAGTTTCTGGATGATCACAGAGTGGGCCTTGATACCTTGTTATGAGTACATTCAAGGGGTGCAAAGATCCAGAAAAGTTTTTGTTAGGTTTTGAAAGTTTGAGACAGCCAAAGTAGGCATGGGAGTTAAATTGGTCAAAATGACCATTCACTTAATATATTTGTTTTGATTTACTTGTCTTTAGGAAAAGTGTGGGAAATGTTTTAGATGATGTTCATTTCACCTAAGAAACATTTTACAAGCAATGGATCACACAAACAAGGTGGTTTTTAAAGAAATTCAAAATCCATGCATACACATATACATGCATTCATGAGTTTATTTAGAAAAGTTTTTGTTAACCCTAATCTTTGATGATTAGTGTTTGATGATCCAGGTTTGGTATTTTTGGGATGTTACAAACCTTCCCCCCTTAAACAAAATCTCGTCCCGAGATTTGAAAAAGGACGAAAAGATTACCTAGGATTTGAAGAGATCGGGAAACTCCGTCCTGATGTGATCTTCGCGCTCCCAGGTAGCTTCCTCTTCTGTGTGTTTGCTCCACTGAATCTTGAGAAATTTGATGCTTCGGGTTCTGGTAGTTCGAAAGGCTTCTTCCAATATACGGAGGGTATTTCGGGATAGGTTAGGTCATCGTTGATCTCTATGGTCTGGTGATCGATATTCTTGAACACTTCGGTCTTCTCGAGGACTTCGAGACACTTGCGAAGTAACGAGATATGGAACACATTGTGCACAGCTGACATCTCCTCTGGTAGCTCCAGTTGATACGATACTTCTCCTCGACGGTTTAGAATTTTGAAAGGTCCGATATATCTGGGGGCTAACTTTCCCTTGAGTTGGAAACGCTGCATTCCCTTCAATGGCGACACTTTCAGATAAACAAAATCTCCTATGTTGAAGGCGAGGTCTCGACGTCTCTTGTCGGCGTAACTCTTCTATCGGGATTGGGCTGTCTTGAGGTGCTCACGAATCTTGTGAACCTTCTCTTCGGCTTCTCGTAGGATGCCGGGTCCGAAAATTTGACTCTCTCCTACTTCCGACCAGTTCAAAGGGGTGTGACACTTCCTTCCGTACATGAATTAAAATGGGGCCATTTGCAAACTGGCTTGGTAACTATTGTTGTATGAAAATTCTGCAAACGGCAGACAGTCTTCCCATTTGGATCCATATTCTAACACACATGCTCTCAGCATATATTCGAGTATTTGTTTTACTCGCTCCGTTTGTCCATCGGTCTGAGGGTGATACGCGGTACTGAAATCTAGGCGGGTTCCTAAACCTTCTTGGACTTTCTTCCAGAATCTCGAGGTAAACTGAGTTCCTCGATCCGATACTATGTTCTTGGGGACTCCATGCAAACTAACGATTCTAGCGATGTACAACTCTGCTAGCTTCGAACTCTGATAGGTGGTTTTGACGGGCAAGAAATGGGCGACTTTGGACAATCTGTCCACTATGACCCAAATAGAGTCATTTCCCCTACTAGAAGTAGGTAGTCCAGTGATAAAGTCCATTCCTACAGAATCCCATTTCCATTCCGGAATTTGCAAAGGTTGCAACAATCCAGCGGGTCTTTGATGTCCGGCCTTGACTCGCTGACATATATCACACTTGGCGATATAGCTTCCGATTTCTCTCTTCATCTTATGCCACCAAAATTGCTCTTTCAAATCTTGATACATCTTAGTTCCTCCGGGATGGATAGAATAAAGAGTATCATGAGCCTCCTTCAAGATAACTTCTTTTAACTCAGAATCTGATGGTACACAAAGGCGTCCTTTGTACCACAACACTCCTTCTTCGTCCTCGGTGAATCCGGGTACTTTGCTTGTACCGATACGACGCTTGATTCCGTCGATACTGGCATTTCCTTTCTGCGCCTCTTTAATCTGACTGATCAAAGTGGGCTGAAGTTCTATGCTAGCCAAAAATCCTTGATGATTAGTGTTTGATGATCTAGGTTTGGTATTTTTGGGATGTTACAGATTGTAATATGATGCTATGAACAAAAATAGTTCTAAAAGATACCCCCGGTCCTTGCAAATCTCGAAACCGTCGCATAACAATTCCATGAATATATTTTGGAAATGTTGAAGTTGGTAGAGACTTCACAAATAAGTCCGTGAGATTATCGCATGATTTGACTTGGAAGATGTTTATTTCCCACTCTTCTAGAGCTAATGGGGGATAAAACAACATAGGAGCAATATACTTAGTCATATTGCTCTTAATGTATCCTGTTTACATTTTTGCAACACAAGCCGCATATCTTCGTAGATAATGGTAGGTGATTCGATAGAACCATTTCCACATGACAGTTGTGTGTGTTTTATCATTCTACCAAGCCACACACATTCGTGTGATGCCTCATATAATGCAATTATTTCAGAATGATTGGTAGAAATGGCAACCAATGTCTTTTTCAAAGACTTTCATGATATGCCAGTTCTACCATGTAGGAACACAAATCTGGTCTGCGATCTAGCATTATAGGGATTAGATAAGTAGCCAGCATCGATGTATCTGATCAAACCGGAGTCCATATTTATCTGAAACTGAAAGTATAGGCCAAGACCCTTTGTGTCTTAGAGATATCTAAAGACATTCTTGACCCACTGACAATGGCATATGATGGGAGTTGCACTGTGTCTAGCAAATAGATTCATTTCCTCTTGTTTTTGGTATCTCGTCGATTTTCTACTCGAAACACGTTATCAGCACTGCTTTGGCAAGAGCAATTCGAGAACAAAACGTGAGAAACATGCCTCGTCTAATGCCCCTGTTCCCCAGCTCCTCCCGTTTTGATGCTCCCCACCGACACGAATATGGAGGACGTCATCGTTCCCTTCACCTTGTCCATGGACTTTGCCGCTTTCACGGTCGACGCCGCTACATTGTTCACCGCTATGGTGCTGGAGGCTACCGTGGACGCCGCCATGGTAAAAGCGTCTTCCATGACCATCGCGACCACCACTAGAATGATCTCGACATGTCGATACCGTGGGTGCCGATCCTACGCCGGGAGCGCCGGAGGTGCTCGACTGGCTTCCCCTGCACGAGAACGTCAACCCGACACCGGCAGTGCCACTGCCGCCGTTCTACTGCTCAGCGCATGGATGGGTCGTCTTCCCCTGCACGAGTACGGAACCGCCGTCGGGCAGTCGCCCACCTCCGTATTTAAGTTCATCTCCACCAGCGTCGCGGCCATCGATGCCGACGCTATCGCGCCTGCCGTCTCTGGACCCTGCGGTTGTCGACGTGGTCATCGATGTCGACGCTATAGTGATGCCCTTGCCTATGTGTCGACGCCGACTGAAGCGTCCATCTTAATTTTTGGCACTGGCGAGAGGTACTTCACGAGCGCCACGGTCGCCGACTCTAGACGTACCGCACGCGAGCACTGTGGTCATCGACGCTGCAGCCGTGGCGCCACGCCTCCCATCCCCAACCCTGGCCACACCACCTGCTTCACCGCGCTCTCGTGTTTGACGCCGCCTCACTGCCCTTGGCCTCCCACTGGGCAGCCTGCCAGCAGACTCACTATCGAGAAGCCATAGCCGCCGCGCCGGCACCTGGAGCCTGGCCGAGCTCTGGCTCGCGAACGACGCCTCCAATGGCGTCGCCCCGGGGACGTGACTCCCTAGGAGGTCTTCCAACAAGGAAGAGGATGGCGGGAGTGCTACTCGCCGATGGTGAACTTCGTTGCAGCGGCAATGAAGAGAACACATGGTGGTCGACGACTACTTCATGGAGGATTTGGGGATCGATTAATACGTTTCCTTATCCTCTCGTCCGCCAAATAGAGTCTGTTTCCAATTGGGCTTCCCAATTTGGCATGTGCACATGCGGATGGGCCATCAACGGCTCTTTCTATTTAATACATTGAGTTATTTGCAGCTTTTAGCAGATTAGTGACATAACAATAGTTTTAGTAGTAGATTAAATCATGTTTTAGATTGTTAATTTTAGTACAATCATTTAGTACCTCTTTATCTATAGAGTATTTTGTATTTCAGAATATATTGCGATGTAATATATTTCCATGTATGCACATGTTAAAATTAATTACGTCCATTATTTGCAATTGAGATTTTTAATTTCTTGAAAATAAAAAATCGTTTCATCTTAATTGAGCTATTTTTGGTTCAATACGAGCATGAATTAATATGCAAAAATTCATAGTAATTTCCTCAAATTAATGTTTTTGGGATCACATGGTGGTGTGTAGATTATCTACCACTACTATTTAAACCTATGTTTTATTATATGTTGACATCATGATTTCTTAAAGTGCTCACCCATGTATTTTATTAAGTTATAACATAAGGCACTATAAATATGAGTATCTACTGATTTCATCAGATTATGTTATAATCTGATGGAATCAGTAGATACTCATATTTAGTGTGCGTTATGTCATGACTTGATAAAATGTATATGAGAGCACTTTAAACCATCATGATATCAAAATATGACAAAATGTAGGCTTAAATAGTAGTGGCAGTTAATCTATACATGACCTTGTGATCCTAAAAACATCAATTTGAGATAATCGTTTTGAATTTTTTCATATCAATTTTTGCTTGCATTGAACCAAAAATAGCTCAATTAAGATGAATCAACTTTTTATTTTGCAAGAAATTAAAAATATCAATTGCAAATAATGGACGTAATTAATCTCAACATGTGCACACATGGATATATATTACATCATAATGTATTCCGAAATACAAAGTACTCTCTATATAAACAGTACTAAAATAGTTGTACTAAAATTATCAGAGTCTAAAACAGGATTTATGCTAAAAGCTGAAAATAAATCAAGGTAATAAATAGCAGGACATGTATACGGGCCAAATTAGGTAGCCCAATTAAAAGCAGTCTTCCAGTGCCCTACGAGAAGATAAGGAAATGTATTAATCGATCCCCAAATCCTCCATAAAACAGGCAATGACCGCCACATGTTTCTCTCCATTGCCACGACAACGAAGTTCACCAACGGCGAGCAGCACAGCCGCCCTCTTCCTCATCGGAGGACCCTTCCCAGGGAGTCGGGTCCCTAAGGCAACGCTGTTGGAGGCGCCGTTTGTGAGCCTGAGCGCGGCTGGGCTCCAGGTGCCGGTGGGACGGTTGCGGCTGCTCGATGGCAAGTCCGCCGATGGGCTGCCCAGAGGGAGGCCAAGGGCCGTGAGGCGGCGGCAGGTGCGACCGTTGCGGTTAAGGATGATAATGGACAGGGTATGGGCAGGGTAGAGCAATACCATACCCATACCCGTGTAGTCAGTGGGTATGAAACTTTACCCATATACCCATACCCGCGGGTGTAGAACTTTACCCATACTCATACCCGCCGAATACCTATACCCATTGGATACCTGGTGAGTAGATCCAATAGTATACGAGTTATTCACAATTTTACGTTCATCAATAACATATATTTGAAAAAAATACAATTGTCTCTACTTAATAATAGGTAGACGAGTACATAAAAGTATTGAAGTTTAGAATTTGCAATCGAATACTTTTCCCTAGGCTTCTTGCCGCATAGGTTGACACACTATAGGTAAGTTTGATATGTCAGTTTAAACAGGCAGGATATGGGTATACCCATGGGTACAAGTTTATACCGTACCCGTAACTTAATGGGTAGGGTATGGCTATTACCCGTGGGTATAAAAGTGTGCCCATATCCTACCCATGCGGGTACGGTACCCACGGGTACCCGTATCCACGGGTAAAATTGCCATCCTTAGTTGCGATGAAGGAGGTGGTATGGACGGGAGGTACGGCATGACGGCTTCGGGATCGATGACCACGATGCTGGTGTTGGGGATATGCTATACGGGTATCCTCATAGCATGTCTCTTATCCGGATAACCCGGGTGGCCCACAGTTGGTAGCATGGCCTATGGCCTGCTGGGCGGCCCAGTTAGATGGATCCAGAAGGAAGGCTCATGCCGGATAAAGGAAGACTACGGAGGAGCCACCGACATACCCAGAGCCTTGGAGTGCAAGACACGCTAGACTAGCTGTAAGTAGTGTAGGACTCTGTAACCTATCCGGCTAGGACTTTTCCCTGTAACCCTAGGACCTGGCGACTATATAAGTAGGGCCTATGGGAGCCTTTAGGGCAACGATAACTTAGACTCTCTAGTCACCTTGCATAGCGAACCAATCTCTGTAACTCGGCGTATTGCCCTTATAGTGATTTATAGCAGGAGTAGGATTCCGCCAACGTTGGGGAATCTGAACCTGGGTAAGCTGTGTTACCTCGTACCCGTCAACCGTCCGCCTTCCCCCACGTCTCTAAACACGCACTGTGAGTACCCCTCCATGGCGTACTCATCGGCAATACCACGACAGTTGGCGCCCACCGTGGGGCAAGAGGCGCTTCAGGCTCTTCAGCGGGCGAGGACCAAGATCTTCGTAGGAATCGGCGAAACCATAGCCATTGGTCGCGTTATCTTCTCCGGCAACGTTCCGATCGTCCCTCCCGACGAGTTCTGGATCCCGGCAAAGACGAACCCTACGCGATGCTCGATCGTCGCCATCGGAGATATCCACCTCTTCATCGGCGAAACCGACTCGGGCACTAGTTTCTTGGGAGTCGGAGGAGCATCAAGGCCCGCACGGACCGCCTATGGGTAGGATACGTTTGCGGAAGGATCGATGTCAGATCTCTCCTTGGAGTTTGCCGGCAAAGATCAGAAAAATTCAAGGCTCACCCAAACCGCCCCTGTGCAGGATATAATGGTGGAAGATCGCTGCAAGTCCGCCGGCTTCGTCCGTGCGTCTAGACAGCAGATATCCAAGTTCATCAGAGTGGTGACCATCTTCTATCTGGCGCGTTGCGTTCAGAGAGAGGGCAAAAACCCCCGCGATTACCTGGCCAGGTTGCTCCGTATACGGGCTGATCTGGCACATTACCCCAATGATGATGCTATGTATCACTTTGTGGAAGGATTGGACCAAGGTACGCTTCTCCGGCATACGCTAAGGCGACATCAGGCTCCAGGACGCCTCACTTTCGAAAGCATGGTGAACACCGTAAACAGCTACGTGGAGGCTGAGGAGGCTCGGATAAATCGCTGCCGTTGGCGGAGCCCCTCTGCCTCAGCCACCACCACCATCGCCTCCGGTCGTCATCGCCGTGGCTGTGCCAACACCTCCATTCATTGTCGTTGTTGTTTCACCTCCACCGCCCATCATCGAGGAAGCCCCGGCACCCTCCAACTCCGTGCTTGACGCGCTCTACGCCTACATCAGCGCAGATTCAGAGGAAATAGACTTCATCCCGGAGGAGCTAGAATCTGCCATGCAGGAGATGGAGGAGCATTACAAACGCGACGAGCAGGCCAACAACGCCGTCACGTCCCGAGAGGTGTTCGTCGCCATTGGGACGGCGATGGATGAAGATTATCCCAGAAGAGCTCCGCCTACAGCACTGGACAAAGGGAAGGGACCACTTGTTGTTGCCGACAATGATCGCGCAAAGGTCATGCCCCCTCCGCCTAACCCAGTGCAGCAGCCGCAGGAACTCGGCACCGGTCCGAGCAACAACAACGACACCGCAAACCCGCCGCCTCTAGCATCTACGTCCGCTGCGGCCCAAGTCACTCCAGCTGATAGAGTGATGTACGACGATCTCCTCGTCGAGCCTATGACCGTGGCTCATATTCGCAATGTCGTCCAGCTCGACGAGAAGCGCCAAAATCTGCTGGAGGAAGCGCAGGCCATCGCGGAGCAAGGCGCAAAGCTAGATCGAGATCTGGCCAACGCGCAGAAGTCAATAGAGAAAGCTAGAGCAATGGAGGCCGAATACAAGACTTTGCTGCTGTAGCAGAAGGCTAAGAAAGCTCCAGCTCGCGTCATCAACAATCATGGTGTACGACAAAACCTAGGATGGGCTCCTCGGCCGCACAGCCAAGCCATACATTGACAAGGAAGGCGTGCGGTGATGCCCACTCCTCTCCTCAACCTCGCCGTCGCCAAGACCCTTCTGGAGCAGGATAGATCACCCGAAGCAGTGAACCAGGTCTATGACCTAGTGGCCAAGGCAGTGAAACAACAGAAAAAGGCCACCTCTCTGAGGCTTGAGTCTGACCTAGCGTTTTGCTAGTCTAGCCAGCATAAGCCGCCAAGGGACAGATCTCCTCTGGATGTCGGGTCCCAGACGGGTTCGACAGAACAAAGACGGAGAGATGCGCGCAACAAGAAGGATGTTATCCCCATATCCTCCGACCACGGAGGCAAGGCCCAACCTCGTCGCCCATCTCCATCGCCCCGCTCCCCCGACATCGCGAAGATACCAAGGCTCACCGTCGCACGGATATGCCTCCGCCAAAGCAGAGCGGCATAGTCATCCGCGACAACGCGGAGAGACCCGTCATGACGTAGAGTGCAACCAAGGACACAAGAGCAGGTCGCTCCACGATCCTCCGCGTCCGACAAGCAACCGAGATAAGCGTGAGGCATCACAGGAGGGTAACAGCAAGAAGGATAACCCACCGCCACCTCCGCCTCCGTCGCCACCAAGCAGCCACCATGGCGGAGGAGGCCCGCGTCATTCACGCAGCCCATCCCCTGATGGCAAGAAGAAGAAAAGAAGCCTGGAGCCATATGATGCACGTTCACTTCTGGACAAGATCCACGAAGCCCGGGAAGGACCATACCTGGGACCACGTTGCTTTGGACCTGTGATACGGCCCGCAACTTACCCCAAAGGTTTCCGGATTGACAAGACCATCAAGACCTATGACGGCACCACCAAGCCAGCTACATGGTTACGGGACTACGGCAACGCAGTGGAGATCGTCGAGGGTAACCCCAACGTCGCCATCAAGTACCTACCATTGATGTTGGCAGGCACGGCCCGCCAATAGATTGATGACTTGCCGGAAAGATCCATCTGCAATTGGTTGGACATGCAAGAAGAATTCACCAAGAACTTCGAGGGTACGTACAAACGTCCATACATTGTTGGCGATCTATAGTGGTGCGTACAAGAGAAATACGAGACATCTCGTGCCTACCTCTCTCGTTGGATGGATATGAAGAATTCCTGCGCAGGAGTGCACGCTTAGACCGCCACGGCCGCCTTCATCGATGGGTTGGAAAGGGTAACGTTACTCCGACATAAGCTGAAGCGCTTGCAGGATAATCACCAGCTAGATCTGAACCAGATGATTCAGTTGGCCAGTGAGTTCGCAGCTACCGACGGTGATGCTCGCGGCTCTCTGCCGGCAACGGCCGTTCCAACTCAGGCTCGGAGGAACAGCAACACAAAGCAGAAGACACCGCCAAAAGAAAATCAAACCTCCGACATGGTCGCTATGACCTTTGCAAGACGAGGTGATGGCGGACAATGTGGCCGAGGACGGGGAGCTGGTCATGCGCAGCAGCGAGGCAGTGAAACTACCTCGGCAGCTCTCTGCGTTCCCCAAACCTACGAGGAGTACCGTGATATTCCGTGCCTTGTACACCTCGACGCCAATGACAAGGCCACCCACACCAATCACCACTGCAAGTTCGTCAATGACCTTAAGGAGGACCCAGAGTCCGGCTACAAGCAAAGTCAAAAGAATAGACCGCGAGGCAAGGGAAAGGGGAATAAGAAGGAGGAGGTGTCCAAGGATTCAAGTGACATGGACGAGGACGTTGACCCCAAGCACGCTGCCAAGAGAGACGGCAAGGGCAAGAACCCCTTCGAGAAGAAGGCGGCAGTTTTCCACACTTTCCTTGGCACCCCCACCGTTCGACAACAGAAGACCTCTATGAGGATACTTATGGCAACACTACCCCCAGTTCCCCAATACCTGCGCTGGTCGGAGATTCCAATTACTTGGAACAGGAAGGATCACCCAGACCTCATCCCTACGGAGAACCAGTACGCCATGGTCATCCACCCCCTGATTGACGGCAATGAGTTCACCAAATGTATGGTGTATAGTGGAAGCAGCATCAACATCATGTACCTAGATACACTACACAAGATGAACTTGATGGAGGCAAACCTAAGGCGGACCAGCACCATCTTCCATGGCGTAGTTCCTGGTCGGGAGGCTCGGTCCCTTGGTTGCATCACACTTCAGGTCGCTTTTGGCGATGTCAATAATTACCGCCAAGAACACATGACCTTTGAGGTGGTACCCTTCAAGAGCGTGTACCACGTCACATTCGGCCGTGAAATATTCCACACCTTCATGGCCAAGCCATGCTTCTTCTACAACAAGCTCAAGATACTTGGACCAAACGGTGTCATCACCGTATCCGGAAGCTTTACCAAGGCAAGGGACTGCAAGATTGGAGAAGCAACCTTTGCAGAAGTTGTCCTCTACAGCGAAGAATTCAAGGAGATCAGCAAGGTCGATGCCTCAGAGATGCCCGCGTCAAAGAAACATATTTCTGACTCCGCCCCAGCATTCAAGGCTGCTATCGAGACCAAGTCGGTGGAACTTGTGGTAGGCGATGCCTCCAAGACCACCGCCATTGGGACGAACCTGGACCCTAAATAGGAAAGCGCGCTCGTCAAGTTCCTCCGTGAGAACAGGGACATCTTTGCCTGGCAACCTGCCGACATGAAAGGTGTACCTAGGAAACTTTCCGACCACAACTTGAATATCGATCCAAAATGTAAACCAGTGAAACAACCTCTACGACGCTTCGGAGACGAGAAGAGACGCGCCATAGGCAAAGAGATAGCTAGGTTACTTAAGGCTAGTTTTATCCGAGAAGTCCTTCACACCCGATGGATGGCCAATCATGTACTTGTCCCCAAAAAGGGAACCAAAGAATTAAGAATGTGCGTTGATTACACTGGCTTGAACAAAGCATGTCCCAAAGATCTGTTTGCTTTGCCTCGCATTGACCAAGTCATTGACTCGACGGCTGGCTTGGAGCTTTTGTGTTTTCTCGATGCATACTCAGGGTACCACCAGATCAAGATGAGGAAGTCAGACCAATTGGCCACTTTGTTCACTACACCTTACAACATGTTTTGCTATGTCACGATGCCCTTTGGGTTAAAAAAACGCAGGTGCTACGTACCAGTGGACAATGCAACGTTGCCTACACGATCAAATTGGTCGGAACGTTCATGCCTATGTGGATGATATAGCGGTTATGTCTAAAAAGTCAAACGACTTAATCTCCGACTTAAAAGAAACCTTCGATAATCTCCGGAAATACAACATGATGCTTAACCCTAAGAAGTGCATCTTCGGGGTTCCAGCCGGCAAAGTGTTGGGCTTTATCATTTCCCAGCGTGGAATCGAGGTCAACCCAGAGAAAATCAAGACCATCTTAAACATAAACCGCCCGACATGCCTAAAAGACATACAATGACTAACAGGTTGCGTTGCAGCGGTTAGTCGGTTCGTCAGCCGACTTGGAGAGAAGGCTTTGTCACTGTACAAGTTGCTGAAGAAGGCGGACAAATTCAATTGGATGGAGGAGGTGGATGCAACATTGAAGCAGCTCAAGGAGATACTTTCCTCGGCGCCTATCCTTGCAGCACCCGAGCCTGGCGAGCCCATGTTAATCTACATGGCGGCCACCAACCGGGTAATCAACATCGTCGTCGTGGTAGAACGGAAGGAACCAGGCTATGAGCACGGAGTTCAACGACCAGTTTACTATGTAAGCGAGGTCTTGAAGGAGTCCAAACAGCATTACCCGCACTACCAAAAGATAGCTTATGGAGTATTCCTTGCTTCTCGAAAGCTGAGGCACCTACAAGAGACGCGACACTATCAAGTCACAAGCCTTGGCGGATTTTATCGCAGATTGGACGGAGATGCTAGATGTTACCCCAATGCTAGAGCCAGAATACTGGGTGATGCACTTTGACGGATCAAAGCTACTCAACGGCTCCGGGGCTGGTGTACTGCTACAGTAACCAACTAGGTACAAGCTACACTACATTCTGCAGATCCACTTCGAGGCTACGAACAACATGGCGGAGTATGAAGCACTCATTCACGGACTACGCGTAGCCAAGGATATTGGCATCAAGCGCATATTTTTTTGTGGAGATTCCGACTTGGTTGCCCAGCAGGTGGCTGGCACCTGGAACGCACGGAACCCTATGATGGCGGCATATCGAGACGAAGTGGACGAGATAGCCAAGAGCTTCTTGGGATATGAGGTCAAGTATGTACCTAGGGAGAAAAACGAGGTGGTTGATCTGCTGTCTAAGCTTGGATCAGGGTGCAAACGAATTCCTCCTGGTGTTTTCTGTTGGAGATATTCCCTAGAGGCAATAATAAATGTAGTTATTATTATATCTTTGTGTTTATGATAAATGTTTACATTCATGCTATAAATAGTATTAACAAGGAAACATTAATACTTGTGTGATTTGTAAACTTAATTTGAAGTCCCTAGTAAAGCCTCTATATAATACTAGCTTGTTGGCTAATAGATGATTGTGGTTTCCCTATCATGAACATTGATATGTTATTAACAGCAAGATCATATCGTTAGGAGAATGATATGATGGACATACTCCTATAGATAAGCGTAGCATAAAGATCAAGTCATCTTAATAGTTCAATTGCTATATGCTTTCTTATACATAGTAATCTAATTCCTTCGACCATGAGATCATGCATATCACCTTTACTGGATGGATGCTTTGATGACATCAAACACCACACCGTAACTGGGTGGCTATAAAGGTGGCATTGAGTGTTCGGAAAGTATTGGTTGAAACACATGGATCAAGAGTGGGATTTGTCCATCCATATGACGGATAGATATACTCTGGGCCCTCTCGATGAAATGTCATCCAATTAGCTTGCAAGCATGTGACTGGCTCACAAGGGATCACATATCACGGGAACGAGAAAAGAGTACTTATCGGTAACGAGGTTGAACTAGGTATGCAGAGATACCGACGATCATAACCTCGGATAAGTAAACTATCGTGAGACAAAGGGAAATTGATATCGTATGTAAGTGGTTCATTCGATCGCAAAGTAATCGTAGAAATATGTGGGAGCCATATGAATTTCTAGATTCCTCTATTGGTTATTGTTCAGAGAAGTGTCTCGATCATGTCCGCATAATTCACGAACCGTAGGGAGACACACTTAAGGATTCGACGTTGTTTGAGTAGTTATGGAATGATGAGAAGGAGACCGAATGTTGTTCGAGTCTCGAATGGGATTCGGATATCACGAGGAGATCCGGAATGGTCCGGAGAATAAGATTCATATAAGGAAAGTCTGCTTCGAGTTGGGGAATGGTTCCTGTTTTCATCGAATGTTCTAGAATGTTCCGGAATGTCCCAGCACCGGAGGAAGGGTACATGAATATGTTGTATCAAGTTGGTATGATTGCATCATGTACTAAGTGTCGTCGCTGAACCAAATAAAGGATTAATTCAAATCCTAGTTTGAAGAGTCAAATAGCTAGTTTGAAAAGTCAAACGGCTAAATTTGGAAAGAGGAAAGAGGAGGAGGAAACCGAGTTGGGAGGAGTTCCTCCTCCAACCGCCGCCCACCTCCAAGCCGAGTTGGGGAGGACTCCTCCCTGGTCGCCTCCCACCTATAAAGGGAGGCAGGCTGCCCTCCTAGCACACAAGATCCGCTCCTCCAAACCCTAGCCCCAAGCCGCCCATAGCCGCCCTAGGCAAAACCCTAGCCGCCTAGCTAAACCCTAGCCCGGCTTGCCCTCCTTGGTGTGTCTAAACCCTAGAACACCGAGGGAATCTCTCATACTCCACCATACTCGCTCTAGCTTAAGGCGAAGCTCGAGATCTCCCTCTACTTCGTACCACGCCGTCAGGCCGGAATCGCGAGAGAGTGCTACAACCTCCGCTCGCTGGAACAAGGAGAGGAAGGTCTTCGTCGAAAATACCCGCGTGTGACCGATTGGGGAGCACTGAACGCAGCGCCTTGAAGGATCGCTCACGATCTTGAGATCGGAAAGAATACGACTACATCACCCACGAATCCGCCTCGTTAAACACTTTGGAATCTTCGAGGTGAGTTATTCTATCGACTCTGCTACAATCTAGTAGATAGATCTTGGCTTGTTTGTTTGTATGCGGTAGAATTTTTGTTTTCCATGCTACGAAACTCTACAAAGGGTATCGAGCCGTGTCTATATGTAGATCTCTGTTGACGAGTAGAACACAATGGTCATTGTGGGCGTTGATGCTTTTATTGTCGATTGCTTCTTGTGTACTTTGCATCTTGCGGGATGTTGGGATGAAGCGGCCCGGGCTAACCTTACATGACATCGTTCATGAGACTTGCTCCACGCTTGACATGCAACTTGTATTGCATAAGTGGCTTTGCGGGTGCCTGTTTCTCCTAGCATAGTTAAGATCCAATTTACAACGGGTGATTAACAATACTAGTATCAATGTTGTGGTTCTTGTTCGTAAGTTAGAACGACACTTATTGAAAGCCCCAAACCACGTAAAACATGCAAAGAAAGTAGAGGCGTCTAACTTTGTTTTGCGGTGTGCTGATGTGATATGGCCATGATTGTGATTATATTTGATGTATGCAATGTTCCTTATTGTAAGTTGGCAACCGGCAGGAGCCATATGGTTGTTTTTAATTTATGTTAAGACCCGCGTGTCTATTCAAAGTAGTTGTAATAGTTGAAGCCGGTGGACGACAACCATGGAGAAGCGTCATTGACCTTGATGCAATGCCGGTGATGATGGAGATCATGTTCGTGCTAGAAGATGGAGATCGGAAGCACAAAGAAGAAAGGCCATATCATATCACATATTATGAATTGCATGTGATGTTAATCCTTTATGCATCTTGTATTGCTTAGTAGACAACGGTAGCATTATAAGATGATCCTCATGCACATGAATTTCAAGTCATAAAGTGTTCACCCTTAGTTAGCACCGTTGCTAAAGCTTGTTGTTTCGAAGCACCACGTGATGATCGGGTGTGTTAGATTCCGCAAGTGTATACAACGTGAGCAAGCCAGATTTGCTCATGCAGAAACTAAGGTTTGATCTTGACGAGCCTAGCATGTACAGACATGGTCTCGGAACACGGATCACCGAAAGGTAAAGCATGAATCATATAGTAGATATGATGAACATGTCGATTGTTCGCCATTGAAGCTACATCAACTCTCGTGATGATCGGTGTTGATGTGGTGTATTTGGTTCGTGTGATCACTAAAACAATGTGAGGGATATTGTTTTGAGTGGGAGTTCACCTAGATTAATTTTAATATTAATTTGAACTCAATTTGTCATAAACTTAGTCTAAACTATTGCAAATATGTTGTAGATCAATGGCAGCCCCTACCATCAATTTTAATGCGTTCCTAGAGAAAGAAAAGTTGAAAAACAATGGAAGCAACCGGCGGATTGGTTCCGCAATTTGAGGATTGTCCTCACAAATGGTAATTTGACCTATGTGTTGGATGCACATTGGGTGACCCACCAGCTGATGCCACCGATGAAGTAAAGAATGTTTACCTCACTTAAGACTCAAGATCTACAATTCAG
This sequence comes from Avena insularis, assembly GCA_023614405.1. Classification (NCBI taxonomy): domain Eukaryota; kingdom Viridiplantae; phylum Streptophyta; class Magnoliopsida; order Poales; family Poaceae; genus Avena; species Avena insularis. The sequence continues at coordinate 324,657,194 of CM042687.1, read as the reverse complement.
TGTGCTATCTTGTATGGTTTAGAATCGGAGCTTCAGAAAAGGTTTGAGAATTCAGACCCATATGATATGGTCAAGGATCTCGAATTGATCTTTGAGACTCATGCGGCAATTGAAAGCTATGAGGCTTCTGAAAAGTTCTTTAACTGCAAGATGGAAGAGGGCAGTCGTCACGAGCATGTGCTTAAGATGTCCAGCACGCAAACAAACTTCAAAGCTTGGGTATTGTGATTCCTAATGCTTTGGGGATTTACCGTGTCCTCCAATCACTACCACCAAGTTACAAGAACTTTGTGATGAACTACAACATGCAAAACATGAACAAGACGTTGCCAGAACTCTTTGCCATGTTGAAGTCTGCAGAAGTGGAGATCAAGAAAGAGCACCAAGTGTTGTTGGTTAATAAGACCACCAAATTCAAGAAAGGCAAGTCTAAGCAGAAGGGACACTTCAAGAAGGGGGGTAAGAAAGTTACCACGATTTAAGAAGACCAAGGCTGGACCTAAGCCCGACATCGAGTGCTTTTACTGCAAGGGAGAAGGTCACTGGAAGCGGAATTGCCCAAAGTACTTGGCGGATTTGAAGAACGACAACATCAAGAAGAAAGGTATATCTGATATACATGTTATTGATGTGTATCTCACTAGTACTAAATAGTAGTGCCAGGTATTTGATACCGGTTCGGTTGCTCATATTTGTAACTTCGAAAGTCAAACAGTGCGAATAAACGGAAGCTAGCGAAGAACGAGGTGACGATGCGCATTGGAAACGTATCAAAGGTTGATGTGATCGCGGTCGGCACGCTACCCCTTCATCTACCATCGAGATTAGTTTTATACTTAAATAATTGTTATTTGGTGCCTGCGTTAAGCATGAACATTGTATCGGCATCTTGTTTATTGCGAGACGGTTACTTGTTTAAGTCCGAGAATAATGGTTGTTCGATTTATATGAGTAATATGTTTTATGCACATGCACCTTTGATAGATGGTCTATTCTTATTGAATCTCGATAGTGGAAATACACATATTAATAACATTAAGGCTAAACGTTTGAAATTGAGCGATAACTCGACCTATATGTGGCAATCGCTGCCTTGGTCACATTGGAGTGAAGCGTATGAAGAAACTCCATTCCGATGGACTTCTTGAATCACTTGAAATATGCGAAGCATGTCTGATGGGTAAAATGACTAAGACTCCATTTTCTGGTATGATGGAGCGAGCTACGGACTTGTTGGAAATCATACATACCGATGTGTGTGGTCCAATGAGTGTAGCATCGCGTGGTGGTTATCATTATGTTCTTACCTTCACGGATGACTTGAGTAGATATGGGTATATCTATTTCATGAAACATAAGTCCGAAACTTTCGAGAAGTTTAAGGAATTTCAAAGTGAGGTAGAGAATCAACGTAACAAGAAGATTAAATTTCTACGTTCTGATCGTGGAGGTGAATATCTAAGTTACGAGTTTGGCGAGCATTTGAAGAAATGCGAATACTTTCAGCTGACACCGCCGAACACCACAGCGTAATGGTGTGTCCGAACGTCGTAATCGAACTCTCTTAGATATGGTTCGTTCTATGATGTCACTTACAGATTTACCGCTATCATTTTGGGGTTATGCATTAGAAACAGCCGCATTCACTTTAAATAGGGCACCGTCTAAATCCGTTGAAACGACACCGTATGAATTATGGTTTGGGAAGAAACCTAGATTGTCGTTCCTTAAAGTTTGGGGGTGCGAAGCCTATGTAAAGAAGTTACAATGACAAGCTTGAACCCAAAGCGGAAAAATGCGTCTTCATAGGATACAAGGAACTATTGGGTATACCTTCTATCATAGACCCAAGGTAAAATATTCGTTGGTTAAGAATGGATCCTTTCTAGAGAAGGAATTTCTCTCGAAAGAAGTGACTGGAAGGAAAGTAGAACTCGACGAGGTTGTCGAACCTTCTCTCGAAATTGCGAGTAGCGCAGCGCCGGAAGAAGTTCTTGTGGTGCCTGCACCAATAAGAGAGGAAGCTAATGATAATGATCATGAAACTTCGGTTGAAGTTGCTACAGAACCTCGCAGGTCAACGAGAACTCGTACCACTCCAGATTGGTATGATCCCGTTATGAGTGTCATGTTGGTGGACAACACCGATGACCCTGAGACATATGAGGAAGCGATGATGAGCCCAGATTCCAATAAATGGCAAGAAGGCATGAAATCCGAGATTGGATCCATGTACGAAAACCAAGTATGGACTTTGGTGGACTTACCGGATGGCCGGAAGGTCCGAGAACAAATGGATCTTCAAGAAGAAAACAGATGTTGATGGTAATGTTATCGTTTATAAAGCTCGACTTGTCGCAAAAGGGTTTCGACAAATTCAAGGAGTTGACTACGATGAGACTTTCTCACCAGTAGCGAAGCTAAAGTCTGTGAGGATTATGTTAGCAATCGCTGCATATTACGATTATGAGATATGGCAGATGGATGTCAAAACAGCATTCCTCAATGGAGACATTGATGAAGAGTTGTATATGATGCAACCCAAAGGTTTTGTTGATCCTAAAGATGCTAACAAGGTATGCAAACTTCAACGGTCCATCTATGGATTGAAGCAAGCATCCCGAAGTTGGAATCAACGTTTTGATAAGGTGATCAAAAGTTTTGGTTTATACAAACTTATGGAGAAGCTTGTATTTACAAGAAAGTGAGTGGGAGCTCTGTAGCATTCTTAATACTATATGTAGATGACATATTGTTGATTGGGAATGATGTAGACCTTCTTAATAGTGTCAAAGAATATTTGAATAATAGTTTTTCAATGAAGGATCTTGGCGAAGCAGCTTACATATTAGGCATAAAGATTTATAGAGATAGATCGAAACGCCAAATATCATTGTCACAAAGTACATATTTGGACAAAGTTCTAAAGAGGTTTGGAATGGAAGATAGCAAGAAAGGGTTCTTGCCCATGTTGCCCAATACGACCTTGAGTAAAACTCAAAGTCCGACATCGCGTAAGATAGAGAAAGGATGAGTAAGACTCCCGATGCGTCTGCCTTAGGATCTCTTTTGTATGCCATGCTATGTACTAGACCCGACATTGCATATGCTGTTTGTTTAACTAGCAGATATCAAAGTGATCCAGGAGTGGATCATTGGACAGTGGTCAAAAACATCCTTAAGTACTTGAGAAGAACTAAGGATATGGTTCTTTCTTATGGAGGTGATGAACAGCTCGTTGTTAATGGTTACACCGATGCTAGTTGGAACACCGATCCGGATGATTCTAAATCACAACTGGATAATGATTTATTTTGAATGGTGCAGAAGCTAGCTGGAGGAGTGCAAAGCAAAGTGTTGTGGCGAGATCTTCAACTGAATCGAAATACATGGTTGCTTGAGGCTTCACAAGAAGCGATATGGATGAAAGAGTTTATTACAGAGCTGGGTGTGGTTCCTAGTGCTGGACCCAATGTCTATCTTTGTGATAACATGGGCGCCATAGCCAATGCGCAAGAACCAAGGTCACACAAGAAGTCAAGCATATCTAGCTACGTTTTCACGCTATTCGAGAACATATCCAAGATGGGGATATAAAGATTTGCAAAGTACACAGATCTGAATGTGGCGGATCCGTTGACTAAACCTCTCCGAGGGCAAACATGACCAGCACCAAACTGCCATGGGTGTTCGGTATATTACCATGTAATCTAGATTAGATGACTCTAGTGCAAGTGGGAGACTGGAGATATGCCCTAGAGGCAATAATAAATGTAGTTATTATTATATCTTTGTGTTTATGATAAATGTTTACATTCATGCTATAAATAGTATTAACAAGGAAACATTAATACTTGTGTGATTTGTAAACTTAATTTGAAGTCCCTAGTAAAGCCTCTATATAATACTAGCTTGTTGGTTAATAGATGATTGTGGTTTCCCTATCATGAACATTGAGATGTTATTAAACAAGATCATATCGTTAGGAGAAAGATATGATGGACATACTCCTATAGATAAGCGTAGCATAAAGATCAAGTCATTTTAATAGTTCAATTGCTATATGCTTTCTTATACATAGTAATCTAATTCCTTCGACCATGAGATCATGCATATCACCTTTACCGGATGGATGCTTTGATGAAATCAAACACCACACCGTAACTGGGTGGCTATAAAGGTGGCATTGAGTGTTCGGAAAGTATTGGTTGAAACACATGGATCAAGAGTGGGATTTGTCCATCCATATGACGGATAGATATACTCTGGGCCCTCTTGGTGAAATGTCATCCAATTAGCTTGCAAGCATGTGACTGGCTCACAAGGGATCACATATCACGGAACGAGAAAGAGTACTTATCGGTAACGAGGTTGAACTAGGTATGCAGAGATACCGACGATCATAACCTCGGATAAGTAAACTATCGTGAGACAAAGGGAAATTGATATCGTATGTAAGTGGTTCATTCGATCGCAAAGTAATCGTAGAAATATGTGGGAGCCATATGAATTTCCATATTCCTCTATTGGTTATTGTTCGGAGAAGTGTCTCGATCATGTCCGCATAATTCACGAACCGTAGGGAGACACACTTAAGGATTCGACGTTGTTTGAGTAGTTATGGAATGATGAGAAGGAGACCGAATGTTGTTCGGAGTCTCGAATGGGATTCAGGATATCACGAGGAGATCCGGAATGGTCCGGAGAATAAGATTCATATAAGGAAAGTCTCGTTTCGGAGTTGGGGAATGGTTCCGGTGTTTTCATCGGGAATGTTCTAGAATGTTCCAGAATGTCCGCACCGAGGGGAAGGGTACATGAATGTGTTGTATCAAGTTGGTATGATTGCATCATGTACTAAGTGTCATCGCTGAACCAAATAAAGGATTAATTCAAATCCTAGTTTAAAAAGTCAAATAGCTAGTTTGAAAAGTCAAACGGCTAAATTTGGAAAGAGGAAAAGAGGAGGAGTGGGAAACCGAGTTGGGGAGGAGTTCCCTCCTCCAACCGCCGGCCCACCTCCAAGCCGAGTTGGGGAGGGACTCCCCTCCCCTTGGCCGCGCCTCCCACCTATAAAGGGAGGGGCAGGGCTGCCCCTCCTAGCACACAAGATCCTCTCCTCCAAACCCTAGCCCCAAGCCGCCGCCGCCTCCATAGCCGCCGCCGGCCCTAGGGCAAAACCCTAGCCGCCGCCTAGCTAAACCCTAGCCGTTGGCTTGCCCCCTCCTTGGTGTGTCTAAACCCTAGAACACTGAGGGAATCTCTCATACTCCACCATACTCGCTCCGGCTTAAGGCGAAGCCCTGCGAGATCTCCCCTCTACTTCCGGTACCACGCCGTTGTGCTGCCGGAATCGCGAGGAGAGTGCTACAACCTCCGCTGCCTGCTAGAACAAGGGAGAGGAAGGTCTTCGTCGAGTACCGAACGTGTGACCGACTGCGGGAGCGCTGCCGAACGCAGCCGGAAGGATCGCTCACGCGATCTTGAGATCGGAAAGAGTACGACTACATCACCCACAAGAATCCGCTCTCGTTAAACACTTTGGAATCTTCGAGGGTGAGTTATTCTATCGACTCGTTGCTACAATCTAGTAGATAGATCTTGGCTTGTTTGTTTGTATGCGGTAGAATTTTTTTGTTTTCCATGCTACGAAACCCTACAAAGGGTATCGAGCCGTGTCTATATGTAGATCTGTTGACGAGTAGAACACAATGGTCATTGTGGGCGTTGATGCTTTTATTGTCGATTGCTTCTTGTATACTTTGCATCTTTGGGATGTTGGGATGAAGCCCGGCTAACCTTACATGACATCGTTCATGAGACTTGCTCCACGCTTGACATGCAACTTGTATTGCATAAGTGGCTTTGCGGGTGCCTGTTTCTCCTAGCATAGTTAAGATCCAATTTACAACGGGTGATTAACAATACTAGTATCAATGTTGTGGTTCTTGTTCGTAAGTTAGAACGACACTTATTGAAATCCCCAAACCACGTAAAACATGCAAAGAAAGTAGAGGCGTATAACTTTGTTTTGCAGGGGTGTGCTGTGATGTGATATGGCCATGATTGTGATTATATTTGATGTATGCAATGTTTCTTATTGTAAGTTGGCAACCGGCAGGAGCCATATGGTTGTTTTTAATTTATGTTAAGACCCGCGTGTCTATTCAAAGTAGTTGTAATAGTTGAAGCCGGTGGACGACAACCATGGAGAAGCGTCATTGGCCTTGATGCAATGCCGGTGATGATGGAGATCATGTTCGTGCTAGAAGATGGAGATCGGAAGAACAAAGAAGAAAGGCCATATCATATCACATATTATGAATTGCATGTGATGTTAATCCTTTATGCATCTTGTATTTCTTAGTAGACAACGGTAGCATTATAAGATGATCCCTCATGCACATGAATTTCAAGTCATAAAGTGTTCACCCTTAGTTAGCACCGTTGCTAAAGCTTGTTGTTTCGAATCACCACGTGATGATCGGGTGTGTTAGATTCCGCAAGTGTATACAACGTGAGCAAGCCAGATTTGCTCATGCGGAAACTAAGGTTTGATCTTGACGAGCCTAGCATGTACATATATGGTCTCGGAACATGGATCACCGAAAGGTAAAGCATGAATCATATAGTAGATATGATGAACATGTCGATTGTTCGCCATTGAAGCTACATCAACTCTCGTGATGATCGGTGTTGATGTGGTGTATTTGGTTCGTGTGATCGCTAAAAAAATGTGAGGGATATTGTTTTGAGTGGGAGTTCACCTAGATTAATTTTAATATTAATTTGAACTCAATTTGTCATAAACTTAGTCTAAACTATTGCAAATATGTTGTAGATCAATGGCAGCCCCTACCATCAATTTTAATGCGTTCCTAGAGAAAGAAAAGTTGAAAACAATGGAAGCAACTTCATGGATTGGTTCCGCAATTTGAGGATTGTCCTCACTGGTAATTTGACCTATGTGCTGGATGCACCATTGGTGACCCACCGGTGATGTCACCGATGAAGTAAAGAATGTTTACCTCACTCGGAAGACTCGATCTACTCCACAGGTGCTATCTTGTATGGTTTAGAATCGAGCTTGAAAAGGTTTGAGAATTCAGACCCATATGATATTGTCAAGGATCTCAAATTGATCTTTGAGACTCATGCGGCAATTGAAAGCTATGAGGCTTCTGAAAAGTTCTTTAACTGCAAGATGGAAGAGGGCAGCTCCGTCAGCGAGGATGTGCTTAAGATGTCTGGGCACGCAAACAAACTTCAAAGCTTGGGTATTGTGATTCCTAATGCTTTGGGGATTTACCGTGTCCTCCAATCACTACCACCAAGTTACAAGAACTTTGTGATGAACTACAACATGCAAAACATGAACAAGACGTTGCCAGAACTCTTTGCCATGTTGAAGTCTGCAGAAGTGGAGATCAAGAAAGAGCACCAAGTGTTGTTGGTCAATAAGACCACCAAATTCAAGAAAGGCAAGTCTAAGCAGAAGGGACACTTCAAGAAGGGTGGTAAGAAAGTTACCACGCCGACGAAGACCAAGGCTGGACCTAAGCCCGACATCGAGTGCTTTACCGCAAGGGAGAAGGTCACCGAAGCGGAATTGCCCAAAGTACTTGGCGGATTTGAAGAACGGCAACATCAAGAAGAAAGGTATATCCGATATACATGTTATTGATGTGTATCTCACTAGTACTCGTAGTAGTGCCTGGGTATTTGATACTGGTTCGGTTGCTCATATTTGTAACTCGAAACAGGTGCTGCAGAATAAATGGAAGCTAGCGAAGAACGAGGTGACGATGCGCGTTGGAAACGGATCAAAGGTTGATGTGATCGCGGTCGGCACGCTACCCCTTCATCTACCATCGAGATTAGTTTTATACTTAAATAATTGTTATTTGGTGCCTGCGTTAAGCATGAACATTATATCGGGATCTTGTTTATTGCGAGACGGTTACTTGTTTAAGTCCGAGAATAATGGTTGTTCGATTTATATGAGTAATATGTTTTATGCACATGCACCTTTGATAGATGGTCTATTCTTATTGAATCTCGATAGTGGAAATACACATATTAATAACATTAAGGCTAAACGTTTGAAATCGAGCGATAAGTCGACCTATATGTGGCACTGTCGTCTTGGTCACATTGGAGTGAAGCGTATGAAGAAACTCCATTCCGATGGACTTCTTGAATCACTTGATTTCGAATCACTTGAAAGATGCGAAGCATGTCTGATGGGTAAAATGACTAAGACTCCATTTTTTGGTATGATGGAGCGAGCTACGGACTTGTTGGAAATCATACATACCGATGTGTGTGGTCCAATGAGTGTAGCATCGCGTGGTGGTTATCGTTATGTTCTTACCTTCACGGATGACTTGAGTAGATATGGGTATATTTATTTCATGAAACATAAGTCCAAAACTTTCGAGAAGTTTAAGGAATTTCAAAGTGAGGTAGAGAATCAACGTAACAAGAAGATTAAATTTCTACGTTCTGATCGTGGAGGTGAATATCTAAGTTACGAGTTTGGCGAGCATTTGAAGAAATGCGAATACTTTCAGCTTGACACCGCCGGAACACCACAGCAGTAATGGTGTGTCCGAACGTCAGAATCGAACTCTCTTAGATATGGTTCGTTCTATGATGTCACTTACAGATTTACCGCTATCATTTTGGGGTTATGCATTAGAAACAGCCGCATTCACTTTAAATAGGGCACCGTCTAAATCCGTTGAAACGACACCGTATGAATTATGGTTTGGGAAGAAACCTAGATTGTCGTTCCTTAAAGTTTGGGGGTGCGAAGCCTATGTAAAGAAGTTACAGCCGGACAAGCTTGAACCCAAAGCGGAAAAATGCGTCTTCATAGGATACCCGAAGGGAACTATTGGGTATACCTTCTATCATAGATCCGAAGGCAAAATCTTCGTTGCCAAGAATGGATCCTTTCTAGAGAAGGAATTTCTCTCGAAAGAAGTGACTGGAAGGAAAGTAGAACTCGACGAGGTTGTCAAACCTTCTCTCGAATTAAGTAGTAGCGTACCGAAGAAGTTCCTGTGGTGCCTGCACCAATAAGAGAGGAAGCTAATGATAATGATCATGAAACTTCGGTTGAAGTTGCTACAGAACCTCGCAGGTCAACGAGAACTCGTACCACTCCAGATTGGTATGATCCCGTTATGAGTGTCATGTTGGTGGACAACTGTAACATCCCAAAAATCATGTTTCAAAACTCATTCATTTCATCCTTGCATCCTTCATTCATTTAGGGTTTTTTTCAAAATCATTTAGAAGCATAAACTTAGGCTATGATTTCATGTGGGCAATTTATCTCAATTGGCCATCATCATTTGAGATTTGATTGTCTATGAACTTGTTTGCTTGCCTCCATGGTTGGAAAGATTAGGTGAAGCATTTTTACCCAAGTTTCCAATTTAGAAATAATTTCAAAACCCTATTTCAAACATTTTCAAACTAGAGACAAAGTCTCTGTTTATTTCAAAACCTAAGCTTGACCAAGCCCTTGCTAGTAACCACATGGTCATCTGACTCGTTTTTGAAACCACAGAACCCTACAAAGAGTCCCAAATTTGTTTGAATTCAAAAGAATTTGAATTCATATCAAATTCATTCCAGAAAATGAAATTAGAAAAAGAAAAGGATTTTTCAAATGAAAAGGCCGAAGCCAGATTTTGGCCCAAAGAATGATCGAGCCCAAAGAAGCCCACCCGGGATCTCCTTTTCTTCTCTCACGCACAAGCGACGCTGAGTCACAGACGCATGACCCCACCCCACCTCGTGCACCTCGGCCGACAAGGCCTTCTCCACGCCAGTCGTCTCCACCCACACGACCAGTTCATCCCCAAATCAACGCGCCGCTTCGTGTTTAATTCATGCGTTAATTCGATTCAATGGCCGAGTGATTCTCGCATGACCAGGCTATAAGAACCCCTCCGCCTCTCTCTTCTCCTCAAACCCCAAACCCAGCGCCACCAGCGAGCATTACTCTCAGAGCCCATTGCCTCCGACGATCGCAGCTAATTCCGGTGGTGAGTTCTGAGCTCCCTCTACCCTCGTTGCAAACTGGTTCATGAGCCTCTGCGCTTCTTTAACACATTTCGCTTCCTCGCATGAACCGTAGCTCGGCAACATCGCCGATCGCCGCCACCGTCTTCTACATTTAACTCCGCGAACTCTAGTGGTAAGCCCGCCCTCGCTTTTCCGTTCATGCACACGACTTGACTTGACCTCGTGAACCTAACTGCCGTTGTTTTGCCTTGGGGTGATCTACGCCGTCCTCGACAAAGAATCAGAGCCAACCGCCGCCCAAGAACTCCGGCGAGCAATCTAGGACAGCCCCGGCGCCTTGACCAACATGAAGTACGACGAGCATCACCGTGACCCCAGCCCGGTGAGCTACCTCTTTCTCACTCACCCTCAACGTCGCCTCGCTGTCGACCGACTGCCGCCGCCGGTATACCGCTCCGCCGCCAGATTTTGGCCAGGGTAATAGGAACCGTTAGATCTGCATCTGATGGCTTGGATAGAATGACTAATCGAAGGGGTACGCGTTGATCTGAGCCGCACCTGCCCCTTTAAATCCAGCGGTCTGTATCACTCGATCCAGACGAACCGGTACCGACCAATTAGACAGTGACGCGTGGCTAGGGTTAGGTCTGAAAATAGATTTAAAACCATAAATTTGATCCAAATTCAAATGCCTATATCTTTTGAATTCCACGTTGGAATTTTGCAAACTTTATACCGTTGGATTCATTAAAACAAGACCTTTCTGCCTATCCTTTTTTTTAGCAAATAGTAACCATTAGTTTGGCTTAAATTGCAGAAACTTGTTTGAGGCCTTTTTGAGAATAGTTTTAGTTAATAACTTGTTTTAGGGTTAATTAAGTTTGTCTTGGTTACTTTATGACTTGTTTAGATTCTGTAATCTTGTCCTTGATTGGTAGAATTTTCAAAAATCACCACTTAGTAGATTCATGCATGCATGCATTCATAATATTTTTGTTTGTATATATTTGTGTGTAATTGTGTGCTATAACTTTGTGTGTAGATTTTGCTAGTGATTGTGATTGTGACGAGTGCTACTCTCCACACTACCAAGGCAAGTGATATCTTCATGAATATTCCATTCCTATATTTTATACTTGCATTAGATATATTTTTGCTAAGACTTGCATGCTACTTTTGTCAAATGGTGTTGGGAAATCCTAAGTAGATAGAATGGTAGAATTGCTAGAAAAATTCCCTAAGGATAAGTTGCCATGCCATGCTTAGCCTAGCTATTAGAAAACAAGGGTGGTTTATATATTCACACTATGAAAACAATATTCTAAGTCTAAGGACTTGTGTTTTATTTAACAAAACAACTAAGTTAATGAATCACCTGGGTGGAATGGAAAGAATGGTTTATGTTGAGTGGTTCACAAGGCCATGGACTTGGCTTGTGTATCTCACTTGTGGATGGCCACCCAGGAAACAAAGAGATTTGAGTTGTCAAATGTTGAGAAGCTTCAAGTGTAACCACTTGGCAATATGGGCTCTGCCATGATCTTAGGATGCTAGAACTTAGTCTTTTGGACAGTGGGTGGTAGAGGGAATGATAGGTTGGAACGCGTCCATTTGACTAAGGAAAGGCTACTGAAGGATCTTGTCTTGGGAAACCAAGTCTTGTGGGGAAAGTGCACCACCTCTGCAGAGTGTAAAACCTAAGTACTTAGCCATGTCCCTGGTAAAGGACAATTTGAGCATCAAGACATGGAAACTACAAGAATCTCATCACTCCAATTTCTAAATAAAACTTGTGGGTGAACAAGGGATAAAAGGATCTTCAGTCATTGATTGGTAGATGCCCTGAGTGGATCTGGAGTCTTTGATTGATAGATGCCTTGGGTGTTTTGTGCCAAGCAAAAACTTAGTGTTTTCAAAAGTTAAGGAAAAATCTATTTTGAGCAATGCAAGCCTAAGCTCCACCAGCCAAATGCATATAGTATTATAGTCCACTTAAAATATACTAAGGTATCACTTGCCAATACTATTCCAAAGTATTGACCCTCTGTGTAGAACTTGTAATGTTGCAGTTATTCGATGATGATTAGGAGTCATGAGTCTACACTCAACATGCTTGCCTGTGGCACATGAAGATGAAGACTTATGTTTATTTACATATTCCATAAACTCTTGTATTAGGCCTTTGGCCATGAGTTGTAAAAGACTATGTTTTATCTCTGGAATGACTGTAATAAACGACCTTTGTATCTGTGTACTTCATCTTAAACTGTGGATGCTAGCTTTGATCTAGGGACTAGCATTGCAATCACAGGGATCTTTTCCTTTAATAAGGAGGGATCTTACAGATGGTATCAGAGCACTGTGTTGCCTGTAGGATTATGACCCTAGGATTGGAAACCACTAAGGAATTTTTTTTACTTCTTCTACACTTGTCTATTCTTCTCGTAAACTTTTCTAATCTTCTCATTCTCATCTCTATTTGTAGATGAACTCCATCAACGAAGCCGTGAAGAGAGGACCACTCATGACCATGACCTTGGAGTGTGAGACTGAGTTTCCCAAGATTCTCAAGGATCTCATGGAGACAATGGGAGCACATGGTGCAGCTGTGTACAAGGGCTTTCCAGTGATGGAGGATGGAGTGGAGTATTGGTGGGTGCAACTTCACTTGTACAAAAACAAGGAAGACAACCACAAAGAAAAAGGCTTCTGCATGTACACCAACACTTTTATGCACACCACATTCTTTGAGTCAGCAAAAGAAGCAGCTTGGAAGACTATCAAGGAACTAAGTGCTAGAGTCAAGTGCAAGATGCTCAACCTCCAAAAAGACTTAGAGAAAGAGAAGGAACATACCCAAGAGTTGGAAGTCACCAACCAAAACTTAAGGGGAGATATTATAGACTTAGTGATAGAAGCATGTGAACAAGATATGGTGATTGCCACTAGGAACATTGTGTTAGCCACCAGATCCAGTGAGATAGGATTGTAAGCGCACTTCGTTAGTTGGACCACCACCTATCACCTTATTTTCCAAAATGATACCTTAATAAGTTTGAACCTTGGTTGATGTAATGGATTCATGTGCGCATGACTTGTGTGATTCTTGTGTTCTATAGATATGTATGATTGTTTGTCCTGTTTATCTTAAATTTGTGTTGTTCTAACTTTTTCAATCTTATAAATAGATGCCTATTGCCATCAGCACTGTTGAGGAGTTCCAGGCTACCCGTTTTGGTCCTCGTATCGTAGAGCTTACTACTTTACTCGATCTCCCTCTTCCTATCATTACGGTGCACCCACTCACCAAGTTTGAGAGGAAGGACCTCTGGGGCTTCAAGGTGAACCAGCCAGACGCCTGCATGAGCCTACTACGGAGGCCATCGTCTTCAAGCTTATGCACGATGACAGTGGGAGAGAGGCATGGAGGTTGTCATGCAGGATCCGATAGGACGATCATAGCCGTCCTCCGACAGGTTAGAGGCACTCACTTCCACGCCTTCGGAAGGCGTGATGATGACGGAGAGTCCATTGACTTTGAGGACGACTCGAGGTTCACAGCAGAGCCGATACGCCTGTACCTCCAGGACTTAGAGACTCTTATTAGGCACGTGGATACCGATAGGACCAACGTCATGCTTAGTAATGACGAGCTCCAGGTGCAGCTTCGCGAGAAGGACAAGCTCTTTGCGCAGCAGGACGAGATAGTCAAGGAGATGGAGGCGAAGTTCGAGACCCAAGACCGTAAGTTCAAGAGTCAAGAGAAGCGTCAAGGAGATGGAGGCGCAGTAGGATGAAAGAGTTCATTACAGAGCTGGGTGTGGTTCCTAGTGCGCTGGACCCAATGTCTATCTACTGTGATAACATGGGCGCCATAGCCAATGCGCAAGAACCAAGGTCACACAAGAAGCTGAAGCATATCAAGCTACGTTTTCACACTATTCGAGAACATATCCAAGATGGGGATATAAAGATTTGCAAAGTACACACAGATCTGAATGTGGCGGATCCGTTGACTAAACCTCTCCCGAGGGCAAAACATGACCAGCACCAAACTGCCATGGGTGTTCGGTATATTACCATGTAATCTAGATTAGATGACTCTAGTGCAAGTGGGAGACTGTTGGAGATATGCCCTAGAGGCAATAATAAATGTAGTTATTATTATATCTTTGTGTTTATGATAAATGTTTACATTCATGCTATAAATAGTATTAACAAGGAAACATTAATACTTGTGTGATTTGTAAACTTAATTTGAAGTCCCTAGTAAAGCCTCTATATAATACTAGCTTGTTGGTTAATAGATGATTGTGGTTTCCCTATCATGAACATTGAGATGTTATTAATAAAGAAGATCATATCGTTAGGAGAATGATATGATGGACATACTCCTATAGATAAGCGTAGCATAAAGATCAAGTCATTTTAATAGTTCAATTGCTATATGCTTTCTTATACATAGTAATCTAATTCCTTCGACCATGAGATCATGCATATCACCTTTACCGGATGGATGCTTTGATGACATCAAACACCACACCATAACTGGGTGGCTATAAAGGTGGCATTGAGTGTTCGGAAAGTATTGGTTGAAACACATGGATCAAGAGTGGGATTTTTCCATCCATATGACGGATAGATATACTCTGGGCCCTCTCGGTGAAATGTCTTCCAATTATCTTGCAAGCATGTGACTGGCGCACAAGGGATCACATATCGCGGAACGAGAAAAGAGTACTTATCGGTAACGTGGTTGAACTAGGTATGCAGAGATACCTACGATCATAACCTCATATAAGTAAACTATCATGAGACAAAGGGATATTGATATCGTATGTAAGTGGTTCATTCGATCGCAAAGTAATAGTAGAAATATGTGGGAGCCATATGAATTTCCAGATTCCTCTATTGGTTATTGTTCAGAGAAGTGTCTCGATCATGTCCGCATAATTCACGAACCGTAGGGAGACACACTTAAGGATTCGACGTTGTTTGAGTAGTTATGGAATGATGAGAAGGAGACCGAATGTTGTTCGGAGTCTCGAATGGGATTCGGGATATCACGAGGAGATCCGGAATGGTCCGGAGAATAAGATTCATATAAGGAAAGTCTCGTTTCGGAGTTGGGGAATGGTTCCAGTGTTTTCATCGGGAATGTTCTAGAATGTTCCGGAATGTCCGGCACTCCGAAGGGGAAGGGTACATGAATGTGTTGTATCAAGTTGGTATGATTGCATCATGTACTAAGTGTCATCGCTGAACCAAATAAAGGATTAATTCAAATCCTAGTTTGAAAAGTCAAATAGCTAGTTTGAAAAGTCAAACGGCTAAATTTGGAAAGAGGAAAAGAGGAGGAGTGGGAAACCGAGTTGGGGAGGAGTTCCCTCCTCCAACCGCCGGCCACCTCCAAGCCGAGTTGGGGAGGGACTCCCCTCCCCTTGGCCACGCCTCCCACCTATAAAGGGAGGGGCAGGGCTGCCCCTCCTAGCACACAAGATCCTCTCCTCTAAACCCTAGCCCCAAGCCGCCGCCGGCCCTAGGGAAAAACCCTAGCCGCCGCCTAGCTAAACCCTAGCCGTCGGCTTGCCCCCTCCTTGGTGTGTCTAAACCCTAGAACACTGAGGGAATCTCTCATACTCCACCATACTTGCTCCGGCTTAAGGCGAAGCCCTGCGAGATCTCCCCTCTACTTCCGGTACCACGCCGTTGTGCTGCCGGAATCACGAGGAGAGTGCTACAACCTCCGCTGCCTGCTGGAACAAGGGAGAGGAAGGTATTCATCGAAAATTTAACGTGACCGATCAAGGAGCGCTGCCGAACGCAGCGCCGAAGGATCATCTACGCGATCTTGAGATCGGAAAGAGTATACTACATCACCCACGAGAATCCGCCTCTCATTAAACACTTTGGAATCTTCGAGGGTGAGTTATTCTATCGACTGCTGCTACAATCTAGTAGATAGATCTTGGCTTGTTTGTTTGTATGCGGTAGAAATTTTTGTTTTCCATGCTACGTAAACCCTACAAAGGGTATCGAGCCGTGTCTATATGTAGATCTGCACGAGTAGAACACAATGGTCATTGTGGGCGTTGATGCTTTTATTGTCGATTGCTTCTTGTGTACTTTGCATCTTGGGATGTTGGGATGAAGCGGCTGCTAACCTTACATGACATCGCTCATGAGACTTGCTCCACGCTTGACATGCAACTTGTATTGCATAAGTGGCTTTATGGTGCCTGCTTTCTCCTAGCATAGTTAAGATCCAATTTACAACGGGTGATTAACAATACTAGTATCAATGTTGTGGTTCTTGTTCGTAGTTAGAATGACACTTATTGAAAGCCCCAAACCAGTAAAACATGCAAAGAAAGTAGAGGCGTAACTTTGTTTTGCAGGTGTGCTATAATGTGATATGGCCATGATTGTGATTATATTTGATGTATGCAATGTTCCTTATTGTAAGTTGGCAACCGGCAGGAGCCATATGGTTGTTTTAATTTATGTTAAGACCCGCGTGTCTATTCAAAGTGGTTGTAATAGTTGAAGACGGTGGACGACAACCATGGAGAAGCGTCATTGACCTTGATGCAATGCCGGTGATGATGGAGATCATGTTCGTGCTAGAAGATGGAGATCGGAAGCACAAAGAAGAAAGGCCATATCATATCACATATTATGAATTGCATGTGATGTTAATCCTTTATGCATCTTGTATTGCTTAGTAGACAACGGTAGCATTATAAGATGATCCCTCATGCACATGAATTTCAAGTCATAAAGTGTTCACCCTTAGTTAGCACCGTTGCTAAAGCTTGTTGTTTCGAAGCACCACGTGATGATCGGGTGTGTTAGATTCTGCAAGTGCATACAACGTGAGCAAGCTAGATTTACTCATGCGGAAACTAAGGTTTGATCTTGACAAGCCTAGCATGTACAGACATGGTCTCGGAACACGGATCACCGAAAGGTAAAGCATGAATCATATAGTAGATATGATGAACATGTCGATTGTTCGCCATTGAAACTATATCAACTCTCGTGATGATCGGTGTTGATGTGGTGGATTTGGTTCGTGTGATCACTAAAACAATGTGAGGGATATTGTTTTGATTGGGAGTTCACCTAGATTAATTTTATTATTAATTTGAACTCAATTTGTCATAAACTTAGTCTAAACTATTGCAAATATGTTGTAGATCAATGGCAGCCCCTACCATCAATTTTAATGCGTTCCTAGAGAAAGAAAAGTTGAAAACAATGGAAGCAACTTCGTGGATTGGTTCCGCAATTTGAGGATTGTCCTCACAAATGTAATTTGACCTATGTCTTTGGATGCATCATTGGTGACCCACTGCAGTGATGTCGCCGATGAAGTAAAGAATGTTTACCTCACTCGGAAGACTCGGTACTCCACGCAGCAGGTGCTATCTTGTATGGTTTAGAATCGGAGCTTGAAAAGGTTTGAGAATTCAGACCCATATGATATTGTCGAGGATCTCAAATTGATCTTTGAGACTCATGCGGCAATTGAAAGCTATGAGGCTTCTGGAAAAGTTCTTTAATCGCAAGATGGAAGAGGGCAGCTCACTCGTGAGCATGTGCTTAAGATGTCCGCACGCAAACAAACTTCAAAGCTTGGGTATTGTGATTCCTAATGCTTTGGGGATTTACCGTGTCCTCCAATCACTACCACCAAGTTACAAGAACTTTGTGATGAACTACAACATGCAAAACATGAACAAGACGTTGCCAGAACTCTTTGCCATGTTGAAGTCTGCAGAAGTGGAGATCAAGAAAGAGCACCAAGTGTTGTTGGTTAATAAGACCACCAAATTCAAGAAAGGCAAGTCTAAGCAGAAGGGACACTTCAAGAAGGGTGGTAAGAAAGTTGCCACGCCTACGAAGAAGACCAAGGCTGGACCTAAGCCTGATACTGAGTGTTTTTACTGCAAGGGAGAAGGTCACTGGAAGCGGAATTGCCCAAAGTACTTGGCGGATTTGAAGAACGACAACATCAAGAAGAAAGGTATATCTGATATACATGTTATTGATGTGTATCTCACTAGTACTCGTAGTAGTGCCTGGGTATTTGATACTGGTTCGGTTGCTCATATTTGTAACTCGAAACAGGTGCTGCAGAATAAACGGAAGCTAGCGAAGAACGAGGTGACGATGCGCATTGGAAACGTATCAAAGGTTGATGTGATCGCGGTCGGCACGCTACCCCTTCATCTACCATCGAGATTAGTTTTATACTTAAATAATTGTTATTTGGTGCCTGCGTTAAGCATGAACATTGTATCGGCATCTTGTTTATTGCGAGACGGTTACTTGTTTAAGTCCGAGAATAATGGTTGTTCGATTTATATGAGTAATATGTTTTATGCACATGCACCTTTGATAGATGGTCTATTCTTATTGAATCTCGATAGTGGAAATACACATATTAATAACATTAAGGCTAAACGTTTGAAATCGAGCGATAACTCGACCTATATGTGGCACTGTCGTCTTGGTCACATTGGAGTGAAGCGTATGAAGAAACTCCATTCCGATGGACTTCTTGAATCACTTGATTTCGAATCACTTGATAGATGCGAAGCATGTCTGATGGGTAAAATGACTAAGACTCCATTTTCTGGTATGATGGAGAGAGCTACGGACTTATTGGAAATCATACATACCGATGTGTGTGGTCCAATGAGTGTAGCATCGCGCGGTGGTGATGTTCTTACCTTCACGGATGACTTGAGTAGATATGGGTATATCTATTTCATGAAACATAAGTCCGAAACTTTCGAGAAGTTTAAGGAATTTCAAAGTGAGGTAGAAAATCAACGTAACAAGAAGATTAAATTTCTACATTCTGATCGTGGAGGTGAATATCTAAGTTACGAGTTTGGCGAGCATTTGAAGAAATGCGGAATACTTTCGCAGTTGACACCGCCGGGAACACCACAGCGTAATGGTGTGTCCGAACGTCGTAATCGAACTCTCTTAGATATGGTTCGTTCTATGATGTCACTTACAGATTTACCGCTGTCATTTTGGGGTTATGCATTAGAAACAGCCGCATTCACTTTAAATAGGGCACCGTCTAAATCCGTTGAAACGACACCATATGAATTATGGTTTGGGAAGAAACCTAGATTGTCGTTCCTTAAAGTTTGGGGATGCGAAGCCTATGTAAAGAAGTTACAGCCGGACAAGCTTGAACCCAAAGCGGAAAAATGCGTCTTCATAGGATACCCGAAGGAAACTATTGGGTGTACCTTCTATCATAGATCCGAAGGCAAAATCTTCATTGCCAAGAATGGATCCTTTCTAGAGAAGGAATTTCTCTCGAAAGAAGTGACTGGAAGGAAAGTAGAACTTGACGAGGTTGTCGAACCTTCTCTCGAAATTGCGAGTAGCGCAGCGCCGGAAGAAGTTCCTGTGGTGCCTGCACCAATAAGAGAGGAAGCTAATGATAATAACAAGGTGACGATGCGCATGGGAAACGGATCAAAGGTTGATGTGATCGCGGTCGGCACGCTACCCCTTCATCTACCATCGGGATTAGTTTTATACTTAAATAATTGTTATTTGGTGCCTGCGTTAAGCATGAACATTATATCGGGATCTTGTTTATTGCGAGACGGTTACTTGTTTAAGTCCGAGAATAATGGTTGTTCGATTTATATGAGTAATATGTCTTATGCACATTCACCTTTGATAGATGGTCTATTCTTATTGAATCTCGATAGTGGAAATACACATATTAATAACATTAAGGCTAAACGTTTGAAATCGAGCGATAACTCGAGTGAAGCGTATGAAGAAACTCCATTCCGATGGACTTCTTGAATCACTTGATTTCGAATCACTTGAAAGATGCGAAGCATGTCTGATGGGTAAAATGACTAAGACTCAATTTTCTGGTATGATGGAGCGAGCTACGGACTTGTTGGAAATCATACATACCGATGTGTGTGGTCCAATGAGTGTAGCATCGCGTGGTGGTTATCGTTATGTTCTTACCTTCACGGATGACTTGAGTAGAT
This sequence comes from Avena insularis, assembly GCA_023614405.1. Lineage (NCBI taxonomy): Eukaryota > Viridiplantae > Streptophyta > Magnoliopsida > Poales > Poaceae > Avena > Avena insularis. The sequence goes on along the minus strand of CM042687.1, from coordinate 324,637,107 downwards.
ATGGGTATATCTATTTCATGAAACATAAGTCCGAAACTTTCGAGAAGTTTAAGGAATTTCAAAGTGAGGTAGAGAATCAACGTAACAAGAAGATTAAATTTCTACGTTTTGATCGTGGAGGTGAATATCTAAGTTACGAGTTTGGCGAGCATTTGAAGAAATGCGGAATACTTTCGCAGTTGACACCGCCGGGAACACCACAGCGTAATGGTGTGTCCGAACGCCGTAATCGAACTCTCTTAGATATGGTTCGTTCTATGATGTCACTTACAGATTTACCGCTATCATTTTGGGGTTATGCATTAGAAACAGCCGCATTCACTTTAAATAGGGCACTGTCTAAATCCGTTGAAACGACACCGTATGAATTATGGTTTGGGAAGAAACCTAGATTGTCATTCCTTAAAGTTTGGGGGTGCGAAGCCTATGTAAAGAAGTTACAGCCGGACAAGCTTGAACCCAAAGCGGAAAAATGCGTCTTCATAGGATACCCGAAGGGAACTATTGGGTATACCTTCTATCATAGATCCGAAGGCAAAATCTTCGTTGCCAAGAATGGATCCTTTCTTGAGAAGGAGTTTCTCTCGAAAGAAGTGACTGGAAGGAAAGTAGAACTCGACGAGGTTGTCGAACCTGAAATTGCGAGTAGCGTAGCGCTGGAAGAAGTTCCTGTGGTGCCTGCACCAATAAGAGAGGAAGCTAATGATAATGATCATGGAACTTCGGTTGAAGTTGCTACAGAACCTCGCAGGTCAACGAGAACTCGTACCACTCCAGATTGGTATGACCCCGTTATGAGTGTCATGTTGGTGGACAACACCGATGACCCTGAGACATATGAGGAAGCGATGATGAGCCCAGATTCCAATAAATGGCAAGAAGGCATGAAATCCGAGATTGGATCCATGTACGAAAACCAAGTATGGACTTTGGTGGACTTACCGGATGGCCGGAAGGCTGTCGAGAACAAATGGATCTTCAAGAAGAAAACAGATGCTGATGGTAATGTTACTGTCTATAAATCTCGACTTGTCGCAAAAGGGTTTCGACAAATTCAAGGAGTTGACTACGATGAGACTTTCTCACCAGTAGCGAAGCTAAAGTCTGTGAGGATTATGTTAGCATTCGCTGCTTATTACGATTATGAGATATGGCAGATGGATGTCAAAACAGCATTCCTCAATGGAGACATTGATGAAGAGTTGTATATGATGCAACCCAAAGGTTTTGTTGATCCTAAAGATGCTAACAAGGTATGCAAACTTCAACGGTCCATCTATGGATTGAAGCAAGCATCCTGAAGTTGGAATCAACGTTTTGATAAGGTGATCAAAAGTTTTGGTTTTATACAAACTTATGGAGAAGCTTGTATTTACAAGAAAGTCAGTGGGAGCTCAGAGCATTCTTAATACTATATGTAGATGACATATTGTTGATTGGGAATGATGTAGACCTTCTTAATAGTGTCAAAGAATATTTGAATAATAGTTTTTCAATGAAGGATCTTGGCCAAGCAGCTACATATTAGGCATAAAGATTTATAGAGATAGATCGAACGCCAAATATCATTGTCACAAAGTACATATTTGGACAAAGTTCTAAAGAGGTTTGAATGGAAGATAGCAAGAAAGGGTTCTTGCCCATGTTGCTCAATACGACCTTGAGTAAAACTCAAAGTCCGACATCGGCGTAAGATAGAGAAAGGATGAGTAAGACTCATGCCTCGCCATAGGATCTCTAATGTATGCCATGCTATGTACTAGACCCGACATTGCATATGCCGTTAGTTTAACTAGCAGATATCAAAGTGATCCAGAGTGGATCATTGGACAATGATCAAAACATCCTTAAGTACTTGAGAAGAACTAAGGATATGGTTCTTTCTTATGGAGGTGATGAACAGCTCGTTGTTAATGGTTACACCGATGCTAGTTGGAACACCGATCCGGATGATTCTAAATCACAATCTGGATACGTATTTATTTTGAATGGTGCAAAGTTAGTGGAGGAGTGCAAAGCAAAGCGTTGTGGCGAGATCTTCAATCTAATCGGAATACATGGTCGCTTCGGAGGCTTCACAAGAAGCGATATGGATGAAAGAGTTCATTACAGATGGGTGTGGTTCCTAGTGCTGGACCCAATGTCTATCTATCGTGATAACATGGGCGCCATAGCCAATGCGCAAGAACCAAGGTCACACAAGAAGCTGAAGCATATCAAGCTACGTTTTCACGCTATTCGAGAACATATCCAAGATGGGGATATAAATATTTGCAAAGTACACACAGATCTGAATGTGGCGGATCCGTTGACTAAACCTCTCCCGAGGGCAAAACATGACCAGCACCAAACTGCCATGGGTGTTCGGTATATTACCATGTAATCTAGATTAGATGACTCTAGTGCAAGTGGGAGACTGTTGGAGATATGCACTAGAGGCAATAATAAATGTAGTTAGTATTATATCTTTGTGTTTATGATAAATGTTTACATTCATGCTATAAATAGTATTAACAAGGAAACATTAATACTTGTGTGATTTGTAAACTTAATTTGAAGTCCCTAGTAAAGCCTCTATATAATACTAGCTTGTTGGTTAATAGATGATTGTGGTTTCCCTATCATGAACATTGAGATGTTATTAACAGCAAGATCATATCGTTAGGAGAATGATATGATGGACATACTCCTATAGATAAGCGTAGCATAATGATCAAGTCATTTTAATAGTTCAATTCCTATATGCTTTCTTATACATAGTAATCTAATTCCTTCGACCATGAGATCATGCATATCACCTTTACCGGATGGATGCTTTGATGAAATCAAACACCACACCGTAACTGGGTGGCTATAAAGGTGGCATTGAGTGTTCGGAAAGTATTGGTTGAAACACATGGATCAAGAGTGGGATTTGTCCATCCATATGACGGATAGATATACTCTGGGCCCTCTCGGTGAAATGTCATCCAATTAGCTTGCAAGCATGTGACTGGCTCACAAGGGATCACATATCACGGGAACGAGAAAAGAGTACTTATCGGTAACGAGGTTGAACTAGGTATGCAGAGATACCGACGATCATAACCTCGGATAAGTAAACTATCATGAGACAAAGGGAAATTGATATCGTATGTAAGTGGTTCATTCGATCGCAAAGTAATCGTAGAAATATGTGGGATGCATATGAATTTCCAGATTCCTCTATTGGTTATTGTTCGGAGAAGTGTCTCGATCATGTCCGCATAATTCACGAACCGTAGGGAGACACACTTAAGGATTCGACGTTGTTTGAATAGTTATGGAATGATGAGAAGGAGACCGAATGTTGTTCGGAGTCCGGAGAATAAGATTCATATAAGGAAAGTCTCGTTTCGGAGTTGGGGAATGGTTCCGGTGTTTTCATCGGGAATGTTCTAGAATGTTAAGGAATGTCCGGCACTCCGGAGGGAAGGGTACATGAATGTGTTGTATCAAGTTGGTATGATTGCATCATGTACTAAGTGTCATCGCTGAACCAAATAAAGGATTAATTCAAATCCTAGTTTGAAAAGTGAAATAGCTAGTTTGAAAAGTCAAACGGCTAAATTTGGAAAGAGGAAAAGAGGAGGAGTGGGAAACCGAGTTGGGGAGGAGTTCCCTCCTCCAACCGCCGGCCCACCTCCAAGCCGAGTTGGGGAGGGACTCCCCTCCCCTTGGCCGCACCTCCCACCTATAAAGGGAGGGGCAGGGCTGCCCCTCCTAGCACACAAGATCCTCTCCTCCAAACCCTAGCCCCAAGCCGTCGCCGCCTCCATAGCCGCTGCCGGCCGTAGGGCAAACCCTAGCCGCCGCCTAGCTAAACCCTAGCCGCTGGCTTGCCCCCTCCTTGGTGTGTCTAAACCCTAGAACACCGAGGACTCTCTCATACTCCACCATACTCGCTCCAGCTTAAGGCGAAGCCTCGAGATCTCCCTCTACTTCGGTACCACGCCGTTGTCTTGCCGAATCGCGAGGAGAGTGCTACAACCTCCGTCACTGGAACAAGGAGAGGAAGGTCTTCGTCGAAAATCGAACGTGTGACCGATCATGGGAGCGCTGCCGAACACCACTGGAAGGATCGTCTGTGATCTTGAGATCGGAAAGAGTACGACTACATCACCCACGAGAATCCGCTCTCGTTAAACACTTTGGAATCTTCGAGGGTGAGTTATTCTATCGACTCGTTGCTACAATCTAGTAGATAGATCTTGGCTTGTTTGTTTGTATGCGGTAGAAATTTTTTGTTTTCCATGCTACGAAACACTGTTGGATATATGCCCTAGAGGCAATAATAAATGTAGTTATTATTATATCTTTGTGTTTATGATAAATGTTTACATTCATGCTATAAATAGTATTAACAAGGAAACATTAATACTTGTGTGATTTGTAAACTTAATTTGAAGTCCCTAGTAAAGCCTCTATATAATACTAGCTTGTTGGTTAATAGATGATTGTGGTTTCCCTATCATGAACATTGAGATGTTATTAACAGCAAGATCATATCGTTAGGAGAATGATATGACGGACATACTCCTATAGATAAGCGTAGCATAAAGATCAAGTCATTTTAATAGTTCAATTGCTATATGCTTTCTTATACATAGTAATCTAATTCCTTCGACCATGAGATCATGCATATCACCTTTACCGGATGGATGCTTTGATGACTTCAAACACCACACCGTGAATCGGGTGGCTATAAAGGTGGCATTGAGTGTTCGGAAAGTATTGGTTGAAACACATGGATCAAGAGTGGGATTTGTCCATCCATATGACGGATAGATATACTCTGGGCCCTCTCGATGAAATGTCATCCAATTAGCTTTGAAGCATGTGACTGGCTCACAAGGGATCACATATCACGGGAACGAGAAAAGAGTACTTATCGGTAACGAGTTTGAACTAGGTATGCAGAGATACCGATGAACATAACCTCGGATAAGTAAACTATCGTGAGACAAAGGGAAATTGATATCGTATGTAAGTGGTTCATTCGATCGCAAAGTAATCGTAGAAATATGTGGGAGCCATATGAATTTCCAGATTCCTCTATTGGTTATTGTTCGGAGAAGTGTCTCGATCATGTCCGCATAATTCACGAACCGTAGGGAGACACACTTAAGGATTCGACGTTGTTTGAGTAGTTATGGAATGATGAGAAGGATACCGAATGTTGTTCGGAGTCTCGAATGGGATTCGGGATATCACGAGGAGATCCGGAATGGTCCGGAGAATAAGATTCATATAAGGAAAGTCTCGTTTCGGAGTTGGGGAATGGTTCCGGTGTTTTCATCGGGAATGTTCTAGAATGTTCCGGAATGTCCGGCACTCCGGAGGGGAAGGGTACATGAATGTGTTGTATCAAGTTGGTATGATTGCATCATGTACTAAGTGTCATCGCTGAACCAAATAAAGGATTAATTCAAATCCTAGTTTGAAAAGTGAAATAGCTAGTTTGAAAAGTCAAACGGCTAAATTTGGAAAGAGGAAAAGAGGAGGAGTGGGAAACCGAGTTGGGGAGGAGTTCCCTCCTCCAACCGCCGGCCCACCTCCAAGCCAAGTTGGGGAGGGACTCCCCTCCCCTTGACCGCGCCTCCCACCTATAAAGGGAGGGGCAGGGCTGCCCCTCCTAGCACACAAGATCCTCTCCTCCAAACCCTAGCCCCAAGCCGCCGCCGCCTCCATAGCCGCAGCCGGCCCTAGGGCAAAACCCATCTGATATTGTCGAGGATCTCAAATTGATCTTTGAGACTCATGCGGCAATTGAAAGCTATGAGGCTTCTGAAAAGTTCTTTAACTGCAAGATGGAAGAGGGCAGTCGATGGTGAGCATGTGCTTAAGATGTCTGGGCATGCAAACAAACTTCAAAGCTTGGGTATTGTGATTCCTAATGCTTTGGGGATTTACCGTGTCCTCCAATCACTACCACCAAGTTACAAGAACTTTGTGATGAACTACAACATGCAAAACATGAACAAGACGTTGCCAGAACTCTTTGCCATGTTGAAGTCTGCAGAAGTGGAGATCAAGAAAGAGCACCAAGTGTTGTTGGTCAATAAGACCACCAAATATCATAGGGACTAGCATTGTAAACACAGGGGACTCTGCCTTATTGGAAGGTCACTCCCTCTACACCACCCTTCTTGAAGTGTCCCTTCTGCTTTGGTCCTTTGTCAAATCTCTTTTCCAAGAATCCCTTGAACTCCTTGGTAGACACTCAAGTGTTCAAGTCCTTGTCAAAATCTCTTGAGCTCCTTGGTAACCCCAAGTGCATCAAGTTTTATAATATCTCATGAGTTCCTTGGTAACCCCAAGTGTTCATGTTTTCATCAAAATCTCTTGAGCACCTTGGTAACCCCCAAGTGCAACAAGTTTTATAAAATCTCTTTGAATTCCTTGGTAGACACTCAAGGGCATCAAGTTTTTATTTTAGAAGTTGGAATGTCGAGATCTCCCATAGTTCAAACTTTAGTTGCTCAGTATTGTCCATAACGGGGGACACGGCTAAGTACTTAGATTTTATTATCTTCTGCAGAAGTAGTACACTTTACCCACATGTCACAATCCCATCTTGTTGCCACCAAAGGTGGCTCTGGATTAGTGCTCACCAAGATGGAGTCTTGGCAGACCGAGAATGTGACGAAGTCTTTCCAAAAGGTCCTCCCATACACCATTGCTAGCTTGTCTTCAGCCCCCATGAAGCATTCCAGATCCCCATGTCTAGTAACTAAAGACAATGTATGGGTCTTCCTAATGTAATTGACTAAGCCAGAACCATAATAGCATGTGGTTGCACACGAAAGCCACAATTGGAGAAGCATGTTTGATCTCTAAGTTTCCTAGGTGGGTTTTCTTTTGGAGCACAACACAAAGAGATTACCATAGACATGGTTCCTTTTGTTGCCACCTTCTCCAAAACTTAAAGTATCCTCCACCTAGGTGGTTCATTGAGTCCTTGTTTTATTATATAAAACACAAGTCCTTTTTTCAACTTTGTAAAATCTCAACATGTATCGCTTCTCAAAATATAGCATGGCTAAGCATGTACAACTACAATGTTTTCACTAAGTAATGTAAGGGCATCCTATTAGGATTTAGCATAGCATAAGTATAAATCATTTTCATGCATGTTTCAAAATCCACTAAGTATAGTAAAAATAGTAGGACTTTTGTATGATAGTGTAACTTGCCTTTTTGGTAGGGAATGATGGTTCACTCCTTGATCTTGCTAGTCTCACACTTTGCTAAATTCACTACAATCCTATGGAAAGACTTTGTCACATTCTCAATCTGCCAGTACTCCATCTTGGTGAGTACTTATTCTTGGAAAAGAGATTTGACAAAAGACCAAAACCATTTTGAAAAGATAGGATAAAATATTGCTTTTGCAAATAAGCCTAAAGCTCTACTTAGCCAAATATGCATGTATTGATAGATCCACTCATATTATACATAGAAAGCTTGCCAATACAATTCAAATGTATTGACCCTTGTGGCTGTAATGTTGCAGGTTTGATTGATTTTAGTGAAGATTGAATGTTTAGGATTACAAAGTCTACAACCAACATCTGCCTGTGGCACTTTTGAAGATGAAGGACCCATGATTATAGTTATTCCGCTGCAATGTAATGTAATAGCCAAATGAGCTATGTTTGATGTAATAAAATTATGTTATTCCTGGTTATAAAGTATATTATGACCTTTGTTTCTTGATATTACATCTAAACTGTGGATGCTAGCTATTGATCCAGGGACTAGCATTGTAAACACAGGGGACTCCACCTTATGTTATTTAAAGGTTGGGACACTCCCTCTACAGGGAATATCTATAGTCATGGGGTCCTTCATCTTCAAAGTGCCACAGGCAGATGTTGGTTGTAGACTTTGTAATCCTAATCAAACAATCTTCACTAAAATCAATCAAACCTGCAACATTACAAGTTACAGCCACAAGGGTCAATACATTTTGAATTGTATTGGCAAGTTTCACTACTATGTAGATTATAAGTAGATCCTACCATTACATGTAATTTTGGCTAAGTAGAGTTTAAGGCTTATTTGCATAAAGCAATATTTTATCCTATCTTTTCAAAATGGTTTTGGTCTTTTGTCAAATCTCTTTTCCAAGAATCCCTTGAACTTCTTGGTAGACACTCAAGTGTTCAAGTCCTTGTCAAAATCCCTTGAGCTCCTTGGTAACTCCAAGTGCATCAAGTTTTAAAAGTTTTCTTTTCGAAATTAGAGTGTCGAGATCTTCCATAGCTTCAGGCCTTAGTTGCTCAGTATTGTCCATAACCGGGGACACGGCTAAGTACTTAGAATTTTGATCTTCTGTAGAAGTTGTACACTTTACCCACATGACACAATCTCATCTTGATGCCACCAGTGGCCTCTGGGTAAGTACTCACCAAGATGGAGTACTGGCAGATTGAGAATGTGACAAAGTCTTTCCATAGGATTCCTCCCAATACAAAATGCTAGCTTGTCTACCATGCACAAATGTGGGGTTGCTCCCTTACACAAATCTAGTTAACCTGAAGAAGCCAATGCATGGGACTTCCACTATGTAGTTGACTAAGCCAGAGCCCATTTAGCATGTGGTTGTACACGGAAGCCACTGTATGAGAAACATGTTCAATCTCTAAGTTTCCTGGGTGGTTTTCCTTTGGAGCACAACACAAAGAGATTGCCATAGACATGGTTCCTTTTGTTGCCACCTTCTCCAAAACTCAAAGTATCCTTGTCCACCCAGGTGGTTCATTGAGTCCTTGTTTTATTATATAAAACATAAGTCTTTTCTCAATCTCATAAAATCTCAACATGTATCTCTTTTCAAAATATAGCATGGCTAAGCATGTATCAACTACATTGTTTTCACTAAGGAATGTATAGGGTATCCTATTAGGATTTAGCATAGCATAAGTATAGAAATTCCTTTCATGCATGTTTTCAAAAATCCACTAAGTATAAGAAAATAGTAGGACTTTAGATGATAGTGTAACTTGCCTTTTTGGTAGGGAATGGTGGTTCACTCCTTGATCTTGCTAGTCTCACACTTTACTACAATCAATCAAGCATACACAATATCATCTAGCATTCCAAACCAAAGTCAATCAAACAATTTCACACACATAAAACAATGGATTTATAAGTCATGCATGTAGGCATGCAAAAGATGGTTCAATTGTAAAGATGGTCTCCACTAGGCCTCTAAACTTTGTAAGTTTCAAAGTGGTCATTTTCTAAAGTGGCAAAGTCATTTGCAAAAGGGTTCTATCCATAAACCATTTTTAAATCCAATCATTATTTTATGTGGTGGAAAATATTTTTATCAAAGCAACAACTTTATCTTGTTCACCAAATAAGTTGTTGTTTCTCAAAACTTGGTGTTTAGGGTCAGTAGGTTTGATCCAAATCATTTTCCCAAAGTTTTTACTCCAAAGTCATTTCCATAACAAAATTAATGTTTTTATTTGGCTAGAAATGGGCTAATTCAAGTTTTTATTCCTAAACTTCACAAAATTCATTTTTAAAATCATGGGTTGGTTCCTAGGGTCAATAAGTTCACAACAAACCAATTTGCAAAGATTTCAATCTCAAAAACATTTTTGAATAATTTTTACAACCTAAACATGCATACAAATGTTTCTGCAAAAACAATCATTTTACCAGAAGCTTTTTACTAAACACAATGCATGGTTGGCTAGGGCTTGTTTCACTGATTCCATTGATATAAAGTTTGCAAAATTTGGACGTGTAGAACTCAAGTTATGAATTTTATAAATTTGCAAATCAAATAGAACATTTTCTGGTTTTATTCAAACAGACTGGCCACGTGGCGCAATCTAACTGGACGGTACCGCTTCGTGCGGATCAGCCTCTGTGGATCGTTGGATCTAATTTAAAACGCACGGCTCTGATCAAACGTACCCCTTCATTTTAATGAATCTATCCTAGCCAACGGATCTAGATCCAACGGATCACAACAATGCGATTATAATCGGCTGCGCTTAGCGGCATGGACGGCGTGTTTCGCTGAGCTTGCCGCAGTTAGGTCGCGGAGAGGGTAGGATGCTCACCGTGCTTGCCGGGCGCAGAAGCTCAAGACGCGTGATCAGTTCGCCGAGGGGCACAGAACGGGTGGATTGCTTTGGAGCTTGCAGCGCCGAAAGTGCTTCGTTGTCGCCGAGGCGAGGTTTGAGGTGCGCCGAGGCAAACAGACCATGCGGTTAGCTGCGACGCATCTTGGGGTCACAGGAGCATCATTGGTAGGTGCTGGGCTCAGACTCAGGAAACTCACGCCGGAGTCGAGGCAGGAGGCGGCGATGCTCTGATGTTGAGGTTGCCGAGGCTACGGTGCTCGCGCGGGTGTGAGGTTGGTGCTGGGAGACGCGCAAGAAGAGGGGTAGTAGGCTCGTGTGCTCTGGGAGGTGGGGGCGGTTGGACAGTGCCGGAATCGGCTGGTGAAGCTCGTCGGAGCAGTGGAGCTTGAGCTCGAAATTGGGGCAGCCTGGAGGCAGAGGGGAGGCGGTGTCTGGGGAAAACGGAAGAGGGGAGGCAGGCGCTCTTATCGTGCGTGATGGCTGGGCAAATTAACGCGGCAGTTAACGGGAATTGAAGGAGCTATCAACGGGCAGAAACGGCAGCGAGGTGGGGAGTGGCCACCGCGGGTGAAGACGACGACCGGCGACGTGGGGCCGCGATGTCTGTGAGAGAGAGGAAGAGAGTGTGGGGTCTGCTAGTCAGTGACTTAGCGGGTTTGCTTCTAAGTGAAAATGGTTCGCGAGTGGGGGAGAGAAGCTGGGCTGGACTGGGTCCTGTTGGGCCAGTTTGTTGGGCTGGGTCTTTTGCCTATTTTTTTCTGTCTGAAACCTTTTTCTTTTTCCAATTTCAATTTCTGTTTTGAAATTCAAACAACACTCAAGCATTCAAATTAATTCAAACAATCACCAAACTTTGCAACTTTGAATTTGGTTCTGTTTAGTAACATAAACCAAAATTTAAAGATTAAAATAAAATAGTCTTATTTTAGGGTCCATCATTAATTAAATAAATAGACCTTGTTTTAATAAATCAAAATAGGATTTGATTTTTTATTTTAAAACTCCATTTGAAATCTATTTATTTTCAAAACCAAAACAGTAGGTTTTATCTAAGAATACAAAATACTTGGAAAGCTTATTTTAAGAAAATAAGTTTTGATGGTTAAGTAAAATAGTAAAACCTTTATTTATAAAACTTTGGATATTAAATCCTTATTATTTTAATTAAATAAACCTTTACTCATTTTATCTAAACAAAATGTTTTATTTCAAAAGCTTGGCCAAGGTTTAATTTGGCTCTGTAAAATAATCTTTATTAATGAATCTTCTATTTCATTTGAAAACCAAAAACTTTTATTTAAAAGATCCAAAATAGTAATTTTAAATATTTTTATTTTCCTTTAATAAATGTTTTATCTTTTTAAATCCTTTTAGGATTTTATTTGATTCAACTTGGTTTGAAGTTCCAATTGAATTCAAAAAGTTTCTTCTGGTCCTGAAAATCAAACAAAGTTTTATTTTATTCATTTATTTTTCACATTACAAGATTTGGAAAATATTGGGATGTGACAGGCTACCACCCTTAAAATAAATCTCGTCCCGAGATTTGGGAAGGCTAAAGGTTCTAAGTAGGCTTAAAATAACTAGGGTACTACCACCCTTATAATAAAGTCTCATAGGATTACATTGATGGTTCACTTGACTAAAAGTTCAACACAATAACCAGACAAGGAATCCTTATTTGACTCTTCTGAGTTTTCTAAATCCTGACATCCACTTCTTCTATCTCTTCAAAGTTCTCATTCATGTCAATGTGGTTCACATGTCCTTTCTGGGTCACATTAGAGTCATTTCCATTGGCTCTTCTGGCATCCTTTTTCTTTTTCTTCTCTGGACAGTCTGATGCATAGTGTCCAAGTTCCTTACAATTATAGCATTGTAGCTGGCTAATGTCCTTTTTCCTGTATGTGTCATGTTGGTTCTGACCAAGGTCATCTCCATTGTTAGTATCATTTCCATTATTCTCACTTTCATTGTTGTTGTGGTGATACTGATGTGGTTCAGAATCTTCATTGCTGTTTTTGTATGAATGCTTCTTCTTTGATGATCCTGAATAGTTCTTGAGTTTATGTTTCCTCTTTCTGTTCTCAACTTGATTCATCTTGTTTTCCAATATTGTGGCTTTGTCACAGAGTGATTGATAAGTTGGGACATAGGCAACAGCTAGCTGCAGGTTCAACTCATCATTAAGTCCTTCAAGAAATTTATCCTTTCTCTTAGCATCTGTATCAACTTCATCCGGTGCATAGCGTGCCAGATTGTTGAATTCTTCAATATACTCAGCCACACTGAGGTGACGTTGTTTCAGATTGTGAAACTCCTTTTTCTTCAAGTACATTACTCCAGGTGAGATGTGAGTGGTTCTGAATCCATCTTCAAAAATAGCCCAAGTCACATCTTCAAGGGGAGTGGTGATTTGAAAGTTGTCCCACCATGTTGCTGCTGGTCCTTCAAGCAGAAATGCTGCAAACCTTACTTTTTCTTCATCAGTGCAACCAACAGTCACTAAGTCTTTGTTTACTAAACGTAACCAATCTTCAGCTTCCATTGGATCAGTTGTTCCAGAGAACCTTGCAGGCCTAAGTTTCAGAAACTTGGTGAGCATGTCAAGTGCTGGAGGATTATTCTGATTGTTGTCGTCGTCGTCGTTGTTGTTGTTGTTAGTCAAATTCTGTATGAATGTGGTCATATGCTGCATCAACTGTGTCTGAGCTGCCATCATCTGTTGCATCTCAGGGGTGAAGTTGTTGTTGTTTTGGTTGGGGTTGGCACGACGGGGAGGCATCTGTTGGTTTGATAGGGATAAGTATTGGTGGATAGGTTTTTAAGAAGTCCTAACACACAACTCAAAACAATCAAGTTCAATCAAACAATCAAACCATCAAACATTCAACAAGCAACCAATCACTTAACAACTTATGAGTTTAACTCATGAGTTGAAGGAAACAACAAGTTTTCTTGAAAATAACAACTTAGTATAATCATACCTCATAGGACAATATGATCCATACTCTAACTTGATATCAATGTCTTTGGTAGGCAATCTAATGTCTTCTTGGTTTTCACTAGTAGTCCTTAGTGATATCCAAGTTGGAAGTCCTTGGTGAACATGCTGAAGATGTTGAAGTAATTAGAGTTGAAGAAGTTGAAGTCATTAGAGTTGAAGATGTTGAAGAAGTCCTTTGCACATGGTGAGGTCTTGGCCATGGGGTAGGTTTTTCCATCAAGTTGAAGTAGAAGAGAGGTAGAGTTGAAACCAAAATGGTTGAGGGAAGAGTTTACAAGATTGTTTGCAAATAAGTTTTTGGAACAAATATAACTCCTATTTTTCTAAGGGTTTTTGTCCAATCCTAGGTTTACAAATCCTACAGGCAACACAATGCTCTGATACCATCTGTAGAGGGAGTGACCTTCCAATAAGGCAGAGTCCCCTGTGTTTACAATGCTAGTCCCTGGATCAATAGCTAGCATCCACAGTTTAGATGTAATATCAAAAAACAAAGGTCATATTATAACTTTATAACCAGGAATAACATAATTTTATTACATCAAACATAGCTCATTTGGCTATTACATTACATTGCAGCGGGAATGTCACATCCCAAGATTTTCCAAATCTTGTAATGTGAAAATAAATGAATAAAATAAAACTTTGTTTGATTTTCAAGGCCAGAAGAAACTTTTTGAATTCAATTGGAACTTCAAACCAATTTGGATCAAATAAATTCCTAAAGAGATTGGAAAAGATAAACATTTAAATAGAGGGAAATAAAATATTTTATTACTACTTTGAAATCTTTTTATAAAAGGTTTTAGTTCTCAAATTGAAAAGGAAGGATATTCTCTAAAGCCAAATTAAAACCTTGGTCAAAAGTTTGGGAAACAAAAGGTTTTGCTTTGATTAAAAATAATAAAGGTTATTTAAAATAAAATAATAAGGATTTAATATCCAAGTTTTATTAATAAAGGTTTTACTATTTTCCAAAACCTCAAAACTTGTTTTATTTAAAATAGGTTTTCCAAGTAATTTATATTCCTAAATAAAACCTACTGTTTTAGTTTTGAAAATAATTAAATTCCAAAAGGAGTATTTAAATAAAACAAGTCCTATTCGATTTAATAACAATGGTCCATTTATTTAATTAATAATGGGCCCTATTATTAAAACTATTTTTTTTTGGATTTTGGTTCATATTACTGAACAGAACTAATTTCAAAATTACAAAGATTGGTGTTGTTTGAATTGATTTGGTTGATGTTTGTTTGTTTGAAATTCAAAACAGAAATTAAATTCAGAAAAAGAAAAGGATTCAGAACAGAAAAAAAATGAAGTTAGGCCGACCCAACCCAGCAGCCCACTAAGGCCCAGCAAACCAACCCAGCTTCCCTCCCGAAGAAAAACGCTTGGCACCAACTTACCGACCCGAGCAGACGCTGACCGGTGGACCCTCCTCCCCTCTCTCACTCTGCTGACCAACCGACCCCACGCAGCCAGCTCACCCTTCTTCCTCCTCGCGCTAATGATGCCTGCCGTTGCTGTCTTTGAAAGCCGCGATCAATTAGCAATAACGCCGCACCTTAAACCTCGCCGTGACTGCACGCTATTAAGCGCCTGCGTCTTCTCCTCCTTTCCCCTCTGTCACCACACCTCGACTCGCCCTCAGGCTGCTGAATTTTACCAGAGACCATCCTCTGTTCCGACGACACCTCGGTGACGATTCCGGCCAAATTTCACCACCACTTGCCTCCCTGAGCACCCTAGCAGCTTCCCCACTCCCAGACACATCTCCCAGTACTTTTCGTTCGACCGCGGGCGCCCCAGAGCGTCGGCTACGACAAGCTCTGAACGACGCTGCCGTTCGCTCCAACTCCGACGAGCCCCACAGGTAGTTTCCGACCACCCCGTGCCATATGGTTCACGCACGCGTCTTCTCCGTGAACTTCCGCACCTAACCATGCCCTGTCTTGCCTTAGGGCGATCTACAACGTCGCCTTCGACCATGGACAGAGCCGCCCGACGCCGTTCCCAACTCCGGCGAGAGATTCCACCTGACCCCGTGCGCCCCTTTCCATGTCGACCACACGTCGAGCACCACCTCGTCCTCGCGAACACGGTGAGCACCCCCTCTGTCTTCCTCGCTTCCTAGAACCACCGTAGCGCCACCGCCTGGCTGTGCGCCGCCGCTAGCCACCGTCGGCGCCGCTCGCATATGGTCAAGCAGACCAGCACCGTTGGATCGAGATCTGGCGCTCACGATTAGATCACTTAGCACCGAAGGGGTACGCGATAAGGACCGTGCGATCTAATTAGATCCAACGCGTCACAGAACCGATCCGGCCGAACCGGTTAAGCTGGCCAGCTTAAAATGTCCAGCTTAAAAACAGAAGTTTGAAATCTGATTTAGTTGTGAAATTCAAACCCTTGTAACTTTGGATCCACACGTCCAAAAATTACAAATTTTATGTCGTTGGATTCAGGAGAGCAAGTCCTAGCCAACCATGCCCTTGGTTTAGTAAATAGTATCTGTTAATTTACTTGTTTTTGCAGATTCATTTATGTGCTTGTTTAGATTAGAAAAATTGTTTAAAAATTATTTTAGGGTTAAAACTTTTGCAAAATGGTTTGTTGTGACCTTACTGACCCTAGGAGCCAACCCATGATTTGGAAAATGGATTTGGAAAAGTTTGGAATGGATTAATTGGTTTAGTCCATTTCTAGCTAAATAAAACTGTTGATTTATTTATGAAAATGGTTTGGAGTAAAAACTTTGGAGAAAATATTTTGGACCAAACCTACTGACCAAAAACACCAAGTTTTAAGAAACAACAACTTATTTGGTGAAACCACTTAAGGTTGTGGTATTGAGAAAAATGTTTTTCACCACATAAAATGATGAAAGGATTTGAAAATGGTTTATGGATAAAACCCATTTGCAAATGACTTTGCCATTTTGGTAAATGACCAATTTGGACCTTACAAAGTTTTGGAAGCCTAGTGGAGACCATCCTTGCAATAGAACCATCCTTTGTATGCATATGCATGACTTAGATCCCATAGTATTATGTGTGTGAAATTGTTGTTTGGTTGATTATTTGGAATGCTAGTTGATTTGGTGTTTGCTTGATTGATTGTAGTGAATTTAGCAAAGTGTGAGACTAGCAAGATCAAGGAGTGAACCATCATTCCCTACCAAAAAGGCAAGTTACACTATCATACAAAAGTCCTACTATTTTTACTATACTTAGTGGATTTTGAAACATGCATGAAAATGATTTATACTTATGCTATGCTAAATCCTAATAGGATGCCCTTACATTACTTAGTGAAAACATTGTAGTTGTACATGCTTAGCCATGCTATATTTTGAGAAGCGATACATGTTGAGATTTTACAAAGTTGAAAAAAGGACTTGTGTTTTATATAATAAAACAAGGACTCAATGAACCACCTAGGTGGAGGATACTTTAAGTTTTGGAGAAGGTGGCAACAAAAGGAACCATGTCTATGGTAATCTCTTTGTGTTGTGCTCCAAAAGAAAACCCACCTAGGAAACTTAGAGATCAAACATGCTTCTCCAATTGTGGCTTTCGTGTGCAACCACATGCTATTATGGCTCTGGCTTAGTCAATTACATTAGGAAGACCCATACATTGTCTTTAGTTACTGGACATGGGGATCTGGAATGCTTCATGGGGGCTGAAGACAAGCTAGCAATGGTGTATGGGAGGACCTTTTGGAAAGACTTCGTCACATTCTCAGTCTGCCAGTACTCCATCTTGGTGAGCACTAATCCAGTAGGCCACTGGTGGCAACAAGATGGGATTGTGACATGTGGGTAAAGTGTACTACTTCTGCAGAAGATAATAAAATCTAAGTACTTAGCCGTGTCCCCGGTTATGGACAATACTGAGCAACTAAAGTTTGAACTATGGGAGATCTCGACATTCCAACTTCTAAAATAAAAACTTGATGCCCTTGAGTGTCTACCAAGGAATTCAAAGAGATTTTATAAAACTTGTTGCACTTGGGGGTTACCAAGGTGCTCAAGAGATTTTGATGAAAACATGAACACTTGGGGTTACCAAGGAACTCATGAGATATTATAAAACTTGATGCACTTGGGGTTACCAAGGAGCTCAAGAGATTTTGACAAGGACTTGAACACTTGAGTGTCTACCAAGGAGTTCAAGGGATTCTTGGAAAAGAGATTTGACAAAGGACCAAAGCCATTTTGAAAAGATAGGACAAAATATTGCTTTATGCAAATGAGCCTAAAGCTCTACTTAGCCAAATATGCATGTATTGATAGGATCCACTCATATTATACATAGAAGTGAAGCTTGCCAATACAATTCAAATGTATTGACCCTTGTGGCTGTAACTTGTAATGTTGCAGGATTGATTGATTTTAGTGAAGATTGTTTGATTAGGATTACAAAGTCTACAACCAACATCTGCCTGTGGCACTTTGAAGATGAAGGACCCCATGATTATAGTTATTACGCTGCAATGTAATGTAATAGCCAAATGAGCTATGTTTGATGTAATAAAATTATGTTATTCCTGGTTATAAAGTTATATTATGACCTTTGTTTCTTGATATTACATCTAAACTGTGGATGCTAGCTATTGATCCAGGGACTAGCATTGTAAACACAGGGGACTCCACCTTATGTTATTTAAAGGTTGGGACACTCCCTCTACAGATGGTATCAGAGCATTGTGTTGCCTGTAGGATTGTAAACCTAGGATTGGACAAAAACCCTTAGAAAATAGGATTTGTACTTGTTCCAAAAACTTATTTATAAAACACTTGTAAACTCTTTCCTCAACCATTTTGGTTTCAGCTCAACATCTCTTCTATTTTCAAACTTGATGGAAAAACCTACCCCATAGCCCAAGACTACACCATGTGCAAAGGACTTCTTCAACATCTTCAACTCTAATGACTTGAACTTCTTCAACTATAATGACTTCAACATCTTCAGCATGATCACCAAGGACTTCCAACTTGGACACCACTAAGGACTGCATGTGAGACAAGGAAATCTTGCTCAAAACTTAGAGACTGAGGGAATGCAAAAGTTAGAAGGAGCACACTTCACTAGAAGTCAAGATAACCAAGAGTTTTTCCCAAAGAACCATGATCTCATGTAGGAAGAAGCAACCAAGAAGGATGGAAGGGTCACAAGTAAACCATATAGATGGACCACCATACTTTGGCTAAGTCAAAACCCACCAACTCATGTGGTGTAACAAAAATATTTTGTTGCCTAAGTATGTGCTTGAACATTGTTGTTGAGTGAAATGTTTGGTTTGTGATTGCATGCACATTGCTTGTGTGAATTGTGATATGTGTGATTAGAATTGATTCCTTAGAAAAACCCTTTGCCTATACTAATTCTCCCCTCAACCCAAACAGATGACTACTCCAAGAGACTCCAACATCAAGATGGATGACACCAACACCAACCAAGCTGACAGCATGAAAGAACTCATAGCAACCCAACACCAGTTGAACCAACTGACAGCCCAGTTCATAGCCAGCAATAGTGATAAAGATCCAGCACTGCAAAAGTTTTTGGAAGAACAATCCCAACTGATGCTTAAGGTGACTAATCAAATGATCAACATGGAAGAAAACTATCCCAAAAGAGTGTATGACAACAAGTATGACAAGAATGTTATTCTAGATGGAGCCCCAGCTTGCACTATTTGTGGAGACAAGGACCATACTTCCAAGGAGCATGAAGATCAATGCCCTAACTGTGAAGAGAAACATCCTATTGGACAATGTCCTACCTCTCAAGCTACTTGCTACTTATGTGAAGGAAGCAATCATACTCCTATACAATGCCCCATCTACTCCATGGTGGAACAAAGGAAACAAGAAGGATCCAAGTCTACCAAAGGAAAAGGACCACTCATACCTCCAAGCAAGACAACCCAATTCAAAGGATCAAAGAAACCCAAGAAACCAAGACAGGACATGAACCTTGTGCAATGTCGTAAATGTAAGGAAATGGGACACTACTCCAGTGAGTGCCCAGAGAACCAGAAAAATAAGGGGATTGACCAAGTGGTGTGCAACAACTGCAAAGAGCTAGGCCATTATGTAGCAACTTGTCCACAAGAGCCACGTAAAGAACTCCAAGAAATCCATTGTTTCAATTGCAAAAACCCAGGACATTATGCAAGCAACTATCCCGAAAAGATGAAGAACAAGTTGAACAAGCCTATGGAGAAACTCAACCTTGGCCCATGAGTCAAGCATGGAAACTAAGGACACAAATGCAACTGTTTGCTTAGAGAAAGTTTTTCCAAGATCCCAAGAAGGACAATATGTAATTCTGTTAGAAAATTTTTTAAGGGTGGTAGTACCCTAGTTGTTTTGAGTCTGCTTGTAACCCTAACCTTCCCAAATCTCGGGACGAGATTTATTTTAAGGGTGGTAGCCTGTCACATCCCAAGATTTTCCACATCTTGTAATGTGAAAATAAATGAATAAAATAAAACTTTGTTTGATTTTCAAGGCCAGAAGAAACTTTTTGAATTCAATTGGAACTTCAAACCAATTTGGATCAAATAAATTCCTAAAGAGATTGGAAAAGATAAACATTTAAATAGAGGGAAATAAAATATTTTATTACTACTTTGAAATCTTTTTATAAAAGGTTTTAGTTCTCAAATTGAAAAGGAAGGATATTCTCTAAAGCCAAATTAAAACCTTGGTCAAAAGTTTGGGAAACAAAAGGTTTTGCTTTGATTAAAAATAATAAAGGTTATTTAAAATAAAATAATAAGGATTTAATATCCAAGTTTTATTAATAAAGGTTTTACTATTTTCCAAAACCTCAAAACTTGTTTTATTTAAAATAGGTTTTCCAAGTAATTTATATTCCTAAATAAAACCTACTGTTTTAGTTTTGAAAATAATTAAATTCCAAAAGGAGTATTTAAATAAAACAAGTCCTATTCGATTTAATAACAATGGTCCATTTATTTAATTAATAATGGGCCCTATTATTAAAACTATTTTTTTTTGGATTTTGGTTCATATTACTGAACAGAACTAATTTCAAAATTACAAAGATTGGTGTTGTTTGAATTGATTTGGTTGATGTTTGTTTGTTTGAAATTCAAAACAGAAATTAAATTCAGAAAAAGAAAAGGATTCAGAACAGAAAAAAAAATGTAGTTAGGCCGACCCAACCCAGCAGCCCACTAAGGCCCAGCAAACCAACCCAGCTTCCCTCCCGAAGAAAAACGCTTGGCACCAACTTACCGACCCGAGAAGACGCTGACCGGTGGACCCTCCTCCCCTCTCTCACTCCGCTGACCAACCGACCCCACGCAGCCAGCTCACCCTTCTTCCTCCTCGCGCTAACGACGCCTGCTATTGCTGCCTTTGAAAGCCGCGATCAATTAGCAATAACGCCGCGCCTTAAACCTCGTCGTGACTGCACGCTATTAAGCGCCTGCGTCTTCTCCTCCTTTCCCCTCTGTCACCACACCTCGACTCTCCCTCAGGCTGCTGAATTTTGCCAGAGACCATCCTCTGTTCCGACGACACCTCGGTGACGATTCCGGCCAAATTTCACCACCACTTGCCTCCCTGAGCACCCTAGCAGCTTCCCCACTCCCAGACACATCTCCCAGTACTTTTCGTTGCCGCTGGCGCCCAGGCGTCGGCTCGACAAGCTCTGACGACGCCGCGTCGCTCCAACTCCGACGAGCCCCACAGGTAGTTTCCGACCACCCCGTGCCATCTGGTTCACGCACGCGTCTTCTCCGTGAACTTCCGCACCTAACCCTGCCCCTGTCTTGCCTTAGGGAGATCTACAACGTCGCCTTCGACCACGGACAGAGCCGCCCGACGCTGTTCCCAACTCCGGCGAGAGATTCCACCTGACCCCGTGCGCCCCTTTCCATGTCGACCACACGTCAAGCACCACCTCGTCCTCGCGAACACGGTGAGCACCCCCTCTGTCTTCCTCGCTTCCTAGAACCACCGTAGCGCCACCGCTGCCGCCGTCGCCGCTAGCCACCGTCGGCGCCGCCGCATATGGTCAAGCGTACCGCACCGTTGGATCGAGATCTGCGCTCACGATTAGATCACTTAGCACCAAGGGTACGCGATAAGGACCGTGCGATCTAATTAGATCCAACGTCACGAACCGATCCGGCCGAACGGTACTGTCCAGCTTAAAGCGACGGCTGTGGCCAGTGTCATTTAAATGAAGTTTGAAATCTGATTTAGTTGTGAAATTCAAACCCTTGTAACTTTGGATCCACACGTCCAAAAATTACAAATTTTATGTCGTTGGATTCAGGCGAGCAAGTCCTAGCCAACCATTCCCTTGGTTTAGTAAATAGTATCTGTTAATTTACTTGTTTTTGCAGATTCATTTGTGTGCTTGTTTAGATTAGAAAAATTGTTTAAAAATGATTTTAGGGTTAAAACTTTTGCAAAATGG
Organism: Avena insularis; assembly: GCA_023614405.1. Lineage (NCBI taxonomy): Eukaryota > Viridiplantae > Streptophyta > Magnoliopsida > Poales > Poaceae > Avena > Avena insularis. The sequence goes on along the minus strand of CM042687.1, from coordinate 324,615,502 downwards.
TTTGTTGTGACCGTACTGACCCTAGGAGCCAACCCATGATTTGGAAAATGGATTTGGAAAAGTTTGGAATGGATTAATTAGTTTAGTCCATTTCTAGCTAAATAAAACTGTTGATTTATTTATGAAAATGGTTTGGAGTAAAAACTTTGGAGAAAATATTTTGGACCAAACCTACTGACCAAAAACACCAAGTTTTAAGAAACAACAACTTATTTGGTGAAACCACTTAAGGTTGTGGTATTGAGAAAAATGTTTTTCACCACATAAAATGATGAAAGGATTTGAAAATGGTTTATGGATAAAACCCATTTGCAAATGACTTTGCCATTTTGGTAAATGACCAATTTGGACCTTACAAAGTTTTGGAAGCCTAGTGGAGACCATCCTTGCAATAGAACCATCCTTTGTATGCATATGCATGACTTAGATCCCATAGTATTATGTGTGTGAAATTGTTGTTTGGTTGATTATTTGGAATGCTAGTTGATTTGGTGTTTGCTTGATTGATTGTAGTGAATTTAGCAAAGTGTGAGACTAGCAAGATCAAGGAGTGAACCATCATTCCCTACCAAAAAGGCAAGTTACACTATCATACAAAAGTCCTACTATTTTTACTATACTTAGTGGATTTTGAAACATGCATGAAAATGATTTATACTTATGCTATGCTAAATCCTAATAGGATGCCCTTACATTACTTAGTGAAAACATTGTAGTTGTACATGCTTAGCCATGCTATATTTTGAGAAGCGATACATGTTGAGATTTTACAAAGTTGAAAAAAGGACTTGTGTTTTATATAATAAAACAAGGACTCAATGAACCACCTAGGTGGAGGATACTTTAAGTTTTGGAGAAGGTGGCAACAAAAGGAACCATGTCTATGGTAATCTCTTTGTGTTGTGCTCCAAAAGAAAACCCACCTAGGAAACTTAGAGATCAAACATGCTTCTCCAATTGTGGCTTTCGTGTGCAACCACATGCTATTATGGCTCTGGCTTAGTCAATTACATTAGGAAGACCCATACATTGTCTTTAGTTACTAGACATGGGGATCTGGAATGCTTCATGGGGGCTGAAGACAAGCTAGCAATGGTGTATGGGAGGACCTTTTGGAAAGACTTCGTCACATTCTCAGTCTGCCAGTACTCCATCTTGGTGAGCACTAATCCAGTAGGCCACTGGTGGCAACAAGATGGGATTATGACATGTGGGTAAAGTGTACTACTTCTGCAGAAGATAATAAAATCTAAGTACTTAGCCGTGTCCCCCGTTATGGACAATACTGAGCAACTAAAGTTTGAACTATGGGAGATCTCGACATTCCAACTTCTAAAATAAAAACTTGATGCCCTTGAGTGTCTACCAAGGAATTCAAAGAGATTTTATAAAACTTGTTGCACTTGGGGGTTACCAAGGTGCTCAAGAGATTTTGATGAAAACATGAACACTTGGGGTTACCAAGGAACTCATGAGATATTATAAAACTTGATGCACTTGGGGTTACCAAGGAGCTCAAGAGATTTTGACAAGGACTTGAACACTTGAGTGTCTACCAAGGAGTTCAAGGGATTCTTGGAAAAGAGATTTGACAAAGGACCAAAGCCATTTTGAAAAGATAGGACAAAATATTGCTTTATGCAAATGAGCCTAAAGCTCTACTTAGCCAAATATGCATGTATTGATAGGATCCACTCATATTATACATAGAAGTGAAGCTTGCCAATACAATTCAAATGTATTGACCCTTGTGGCTGTAACTTGTAATGTTGCAGGATTGATTGATTTTAGTGAAGATTGTTTGATTAGGATTACAAAGTCTACAACCAACATCTTCCTGTGGCACTTTGAAGATGAAGGACCCCATGATTATAGTTATTCCGCTGCAATGTAATGTAATAGCCAAATGAGCTATGTTTGATGTAATAAAATTATGTTATTCCTGGTTATAAAGTTATATTATGACCTTTGTTTCTTGATATTACATCTAAACTGTGGATGCTAGCTATTGATCCAGGGACTAGCATTGTAAACACAGGGGACTCCACCTTATGTTATTTAAAGGTTGGGACACTCCCTCTACAGGGAATATCTATAGTCATGGGGTCCTTCATCTTCAAAGTGCCACAGGCAGATGTTGGTTGTAGACTTTGTAATCCTAATCAAACAATCTTCACTAAAATCAATCAAACCTGCAACATTACAAGTTACAGCCACAAGGGTCAATACATTTTGAATTGTATTGGCAAGTTTCACTACTATGTAGATTATAAGTAGATCCTACCATTACATGTAATTTTGGCTAAGTAGAGTTTAAGGCTTATTTGCATAAAGCAATATTTTATCCTATCTTTTCAAAATGGTTTTGGTCTTTTGTCAAATCTCTTTTCCAAGAATGAACCACTCAAGTGTTCAAGTCCTTGTCAAAATCCCTTGAGCCCTTGGTAACCCAAGTGCATCAAGTTTTAAAAGTTTTCTTTCAAATTAGAGTGAGATCTTCCATAGCTTCAGGCCTTAGTTGCTCAAGATTGTCCATAACCGGGACACGGCTAAGTACTTAGAATTTTGATCTTCTGTAGAAGTTGTACACTTTACCCACATGACACAATCTCATCTTGATGGCCTCTGGGTAAGTACTCACCAAGATGGAGTACTGGCAGATTGAGAATGTGACAAAGTCTTTCCATAGGATTCCTCCCAATACAAAATGCTAGCTTGTCTACCATGCACAAATGTGGGGTTGCTCCCTTACACAAATCTAGTTAACCTGAAGAAGCCAATGCATGGGACTTCCACTATGTAGTTGACTAAGCCAGAGCCCATTTAGCATGTGGTTGTACACGGAAGCCACTGTATGAGAAACATGTTCAATCTCTAAGTTTCCTGGGTGGTTTTCCTTTGGAGCACAACACAAAGAGATTGCCATAGACATGGTTCCTTTTGTTGCCACCTTCTCCAAAACTCAAAGTATCCTTGTCCACCCAGGTGGTTCATTGAGTCCTTGTTTTATTATATAAAACATAAGTCTTTTCTCAATCTCATAAAATCTCAACATGTATCTCTTTTCAAAATATAGCATGGCTAAGCATGTATCAACTACATTGTTTTCACTAAGGAATGTATAGGGTATCCTATTAGGATTTAGCATAGCATAAGTATAGAAATTCCTTTCATGCATGTTTTCAAAAATCCACTAAGTATAAGAAAATAGTAGGACTTTAGATGATAGTGTAACTTGCCTTTTTGGTAGGGAATGGTGGTTCACTCCTTGATCTTGCTAGTCTCACACTTTACTACAATCAATCAAGCATACACAATATCAGCTAGCATTCCAAACCAAAGTCAATCAACAATTTCACACACATAAAACAATGGATTTATAAGTCATGCATGTAGGCATGCAAAAGATGGTTCAATTGTAAAGATGGTCTCCACTAGGCCTCTAAACTTTGTAAGTTTCAAAGTGGTCATTTTCTAAAGTGGCAAAGTCATTTGCAAAAGGGTTCTATCCATAAACCATTTTTAAATCCAATCATTATTTTATGTGGTGGAAAATATTTTTATCAAAGCAACAACTTTATCTTGTTCACCAAATAAGTTGTTGTTTCTCAAAACTTGGTGTTTAGGGTCAGTAGGTTTGATCCAAATCATTTTCCCAAAGTTTTTACTCCAAAGTCATTTCCATAACAAAATTAATGTTTTTATTTGGCTAGAAATGGGCTAATTCAAGTTTTTATTCCTAAACTTCACAAAATTCATTTTTAAAATCATGGGTTGGTTCCTAGGGTCAATAAGTTCACAACAAACCAATTTGCAAAGATTTCAATCTCAAAAACATTTTTGAATAATTTTTACAACCTAAACATGCATACAAATGTTTCTGCAAAAACAATCATTTTACCAGAAGCTTTTTACTAAACACAATGCATGGTTGGCTAGGGCTTGTTCCACTGATTCCATTGATATAAAGTTTGCAAAATTTGGACGTGTAGAACTCAAGTTATGAATTTTACAAGTTTGCAAATCAAATAGAACATTTTCTGGTTTTATTCAAACAGACTGGCCACGTGGCGCAATCTAACTGGACGGTACCGCTTCGTGTGGATCAGCCTCTGTGGATCGTTGGATCTAATTTAAACGCATGCGGCTCGATCAAACGTACCCCTTCGTTTTAATGAATCTATCTAGCTAACGGATCTAGATCCAACGGATCTGGCAACAGAACTATAAGCGGGCGGCGCTAATGGCGGGCGTGACGTGCTTTCGGCCAGTGAGCTTGCCGGCGAGTTAGGTCGCGGGAGAGGGGTAGGATGCTCACCGTGCTTGCCGAAGTGCAGCGAAGCTCAAGACGTGATCAGTTCGTCGAGGGGCACACAGGAACGGGGTGGATTGCTCGCTGGAGCTTGCAGCGGCGTCGAGTGCTTCTGGTTGTCGTCGGAGGCGAGGTTTGAGGGCGTGCTGAGGCAAACAGACCATGCGGTTAGCTGTGTACGGTACTGGGGGTCACAGGAGCATCATTGGTAGGTGCTGGGGCGATCACCGGGAAACTCGCCGGAGTCGAGGCAGGAGGCGGCGATGCTCTGATGTTGAGGTTGCCGAGGCTACGGTGCTCGCGCGGGTGTGAGGTTGGTGCTGGGAGACGCGCAAGAAGAGGGGTATTAGGCTCGTGTGCTCTGGGAGGTGGGGGGCGGTTGGACAGTGCCGGAATCGGCTGGTGAAGCTCGTCGGAGCAGTGGAGCTTGAGCTCGAAATTGGGGCAGCCTGGAGGCAGAGGGGAGGCGGTGTCTGGGGAAAATGGAAGAGGGGAGGCAGGCGCTCTTATCGTGCGTGATGGCTGGGCGAATTAACGCGGCAGTTAACGGGAATTGAAGGAGCTATCAACGGGCAGAAACGGCAGCGAGGTGGGGAGTGGCCACCGCGGGTGAAGACGATGACCGGCGACGTGGGGCCGCGATGTCTGTGAGAGAGAGGAAGAGAGTGTGGGGTCTGCTAGTCAGTGACTTAGCGGGTTTGCTTCTGAGTGAAAACGGTTCGCGAGTGGGGGAGAGAAGCTAGGCTGGACTGGGTCCTGTTGGGCCAGTTTGTTGGGCTGGGTCTTTTGCCTATTTTTTTTCTGTCTGAAACCTTTTTCTTTTTCCAATTTCAATTTCTGTTTTGAAATTCAAACAACACTCAAGCATTCAAATTGGTTCAAACAATCACCAAACTTTGCAACTTTGAATTTGGTTCTGTTTAGTAACATAAACCAAAATTCAAAGATTAAAATAAAATAGTCTTATTTTAGGGTCCATCATTAATTAAATAAATAGACCTTGTTTTAATAAATCAAAATAGGATTTGATTTTTTATTTTAAAACTCCATTTGAAATCTATTTATTTTCAAAACCAAAATAGTAGGTTTTATCTAAGAATACAAAATACTTGGAAAGCTTATTTTAAGAAAATAAGTTTTGATGGTTAAGTAAAATAGTAAAACCTTTATTTATAAAACTTTGGATATTAAATCCTTATTATTTTAATTAAATAAACCTTTACTCATTTTATCTAAACAAAATGTTTTATTTCAAAAGCTTGGCCAAGGTTTAATTTGGCTCTGTAAAATAATCTTTATTAATGAATCTTCTATTTCATTTGAAAACCAAAACCTTTTATTTAAAAGATCCAAAATAGTAATTTTAAATATTTTTATTTTCCTTTAATAAATGTTTTATCTTTTTAAATCCTTTTAGGATTTTATTTGATTCAACTTGGTTTGAAGTTCCAATTGAATTCAAAAAGTTTCTTCTGGTCCTGAAAATCAAACAAAGTTTTATTTTATTCATTTATTTTTCACATTACAAGATTTGGAAAAGCTTGGGATGTGACAGGTGGTAAGAAAGTTACCACGCCGACAAAGAAGACCAAGGCTGGACCTAAGCCTGATACTGAGTGCTTTTACTGCAAGGGAGAAGGTCACTGGAAGCGGAATTTCCCAAAGTACTTGGCGGATTTGAAGAACGGCAACATCAAGAAGAAAGGTATATCTGATATACATGTTATTGATGTGTATCTCACTAGTACTCGTAGTAGTGCCTGGGTATTTGATCTTGGGTTCGTTGCTCATATTTGTAACTCAAACAGGTCTGCGAATAAACGGAAGCTAGCGAAGAACGAGGTGACGATGCGCGTTGGAAACGGATCAAAGGTTGATGTGATCGCGGTCGGCACGCTACCCCTTCATCTACCATCGGGATTAGTTTTATACTTAAATAATTGTTATTTGGTGCCTGCGTTAAGCATGAACATTATATCGGGATCTTGTTTATTGCGAGACGGTTACTTGTTTAAGTCCGAGAATAATGGTTGTTCGATTTATATGAGTAATATGTTTTATGCACATGCACCTTTGATAGATGGTCTATTCTTATTGAATCTCGATAGTGGAAATACACATATTAATAACATTAAGGCTAAACGTTTGAAATCGGCGATAACTCGACCTATATGTGGTAATCGCTGCCTTGGTCACATTGAGTGAAGCGTATGAAGAAACTCCATTCTGATGGACTTCTTGAATCACTTGATTTCGAATCACTTGAAAGATGCGAAGCATGTCTGATGGGTAAAATGACTAAGACTCCATTTTCTGGTATGATGGAGCGAGCTACGGACTTGTTGGAAATCATACATACCGATGTGTGTGGTCCAATGAGTGTAGCATCGCGCGGTGGTTATCGTTATGTTCTTACCTTCACGGATGACTTGAGTAGATATGGGTATATCTATTTCATGAAACATAAGTCCGAAACTTTCGAGAAGTTTAAGGAATTTCAAAGTGAGGTAGAGAATCAACGTAACAAGAAGATTAAATTTCTACGTTCTGATCGTGGAGGTGAATATCTAAGTTACGAGTTTGGCGAGCATTTGAAGAAATGCGGAATACTTTCATGATTGACACCGCCGAACACCACAGTAATAATGGTGTGTCCGAACGTCGTAATCAAACTCTCTTAGATATGGTTCGTTCTATGATGTCACTTATAGATTTACCGCTATCATTTTGGGGTTATGCATTAGAAACAGCCGCATTCACTTTAAATAGGGCACCGTCTAAATCCGTTGAAACGACACCGTATGAATTATAGTTTGGGAAGAAACCTAGATTGTCATTCCTTAAAGTTTGGGGGTGCGAAGCCTATGTAAAGAAGTTACAGCCGGACAAGCTTGAACCCAAAGCGGAAAAATCCGTCTTCATAGGATACCCGAAGGGAACTATTGGGTATACCTTCTATCATAGATCCGAAGGCAAAATCTTCGTTGCCAAGAATGGACCCTTTCTAGAGAAGGAATTTCTCTCGAAAGAAGTTACTGGAAGGAAAGTAGAACTCGACGAGGTTGTCGAACCTTCTCTCGAAATTGCGAGTAGCCTTGCAGCGGAAGAAGTTCCTGTGGTGCCTGCACCAATAAGAGAGGAAGCTAATGATAATGATCATGAAACTTCGGTTGAAGTTGCTACAGAACCTCGCAGGTCAACAAGAACTCGTACCACTCCAGATTGGTATGATCCCGTTATGAGTGTCATGTTGGTGGACAACACCGATGACCCTGAGACATATGAGGAAGCGATGATGAGCCCAGATTCCAATAAATGGCAAGAACCCATGAAATCCGAGATTGGATCCATGTACGAAAACCAAGTATGGACTTTGGTGGACTTACCGGATGGCCGGAAGGCTGTCGAGAACAAATGGATCTTCAAGAAGAAAGCGATGTCTTGATGGTAATGTTATCATCTATAAAGCTCGACTTGTCGCAAAAGGGTTTCGACAAATTCAAGGAGTTGACTACGATGAGACTTTCTCACCAGTAGGGAAGCTAAAGTCTGTGAGGATTATGTTAGCAATCGCTGCATATTACGATTATGAGATATGGCAGATGGATGTCAAAACAGCATTCCTCAATGGAGACATTGATGAAGAGTTGTATATGATGCAACCCAAAGGTTTTGTTGATCCTAAAGATGCTAACAAGGTATGCAAACTTCAACGGTCCATATATGGATTGAAGCAAGCATCCCGAAGTTGGAATCTTGATCAAAAGTTTTGGTTTTATACAAACTTATGGAGAAGCTTGTATTTACAAGAAAGTGAGTGGGAGCTCTGTAGCATTCTTAATACTATATGTAGATGACATATTGTTGATTGGGAATGATGTAGACCTTCTTAATAGTGTCAAAGAATATTTGAATAATAGTTTTTCAATGAAGGATCTTGGCGAAGTAGCTTACATATTAGGCATAAAGATTTATAGAGATAGATCGAAACGCCAAATATCATTGTCACAAAGTACATATTTGGACAAAGTTCTAAAGAGGTTTGGAATGGAAGATAGCAAGAAAGGGTTCTTGCCCATGTTGCCCAATACGACCTTGAGTAAAACTCAAAGTCCGACATCGGCAGAAGATAGAGAAAGGATGAGTAAGACTCCCTATGCCTCGGCCATAGGATCTCTAATGTATGCCATGCTATGTACTAGACCCGACATTGCATATGCTGTTAGTTTAACTAGCAGATATCAAAGTGATCCAGGAGTGGATCATTGGACAGCGGTCAAAAACATCCTTAAGTACTTGAGAAGAACTAAGGATATGGTTCTTTCTTATGGAGGTGATGAACAGCTCGTTGTTAATGGTTACACCGATGCTAGTTGGAACACCGATCCGGATGATTCTAAATCACAATCTGGATACGTATTTATTTTGAATGGTGTAGCAGTTAGCTGGAGGAGTGCAAAGCAAAGCGTTGTGGCGAGATCTTCAACTGAATCGGAATACATGGTCGCCGGAGGCTTCACAAGAAGCGATATGGATGAAAGAGTTCATTACTGAGCTAGGTGTGGTTCCTAGTGCGCTGGACCCAATGTCTATCTACTGTGATAACATGGGCGCCATAGCCAATGCGCAAGAACCAAGGTCACACAAGAAGCTGAAGCATATCAAGCTACGTTTTCACGCTATTCGAGAACATATCCAAGATGGGGATATAAAGATTTGCAAAGTACACACAGATCTGAATGTGGCGGATCCGTTGACTAAACCTCTCCCGAGGGCAAAACATGACCAGCACCAAACTGCCATGGGTGTTCGGTATATTACCATGTAATCTAGATTAGATGACTCTAGTGCAAGTGGGAGACTGTTGGAGATATGCCCTAGAGGCAATAATAAATGTAGTTATTATTATATCTTTGTGTTTATGATAAATGTTTACATTCATGCTATAAATAGTATTAACAAGGAAACATTAATACTTGTGTGATTTGTAAACTTAATTTGAAGTCCCTAGTAAAGCCTCTATATAATACTAGCTTGTTGGTTAATAGATGATTGTGGTTTCCCTATCATGAACATTGAGATGTTATTAACAAGATCATATCGTTAGGAGAATGATATGATGGACATACTCCTATAGATAAGCGTAGCATAAAGATCAAGTCATTTTAATAGTTCAATTGCTATATGCTTTCTGATACATAGTAATCTAATTCCTTCGACCATGAGATCATGCATATCACCTTTACCGGATGGATGCTTTGATGACATCAAACACCACACCGTAACTGGGTGGCTATAAAGGTGGCATTGAGTGTTCGGAAAGTATTGGTTGAAACACATGGATCAAGAGTGGGATTTGTCCATCCATATGACGGATAGATATACTCTGGGCCCTCTCGGTGAAATGTCATCCAATTAGCTTGCAAGCATGTGACTGGCTCACAAGGGATCACATATCACGGGAACGAGAAAAGAGTACTTATCGGTAACGAGTTTGAACTAGGTATGCAGAGATACCGACGATCATAACCTCGGATAAGTAAACTATCATGAGACAAAGGGAAATTGATATCGTATGTAAGTGGTTCATTCGATCGCAAAGTAATCGTAGAAATATGTGGGAGCCATATGAATTTCCAGATTCCTCTATTGGTTATTGTTCGGAGAAGTGTCTCGATCATGTCCGCATAATTCACGAACCGTAGGGAGACACATTTAAGGATTCGACGTTGTTTGAGTAGTTATGGAATGATGATAAGGAGACCGAATGTTGTTCGGAGTATCGAATGGGATTCGGGATATCACGAGGAGATCCGGAATGGTCCGGAGAATAAGATTCATATAAGGAAAGTCTCGTTTTGGAGTTGGGGAATGGTTCCGGTGTTTTCATCGGGAATGTTCCGGAATGTCCGGCACTCCGGAGGGGAAGGGTACATGAATGTGTTGTATCAAGTTGGTATGATTGCATCATGTACTAAGTGTCATCGCTGAACCAAATAAAGGATTAATTCAAATCTTAGTTTGAAAAGTCAAATAGCTAGTTTGAAAAGTCAAACGGCTAAATTTGGAAAGAGGAAAAGAGGAGGAGTGGGAAACCGAGTTGGGGAGGAGTTCCCTCCTCCAACCGCCGGCCCACCTCCAAGCCGAGTTGGGGAGGGACTCCCCTCCCCTTGGCCGCGCCTCCCACCTATAAAGGGAGGGGCAGGGCTGCCCCTCCTAGCACACAAGATCCTCTCCTCCAAACCCTAGCCCCAAGCCGTCGCCGCCTCCATAGCCACCGCCGGCCCTAGGGAAAAACCCTAGCCGCCGCCTAGCTAAACCCTAGCCGTCGGCTTGCCCCCTCCTTGGTGTGTCTAAACCCTAGAACACCGAGGGAATCTCTCATACTCCACCATACTCGCTCCGGCTTAAGGCGAAGCCCTGCGAGATCTCCCCTCTACTTCCGGTACCACGTTGTCCAGTCCGGAATCGCGAGGAGAGTGCTACAACCTCCGCTGCTGGAACAAGGGAGAGGAAGGTCTTACGTCAGTCGAACGCGATGTGACCGACTGCGGGAGCGCTGCCGGAACGCAGCGCCGGAAGGATCGTCTACGCGATCTTGAGATCGGAAAGAGTACGACTACATCACCCACGAGAATCCGCTCTCGTTAAACACTTTGGAATCTTCGAGGGTGAGTTATTCTGTCGACTCGTTGCTACAATATAGTAGATAGATCTTGGCTTGTTTGTTTGTATGCGGTAGAAAATTTTTGTTTTCCATGCTACGAAACCCTACAGTGGTATCAGAGTCGTGTCTATATGTAGATCTGTTGCACGAGTAGAACACAATGGTCATTGTGGGTGTTGATGCTTTTATTGTCGATTGCTTCTTGTGTACTTTGCATCTTGCGGGATGTTGGGATGAAGCGGCCCGGGCTAACCTTACATGACATCGTTCATGAGACTTGCTCCACGCTTGACATGCAATTTGTATTGCATAAGTGGCTTTGCGGGTGCCTGTTTCTCCTAGCATAGTTAAGATCCAATTTACAACGGGTGATTAACAATACTAGTATCAATGTTGTGGTTCTTGTTCGTAAGTTAGAACGACACTTATTGAAAGCCCCAAACCACGTAAAACATGCAAAGAAAGTAGAGGCGTCTAACTTTGTTTTGCAGGGGTGTGCTGTGATGTGATATGGCCATGATTGTGATTATATTTGATGTATGAAATGTTCCTTATTGTAAGTTGGCAACCGGCAGGAGCCATATGGTTGTTTTTAATTTATGTTAAGACCCACGTGTCTATTCAAAGTAGTTGTAATAGTTGAAGCCGGTGGACGACAACCATGGAGAAGCGTCATTGACCTTGATGCAATGCCGGTGATGATGGAGATCATGTTCGTGCTAGAAGATGGAGATCGGAAGCACAAAGAAGAAAGGCCATATCATATCACATATTATGAATTGCATGTGATGTTAATCCTTTATGCATCTTGTATTGCTTAGTAGACAACGGTAGCATTATAAGATGATCCCTCATGCACATGAATTTCAAGTCATAAAGTGTTCACCCTTAGTTAGCACCGTTGCTAAAGCTTGTTGTTTCGAAGCACCACGTGATGATCGGGTGTGTTAGATTCCGCAAGTGTATACAACGTGAGTAAGCCAGATTTGCTCATGCGGAAACTAAGGTTTGATCTTGACGAGCCTAGCATGTACATACATGGTCTCGGAACACAGATCACCGAAAGGTAAAGCATGAATCATATAGTAGATATGATGAACATGTCGATTGTTCGCCATTGAAGCTACATCAACTCTCGTGATGATCGGTGTTGATGTGGTGTATTTGGTTCGTGTGATCACTAAAACAATGTGAGGGATATTGTTTTGAGTGGGAGTTCACCTAGATTAATTTTAATATTAATTTGAACTCAATTTGTCATAAACTTAGTCTAAACTATTGCAAATATGTTGTAGATCAATGGCAGCCCCTACCATCAATTTTAATGCGTTCCTAGAGAAAGAAAAGTTGAAAAACAATGGAAGCAACTTCATGGATTGGTTCCGCAATTTGAGGATTGTCCTCACAAATGGTAATTTGACCTATGTCTTTGGATGCACATTGGGTGACCCACCTGCAGGTGATGTCCGATGAAGTAAAGAATGTTTACCTCACTCTAAGACTCAAGACTCCACAGTTCGGTGTGCTATCTTGTATGGTTTAGAATCGAGCTTCAAAAGGTTTGAGAATTCAGACCCATATGATATTGTCGAGGATCTCAAATTGATCTTTGAGACTCATGCGGCAATTGAAAGCTATGAGGCTTCTGAAAAGTTCTTTAACTGCAAGATGGAAGAGGGCAACTCCGTCAGTGAGCATGTGCTTAAGATGTCTAGGCACGCAAACAAACTTCAAAGCTTGGGTATTGTGATTCCTAATGCTTTGGGGATTTACCGTGTCCTCCAATCACTACCACCAAGTTACAAGAACTTTGTGATGAACTACAACATGCAAAACATGAACAAGACGTTGCCAGAACTCTTTGCCATGTTGAAGTCTGCAGAAGTGGAGATCAAGAAAGAGCACCAAGTGTTGTTGGTCAATAAGACCACCAAATTCAAGAAAGGCAAGTCTAAGCAGAAGGGACACTTCAAGAAGGGTGGTAAGAAAGTTACCACGCCGACGAAGAAGACCAAGGCTGGACCTAAGCCTGATACTGAGTGCTTTTACTGCAAGGGAGAAGGTCACTGGAAGCGGAATTGCCCAAAGTACTTGGCGGATTTGAAGAACGGCAACATCAAGAAGAAAGGTATATCTGATATACATGTTATTGATGTGTATCTCACTAGTACTCGTAGTAGTGCCTAGGTATTTGATCTTGGTTCGGTTGCTCATATTTGTAACTCAAACAGTCTTTGCGAATAAGCGGAAGCTAGCGAAGAACGAGGTGACGATGCGCGTTGGAAACAGATCAAAGGTTGATGTGATCGCGATCGGCACGCTACCCCTTCATCTACCATCGAGATTAGTTTTATACTTAAATAATTGTTATTTGGTGCCTGCGTTAAGCATGAACATTATATCGGGATCTTGTTTATTGCGAGACGGTTACTTGTTTAAGTCCGAGAATAATGGTTGTTCGATTTATATGAGTAATATGTTTTATGCACATGCACCTTTGATAGATGGTCTATTCTTATTGAATCTCGATAGTGGAAATACATATTAATAACATTAAGGCTAAGCGTTTGAAATCGGCGATAACTCGACCTATATGTGGCAATCGCTGCCTTGGTCACATTGGAGTGAAGCGTATGAAGAAACTCCATTCCGATGGACTTCTTGAATCACTTGATTTCGAATCACTTGAAATATGCGAAGCATGTCTGATGGGTAAAATGACTAAGACTCCATTTTCTGGTATGATGGAGCGAGCTACGGACTTGTTGGAAATCATACATACCGATGTGTGTGGTCCAATGAGTGTAGCATCGCGCGGTGGTTATCGTTATGTTCTTACCTTCACGGATGACTTGAGTAGATATGGGTATATCTATTTCATGAAACATAAGTCCGAAACTTTCGAGAAGTTTAAGGAATTTCAAAGTGAGGTAGAGAATCAACGTAACAAGAAGATTAAATTTCTACGTTCTGATCGTGGAGGTGAATATCTAAGTTACGAGTTTGGCGAGCATTTGAAGAAATGCGGAATACTTTCGCAGATTGACACCGCCGGGAACACCACAGCGTAATGGTGTGTCCGAACATCGTAATCGAACTCTCTTAGATATGGTTCGTTCTATGATGTCACTTACAGATTTACCGCTATCATTTTGGGGTTATGCATTAGAAACAGCCGCATTCACTTTAATTAGGGCACCGTCTAAATCCGTTGAAACGACACCGTATGAATTATGGTTTGGGAAGAAACCTAGATTGTCGTTCCTTAAAGTTTGGGGGTGCGAAGCCTATGTAAAGAAGTTACAGCCGGACAAGCTTGAACCCAAAGCGGAAAAATGCGTCTTCATAGGATACTCGAAGGGAACTATTGGGTATACCTTCTATCATAGATCCGAAGGCAAAATCTTCGTTGCCAAGAATGGACCCTTTCTAGAGAAGGAATTTCTCTCGAAAGAAGTGACTGGAAGGAAAGTAGAACTCGACGAGGTTGTCGAACCTTCTCTCTAAATTGCGAGTAGCACAGCGCCAGAAGAAGTTCCTGTGGTGCCTGCACCAATAAGAGAGGAAGCTAATGATAATGATCATGAAACTTCGGTTGAAGTTGCTACAGAACCTCGCAGGTCAACGAGAACTCATACCACTCCAGATTGGTATGATCCCGTTATGAGTGTCATGTTGGTGGATAACACCGATGACCCTGAGACATATGAGGAAGCGATGATGAGCCCAGATTCCAATAAATGGCAAGAAGCCATGAAATCCGAGATTGGATCCATGTACGAAAACCAAGTATGGACTTTGGTGGACTTACCGGATGGCCGGAAGGCTGTCGAGAACAAATGGATCTTCAAGAAGAAAACAGATGCTTGCATTGAACCAAAAATAGCTCAATTAAGATGAATCAATTTTTTATTTTGCAAGAAATTAAAAATATCAATTGCAAATAATGGACGTAATTAATCTCAACATGTGCACACATGGATATATATTACATCATAATGTATTCCGAAATACAAAGTACTCTATATAAACAGTACTAAAATAGTTGTACTAAAATTTTCAGAGTCTAAAACAGGATTTAGTCTACTACTAAAACTACTGGTGCATGACTAATCTGCTAAAAGCTGAAAATAAATCAAGGTAATAAATAGCAGGACATGTATACGGGCCAAATTAGGCATCCCAATTAAAAGCAGTTTTGCAGTGCCCTACGAGAAGATAAGGAAATGTATTAATCGATCCCCAAATCCTCCATAAAACAGGCAATGACCGCCACATGTTTCTCTCCATTGCCACGACAACGAAGTTCACCAACGGCCGCAAGACACCGCCCTCTTCCTCATCGGAGGACCCTTCCCGAGTCGGGTCCCTAAAACCGCTGTTGGGCGCCGTTTGTGAGGCCTTGCTGGGCTCCAGTGCAGTGGAGTTCTTGGCTGCCGATGGCAAGTCCGCCGATGGGCTGCCCAGAGGGAGGCCAAGGGCCGTGAGGCGGCGGCAGGTGCGACCGTTGCGGTTAAGGATGATAATGGACAGGGTATGGGCAGGGTAGAGCAATACCATACCCGTACCCGTGTAGTCAGTGGGTACGAAACTTTACCCATATACCCATACCCGCGGGTGTAGAACTTTACCCATACTCATACCCGCCGAATACCTATACCCATTGGATACCTGGTGAGTAGATCCAATAGTATACGAGTTATTCACAATTTTACGTTCATCAATAACATATATTTGAAAAAAATACAATTGTCTCTACTTAATAATAGGTAGACGAGTACATAAAAGTATTGAAGTTTAGAATTTGCAATCGAATACTTTTCCCTAGGCTTCTTGCCGCATAGGTTGACACTCTATAGGTAAGTTTGATATGTCAGTTTAAACAGGTAGGATATGGGTATACCCATGGGTACAAGTTTATACCGTACCCGTAACTTAATGGGTAGGGTATGGCTATTACCCGTGGGTATAAAAGTGTGCCCATACCCTACCCATGCGGGTACGGTACCCACGGGTAAAATTGCCATCCTTAGTTGCGACGAAGGAGGTGGTATGGACGGGAGGTACGGCATGACGGCTTCGGGATCGATGACCACGATGCTGGTGTTGGGGATATGCTATACGGGTATCCTCATAGCATGTCTCTTATCCGGATAACCCGGGTGGCCCACAGTTGGTAGCATGGCCTATGGCCTGCTGGGCGGCCCAGTTAGATGGATCCAGAAGGAAGGCTCATGCCGGATAAAGGAAGACTACGGAGGAGTCACCGACATACCCAGAGCCTTGGAGTGCAAGACACGCTAGACTAGCTGTAAGCAGTGTAGGACTCTGTAACCTATCCGGCTAGGACTTTTCCCTGTAACCCTAGGACCTGGCGACTATATAAGTAGGGCCTATGGGAGCCTTTAGGGCAACGATAACTTAGACTCTCTAGTCACCTTGCATAGCGAACCAATCTACAGAATTTCGTGTGCCCTTATAGTGATTTATAGCAGGAGTAGGATTCCGCCAACGTTGGGGAATCTGAACCTAGGTAAGCTGTGTTACCTCGTACCCGTCAACCGTCCGCCTTCCCCCACGTCTCTAAACACGCACTATGAGTACCCCTCCATGGCGTACTCATCGGCAATACCACGACAGTTGGCGCCCACCGTGGGGCAAGAGGCGCTTTAGGCTCTTTAGCGGGCGAGGACCAAGATCTTCGCAGGAATCGGCGAAACCGTAGCCATCGGTCGCGTTGTCTTCTCCGGCAACGTTCCGATCGTCCCTCCCGACGAGTTCTGGATCCCGGCAAAGACGAACCCTACGCGATGCTCGATCGTCGCCATCGGAGATATCCACCTCTTCATCGGCGAAACCGACTCGGGCACTAGTTCCTTGGGAGTCGGAGGAGCATCAAGGCCCGCACGGACCGCCTACAGGTAGGATACGTTTGCGGAAGGATCGATGTCAGATCTCTCCTTGGAGTTTGCCGGCAAAGATCAGAAAAATTCAAGGCTCACCCAAACCGCCCCTGTGCAGGATATAATGGTGGAAGATCGCTGCAAGTCCGCCGGCTTCGTCCGTGCGTCTAGACAGCAGATATCCAAGTTCATCAGAGTGGTGACCATCTTCTATTTGGCGCGTTGCGTTCAGAGAGAGGGCAAAAACCCCCGCGATTACCTGGCCAGGTTGCTCCGTATACGGGCTAATCTGGCACATTACCCCAATGATGATGCTATGTATCACTTTGTGGAAGGATTGGACCAAGGTACGCTTATCCGGCATACGCTAAGGCGACATCAGGCTTCAGGACGCCTCACTTTCGAAAGCATGGTGAACACCGTAAACAGCTACGTGGAGGCTGAGGAGGAAGCTCAGATAGAAATCGCGCTCGTTGGCGGAGCCCCTCTGCCTCAGCCACCACCACCATCGCCTCCGGTCGTCATCGCCGTGGCTGTGCCAACACCTCCAGTCATTGTCGTTGTTGTTGCACCTCCACCGCCCATCATCGAGGAAGCCCCGGCACACTCCAACTCCGTGCTTGACGCGCTCTACGCCTACATCAGCGCAGATTCGGAGGAAATAGACTTCATCCCGGAGGAGCTAGACTCTGCCATGCAGGAGATGGAGGAGCATTACAAACGCGACGAGCAGGCCAACAACGCTGTCACGTCCCGAGAGGTGTTCGTCGCCATTGGGACGACGATGGATGAAGATCATCCCAGAAGAGCTCTGCCTACAACACTGGACAAAGGGAAGGGACCACTTGTTGTTGCCGACAATGATCGCGCAAAGGTCATGCCCCCTCCGCCTAACCCAGTGCAGCAGCCGCAGGAACTCGGCACCGGTCCGAGCAACAACAACGACACCGCAAACCCGCTGCCTCTAGCATCTACGTCCGCTGCGGCCCAAGTCACTCCAGCTGATAGAGTGATGTACGGCGATCTCCTCGTCGAGCCTATGACCGTGGCTCATATTCGCAATGTCGTCCAGCTCGACGAGAAGCGCCAAAAGCTGCTGGAGGAAGCGCAGGCCATCGCGGAGCAAGGCGCAAAGCTAGATCGAGATCTGGCCAACACGCAGAAGTCAATAGAGAAAGCTAGAGCAATGGAGGCCGAATACAAGACTCTGCTGCTGTAGCAGAAGGCTAAGAAAGCTCCAGCTCGCGTCATCAACGATCATGGTGTACGACAAAACCTAGGATGGGCTCCCTCGAAGCCGGCACAGGCCAAGCCATACATTGACAGTGAAGGCAGGCAGGTGATGCCCACTCCTCTCCTCAACCTCGCCGTCGCCAAGACCCTTCTGGAGCAGGATAGATCACCCGAAGCAGTGAACCAGGTCTATGACCTAGTGGCCAAGGCAGTGAAACAGCAGAAAAAGGCCACCTCTCTGAGGCTTGAGTCTGACCTAGCATTTTGCTAGTCTAGCCAGCATAAGCCGCCAAGGGACAGATCTCCTCTGGATGTCGGGTCCTAGACGGGTTCGACAGAACAAAGACGGAGAGATGCGCGCAACAAGAAGGATGTTATCCCCATATCCTCCGACCACGGAGGCAAGGCCCAACCTCGTCGCCCATCTCCACCGCCCCGCTCCCCCGACATCGCGAAGATACCAAGGCTCACCGTCGCACGGATATGCCTCCGCCAAAGCAGAGCGGCATAGTCATCCGCGACAACGCGGAGAGACCCGTCATGACGTAGAGTGCAACCAAGGACACAAGAGCAGGTCGCTCCACGATCCTCCGCGTCCGACAAGCAATCGAGATAAGCGTGAGGCATCACAGGAGGGTAACAGCAAGAAGGCTAACCCACCGCCACCTCCGCCTCCGTCGCCACCAAGCAGCCACCATGGCGGAGGAGGCCCGCGTCGTTCATGCAGCCCATCCCCTGATGGCAAGAAGAAGAAAAGAAGCCTGGAGCCATACGATGCACGTTCACTTCTGGACAAGATCCACGAAGCCCGGGAAGGACCATACCTGGGACCACGTTGCTTTGGACCTGTGATACGGCCCGCAACTTACCCCAAAGGTTTCCGGATTGACAAGACCATCAAGACCTATGACGGCACCGCCAAGCCAGCTACATGGTTACGGGACTACGGCAACGCGGTGGAGATCGCCGAGGGTAACCCCAATGTCGCCGTCAAGTACCTACCATTGATGTTGGCGGGCACGGCCCGCCAATAGATTGATGACTTGCCGGAAAGATCCATCTGCAATTGGTTGGACATGCAAGAAGAATTCACCAAGAACTTCGAGGGTACGTACAAACGTCCATACATTGTTGGCGATCTATAGCGGTGCGTACAAGAGAAATACGAGACATCTCGTGCCTACCTCTCTCGTTGGATGGATATGAAGAATTCCTGCGCAGGAGTGCACGCTTAGACCGCCATGGCCGCCTTCATCGATGGGTTGGAAAGGGTAACGTTACTCCGACATAAGCTGAAGCGCTTGCAGGATAATCACCAGCTAGATCTGAACCAGATGATTCAGTTGGCCAGTGAGTTCGCAGCTACCGACGGTGATGCTCGCGGCTCTCTGCCGGCAACGGCCGTTCCAACTCAGGCTCGGAGGAACAGCAACACAAAGCAGAAGACACCGCCAAAAGAAAATCAAACCTCCGACATGGTCGCTATGACCTTTGCAAGACGAGGTGATGGTGGACAATGTGGCCGAGGACGGGGAGCTGGTCATGCGCAGCAGCGAGGCAGTGAAACTACCTCGGCAGCGCTCCGCGTTCCCCAAACCTACGAGGAGTATCGTGATATTCCGTGCCTTGTACACCTCGACGCCAACGACAAGGCCACCCACACCAATCACCACTGCAAGTTCGTCAATGACCTTAAGGAGGACCCGGAGTCCGGCTACAAGCAAAGTCAAAAGAATAGACCGCGAGGCAAGGGCAAGGGGAATAAGAAGGAGGAGGTGTCCAAGGATTCAAGTGACATGGACGAGGACGTTGACCCCAAGCACGCTGCCAAGAGCGACGGCAAGGGCAAGAACCCCTTCGAGAAGAAGGCGGCAGTTTTCCACACTTTCCTTGGCACCCCCACCGTTCGACAACAGAAGACCTCTATGAGGATACTTATGGCAACACTACTCCCAGTTCCCCAATACCTGCGCTGGTCGGAGATTCCAATTACTTGGGACAGGAAGGATCACCCAGACCTCATCCCTACGGAGAACCAGTACGCCATGGTCATCCACCCCCTGATTGACGGCAATGAGTTCACCAAATGTATGGTGTATAGTGGAAGTAGAATCAACATCATGTACCTGGATACACTACACAAGATGAACTTGACGGAGGCAAACCTAAGGCGGACCAGCACCATCTTCCATGGTGTAGTTCCTGGTCGGGAGGCTCGGTCCCTTGGTTGCATCACACTTCAGGTCGCTTTTGGCGATGTCAATAATTACCGCCAAGAACACATGACCTTTGAGGTGGTACCCTTCAAGAGTGTGTACCACGTCACATTCGGCCGTGAAATATTCCACACCTTCATGGCCAAGCCATGCTTCTTCTACAACAAGCTCAAGATACTCGGACCAAACGGTGTCATCACCGTATCCGGAAGCTTTACCAAGGCAAGGGACTGCAAGATTGGAGAAGCAGCCTTTGCAGAAGTTGTCCTCTACAGCGAAGAATTCAGATCAGCAAGGTCGATGCCTCGGAGATGCCCGCGTCAAAGAAACAGATTTCTGACTCCGCCCCAGCATTCAAGGCTGCTATCGAGACCAAGTCGGTGGAACTTGTGGTAGGCGATGCCTCCAAGACCACCGCCATTGGGACGAACCTGGACCCTAAATAGGAAAGCGCGCTCGTCGAGTTCCTCCGTGAGAACAGGGACATCTTTGCCTGGCAACCTGCCGACATGAAAGGTGTACCTAGGAAACTTTCCGACCACAGCATGAATATCGATCCAAAATGTAAACCAGTGAAACAACCTCTATGACGCTTCGGAGACGAGAAGAGACGCGCCATAGGCAAAGAGATAGCTAGGTTACTTAAGGCTAGTTTTATCTGAGAAGTCCTTCACACCCGATGGATGGCCAATCATGTACTTGTCCCCAAAAAGGGAACCAAAGAATTAAGAATGTGCGTTGATTACACTGGCTTGAACAAAGCATGTCCCAAAGATCTGTTTGCTTTGCCTCGCATTGACCAAGTCATTGACTCGACGGCTGGCTTGGAGCTTTTGTGTTTTCTCGATGCATACTCAGGGTACCACCAGATCAAGATGAGGAAGTCAGACCAATTGGCCACTTTGTTCACTACACCTTACAGCATGTTTTGCTATGTCACGATGCCCTTTGGGTTAAGAAAAACGCAGGTGCTACGTACCAGTGGACAATTCATGTTGCCTACACGATCAAATTGGTCGGAACGTTCACGCCTATGTGGATGATATAGCGGTGATGTCTAAAAAGTCAAACGACTTAATCTCCGACTTAAAAGAACCTTCGATAATCTCCGGAAATACAACATGATGCTTAACCCTAAGAAGTGCATCTTCGGGGTTCCAGCCGGCAAATTGTTGGGCTTTATTATTTCCCAGCGTGGAATTGAGGTCAACCCAGAGAAAATCAAGACCATCTTAAACATAAACCGTCCGACATGCCTAAAAGACATACAACGACTAACAGGTTGCGTTGCAACGGTTAGTCGGTTCGTCAGCAGACTTGGAGAGAAGACTCTGTCGCTGTACAAGTTGCTGAAGAAGGCGGACAAATTCACGTGGATGGAGGAGGTGGATGCAACATTGAAGCAGCTCAAGGAGATACTTTCCTCGGCGCCTATCCTTGCAGCACCCGAGCCTGGCGAGCCCATGTTAATCTACATGGCGGTCACCAACCGGGTAATCAACATCGTCGTCGTGGTAGAACGGAAGGAACCAGGCTATGAGCACGGAGTTCAACGACTAGTTTACTATGTAAGCGAGGTCTTGAAGGAGTCCAAACAGCGTTACCCACACTACCAAAAGATAGCTTATGGAGTATTCCTTGCTTCTCGGAAGCTGAGGCACCTACAAGAGACGCGACGCTATCAAGTCACAAGCCTTGGCGGATTTTATCGCAGATTGTACGGAGATGCCAGATGTTACCCCAATGCTAGAGCCAGAATACTGGGTGATGCACTTTGACGGATCAAAGCTACTCAACGGCTCCGGGGCTGGTGTACTGCTACAGTAACCAACTAGGTACAAGCTACACTACATTCTGCAGATCCACTTCGAGGCTACGAACAACATGGCGGAGTATGAAGCACTCATTCACGGACTACGCGTAGCCAAGGATATTGGAATCAAGCGCATAGTTTTCTGTGGAGATTCCGACTTGGTTGCCCAGCAGGTGGATGGCACCTGGAACGCACGGAACCCTATGATGGCGGCATATCAAGACGAAGTGGACGAGATAGCCAAGAGCTTCTTGGGATATGAGGTCAAGTATGTACCTAGGGAGAAAAACGAGGTGGTTGATCTGCTGTCTAAGCTTGGATCAGGGTGCAAACGAATTCCTCCTGGTGTTTTCTTGGAACATCTACGGACACCATTCGTGAAGGGGGATGATGTGGACAACCTAGATAGAGTTGACTCTTTCGTTCACATGGTGACAAAGGTCCCTCCGGCTTGGACAAAACTGTTCATGGAATATCTCAAACACGGAACTTTGCCCAACGACAAAGTCGAAAGATGACAAATAGTACGTCGAGAAAAGGGCTATACCATAATCAATGGACAGCTCTACAAAAGAAGCACCACCGGTGTATACCTTAAGTGTGTTTCCCAGCAAGAAGGTATTGAAATCCTCAACGAAATCCATCTCGGAGATTGCGGGCATCACGCCGCTCCTCGATCGTTGGTAGCTAAAGCCTTCCGGCAAGGATTCTACTGGCTGACCACGAAGGCGGACGCTGACAAGCTGGTTGAGACATGCATGGGATGCCAGTATTATGCCCGACAACCACATGTTCCTGCTGAAGAATTGCGAACAATACCAATAACTTGGCCGTTTGCAGTCTGGGGGTTGGACATGGTTGGTCCGTTGCAGACGACACCATGTGGGTTTACGCATCTGCTAGTAGCAGTTGATAAATTCACCAAATGGATAGAAGCTAAACCCATTAGAAAGCTCGATGGGGCAACTTCCCTTAGGTTTGTCTGGGATCTAGTGGTGAGATTTGGTCTCCCACATAGCATTATCACCGACATCGTCAACAACTTGTCACTCGGAGAAGTGGAAGCTTATTGCTGGGAGAAGGGCATCCGACTTGACCTTGCACCTGTGGCACATCCACAGTCCATGGTCAGGTTGAGCGAGCCAATGGATTAATTCTGCAAGGAATCAAGCCACGTCTAGAAGCACCGTTGCATAGAGCAGCTAGAGCCTGGGCGGAGGAATTACCATCTGTGCTGTGGAGTTTACGAACTACACCCAACAGATCCACCGGCTACACCCCTTACTTCATGGTATATGGAGCAGAAGTCATCCTTCCTTCCAACATCCTTTACGATTCACCAAGAGTTGCCGCCTACAACGAAGATGACGCTGAAGAATCCAGACGCCTCGATGTGGACCTTCTCGAGGAGGAGCGCGTATTGGCATGCCAAAGATCTTCCATCTACCAGCAGAAGCTACGCAGCTACCGTAGTCGCCGTGTTCGGCGTCGCTCGTTTAAAGAGGGGAACCTGGTGCTCCGACTTAAGCAAAAGAAGTCACACAAATTATCCCCGCCATGGGAAGGACCGTTCTGTTTGAGATATGCCCTAGAGGCAATAATAAAAATGGTTATTATTATATCTTTGTGTTTATGATAAATGTTTACATTCGTGCTATAATAGTATTAACCGGAAACATTAATACTTGTGTGATTTGTAAACTAAATTAGAGTCCCTAGTAAAGCCTCTTTAATAATACTAGCTTGTTGGTTAATAGATGATCGTGGTTTCTCGATCATGAACATTGAGATGTTATTAACAACAAGATCATATCATTAGGAGAATGGTATGATGGACATACTCCTATAGATAAGCGTAGCATAAAGTTCAAGTCATTTCAATAGTAGATATGGAATGTTAGTAGGGATACCGAATGTTGTTCTAAGTCTCGGATGGGATCCGGGATATCACGAGAAGATCCGGAATGGTCCGGAGAATAAGATTCATATAAGGAAAGTCCGATTCCGGAGTTCGGGAAACATTCCGATGTTTTTATCAGAGAGGTTCTAGACGGTTCTAGAAGGTTCACCGGTCCGGAAGGAGAATGGTCCATGAATGTGTCATGGGTAAGTGGAATGATTAGATCGTATCCTAGGTCACTTGGTGTGGTCATTTGTGAGAGAGAATTAAAGCTCTAAATTGAAAGTCAAACGGGAGGTTTGAAAAGTCAAACTGAAACAATAGTTTCCTAGTGGAAGTACGAGAGAGTCCTTCCAACTTGGGTTTGGAAGTGGATTCAAACTCACCCCTCCCAAGGCTGCCCCCCTCTCATAAATAGAGGGGGAGGGCTGCCCCAAAGCACCAAGCCTAGTCCCTCTCCACCCAAGTTGCCGTACCGCTTCCCCGCCACCGCTCGCTACCGTCGCGTCGCCGCCGCCGCCTTGCACCACCGCCGGCCCGTCGTCGTCGCCCTAGCCACCGCCGACACCTCCTCCTCTCGGTCTTCTAAACCCTAGATCATCGGGAAACCCTAATTCCAGCATAACTCGCACCGGCTTAGGCGAATCCCTGCGGGATCTTCCCTCTACTTCCGACACCACGTCATCGTGTTGCCAGAATCGCGAGGGAGAACTACAACCTCTGCTGCCTGCTGGAACAAGGGAGAGGAAGATATTCATCGAGCATTTAACGTGACCGATCATGAAGCGCTGCCGGAACGCAGCGCCGGAAGGATCGTCTACGCGATCTTGAGATCGGCAAGTGTACGACTACATCACCCACGAGAATCTGCTATCGTTAACCGCTTTGGAATCTTCGAGGGTGAGTGCTTCTATCGACTCGTTCCTACAATCTAGTAGATAGGTCTTGGCTTGTTTGTGTGCATGCGGTAGAAATTTTTTGTTTTCCATGCTACGAACCCCTACACGTTCATCATAAGAAAGGCGCTGCTTAATGGGTCTTACTACCTTGTCGATAATCGTGAACTGAAGGATATACCCAATGAGGATCATAAGCGTAAGCGACCTGACCCGGATGATGACTACCCGGAGCTTGATCGGCCATGGAACATAGCACAGCTACGTCCTTTCTACACTTAGCATTTTTTATCTATATTGTACCTCTTATATGATCAATGAAATAAAGATCTCTGGTTCACTCATATTTCTGAGTCTTTTACCTCCTTTAGTGTTCATTTTTGGATCGTATAAAACCTTTATGCACAAGCTTTGCATTTGCACTTGTGAAAATTCCGCATATGGGCGTTAGCTTAAGTTTTCTGGTCTACATGTTCTTTCTTGTTTTTATGTGGACTCTGGAGTAGTGACTTTTGGCACTTATTGTCGGCGATTTTGTGCTTAGGTTATTGACGGTGCCATTGGACATCATCGCCTGAGCGCATAGTTCCAACAACGAGTCTTCCGACTCACGAAAATTCAAGCATAACAACCAGAGTAACGGATAAGCCAGCACTTGCTTAAAAATATATACATGCTGGAACCAGTTCTTGAGTAGCAGGAAATAACAATCATTGTTTTCCGCCTTAAATTAACAAGTAGTTTTTTCTGCATACAAATTCTAGAGGAAGCAAATATTACATATTGTTTTTCATTCCTCTGGCGCAGGCGACTTGGATGTGGCATCGTCAGCAGCAGGAGAGCCATCCTCCTCAAAGTCAGTAGTGTTGAGGGGGCCGGAGGAGCTTTGGTTGTCACCGTCAATAGTCTCCATGTGCACGAAGATGTTAGGGTCGACCAACTCGGCGACTCTGGTATCAAAACCCGCGAGTGACGCCAAGATAGCTTTATGATCTACTTTTTGGCCATCATCGTCCACGTCGGGGATACCGGAGGTCACCATGTCGATGTCGGGGTTTTCGTAGTGCGCCTTGACCATTGACAGCGCCATCCTCGCGCCGGCCCGGGTACATGAAGCTTTCCAGCTTACAATACGCTCGGGGGCTCGGCGTAAGATTTGCGAGGACTTCATCACGGAATCCACCGCTTTGATGTTAATCTGGAGGGGCTTGGCTATCTCCTTGGTCTGCTGGATGGCGGTGTTGATAAAGTTGCCGGTAAGGACCATGCATTCTTTTGGCGGAGGAGGCGACTGGGTCAACCCAATAGGAGATACAAATTCCGACAAAGGAACACATGAGTTCAATAACACAAAAAAGTTCAGAGTATCTAGCTTACAGAAGTACAAGGCGGAGAATCACTTATTGAAGATGCTAATCTCATCCTGCTAGAGAGTTTCCGCCATGGAGTCCCGTTCTTGTTGGGGGATCTTGTATGCTTCGAGATTGCGCTGATTTTTCTCATCGGCAACTTTCTTCTGCTCTTTCAGCATCGTGATCTCCTCCTTCAAGCGGTTCATCTTTGTGTTGGCGGACTCTTGCAAGACTTTCATGGAGTCCTCATGCATCTTCAACATATCCTTCCTCTCCTTCTTAAGGATCTTGTTTTCGCTATCTAGCTGCTGAATATGCTTGGATTGCTCGACAATGTCCTTGGCTTTATAAATGGCTTCTGCAAGATGGAGAAAGAACAGTACACAATGAGTACTCGGAGAATGTTGGCACACGACCAAGTCGGAATACAAAAATGAAAGGAAAAACAGACTCTTGCTCTTGATGATTTGTTCCTTCAAGAAGGCAGTTTTACCCTTTTCGGCTTCCAAATCCGCATGCATCTTCTGGAACTTCTCGTTGGCCACGCCTCTCCGAGAATTCTCATTCTGTGGAAAGAAGATTTAACGCTATTTAGTCTACTTGGAGCATCTAGCCGGATAACTATCGACCTAGAGGCTTGGGGGCTATAGTGAGAGTTTTTTAACCTAGCAATATGCTTAGTCTTTCTTTAAGCATCTAGTCGGAACTGATTCAGTTTTCAACTAGAAGCTTGGAGTTACAGTATAAAGTTTTTAAACTCAGTCATATCCTTAGTCTTTTTTTAATTATCTAGTCGGAACCAATTCAGTTACAACTAGAGACTTGGGGGCTACCGTATTGAAATTTACAAACATTGTGTATGCTACTCTGAAAGTATCTAGTCGGAATAAATCATTCAAACTAAATACTTGGGGGCTACAGTGAGAGATTTTCTAACTTAGTCACTCTTAGAGCATTCAGATGCAAAGACCTATGGTTTTCCATCTAAATCCTCGGGGGCTACAGTGGGATACTCATATAAAATGCAAAATGCAAATGAAACTTACAAGTGCAATGATCTTGAGGTTGGTAGCACTCTCAGCAAGCAACTTGCCGAAGGAAAGGATATTTCCTCACAAGATATCTGCTTGTCGGAGAAGCTCCTCAAGACCGCATGTTGGAGATGTCGGAACTGTACCAGGAACCAAAGCGGAGCTACTCGGCGTAAGTGCCGGATAGACTATCTTTGGGAATTCTACAGTTGTTTTGGATGCGGAGGCGCCACCTTCGGAAGACGTTCCACCCACCACCACCGCCTTGCCACTACCGATGGCATCCTTAGCTAGAGCTTCAGCCATTTGGGTAGCAGTACTTTCTTGTGTCGCCTGTTTGCCGACAACGATAATCTTCGCGGAGGTGCCTGAGTCCACTTCCATGACGAAAGGGTCAGATGCATCTTTGGCCTGTGAGCTTGTCAGAGCAGACGTAGGATGGACACTGGGAGTAACATGGGCGATGGCGGGATATGCGTGGGGAGACACGTCACGATGCAGCATATCTTTAATATTTCTAGAAGCCCCCAAAGTTTTGGAGGTCTTCTTCAAACTAGTAGTGGCCTTCTTCCTGAAATGTGCAAAAAGTATAAGTACACGAATAAGACGAGCAATGGACAAATGTCGGAGAGAAAGAAGCTTACACGACAGGGGGTGCTTTGGCAAAGGGGGTCCCGGTAACCTTTCTTTTCTCCGCCTCCAGGGCGGCCGTGGACTTCTTGGAGACTCCACTCTCCGTCTTCTTCTTCTTGCCTCCATCGGTAGTGTCATAGGTGGAGATCTTCCGCTTTCGTGCCAACGGGACATCGTCATCGGACACGACGGTGACTTCCTTCATCTTTGGGTCATAGATTTGGACAGTCATGCTATCCTCCTCTAGACTGCTGAGTTGTTAAGTGAAATCCCAAAAGTGTTAGATAAGATGGTAATGGCTAGACGGGAGAACTGGAGAATATGTCATACCCGGAAAATAAACATCATACCTGTGGGCACATGCCGTCAATGAACATGTCATAGGTGATGGTGAAGCCTCGCTTCCTATCCTTCACCTTGATGATGTCCTTGAGTCGAAGCTTAACGGAGTCACTCGAGAAATTGTCCTCGGAGATGCGGAGGCTATCCTTCCTATCCTTGGTATACTCATGCATCAACTTCGAGCGGTGCTGAAGAGGCTGGATCCGTCTGATGAACCAGCAAATGGCTAGGTCCAACCCGGTCAAACCAGTGTCTACGAACCACTCTATCCACCTTATGGCGTGGGAGGCTTCGTCATCGGAGGGAAGGGTGGCTTGGGACCTCCATGTCGGGGCTTCAGCGGCGGCTCCATCGACAAAGTCCGGATACATTTCTTCTTGGCCAGACAGAGTGATATCTGGGCCTTAGAAGTACATATGTTGCCAGTTCTTGCAAGATTCATGTCCGAAGATGTCGGGGAACCACCGGCCAGGCCGGATCTTAAAGCTAATTGTCCCACGGTTCCTAAGCTCGTTCTTGCCGGCTCTGGCTTCCCGCTTGATGGTGAAGAAGTAAATAAAGAGATCTAGCCTAGGCCTAATCCCTAAGTAACCCTCATAGAGCACCGCATAGTTGCTAAGCGCAAGGATGCTATTAGGGGAGAGGTTCTGAGGCTGTACTTGGTAATGGCTAAGGATAGCTAGGAAGAAATTGGAGATGGGCAGGGAAACGCCGCGTACCAATTGGGCTTTGAGGTACACCTTCTCTCCGACTTGGGGAGAAGGGGTGACCTCGCCAAACCGTGCCGCTCGCCAGGCAAGCCCCTCCACCGCAGGGAGGTATCCCTCGACGAGCAGCTCTTTGATGTCGCGGTCCGTGATGTCCGAGCCACGCCAGTCCCCTTTGTGCGAATCGCTTTCCTCTTCCAGCAGCTCCAGCGCCGCTGGATTGTGGTGCCGCCGGTGGATTCGACCACCGCGGACTTGGGGATCACCAGGCCCTCAGGAGGCAGGAGAACGGTGCTCGCCGGCTTCGCCGCAACATCGCCTGATGCTGCCATGGAGGGAGTAGAGCTACTGCTTGCCATTGGAAGGGGGGAGGTGGTTACTGGAAGGATTGAAGGGCTAGGGTTTTTCACGAAACGCGTGGAGAGCTCGAGGAGGCGCTTGCTGGAGGAAGAAGATGACACAGGAGGAGAATAAGGTGAAAAGTAAAAATCCACCGCAGTTACAATTTATAACCCCTGGCGTCAAGATTCGTGCAAGACGATCGAATGGTTGACGCGTGGACGACGTGTGCGGGCGCGTGTGCGGAAATTTTGCCACGTTTCCAACCGCCGCCGCCAACGGTTCAGACGTCACAAGGAAAAAGGACATGATTGCGTTCTCTGCATGTGTGAGTTACGAGGCGTTGCTGACCTATGTCTACGTCGCCCTAGCTGTCACTAGCAGGTGAACCATCACATGAGAATATTCCGGCATGGACGAATCCAGTCCGGCTATGGACGAGTACGATAGAAGATTCAGCAATTCTTCGACTTACAAGTTGAAGACGAAGAAAACCTTGCAGGGTTCTTGGGAGGACTACAAGATATTGCTTGACGAATTGCTGACATCCATCTAGACGGAGCATTCAACCTGAAGAGGCAAGACGGCGCAAGATATCGGAGTTCTCCGGGGGCTACTGTTGGGGATATGCTATATGGGTATCCTCATAGCATGTCTCTTATCCGGATAACCCGGGTGGCCCACAGTTGGTAGCATGGCCTATGGCCTACTGGGCAGGCCAATTAGATGGATTCATAAGGGAGGCCCATGTCGGATAAAGGAAGGCTACGGAGGAGTCACTGACATACCCAGAGCCTTGGAGTGCAAGACACGCTAGACTAGCTGTAAGCAGTGTAGGACTCTGTAACCTACCCGGATAGGAATTTTCCCTGTAACCCTAGGACCTGGCGACTATATAAGTCGGGCCTATAGGAGCCTTTAGGGAAATGATAACTTAGACTCTCTAGTCACCTCGCACAGCGAACTAATCTCTGTAACTCGGGTATTTCCGTTATAGTGATTTATAGCAGGAGTAGGATTCCGCCACCGTTGTGGGATCTGAACCTGGGTAAGCTGTGTTACCTCGTACCCTTCAACCGTACACCTTCCCCCACGTCTCTAAACACGCACTGTGAGGACCCCTCCATGGCGTACTCATCGGCAATACCACGACAGCTGGCTGATGGCGCTTAGTTGATGTGGCAAGTTCTTTCTTTATTCCCCGACAACGGCGCTGATGGCTCAGTTGATGTGGAGCCTGTTGGGAACCCCAAGAGCAATGTGTGAAGCAGCACAGCAGGAAGTCTTCCCTCAGTAAGAAACTGAGGTTATCGAAACAGTATGAGGAAGGAAACGCCACACAGGTGTTGCAAGCAACGCGGAGACCTGCACAACATAAACTCAAGACTTTGCCCCAACTAACAGTGAGCTTGTCAATCTCACCGGTTGCTGCAACAAAGGATTAAACATATGGTGTGGAAGGTAATGGTTTGCAGCAAGTAAACAATTAACAGTGGAAGATGTATCAATGGTAAAGATTGGACGGGGTCCATAGTTCACTAGAGGTGCTCTCCTTAGATAAACAACATGGCATGAAGGGTAAACAAATTACAGCGGGGCAATTGACAGGAACTGAGCAAGGCATAACAATGCAATTACTAGTTAGAAAGATCCTATGAGATTCGATTGGGCAATACAACAAGATACATAGACCGCCATCCAACTGCATCTATGACTAGAAGTCCACCTTCAGGTTATCATCCGAACCCCCTCCAGTATTAAGTTGCAAGCAACAGACAACTGCTTTAAGCAAAGTGTGTAAGGTAAACAGTCCACATATTCCATGAACAAGAGACCGTTGTTTTCTCCCTAGTAGAAACAACACATCTACAACCAAAGAGATTTCTGTCACTTCCCTTGGAAACTAGAGGCATGAACCCACTATCGGGCATAAATACCCCCTCTTGGAGTCACTAGCAAATACTTGGCCAAGATAGCTACTAACAACGAAGAGCATGCAGGATCACAAACAACACATACATGATAGAATCATAAAGACAAAACCATTAATCAAACCAACATAATAATCTTAGTATCCATCGGATCCCCGCAAACACAACATGCATGATTACAAATAGATTAGATCTTGATCATGAACGGATCTCACAAGATCTATACATGAAAGCGCAAAGGAGGAGATACAACCATCTAGCTACTACATGGACCCATAGTCCAAGGTGGAACTACTCACGCATCATACCGGAGAGAAGGCCTCCGGGATGATCTCCCCTTCGGCAGGGTGCCGAGAAGAACTTCAGATCCCCCGATCTAGGGACGACGGTGGCGGCGGCTACAGAAGGTTTCGTGGAATATTGATCGGGTAGTTAGGGTTTCTGCATCGGGGGATTCTTATAGGCGAAGGGGGAGGCCTAGGCGGTGGCTAGGGGCCCCACACCCTGCCTAGGCGTGGGGCAGGTCCCACCCGCTCCTAGGGGGTGTGGCTTCCCTGGCATGCCTCTCCGTCTCCCCTCTGGACTTCTTGTTCCCCATGGAAAGTAATTGACTTTGACGTTTGTCCCGTCCAATTCCGAGAATATTTCATTACTAGCTTTTCTGGAACCAAAAACAGCAGAAAACAGGCAACTGGCACTGTGACAACTTGTTAATAGGTTAGTACCAGAAAACATGTAAAAGCACCTCAAAGTGTAGACAAAGCAAAGCAAAGTAGATACTAAACAAGCATGGAACATCAAAAATTATAGATACGTTTCCGACGTATCAACCATCCACAAGCTTAACTCCTGCTCGTCCTCGAGTAGGTAAGTGATAAAAAGAATAATTTTTGAGGTGACATGCACCCTCACAATGAAGATCTAACCATTTGCAAGCACTGAAAGCTGGGATCAAAGAACTCTAAACATGTGCATGAAAGATGGAGTTCTAACAATAGGACATAGTAACTATGCATGCAACATAAAAGGCTACACACAAAGATCATGAATAACATACATTGAACAACATCTGTTTGTTTCACATACAGAAAACATGGCATAGTGGCAATCAGATTGTCCCTCATAGAGTAGCAAATAGATGCATATGACACCTTCAAAGTTCACATGGGTGACTAGAAACAAGTAGCACAAGAGCAAGTAATATCACAATATGCATCAATCAATAAGTTTTGGAACACTGCACACAGAATGGCAACTATGCTATCTTAATGGTGCCTAAAGGTAGAAGGTGGAGACTCAATATAATGGTGGAAGAAAAGCCTTTTATAAAGGAAGCAGGGATTTCAGGTTTCAAAAAGAGCTTCCAAAAATTATGGTACTTGTTAGCTTTCAGCCCTCATTGCCCCTATCATAAGCATCTTGAAGTGATTAAGGTTAAAGTAAACAAAGATGGAGCATATGCTTGACAAAGTATAAGTTGGCAATCTCAAGTCCCTTGAATATGAGGGACACACCTCATGCTACTCAACTTCAGTCACCGGTAAGTTCTTGTCATTGTAAGTATTTGCGTATCATAGAGAACCGCCAACGGGGTTCCCCTTGCACATGGTACAGGAGCTTGCCCATAACCAAAATGACAAGTCAAGCAGACCATGAGCATCTCAGTGATCTTTTTATTTACCATATGCATAGCTTTTTATTGAGGATGCTTCATAGATATCTCACTATGGTGATGCTGCAAGTTTCCACCATGATTAGGCATGGCTTAGGCTAGCGGCCCTGGCGTTTCTCTAACACAAAATACAAGCTCCATGGACTTACAAGTTCCCTTTTTATTTCACACCTGTGACATCCATAGACAAAAGAGCATAATATCAACTGAGTACAAAGTACAAGTGCAATGTTGAAAACGTTCCCCGTGACAACACGGTTCTGCTAATTCCAATGTATAAGTGCAAGCATATACAACATAGAAGACACAATGGTTCAAGTTTATTAGGGGCAAAGAATATAAAGTGTGCCATCAAGTTCTTGAGGGCTTTAATCACTAAGTTTTCACATAAAAAAATAGTTTTTAATTGGAAGATAGCTGAAAACATGAATATACTTTGGAATGGTGTAACACACCATACATAGGAATTTATAGTGGACACTTTGGAATAACTTGGTTTCTTGGGAGTTGGAAGCATGAGTAGAGCTTACTCATACAAGTGGAGGCTAGCAAAAGACTGGGAGCAACCAAATAAGAGAGCAATAATGGCCAAAATCATGCAGTGCAACAAAGCATTACTAATCAAAGCAAAGAGTGTTACTACAAGTCAAGGACTAAATGATCATAGAGGCTATGGTGACTTGTTCATAGTCATAACATGGTGTGAGCATGTGCCAAGTCAACCCAAGGAAAGCATCAAAGGAGAATACCACTATACTATGCTTTTGCATGCTAAAACAACGCATAATTTCTTCAAGGCACACTAAGCAATCCCAATTGTTTGGAACAAGACATGCTACAGCAATAATCACTAAGCATAAGGTCAAAACAACACCTAGCATGTCATGCTAAAGTCTAAGTCACAGTCAATGCAAGCTCCTCTTGCACTTACAAGCAAGAACTTACTACTCCTTTCCAACACCAAGCAACTTATTTGCAAACAACACAGCGAGAACAGGGGTACAAACTACTTTATTCAAGCAAACTAAACAAACTAAGAAAACCAAACGAAAACTAAGACACTCCAAGAACAACACAACTGCGCATGAAACAATAAAAACGAAGTGTCTAGACAGACCTGAGCTTTTTATTGATGAAGAAGGGGATGCCTTGGGCATCCCCAAGCTTTGACGCTTGTACCTCTTGGATATTTCTTGGGGTGACACCGGGGTGGAATCCCCAAGCTTGAGCTTTTGTCCATTATTCATCTCATTACATCATTCTCTCTCTACACCTGAAATTGTTTCCTTCATACAAAACTTCACACAATCTTTATTAGCAACATTAGCTTATTCAAAAGATATTAGACCTTTGGCAAAGCTTTGGAACAACAAGGATTTTCACTAAAAACACAATCTACTGTAGTAACTCCTTCAAAAATCTCAATTCACCTAAAGAGAACTCAAAAAGGAATCAATAAGAAGCAAATGCAAATAATGGCAGAAATCTATCAAAACAGACCAGAAGGTAGAAAACGATATTTTCGAACATCTTCTGTTGCTCAAATCAAAAAGTGTTATACTAACGAAAGTTATCTAACATACTGGGGGATTTATTCGTAAATTTTCAGCTCAATCCGAGTTATAGAGACTCCTCATGAATATTTTTGGTGGAGGTCAGAAATCTGTTTCGGGACAGCAACTCCCCAAATCTTACTTCCCTCTCATTAGAGGTCATTCTTGGCACAAAAAGCAAACAAAAAGGATAAGAAGAGGTCATTACTGAAGTAATAACTTCTAAGACTCAAGGAAACTCTTGGGTTATCTCCCAACAAGTACTTTTCTTTAACGCCTTTAAGTTAGGCACAAGAAGCAAGAAGAATCAAGTATTTTCAAATGAGGAAGCATTAACATCAAACCTTGCTTTCAAAGGAGGAGCAAAAAGCAACTTCTCTCTCCTCATAGGGAAGTGTTCAATACCTTTCTTGAATGGAAAATGATATTTAATGGTGCCTTCTTTCATATCAATGATGGCACCAACTGTTCTAAGAAAAGGTCTTCCCAAAGTAATAGGACAAGAAGCATTGTATTCAACATCCAAAACATAGAAATCAACAGGGACATAAGCATTGTTAACCATAATTAGAACATCATTAATACTTCCCATGAGTTTCTTCTTAGCATTATCATTAAGTGGGACATCCAAATAACAATCTTCCAACGATGGCAAATCAAGCATTTCATAAATCTTCCTAGGCATAATAGAGACACTAGAACCAAGATCACATGAAGCTTTGAGATCAAAGTCATTCACTTGCATATTAATAATGGGTTCCCAAATATCTTCTACTTTCCTAGGAATAGAAGCTTTGTGTTTTAGCTTCTCTTCCTTAATTTTCACAAGAGCATCTGTAATATGTTTGGTGAAAGCAACATGCATATCACTAGCATCAGGACTTTTAGCAAGCTTTTGTAGGAACATGATCACTTCAGAAATATTGCAACCATCAATATCAAAATCAAACTTAGCATCACTAGTAGTAGGCTCAATAGGTTTAGGCATAGTAGGAGGAGGAACATGGACTACTTGTGGTTTAGTGGTGATTGTGCACACACTATTGTTTCTATCAATTTCAGCTTCCCTTTCCCACCTAGCATGAAGTTGAGCTAACAGCCTAACATTTTCATCAATAGTAACTTGTATGGCATGAGCAGTAGCAAAGGTATTTTCCATAGTTTCAGTTTTAGCAGCCATTTTATTAATCAAGGAGGACTGAGCTTTAGACAAAGAGGATATATTTTTCTCAACAGTTAAAAGTTTCTCCTCCGCAGTTTTGTTGAAAGCATTTTGTTTACTAATAAAGTCTTTGAGCATGACTTCAAGTTCAGAAGGGGCACTTCTAGCATTGTTATAGGAGTTTCCATAGGAATCGCCATTATTATTAGGATAAGGCCTATAATTGTTATTACCATCAAAATTATTCCTATAGGCATTGTTGTTTCTAATGAAGTTCACATCAACTTGCTCTTCTTGAGCAACCAAAGAGGCTAAGGGAACACTATTAGGATCTAGATAAGCTTTCCCATTAACAAGCATAGCCATAATAACATCAATCTTATCACTCAAAGAGGAAGTTTCCTTAATAGAATTTACCTTCTTACCATGTGGAGCTCTCTCAGTGTGCCATTCAGAGTAGTTAACCATCATATTGTCAAAGAGTCTAGTTGCATCATCCAAAGTGATGCTCATAAAGGTACCTCCAGCAGCCAAATCCAACAGGTTTCTTGAGGAGAAGTTCAAACCTGCATAAGAAGTCTGGATAATCATCCAAGCAGTGAGTCCATGAGTGGGGAAATTCTTAACCAAAGATTTCATTCTTTCCCAAGACTGAGCAACATGTTCATTATCAAGTTGTTTAAATTTCATAATGTCACTTCTCATAGATATAATCTTAGCAGGAGGGTAGTACTTTCCAATAAAAGCATCTTTGCACTTAGTCCAAGAATCAATACTATTTTTAGGCAAAGATAGCAACCATTCTTTAGCTTTTCCTCTCAAGGAGAAAGGAAAAAGCTTGAGCTTAATAATATCTCCATCTACATCCTTATACTTCTGCATCTCACAAAGTTCAACAAAGTTATTGAGATGGGCAGCAGCAGCATCAGAACTAGCACCAGAAAATTGCTCTCTCATCACAAGATTCAATAAAGCAGGATTAATTTCATAAAAGGTAGCATCAGGAGCAGGTTGAGCAATATGAGTGCTTAGGAAATCATTGTTGTTGGTGCTAGTGAAGTCACACAATTTGGTGTTCTCAGCAGAGTTCATTTTGGCAAAGGTGGGCAAGCCAAAAACAGCAGCAACAGCTAGAGCAGGAACTAATTTTTTTGTGTTTTTTTGAAAATAGGCAAACAAAACCAAGCAAAAGAAACAAAGCAAACTAAAAACAAAGTAAAGATAAAGGAAGTGAAGGACTCCCCTAGTGAATACGTCCTTAGACTCTCGGCGGCGCCAGAAAACTTGTTGATGGCGCTTAGTTGACGTGGGAGCTTCTTTCTTTATTCCCGGCAACGGCGCTAGAAAGACTTGACAGTGCTCGACGTGGCACTTTGTTGGTAACCCCAAGCGCAGGGTGTGAAGAGCACAACATCAAGTTTTCCCTCAGTTGAGACCGAGATTATCGAACCAGAAGGAGGAAGAAAACACCACACAGGTGTTGCAAACAACGTGGAGACCTGTACAACACAAACTCAAGACTTTTCCCCAACGAACAGTGAGGTTGTGAAGCTCACCGGTTTGCTGTAACAAAGGATTAAACGTATGGTGTGGAAGGTAATGGTGGTTTGCAGCAAGTAAACAAGTAACAGTGGAAGATGTATCAATAGTAAAGATTGGACCGGGGTCCATAGTTTACTAGAGGTGCTCTCCTTAGATAAACAACATGGCATGAAGGGTAAACAAATTACAGTGGGGCAATTGACAGGAACTGAGCAAGGCATAACAATGCAATTACTAGTCAGAAAGATCCTATGAGATTCGATTGGGCAATACAACAATATACATAGACCGCCATCCAACTGCATCTATGACTAGAAGTCCACCTTCAGGTTATCATCCGAACCCCCTCCAGTATTAAGTTGCAAGCAACAGACAACTGCTTTAAGCAAAGTGTGTAAGGTAAACAGTACACATGTTCCATGAACAAGAGACCGTTATTTTCTCCCTAGTAGCAACAGCACATCTACAACCGAAGAGATTTCTGTCACTTCCCTTGGAAACTAGAGGCATGAACCCACTATCGAGCATAAATACCCCCTCTTGGAGTCACCAGCAACTACTTGGCCAAGATAGCTACTAACAACGGAGAGCATGCAAGATCACAAACAACACAGACATGATAGAATCATAAAGACAAAACCATTAATAAAACCAACATAATAATCTCAATATCCATCGGATCTCCGCAAACAAAACATACATGATTACAAATAGATTAGATCTTTATCATAAACGGAGCTCACAAGTTTATACATGAAAGCACAAAGGAGGAGATACAACCATCTAGCTACTACATGGACCCATAGTCCAAGGTGGAACTACTCACGCATCATACCGGAGAGAAGGCCTACGGGATGATCTGCCCTCCGGCAGGGTGCCGGGAAGAACTTCAGATCCCCCTGATCTAGGGACGACGGTGGCTGTGGCTATAGAAGGTTTCGTGGAATATTGATTGGGTACTTAGGGTTTCTGCATCGGGGGTTCTTATAGGCGAAGGGGGAGGTCGAGGAGGTGGCCAGGGGCCCTACACCCTGCCTAGGCGCGAGGCAGGGCTCACCCGCACCTAGGAGGGTGTGGCTGCCCTTGCACGCCTCTCCGTCTCCCCTCTGGACTTCTTGTTCCCCACAAAAAGTAATTGACTTTGACGTTTGTCCCGTCCAATTCCATAAATATTTTCTTACTAGCTTTTCTGGAACCAAAAATAGCAGAAAACAGGCAACTAGCACTGTGGCAACTTGTTAATAGGTTAGTACCAGAAAACATGTAAAAAGCACCTCAAAGTGTAGACAAAGCAAAGCAAAGTAGATACTAAACAAGCATGGAGCATCAAAAATTATAGATACGTTTCCGACGTATCATTGGCGCGCGGTGCGACGGCTGTGGCATCAAACACCATAGTGCTCGCGCGCGGTACATCTAGAGTCATGACGGAGTCGACGACTGCGGTGCTCGCGAAGTACCTCTTGCTAGTGCCAAATGTGAAGATGGACGATTCGGTCGATGCCTACATGTAGGCGAGGGCGTCGCCCTCCACCTCGACAACCGCAGTGGTCGAAGATGGCAGGCTTGACGCAATAGCGTCTGCATTGACAGCTACGACGCTGGTGGAGACGAAATCGAAGATGGAGGTAGGCGACTGCCCAACGACGTCCATGTCGATGGTGGTTCCGTACTCATGCAAGGGTGGGGGCAGACGACCCACCCATGAGCCAAACACCAGAACATTGGTGGTAATCGCCGATAAAGTCAATGTTCCTCACACGACCATCGCGGTGCTCGACCAATGGGACTCCCGGCATCACGATGTCGCCACAGTAGAGTCTGCAGACCGACGGATCGGGCCGGCAACATTCTAGTGGCAGTTGCGACGACCGTGGAAGACACATGTACATGGTGGCGCCCATGGTAGCCTCCAGCACCGTGGCGTGACCAATGTAGCGGCATCGGCCGTCAAAGCGGCGAAGTCCATGGACATGGTGAAGGGAGCGGCGATGTGCTCCATCCTCGCGTCGACAGCGAGTGACGAAATGTGATGAACGGAGGAACAAGGGCATGAAACAAGACATGTTTCTCACCTTTTCTTCTCGAATTGCTCTCACCGGAGCGGTGCTGATAACGTGTTTTGGATAGAAAATCGACGAGAGACCAAAAACGAGAGGAAATGAGTCTATGTGCTTTATCATTATAGGCAAAAACTTGTATACCTGTGAACAATTACAATCGAGGATAGTCGTTTTCTAGAGGCGATTCTGTGGAGACGCTTTTGAAATCGGCTAATTTTTTTTAATAATATATTTTTTTATTCAATTTCACAAATAATACACGAAATGGAAATTTTGCAAATCTAACGGGCTGTCTTCTTTTC
This sequence comes from Avena insularis, assembly GCA_023614405.1. NCBI lineage: Eukaryota > Viridiplantae > Streptophyta > Magnoliopsida > Poales > Poaceae > Avena > Avena insularis. The sequence continues at coordinate 324,575,933 of CM042687.1, read as the reverse complement.
AAAAGCCGACGGGAGCTGGTCTTTATTTGAGAAGACGACGAGCGCCGTCTTTAATTGAAAAGATGACTGGGAACTGTTTTTTATTTGAAAAGACGACCGACGCCGTCGTCTTTTGAAATGACGACGCTGGAGCGAGCTAGATAGGTAGGTAGGTCAGTACGCGATGGTGTTTGGTTGGATCTAAGCTAGCGGTGTCCTCTTGCAGCTAGCACTGCGCCCTCGCTCACTCATGATTCATACTGATCACATGTGTTTCTGTGCCAACTCAAAGATCCAATCCAGCGTCGTCATTTCCAAAGACAACGGTGCCGGTCATCTTTTCAAATAAAGAAAAGCTCCCGGTCGTCTTTTCAATTAAAGACGAGCGTCCGTCGTCTTCTTAAATAAAGACCAGGCCCCGTCGTCTTTTGAAAAGAAGACGGCCCATTAGATTTGCAAAATTTTCATTTCATGTATTATTTGCGAAATTAAATAAAAAATATATTATTTTAAAAAAATAGCTCGAAATCGTGTACGTCGGTGGAACCGCAAGTTTGATATCTTGGAGGAAGCGAGGATTATTCCCAATAATGCGTACAGCAAGCAGAACTTTGACCTTAATCTTAACGATGCTGTTGATAAATGATTCTCCAAAACTTTCACAGCCATGACCTGGAGCGGGCCAGTAGCTGTACGTCAGCTACAGCGTGGAAGCTGTACACGTCGTACGATGAATCCATTATCAATCAACCTGTATTTGTCGCTGGATCATCGACACGTAGGTTCAGTCTTGGTTTACTCCGTGTAGCTGCTCAATGAATTCACTGTCAGCCGACACTTCCTCGTCACGGACAAGATGACACCTGTCTACTGTCACCACCGCACTCGCCAACTACCCCAAAACACGTAGACATACATGATCCACACGTACGCACGAGAGAGAGATCCTTCTCCACAAACGTGTTTTCCAGATGAAACATTATTGGCTTGACCCAGCCAAAACATACGTCCAGATTTTCTCGATCCCCTTCATCTCAACTCAATCACTTTGACCTGCGAAACTGCCTCTGAGTGGAGCTGGATTTTGGTTCTAGTGACACCTAGCTGACGACGGTATCGTTAGACAGTCAGACCTGTACACACAGTTAAGCAGGAACCGTGACAGCATAAGCCCCAAAAGAATATGCCACTTTGGATTCTCCTTCCCAGAAAGAAAAAAAACCAACCCTATGTTCTTCCCACAATGTGTCACTGTCAGGTGGCCCCCACCCCGATCCCCTTTATAGGGCCGCACCGTGGAGCTCACTTATCTCGTCCCCAATCGATTCGCTTCCCCGGTGGGCTGAGAAGGTCGAGAAGTTCCCCGACGCCATGAATCTGTCCTGCCTTCTCTTCGTCTTATTCGCCGCAACGGTAAGCTGCTGAGCTCCTCGTCTACTAGGCTAGATCTCTTCTACATCTAGAATCGCCGCGCGATTTCTGACCGTGCGTTGCTTGGTCAATTAGGCGTACGCGTCGACGGAGCGCGCGGCCAAGGTCGTCTCGGGCGGCGGCCTGCTATCGGACCCGGAGCAGCAGTGCGTGTACACGGTGTACGTGCGGACGGGGTCGATCTGGAAGGGCGGCACGGACTCGGCGATCGGCGTGACGCTGCTGGGCTCGGACGGCACGGGCATCCGGATCGCCGACCTGGAGCGGTGGGGCGGGATGATGGGGGACGGCCACGACTACTACGAGCGCGGCAACCTCGACATCTTCGGCGGCAGGGGCCCCTGCATGGCCACCGCCCCGTGCTGGGCCAACGTCACCTCCGACGGCGCCGGCGCACACCACGGATGGTACTGCAACTATGTCGAGGTCACGGTCACGGGGCCCCACCTGGGATGCGCGCAGCAGCTCTTCACCGTCGAGCAGTGGCTCGCCACCGACGCCTCGCCGTACCGCCTCTACGCCACCGTCGACAAGTGCTCCAAGTCCGGGGACTCCGTCGTCGTCTCCGCCCCTGCCGCCACGGGGAGCGAGGCCAGGTCCTCGACCGCTCGGTGATGTCGACGCATCGCATGGCCGGCCCACTGTGCTGTGTGGCGTGGTGTGAGACGGCGAACGATTTTTATTGCCGTGTGATGATTATTGGATGTTGTACAAACGTGATCTGCTGCGTGTACCATGAGTTTTTTTGCAGACATCCTGATATAGTACTACTAGTAAAACGAGGAAATAAAGGCTAGCTGGGTTCGTTAATTCTCCTGCTGAACCATCTTGTGAAATGGTGCGAGTCGTACTGGGCAGCGACTTGGTAGTAATACGTCTGCGTCAGTAGCGGTGGACATTGTTTTGTTTCGAGAGATGTCGACATTGGTGTTTCCGGAGTTGCAAGGGCATGCAATGTTTGCAATGTTTTTCCTTATACAAAAGAAAATGATATGGATCGTTCGGACAATCGCATCGTCCTGTTTCGATTTCTATCGCACATGCGCAGGGACCGAGCCAGGATTTAGACTTGGATGGGTGGGGTGGGGTGGGAGGGTAGCCGACAACTGCGGGAAGCGGTCCTGTTCCGGTTTCTATCGCACACACGCAGGGGCGGAGCCAGGATTTAGACTTTGGGGGAGAGGGGGGTTGGTGTGAAAACCTAGGAGATAGCCGACAACTGCGGGAAGCAGCCGACCACAGTGGCATGTCACCGCTAGATCAAGTATACTAAGGTATCAAATATCTATACCTAATAATAAAAGAAGTAGTGTTTCTTATAGTACCTATACTTTTTAGGACGGTTTTACCCTTATTTTCTAAATTAATTATGGAGACTTGCCACCGCCCAGGTCATGATGATCGTTGCTTTAGCCCCTTCTTTCCGAACCGAGACAGCCTCGATCAAAACAGGATGCTAGCTAGGGTCCCGCCTGGCGGCTGGCGCCACCGCTAATCCCAGCCACTGCCCCCCGCCTCCGGTTGTAGCCTCAGCCAGAGAAGGATTCAATGACCACGCCGCTGCTCGTCCGAGCCACGAGCTTCTACGACCCGTCCGCAGAGGTGTGGTTGCTCTGGCCTCTATGCTCTTTCCTTCCATGGTGGCACCACCATAGTACTCAATGCCGGAGTGGATGTGTTTGTCAAGGGTTCATCTTCGCGCCTTGGATCCTCAATGGCGTGGTTATATCATCTTTGTTTGCCTCAGGACGCAGCCAAGTGCCCCTTCCTCCATGAACGGACAGTGTAGCAGCTCGCCTCTGTATCTAGATCGTAAAATCCTTTTTATATTTGGGTGCTTGAGTGCTTTGCGCTACCGTGTGGAAGCTGTTCCATTAGAGGTGTTGAATAAAGTTCAGATGTGGATGGAAATACAGTGTCAAGAACGTGTGATGGAAGTTTAATTAGTTTAGACCTATTGCTGCTGATGTAGTACTATTTCTAAACTGCTAACAATTGTTCGAAAGGAGCCATGGACGTGGTAACTAATGAAAGTGCCAATAACAGTTAATATGAGAGTTGCAGAAGAAGGTTATTTCTTCGAGGAAAGTATGCCACGAGAATGATAAAAGTCTGAAGGACACAAATAATGCCATTGAGGTAAGCAACTAGTTCTTATTTACTCGACTTGTAGGGTATGTGGCTAGGCATTACAAATTTATTAGCTGCTTTTATCCTGCAGATGCTAGCAAAGAAAGTGGATACCTTACCCAAAGAAATCTAAGTGAGGACTAAAAAGATGATGCGAGATGTTACTGTCATTGAGAAATAATTTGCAGCTATGCTGCCTATGCGTGTCCATAAGGACCAATAAATAAAAGCTAGGGGTTAGGTAATACAAAATAGCAGTTTTTGTTTAAATTTTCCACCACCCGGTTTAATTTTATTACGATAAGTGATAAGTTCTTGGCATGCGTGTTGTTTTCAGTTCTTGATGTGAGCCTTTGCGTGCCATGTTGTTGCTGCTGCTTGATGACTCTATGAAAGGGACTTACAAGGGGAAAAGAAGAAGGCAAGGAAGAGAAAAATAAAAGAGGAGACAAGATGAAGATAAGAGAGGCCTGCATATCCTGAAGGAGATGACAAAATTTTGTCAAGTTTTAACTAAAATGATGACGCTTCAAGGTAGCTTTATGTATTCTGGAGATGGTAGGTCGTTAGATTTATTTTAGAGAATTAGTAAATATATGTATTGCTGCACCTTTCAGGGTTATTTGAGAACAGAGGACTAAATGTAAAATTGATAGACATGTCGGTGTTGAACACGAGTGCAGGTCCAATTCCTGGAGCTGGGGTTCATGGTAACGAGACACGTAGCAAAGTTTGGCTTATGTGTTGATAGGTTTGGAAGTTAGATTCATGGTTATGCATGCAAAATATGGCAACGTGGGTTGTTCTCCTATGCGCTTCAATGAAATTCAGGTAAAGAGCTCGGTTGCTTGGAATGCAAAGATTTCATATTTTATTGAAAATATAGGTGTTGTGGAGGCTGATGTTCTCTTTAGGGATATGCATAGATTTGGTATTGCAATAAATGTGGTGTCATTGATGTTAGCTGTTGGGGTTGATGCTATACTGTAAATGTTTGATCTTTGTAGGAACATTTATGTTTATGCATTGAAAGTGGGATTGGAAATAGATAGTTTTGTTATGTCTGTGTTGGTCAATTCAACTGGGAGGGGTAGGTTATTCTCATTACATTGTAGAGCTTGATGCTGCGCTTAGAAGGCCTGGCATCTTGTGTGTTGTGGTAGTTTAGTACGAGAATGCGGGATTATTTTCTCCCGATGCAACGCACGGGTCCTTTTGCTAGTATATAAAAAAATCAGTATCATAGAAAAATTTGACTGCTAAAACTGACATGTATGGCAATCTTGCAATAAAGTAGCTACTCTTTCACTAACTTAATTTCCTTATACTGTACATAGATCACAACTGAATCCCGAACTTTAAACATCTGCTAGATTCAAGATCAAATCAATTGGCGAACAAAATTAATTGACTATATAGAACAAACAACAGTCAGCAGATACCGTCAGATGTCTTAGAGAAATCTTGAACTCTTTCTCTCTAACTCCCAGCAGTATGCCGGCGGGGCCGGCGGGAATTACACGGCGAACGCTGAACGACGGCAGCGGCAAGCGCCCTAGGCCTTAGCAGAGAGACGAGGACAATCGATCGGATTGATTTGTTGGGGTCTGCGTCCATATTATACGATTAAGCCATCGTGTCTGGTATGATGGGTTGTTGTGTATTGGGCTTAGCTACTTTTGTATGCAATGGGCTAATTTGGTGTGGTGCATCCGGGCCATTAGCACATTGCACGTTGCACACACATATATTACACTATATATCGTGATATTTCCTACTGAAAATCGTTGTTGTTGTTGGTGGTGGTGTGTGTGTCTGGGGGAGGGGGGGGCTTATCTCTGCCCCTGCACACGCGCGACCTCCCGCGTGAGACAACTCCATATTTGTGGGCCCATCCTTAATTTCTTCTTCCTTCCTTTTTTTTCCTTTTATCTCTCGCGCCCTTTTTTCTTTGTAGATCTCCTGCTGCGCGCCTCACCCTAGATGAACAGCCATGGCCACCGTTGCTGCCATGGGAGAAGGCATCGCTGCAAGCGCTCATGGATGTTTGCGGTGACCCAGCATACACTGCATGTGTAGTACACTATAGTCGTTGACATGACACCCACAAAACACCATTCCGTGAATATCACATCCCTCAGAGTGGTGCAACAGAAACATTGCGGGTCTATATTACAAATATTTACACATTATTATTATTACAATACCAGAAGTTTAAGACTTTAAAAGGTTTCAACTTACAAACCAAAATATAAAGTGTTTCAGCGGAATTTAGAAGTAACAACTCCGATTAGGAGTTGAGCTCAGCAGCTTATTCTATAAAGTTCATGCTGCTCGGCTCCGTTGATTACTACTAACTAGGGTACTTAGTTGGACTCGTTATCGTCAACACCATAGCGGATTTCGTAATCCACTCCTTCAACACTTCTTGACAAGTCAAGATCCTCGTAGAACACATCTTCTTGACATTCAGCTGCATACATTGGCATGTCTTCGGGATCCTCAGAGTCTAAGCAGGGGATCAAAGGAAAGGATGAGTAACAGCGTTACCCAACAAGTTCATTATATGCAAGGTGGAAAGTTTGATGCTCTAACTACCACCTCGGATTATAAATCCTTGGCACTATGCAATTTTTGTAAATATTTCTTCAAAGATGGATTTTATTATGAAAATATATGACCATCAGCCTTCACGGGTTGACCAGAACTTTCATGGAGTTCCTTTCCTGCCGCGTTCGTAGCTCCTTCCCAGAACAAGGAGTAACTAAAGGGTTTCGCGGCATAGTAAATCAAAATTTTCTACGGATGCGAACAGAGGGAAAGCCAAGATCTAATCTAGGAGATGCAAACAACGAGAGAGATTGGATTAGATCTTCATACCCTTGAAGATTCGCACGGAACGCTGAGCGTTAAACGTGGGTGATGTAGTCGTACTCGCTTCTCCTCCTTGCGATCCGATCCGATCTAGCACCACAAGTGGCGATGCCTCCGAGATGCACACGTGCGGCACCTCGACGTATCCTCCTTCCTCGGTCCAGCAAGTGGGGTGGAGAGATGGATTGGATCTACAACGCGACGGCGTGGTGCAATTGGTGGAGAATTTCTGCAGCAGGGCTTCGCCTACAAGCAGTCGGGAGGGAGAGAGGAGGGCAGCAGGGCGGCTAGGGTTGGAGGGGAAGGTGTGTAGGGTTGGTGCGCCCCCAGCCCTCTATATATAGAGGGGCGCAGCCCCAACCCTCCCCCCAAGCCCTAGGCAGCGGCCCCAAGGAGGAAGAGTGGGGGCAAGGAAACCCCTTCTAGAAGCTCTATCTAGAGTTTAAACCTCTCTTGGCCGGCTGGGCCCTATGGGGCCTTGTGCCCCTGGCCCAATGCGGCCAGGGCACTCCCTCATAGTCCCATGCTCCCTCCCAGAAGGTGGGGCCACGTTGGTCCCCTTCCGGAAGGTTCTAGAAGCTTCCGGTACAATACCGATTAACCCTAACAATTCAACTCCAAAACTGCATCGCCTTATATCAATCTTATTCTCCGGACCATTCCGAACCTCTCATGATGTCCCGGATCCCATCCGAGACCAACAAAAACTCATAAACCAAATATCCAATCTATCCTAGCCGAGACACGTTATGTGTGACCTCGGGTTCGAGAATATGCGGACATGATCTTCTATCAATAATCAACAGGGGGTCCGAAACCCATATCGACTCACACATTCATCGATGATCATATCGGATGAACCACGATGCCAGGATTCAATCAATCCCATATTTATATTCTCTTCGCGATATTTTACTTGCCCGAGATTCGATCGCTGGTATCGCCATACCTAGTTCAATCTCGCTCACGTTAGTACTTTACTCGTTCCGTAATCCGATATCACTTTGTGATTAACTCCTTAACCACATGCTTGCAAGCGGTGTTGATATCGACACGAGTGGGCCCAAGTATATCTCTCCGACTTGGGAGGGACAAATCCCATCTCGATACATACAACCCAATAGATACTTTCCGATCACCGAGAGACACCTCTATGATCACCTCTCATAGGATGACGCTTGATGACCTCAAAGCTTTCTTCGATACCAGGAGTTGTATTATCTCATGGTCTAAGGAATACAATATTTGACATAAGAAAAGCTTCGCAAAGATGAACACGATGACACGATCTAATTGCTTCGCTTAGTTTGGTCCATCCATCATATCATTCTCCCAATGATATGATCTCATTATCAATTGACAACTCATGTCTATGGTTAGGAAACCTTAACCATCATTGATCAATGAGCTAGTCCATAGAGGCATACTAGGGACACGGTGTTGTTCACAAACCACACAAGTATTAAAGTTTCCGCTTAATACAATTCTAGCATGGAATATAAACATTATCATGAATAAGAATTATAATAATAACATCTTTATTATTGACTCTAGGGCATAATTCCAACAGTCTCCCACTTGCACTAGAGTCAATAATCTAGTTTACATTTGGCAACAATCTCACACCCATGGCAATCGAGGTGTGATCATGTTTTACACGTGGAAGAGGTTTAGTCAATGGATCTCGACATTCAGATCTGTATGTACTTTGCTAATCTTCGATCTCCATCGATATATAATCTCGGATTATATGAAACTTATGTTGATATGCTTGGTCTTTGGATGATATCTTGGTTCCTTAGCGAGTGCTATGGCGCCGGTGTTGTCACACAATATCTCCAAGGGTCCAATGCACTTGAACCACGCCAAGCTCGATGATGAAGTTTCTGATCCAAACTCCTTCACTTGACGCTTCGCAACACCATGTATTCCGCTTTCTACGGTAGATCCCGCGATCACGCTTTGCTTGCAGCCTTCTAGCTCACAGCTCCTCCATTCAAAATATAAACGTATCCTGTCTGAGATTTAGAATCATCCTTGTCGGTGTCAAAACTAGCGTCGACCTAACCCTTTACGACGAGCTGTTCATCACCTCCATAGACTAAGAACATTTCTTTAGTCCTATTTAGGTACTTTAGGATGTTCTTCATGGCTGTCCAAAGGTTCCACTCGGATCACTTTGATATCTCGTCAAACTAAGAGCATTGGACACATCCGTCTAGTACACAACACGGCATACATGATAGAACCTATGGCCGAGGCATAAGGCACTTTGCTCATAGCTTCCTATCATTTCATCAGTGGTGGACACCGAGCCTTGCTCAATATCTTACCCGACAACATAGGCACCGAACCTTTCTTTGCCTTATCCATTCGAACCTTTTCGTAACTTTGTCTAGGTATGTACCGCTTAAAGCTATCAGGCGTCTTTGTCTATCTCTATAGATTTTGATGCCCAATATATAAGCAGCTTCACCTAGGTCTTTCATTGAAAAACACTTGTTCAAATAACTCTTCACATCGTTAAGCATGTTAATGTCATTTCCAATAATCAATATGTCATCCACATATAGTACCAGAAATGTCACCGAGCTCCCACTCACTTTCTTGTAGATACAAGCTTCGTAGCAATTTGGAACAAATCCAAAGCTCTTGATCACTTGATCAAAACGAAGGTTCCAACTCCGAGATGCTTGCTTCAGTCCATAAATGGAACGCTGAAGTTTGCATACCTTATCAGCATCCTTAGGATCGACAAAACCTTCGGGTTGCATCATATACAACTCTTCATCAATGTTGCCATTGAGGAAAGCAGTCTTGACATCCATCTGCCATATTTCATAATCATGAAACGCAGCAATTGCTAATAAAATCCGAATGGACTTAAACATCGTTACGGGAGAGAAAGTCTCATCGTAGTCAACACCTTGAACTTGTCGAAAACCTTTCGCGACAAGCCGTGCTTTATAGATGGTAACATTACCATCCGCGTCCGTTTTCTTCTTGAAAATCCATTTGCACTCAACGGCCTTTCGGTCGCTAGGAGGGTCCACCAAAGTCCATACTTGGTTTTCGCTCATGGATCCCAATTCGGATTTCATGGCCTCTAGCCATTTCTCGTAGTCCGGCTCATCATCGCTTCCTCATAGTTAGCAGGCTCACTGTCATCTACTAACAAGACAGTTAAGATAGGGTTGCCGTACCACTCAGGAGGGGCACGCGACCTTGTCGACCTGCGATGTTCAGTAGCAGCATCATCCGAAGCTTCATGATCCTTATCATTAGCTTCCTCTATTAATGGTGCAGGCGGCATTGGAACAATTTCAGGTGCTGCGCTACTCTCCAATTCAAGAGAAGGTTCAATAACCTCGTCTAGCTCTACTTTCCTCCCACTCACTTCTTTCGAGAGAAACTCCTTCTCAAGAAAGGAACCGTTCTTTTACATAAACACTTTGCCTTCGGTTCTGTGATAGAAGGTATACCCAATAGTTTCCTTAGGGTATCCTATGAAGACGCATTTCTCCGCTTTGGGTTCGAGCTTGTCCGGCATCAACTTCTTGACGTAAGCTTCGCATCCCCAAACTTTAAGAAACGACAACTTAGGTTTAGCACCAAACCACAGTTCATACGGTGTCGTCTCAACGGATTTAGATGGTGCCCTATTTAAAGTGAATGCAGCGGTTTCTAATGCATAACCCCAAACTGATAACGGCAAATCAGTAAGAGACATCATTGATCGGACCATATCTAATAAGGTTCGATTCCGGTGTTCAGACACACCATTGTGTTGTGGTGTTCCGGGTGGCGTGAGTTGCGAAACAATTCCGCTTGCTTTAAGATGCGTGAGAAAATCATAACTCAAATATTCACCTCCACGATCGGATCGTAGAAACTTAATCTTTCACATTACGATGGTTCTCCACTTCATTCTGAAATTCCTTGAACTTTTCAAATGTTTCAGATTTATGTTTCATTAAATAGATATACCCATATCTACTTAAGTCATCGGTAAAAGTGAGAAAATAGCGATATCCACCGCGCGTCGAAACACTCATCGATCCGCATACATCGTTATGTATGATTTCCAACAAGTCCGTTGCTCGCTCCATCATACCGGAGAACGGGGTTTTGATCATCTTGCCCATGAGGCATGGTTCGCATGTGTCAAATGATTCAAAATCAAGAGACTCCAAAAGTCCATCAGAATGGAGTTTCTTCATGCGCTTTACACCAATATGACCTAGACGACAGTGCCACAAATAAGTAGTATTATCACTATCTACTTTGCATCTCTTAGCCTCAATGTTATGGATGTGTGTTTCATCCCTTTCAAGATTTAGAAGAAATAAACCATTCACAACAGGTGCATGACCATAAAAGATGTTACTCATATAAATAGAACAACCATTATTCTCCGATTTAAATGAATAATCGTCTTGCAATAAACACGATCCAGAAATAATGTTCATGCTCAACGCAGGCACATAATAACATTTATTGAGGTTTAAAACTAATCCCGAAGGTAAAACTAAGGAGAGCGTGCCGACGGCCATCACATCAACTCTTGATCCGTTGCCAACGCGCATCGTCACCTCATCCTCGAAGTCATATATTCTGTAGCTCCTGTTTCGAGTTACAAATATTAGCAACTAAACCGGTATCAAATACCCAGGCACTACAACAAGGGCTAGTAAGGAAAACATCAATAACATGTATATCAAATATACCTTTGATGGTGCCAGCCTTCTTGTCCGCTAAGTACTTCGGACAGTTGCGCTTCCAGTGACCCTTGTCCTTGCAATAGAAGCACTCAGTGTCCGGCTTAGGACCAGACTTGAGCTTCTTCTCAGCAGGGGCAACGCGCTTGCCGCCGCCTTTCTTGAAGGGCTTCCTTGCACCCTTACCTTTCTTAAAGGAGGGCTTGTTGACCATCAACACATGATTATCCTTTTTGATGTCCACCTCCACAGCCTTCAGCTTTGCGAAGAGCTCGGTGATCATATCAGTGGAACCAATCTGATTGTGAGTCACTACAAAACTCTTGTAGCTGGGAGGGAGTGATTGCGAACCACATCAATCTTGAGCTCCTCTCGAATCTTGCAGATCTTGCTCAAATGCTGAGTGTAGCCCGACATCTTTATGGCGTGCTCACTAACAGAACTCCCTTCCTCCATCTTGCAGTTAAATAATCTCTCAGAGATCTCATATCTCTCAGAACGGGCCTGAGTCTGAAACATGGTTTTCAGCTCCTCGAGAATCTCAAAGGGCCCGGGATAGTCTTCAAAACGATTTTGAAGGTCCGATTCCATAGCAAACAACATGGTGCTCTTAATCACACCATAATCATCTTTGCGCGACTGATAGACAGCTTTCTCATCAGCCGGCGCAGTTGCAGCAGGGGCGTCACCTAACGCTTTCTCAAGGACATAGTCCTTTTGACCGCCAGAGAGAATGATTCTCAAATTGCGGAACCAATTGGTGAAGTTAGACCCATTGTTCTTAAGCTTTTCTTTCTCAGCAAAAACATTGAAGTTGAAGTTGGACTTGGCCATGTGATCTACAATATTTGCAAGTACAAATTAGACTATGTTCATGATAACTAGTTCAACTTTTAATCAAATTACTAGATGAACTCCCACTAAATTCAACATCCCTCAAGTTGTTTAGTGAACATGATCCAAATTCACCACACCTAATCCGATCTTCACGAGAAGAGATGTGGTTTCAATGGTGGACAACGAAGTGTCGATCATATCATTCATATGACTCATGCTTAACCTTTCGGTTCATGTGTTCCGAGGCCATGTCTGTACATGCTAGGCTCGTCAAGTTAGACCCAAGTATTTCCTGCAGCAAAACTGGCTTGCACCCGTTGTATGTGAGCGTAGAGTCTATAGCACCCGATCATCACGTGATGCTTGGACACGACGAACTTTCGCAACGGTGCATACTTGGGGAGAACACAGTTTTTATCTTGATCTTTAAGTGAGGAATCATCTTATAATGCTACTGTCGCGATCTAAGCATAATAAGATACATAAAAGGATAAACATCACATGCATATAACTTTATGTGACATGGTATAGCCAATCTTCGCAAGAATGATCTGCATCTTGTGCGTTCAAGATGATCTCCATCACTCCACCATGATTGCCTCCACCACGAATAGCAACTACAACTATTGCTAACTACTTAGCGATAAAGTAAAGCTATTACATGGCGTGTCAGAAGTTGACTCGCAGGTCATACACAATTATAAAGATAACCATATGGCTCCTACCGGTTGTGTACTCATCGACATGCAAGTCGTGAAACATTACAAAACATGATCATCGCATACAATATACACATCACATCTTGGGCCATACCATATCACGAAACACTCGCAAAAACAAGTTAGACGCCTACTTTGTTGTTGCATGTTTTACGTGGCTTATGGGAGTATATGCTAAGAACGATTCTTACCTACGGAAAGCCACAACGGTGATATTATGGTTGCCAAACTCCGGTGTTAATCCCATGACAACTATAGTGAGAGAAACTGACATCCACCAGCCGCATGTGTGGAACAAGCCACACGTCAAGTGCGGAGCCGGTCTCGTGAACGACGTCGCGTAAGGTTGGCCTGGACCGCTTCAATCTCACTATCCCGCGTCATAAGAAGAACACAAACAATAGTCTTGCAACAGAAAACATCAACGCCCAAGAACAACCATGTTATGCTCTACTCGTGAAACACATCTACGCATAGATCTAGCTCGATACCAATCAAGGGTTTCATGGCATAGTAAATCAAAATTTTCTACGGATGCGAGAGGGAAAGCCAAGATCTAATCTAGGAGATGCAAACAACGAGAGATTGGATTAGATCTTCATACCCTTGAAGATTCGCGACATGAACGCTCTCGCCTAACGTGGGTGATGTAGTCGTACTCGCTTCTCCTCCTCGCGATCCGATCCGATCCGATCTAGCACCACAAGTGGCGATGCCTCCGTGAGATGCACACGTGCGGCACCTCGACGTCTCCTCCTTCCTCGGTCCAGCAAGTGGGGTGGAGAGATGGATTGGATCTACAACGCGACGGCGCGGTGCAATTGGTGGAGAATTTCTGCAGCAGGGCTTCGCCTACAAGCAGTCGGGAGGGAGAGAGGAGGGCAGCAGGGCGGCTAGGGTTGGAGGGGAAGGTGTGTAGGGTTGGTGCGCCCCCAGCCCTCTATATATAGAGGGGTGGGCGCAGCCCTAACCCCTCCCCCAAGCCCTAGGCCGGCGGCCCCAAGGAGGAAGAGTGGGGGGCAAGGAAACCCCCCCTTCTAGAAGCTCTATCTAGAGTTTAAACCTCTCTTGGCCGGCTGGGCCCTATGGGGCCTTGTGCCCCTGGCCCAATGCGGCCAGGGCACTCCCTCATAGGCCCATGCCCCCTCCCGAAAGGTGGGGCCACGTTGGTACCCTTCCGAAGGTTCTAGAAGCTTCCGTACAATACCGATTAACCCTAACAATTCAACTCCAAAACTGCACCGCTTTATATGAATCTTATTCTCCGGACCATTCCTAACCTCTCGTGATGTCCCGGATCCCATCCGAGACTCCGAACAAAAACTCATAAACCAAATATCCAATCTATCCTTGCCGAGACACGTTAAGTGTGTGACCTGGGTTCGAGAATATGCGGACATGATCTTCTATCAATAATCAACAGCGGGGTCTGGAAACCCATATTGACTCCCACACATTCATCGATGATCATATTGGATGAACCACGATGCCAGGATTCAATCAATCCCATATTTATATTCCCTTCGTCTCGCGATATTTTACTTGCCCGAGATTCGATCGTCGGTATCGTCATACCTAGTTCAATCTCGTTCACAGCAAGTACTTTACTCGTTCCGTAATCCGATATCACTTTGTGATTAACTCCTTAACCACAATCTTGCAAGCGGTGTTGATATCGATTACCGAGTGGGCCCGAAGTATATCTCTCCGACTTGGGAGGGACAAATCCCATCTCGATACATACAACCCAATAGATACTTTCCGATCACCTGAGAGACACCTTTATGATCACCCTCTCATAGGATGACGTTTGATGACCTCAAAGCTTTCTTTCGATACCAGGGAGTTGTATTATCTCATGGTCTAAGGAATACAATATTTGACATAAGAAAAGCTTCGCAAAGATGAACACGATGACACGATCTAATTGCTTCGCTTAGTTTGGGTCTGTCCATCATATCATTCTCCCAATGATATGATCTCATTATCAATTAACAACTCATGTCTATGGTTAGGAAACCTTAACCATCATTGATCAATGAGCTAGTCCATAGAGGCATACTAGGGACACGGTGTTGTTCACAAACCACACAAGTATTAAAGTTTCCGCTTAATACAATTCTAGCATGGAATATAAACATTATCATGAACAAGAATTATAATAATAACATCTTTATTATTGCCTCTAGGGCATAATTCCAACAGTAACAAGTTACAATTCTTACACTCTGCAGATGTGCGTTACTTTACCCATGAGAGATCAACTCCTTGTTGCACAACCGGACATACTTTCCCGTCCACAATTCTATGATGTGGGGCCCAATAGTTGGTCCAAGCCAATCACTGCCCTCTTCACGACCTCGCATGCCTCCTTGGTGTACACCATGCCCACATAATGAATTACGACAATGGTTTATACAAACCGTTAGATGCCAGAACTATCGTGGGACGATAAGGGTTCCTGCCCATATGCTGCATATCCTCTAAGAATTACCAATTAATATGCACGCTACAAGGAAAACAACCACGACCTGCACATCCGGCTTCATGCGAGAGGAAGAAGATACAACTGACTTCTCCGTCCCATTCTAAATCTCATGGCTAACGCGTAATATACGGCGCTAGAATCACTGATGCCAGGGGTTATTAAGTCCCTAATTGATCATCATTGTTGCAAATAGAACCCTAAGTTCTATTGCTCCAGTATATCATCACTTAGGATGATATCTATGATTTCTTTATTTGTGAAAATAATATTTTCTTTCTTTAGAGTATATATGATAACACACTATTTGCAAATACTTTGATAAAGACTCTTCAAAGGATATGAGCAAGTGATGAACTTGCCTTGTGATGGCAAGGTAGTGAAGTCTGATGCTTGCACTGGACTTTGAGCTTCTATGTCTACAAAAACATCATTATTGCCCGGTAAGGACAATATTTAAAGAAGCAAAATGATTATGCAAAGTAATGTAATGCATCATTTAGCTTGATATGCCTTATCCCCATTATTATAGAAATTCTTTTTAATAATAAAGGATTTATAAATATTAATTTTTAATAGAATATTGTATTCTTTTATTTTATTTCCTTTTTATTTGTATTTTATTTAATTAATAATTCCTTTAAGAATTATAATTAAATATCACAAATGGATATTAAATATTTGTTTAGTATTTTTCTAAAATACTACAATATTAATATATAATGAAAGTGATTTTTATTTATTTTTATCATCTTTCAATAATTTTTTAAAATTCCATTAGGAATATATAAATTACAAAATTCTTAATAAAATTTATATGTTTAAAATTTTATCTCTTAATTTATTTGGATAGTTTGGATTATTGTAAATCCAAAAATATTTTATTTATAATTTTTGGACATTTATTTTATTTTCTAGAATTTAATTAAGTTTAGGGGTATTTTGGTCTTTCCCTATTTATTAAATCAAACTCTTAATGACTTGGGCTGGCCATTTGGGTTTATTAGGCCCTTGTGGCCTAGTAGGGCAAGGTCAAAACAACACCCCAAAGGGTTTTTGGCCGACCCAGCCCAACTCATTCGCTGTCTTCTCTCTCGAGCTCACCCCTCTCCTTCTCCTTCCCCGACCCCGTGGTTAGTGGTGTCGCCGCCGGCGATTCCCACCGTCGTGGACCGCTCTGGCCGCCGCTGTGGTGCAGGAAGAGGTTGTTGACCCTGCTCTTCCCTCCTGTCCAACTGGATTTGGACATGGAGCCCTCCTGCGACCAGATCGATGTCGTCCCGAACCCTAGGGTTTGGGGTTGGCATTGACTGTGCCGCCATTGTTGGCATTGATCTGATGCGCGTCAGCATTGCGCCATGGTGATGCTCCTCGCCCCAGGCGTGGCTATGGTCACCGCCGTGGCGCTATATGGGTCGCAGCGCCCCTTTGGGGCGCTCCCCGTGCCACCATGGTCGTCGGCCCCTCTGCTTCCTCTTCTATTCTCCAGCGAGGACCTTTGGTGAGTGCTTCCTCTCCTCTCGTGCTCTTTGTGCTAGGCCATCCTCTACTAGATGTTGGTAGTAACTTTCCTGGTGATTGTCTGGTCCTGATTAGGGTTCTTGGTTCTGTTTAGGGTTCATACCCTCCTGTTGATTAGATACTGATGAATTAGATCATATGTTGATGATCTCTGAATCTGTTAAGTGGTGACTAGTTGTGACTTACTGCTGATGATTAGCTGTGATGATGCTAGTTGTTTACTACTGATAATTCCATGGTTAAATTTCATATGATTTAGATGGTAAAGTTGTTCTGGAAACAACACTTGGTAAAGCTAGTGGTTTTGATAACTTACCACTGTCATGACTTGGTTAATGACAGTGGGTATGGTGTGATGAATTCACTGTCTTAGTATTGTTGGCTTAAGAATTCATGTGTAGTTTGAGATCAAAATGGTCTCTTACAGTGAAGACATATATATGAATATCTTGTTTATGATTCCTGTGTTTAAGCACATGAAAATGATTTATAATTGGTTGATTTATCTGTGAAGATTGGATGCTTAACCTGCCTAGTTTAGAACTGTTCTTGTGATACCATCCTAGTATGGCACACAAGTCTAGATTCTTTTACTTGGTGTGGTTTTATTCAAGCTTAAGTTTTGGCTTGGCATGATAGATAAGTGAAATCCTCTTTCCTTATATCCCTAGAACTAATGATGTTGGTCTGAGGTTTAGTTGGATCCTTTTACTTTTTTGTTTGCTTTTAAAGTTTAAAACCTCAATGATGATTCACCCCACTTGGGTGCTTTCTGAGAGTTTGAATAAAAGTCAGATCATGTATGTTTGTCTAATCTTAGACAGATAGATCATTTGATGGTCTATTTACTCACCACTGTCACTTGATGTTATGGTTTCTAGTGGTTGATCTTGTAGTAGCTTGATCTGGTGCTCCCCTGGTATTTCCAGCTCCTAGCTTGTCCTTGATCTAGCCCATCATCTCCTGATCCTGATGGCTTGATCTTGGTCTTGCTATCCACCTGATCTATCCCCTCCCTATGTCACTATCTTGGTGATGTGTTCCTAGGCTTTGGTTGGTTTGATCTAGCTTGGCTTTGGCTTGGTTTAGCTACTGGCTGCTGTGATTGGTGTGTAAGAGCAATGTAATGGTGTGGGGAATGGTTTTCCCACGGCTGTGTTGATAGTTTTGTTTGGTTGTGCTGCTATTTGAAAGCCGACAAAGACACCATGCAGCTTGGTGTGTGTGTCTTTGTGTGCTTTGCCGCATGATGTGGATATGTTCAGAATTTTGGAAGTTACTTTCATATGGTTACTTCTACTTGGCTGGTGAAACTTGCCCCTCCTTGCTGTGATTTGACTTTTGGCTTAAAATTATGAAAGATACATTCTTTCATATTGGTGAAAATTGCCCCTTATAAATGATGGGTTTCGCAACATAGTAAATCAAAAAAAATTATACGGATGCGAACGAGAAAGCGAAGATCTAATCTAGGAGATGCAATCAACGAGAGGGATAGATGATATCTTCATACCCTTGAAGAAATCAAGATAAAGAAACGCTCAATGTAACGTGGTTGATGTAGTCGCATTAGTCGCCTCCTCCTCGCGATCCGATCCTACGCCGCAAGTGGCGGCGCCTCCGAGAGATGCACACGTACGGTGCCGCGACGTCTCCTCCTTCCTTGGTCCAGCAAGTGGGGTGGAGAGATAGATTGGATCTGCAGCACGATGTCGTGGTGCTATGGTGGAGAGTTTCTGCAGCAGGGCTTCGCCTACACGCAGTCGGGAGAGAGAGAGGAAGGGCAGCAGCTGGCGGCTAGGGTTTGGGGTGAGGGGAGGGTGTTCACCCTGCCCACCTTATATAGGGGGCTGGTCGGCCCCCTTGGACCCTCCTTCAAGCCCTATGGCGGCGGCCCCAAGGGTGGAGTGGGGGGAAAGTCTTCCCTCCTTCTAGAAGGTTTCCCTAGGGTTTGGCCGGCTGGGCCTATGGGGCCTTGTGCCCCTGGCCCAAAGCGGCCAGGGCACTCCCTCGTAGGCCCACGCACCCCTCCGACAAGTGGGGCCATGTTGGTCCCACTCCGGAAGCTTCTATAACCTTCCAGTACAATACCGAATACTCCGAAACGATTCCGAAATCCAAAAACTGCTTTCCTTTATATGAATCTTATTCTCCAGACCATTCTGGAACCTATCGTGATGTCCTGGATCTCATCCGAGACTCCAAACAAAAACTCATAAACCAATTATCCATTCTATCCTAGCGTCGAGGCACGTTAAGTGTGTGACCCTACGGGTTCGAGAATATGCAGACATGATCTTCTATCAATAATCAACAGCGAGATCTGGAAACCCATATTGACTCCCACATATTCATCGATGATCATATCGGATGAACCACAATGCCAGGATTCAATTAATCCCATATATATATTCCCTTCGTCACGCGATATTTTACTTGCCCGAGATTCGATCGTTGGTATCGGCATACCTAGTTCAATCTCATTCACAACAAGTACTTTACTCGTTCCGTAATCCGATATCACTTCGTGATTAACTCCTTAACCACGTGCTTGCAAGCGGTGTTGATATCGACATCGAAAGGGGCCCGAAGTATATCTCTCCGACTCCGGAGGGACAAATCCCATCTCGATACATACAACCCAACAAGTACTTTCCGATCACCTAAGAGACACCTTTATGATCACCCTCACATAGTATGATGTTTGATGACCTCAAAGCTTTCTTCCGATGCCAGGGAGTTGCATTATCTCATGGTCTAAGGAATACAATATTTGACATAGGAAAAAGCTTCGCAAAGATGAACACGATGACACGATCTAATTGCTCTGCTTGATTTGGGTCTGTCCATCATATCATTCTCCTAATGACATGATCTCATTATTAATTGACAACTCATGTCTATGGTTAGGAAACCTTAACCATCTCTAATCAATGATCTAGTCCATAGAGGCGTACTAGGACACAGTGTTGTTCATAAACCACACAAGTATCAAAGTTTCTGCTTAATACAATTCTAGCATGGAATATAAACTTTATCATGAACAAGAATTATAACAATAACATCTTTATTATTGCCTCTAGCGCATAATTCCAACAGTCTCCCACTTGCACTAGAGTCAATAATCTAGTTTACATCTGGCAATAATCTAACACCCATGGCATTAGGGTGCTGATCATGTTTTGCTCGTGGAAGAGGTTTAGTCAACGGATCTGCGACATTCAGATCCGTATGTACTTTGCTAATCTTTAGATCTCCATCTATTATATAATCTCGAATTATATGAAAGCGGCGGTTGATGTTCTTGGTCTTTGGATGATATCTTGGTTCCTTAGCTAGTGCTATGGCGCCAGTGTTGTCGCACAATATCTCCAGTGGGTCCAAGGCACTTGGAACCACACCAAGCTCAGTGATGAAGTTCCTGTTGGAGATATGCCCTAGAGGCAATAATAAATGTAGTTATTATTATATATCTTTGTGTTTATGATAAATGTTTACATTCATGCTATAATAGTATTAACAAGGAAACCATTAATACTTGTGTGATTTGTAAACTTAATTTGAAGTCCCTAGTATAGCCTCTATACTTCACTAGCTTGTTGGTTGATTGATGATTGTGGTTTCCCTGTCATGAACATTGAGATGTTATCAACAACAAGATCATATCGTTAGGAGAATGATATGGTGGACATACTCCTATAGACAAGCGTAGCATAAAGATCAAGTCATTTCAATAGTTCAATTGCTATATGCTTTCTGATACATAGTAACCTAATTCCTTCGACCATGAGATCATGCATATCACCTTTACTGGATGGATGCTTTGATGTCATCAAACACCACACCGTAACAGGGTGGCTATAAAGGTGGCATTGAGTGTTTGGAAAGTATTGGTTGAAACACATGGATCAAGAGTGGGATTTGTCCATC
Source organism: Avena insularis (assembly GCA_023614405.1). Taxonomy (NCBI): domain Eukaryota; kingdom Viridiplantae; phylum Streptophyta; class Magnoliopsida; order Poales; family Poaceae; genus Avena; species Avena insularis. The sequence goes on along the minus strand of CM042687.1, from coordinate 324,555,309 downwards.
CACATGACGGATAGATATTCTCTGGCTCTCGGTGAAATGTCATCCAATTAGCTTGCAAGCATGTGACTTGGTCACAAGGATCACATATCACGAACGAGAAAAGAGTACTTATCAGTAACGAGGATGAACTAGGTATGCAGAGATACCGACGATCATAACCTCGGATAAGTAACATATCGTGAGACAAAGGGAAATTGGTATCGTATATAAGTGGTTCATTCGATCGCAGTAATCGTGAGAAATATGTGGGAGCCATATGAATTTCCAGATTCCTCTATTGGTTATTGTTCGGAGAAGTGTCTCGATCATGTCCGCATAATTCACGAACCGTAGGGAGACACACTTAAGGATTCGACGTTGTTTGAGTAGTTATGGTATTATGAGAAAGAGACCAATGTTGTTCGAATCTCGGATGGGATCCGGATATCACGAGGAGATCCGGAATGGTCCGAGAATAAGATTCATATAAGGAAAGTCCTGCTTTGAGTAGCGGAATGATTCCGTGTTTTCATCGAACATTCTAGAAGGTCCCTGAATGTCCCAAGACTGAGGGGAAGGGTACATGAATGTGTCATTACATATTGGAATGATTGCATCATGTACTAAGTATTCTTGCTGTCCCAAATAAAGGGTTTATTTAAATCCTAAATTGAAAAGTCAAACGGCTAGTTTGAAAGTCAAACGGCAATTTTGGGAAGTGGGAAAAGAGGAGGATTGGTGGAGGCCGAATTGGAGGAGGGTTCTCCCTTGGCCGGCGCACCTCCCAAGGCCGAGTTGGGGAGGAACTCCTCCCCTTGGCCGCCGGCCCTCCCACCTATAAAGGGAGGGGCAGGGCCTCCCCTCCTAGTACACACAAGTTTCCTATCCTCTAAACTAAACCCTAGATCTAGACCCCGGTTTAGAGCTATTTCGGTTTAGAGCTTCTAATTGCTTTAGCCATTGGTTTAGAGCCTTCTAATTGGTGTGTCTAATTACTAGACCACTAATAGCCTCTCTCATAAGCTCCACCATACTCAAGCATTAAGGCGAAGCCTCATGGATCTCCCTCTACTTCCTAGACCACGCCGTCAGCCGGAATCGCGAGGAGAGTGCTACAACCTCCGCTGCCGGAACAAGGGAGAGGAAGGTCTTCGCCGAAAATTTAACGTGTTACCGATCAAGGAGCGCTGGGAACGTGGCGCTGAAGGATCGCTCACGCGATCTTGAGATCGGAAAGAGTACTACATCACCCACGAGAATCTGCTCGTTAAACACTTTGGAATCTTCGAGGGTGAGTTATTCCATCGACTTGCTACAATCTAGTAGATAGATCTTGGCTTGTTTGTTTGTATGCGATAGAAATTTTTTGTTTTCCATGCTACTAACCCCTACAAGGGTATCGAGCCGTGTCTATATGTAGATCTGCTAGACGAGTAGAACACAATGGTCATTGTGGGCGTTGATGCTTTATTGTAGATTGCTTTTGTGTACTTTGCATCTTGCGGTATGTTGGGATGAAGCGGCCTGCTAACCTTACATGACATCGTTCATGAGACTTGCTCCACGCTGACATGCAACTCGCTTTGCATAAGTGGCTTTATGGGTGCTTTCTCCTAGCATAGTAAAGATCCAATTTACAACGGGTAATCAACAATGCTAGTATCAATGTTGTGGTTCTTGTTCGTAAGTTAGAACGACACTTATTGAAAGCCCCAAACCATGTAAAATATGCAAAGAAAGTAGAAGCGTCTAACTTTGTTTTGCAGGGGTATGCAGTGATGTGATATGGCCATGATTGTGATTATATTTGATGTATGCAATGTTCCTTATTGTAAGTTGGCAACCGGCAGGAGCCATATGGTTGTCTTTAATTTCGTTAAGACCTCGTGTCTATTCAAAATAGTTGTAATAGTTGAAGCTGGTGGACTACAACCATGAAGAAGGCCATTGACCTTGATGCTATGCCGGTGATGATGGAGATCATATTCGTGCTTGAAGATGGAGATCGGAAGCACAAAGAAGAAAGGCCATATCATATCACATATTATGAATTGCATGTGATGTTAATCCTTTATGCATCTTGTATTGCTTAGTAGACGACGGTAGCATTATAAGATGATACCTCATGCACATAAATTTCAAGTTCTAAAGTGTTCACCCTTAGTATGCACCGTTGCCAAAGCTTGTCGCTCAAGCACCACGTGATGATCGGGTGTCTTTGATTCCGCGGGTGAATACAACGTAAGCAAGCCAGATTTGCTTATGCGGTAGCTAAGGTTTGATCTTGACGAGCCTAGCATGTACAGACATGGCCTCAGGAACACGGATCGCCGAAAGGTAAAGCATGAATCATATAGTAGATATGATGAACATGATGATTGTTCGCCATTGAAACTATATCAACTCTCGTGATGATCGGTGTTGATGTAGTGGATTTGGTTCATGTGATCACTAAAACAATGTGAGGGATGTTGTTTTGAGTGGGAGTTCACCTAGTTTAATTTCATTAATTAATTTGAACTCAATTTGTCATAAACTTAGTCTAAACTATTGCAAATATGTTGTAGATCAATGGCGCCCCTACCATCAATTTTAATGCCTCTAGAGAAAGAAAAGTTGAAAACAATGGAAGCAACTCATGGATTGGTTCCGCAATTTGAGGATTGTCCTCACAGCTGGTAATTTGACCTATGTGTCGGATGCACCGCTAGGTGACTCCATGTAGCTGATGCTACCGATGAAGTAAAGAATGTTTACCTCGCCTAAGAATCAAGACTCCATAGTTCAGTGTGCTATCTTGTATGGTTTAGAATCGAGCTCGTAAAAGGTTTGAAGAGTCAGATCCATATGATATTGTCGAGTATCTCTTATTATTCTTTGTTACTCATGCGTCAATTTAAAGTTATGAAGATTCTGAAAAGTTCTTTAACTGCAAGATGGAAGAGGGTAGCTCACAAGGAGCATGTGCTTAAGATGTCTGGGCACGCAAATAAACTTCAAAGTTTGGGTATAGTGATTCCTAATACTTTGGGGTTTACCGATCCTCCAATCACTACCACCAAGTTACAAGAACTTTGTGATGAACTACAACATGCGTAATATGAACAAAGAGTTGCTGTAACTATTTGCTATGTTAAAATCTGCGTAAGTGGAGATCAAGAAAGAGCACAAGTGTTGATGGTCAATAAGACCACCAAATTCAAGAAAGGCAAGTCTAAGCGTATGGGACACTTCAAGAAGGGTGGTAAGAAAGTTACCATACCGACGAAGAAGACCAAGGCTGGACCTAAGCCTGAAACTGAGTGCTTTACTGCAAGGGAGAAGGTCACTGAAGCGGAATTGCCCAAAGTACTTGGCGGATTTGAAGAACGGCAACATCAAGAAGAAAGGTATATCTGATATACATGTTATTGATGTGTATCTCAGTAGTATTCGTAGTAGTGCCGGTATTTGATACCGTTCGGTTGCTCATATTTGTAACTCAAACAGAGCTGCAGAATAAACGGAAGCTAGTGAAGAACGAGGTGACGATGCGCGTGAGGAAACGGATCAAAGGTTGATGTGATCGCGGTTGCACGCTACCTCTTCATCTACCATCGGGATTAGTTTTATACTTAAATAATTGTTATTTGGTGCTGCGTTAGCATGAACATTATACCAGATCTTGTTTATTAAGTAGACGGTTACTTGTTTAAATCCGAGAATAATGGTTGTTCGATTTATATGAGTAAAATGTTTTATGCACATGCACCTTTGATAGATGGTCTATTCATATTGAATCTCGATAGTGGAAATACACATATCAACAACATTGAGGCTAAACGATTGAAATCAAGCGATAATTCGACCTATATGTGGCACTGTCGTCTTGGTCACATTGGAGTGAAGCGTATGAAGGAACTCCATTCCGATGGACTTCTTGAATCACTTGATTTTGAATCACTTGAAAGATGCGAAGCATGTCTGATGGGTAAAATGACTAAGACTCCATTTTCTGGTATGATGGAGCGAGCTACGGACTTATTGGAAATCATACATACCGATGTGTGTGGTCCAATGAGTGTAGCATCGCGCAGTGGTTATCGTTATGTTCTTACCTTCACGGATGATTTGAGTAGATATGGGTATATCTATTTCATGAGACATAAGTCCGAAACTTTCGAGAAGTTTAAGGAGTTTCAAAGTGAGGTGGAGAATCAACGTAACAAGAAGATTAAATTTCTACGTTCTGATCGTGGAGGTGAATATCTAAGTTACGAGTTTGGCGAGCATTTGAAGAAATGTGGAATACTTTCATAGCTGACACCGCCGAACACCACAACAGAATGGTGTGTCCGAACGCCGTAATCGAATCCTCTTAGATATGGTTCGCTCTATGATGTCACTTACAGATTTACCGCTATCATTTTGGGGTTATGCATTAGAAACAGCCGATTCACTTTAAATAGGGCACCGCCTAAACTGCTGAAACGACACCGTATGAATTATGGTTTGGGAAGAAACCTAAATTGTCGCTCCTTAAAGTTTGGGGATGCGGCCTATGTAAAGAAGTTACAGCCGGACAAGCTTGAACCCAAAGCGAAAATGCGCTTCATAGGATACCAAGGAAACTATTGGGTATACCTTCTATGATAGATCCAAGGCAAAATCTTCGTTAAGAATGGATCCTTTCTAGAGAAGGAATTTCTCTCAAAGAAGTGACCGAAGGAAAGTAGAACTCGACGAGGTTGTCGAACCTTCTCGAATTAAGTAGTAGCGCAAAGACCGGAAGAAGTTCCTGTGGTGCCCGCACTAATAAGAGAGGAAGCTAATGATAGTGATCATGAAACTTCGTTGAAGTTGCTACAGAGCCTCGGAGGTCAACGAGAACTCGTATCACCTGCATTGGTATGATTCCGTTATGAATGTCATGTTGGTGGACAACACCGATGACCCCGAGACATATGAGGAAGCAATGATGAGCCCAGATTCCAATAAATGGCAAGAAGCCATGAACCGAGATTGGATCCATGTACGAAAACCAAGTATGGACTTTGGTGGACTTACCGATGGCCGAAGGTCGTCGAGAACAAATGGATTTTCAAGAAGAAAACAGATGCTGATGGTAATGTTATCGTTTATAAAGCTCGACTTGTCGCAAAAGGGTTTCGACAAATTCAAGGAGTCGACTACGATGAGACTTTCTCACCGGTAGCGAAGCTAAAGTCTGTGGAGGATTATGTTAGCAATCGCTGCATATTATGATTATGAGATATGGCGATGGATGTCAAAACAGATTCCTCAATGGAGACATTGATGAAGAGTTGTATATGATGCAACCCAAAGGTTTTGTCGATCCTAAAGATGTTAACAAGGTATGCAAGCTTCAACGATCCATCTATGGATTGAAGCAAGCATCCCGGTTGGAATCAACGCTTGATAAGGTAATCAAAAGTTTTGGTTTTATACAAACTTATGGAGAAGCTTGTATTTACAAGAAAGTGAGTGGGAGCTCAGAGCATTCTTAATACGTATGTGGATGACATATTGTTGATTGGGAATGATGTAGACCTTCTTAATAGTGTCAAGGAATATTTGAATAATAGTTTTCAATGAAGGATCTTGGCGAAGCAAATACATATTAGGCATAAAGATTTATAGAGATAGATCGAACGCCAAATATCATTGTCACAAAGTACATATTTGGACAAAGTTCTAAAGAGGTTTGAATGGAAGATAGCAAGAAAGGGTTCTGCCCATGTTGCCAATACGACCTTGAGTAAAACTCAAAGTCCGACATCGGCGTAAGATAGAGAAAGGATGAGTAAAACTCTATGCCTCAGCCATAGGATCTCTAATGTATGCCATGCTATGTACTAGACCCGACATCGCATATGTCGTTAGTCTAACTAGCAGATATCAAAGTGATCCAGAGTGGATCATTGACAGGTCAAAAACATCCTTAAGTACTTGAGAAGAACTAAGGGTATGGTTCTTTCTTATGGAGGTGATGAACAATCGTTGTTAATGGTTACACCGATGTTAGTTGGAACACCGATCCGATGATTCTAAATCACAACTGGATAATGATTTATTTTGAATGGTGCAAAGAAGCTGGAGGAGTGCAAAGCAAAGCGCCAGGCGAGATCTTCAACCGAATCGAATACATGGTCGCTTCGAGGCTTCACAAGAAGCTATATGGATGAAAGAGTTCATTACAGAGCTGGGTGTGGTTCCTAGTGCGCTGGACCCAATGTCTATCTATCAGTGATAACATGGGCGCCATAGCCAATGCGCAAGAACCAAGGTCACACAAGAAGTCAAGATATCAAGTCGCTTTCACGCTATTCGAGAACATATCCAGATGGGGATATAAAGATTTGCAAAGTACACACAGATCTGAATGTGGCGGATCCGCTGACTAAACCTCTCCCGAGTGAAAAACATGACCAACACCAAACTGCCATGTGTGTTCTTTATATTACAATGTAATCTAGATTAGATGACTCTAGTGCAAGTGGGAGACTGTTGGAGATATGCCCTAGAGGCAATAATAAATGTAGTTATTATTATATATCTTTGTGTTTATGATAAATGTTTACATTCATGCTATAATAGTATTAACAAGGAAACCATTAATACTTGTGTGATTTGTAAACTTAATTTGAAGTCCCTAGTATAGCCTCTATACTTCACTAGCTTGTTGGTTGATTGATGATTGTGGTTTCCTATCATGAACATTGAGTTGTTATCAACAACTAGTTTATATCGTTAGTTGAATGTTATGGTGGACATACTCCTATAGACAAGCGTAGCATAAAGATCAAGTCATTTCAATAGTTCAATTGCTATATGCTTTCTGATACATAGTAACCTAATTCCTTCGACCATGAGATCATGCATATCACCTTTACTGGATGGATGCTTTGATGTCATCAAACACCACACCGTAATGTGGTGGCTATAAAGGTGGCATTGAGTGTTTGGAAAGTATTGGTTGAAACACATGGATCAAGAGTGGGATTTGTCCATCCACATGACGATAGATATTCTCTAGGCCTCTCTTGAAATGTCATCCAATTAGCTTGCAAGCATGTGACTTGGTCACAAGGGATCACATATCACGGAACGAGAAAAGAGTACTTATCAAGAACGAGGATGAACTAGGTATGCGTAGATACCGACGATCATAACCTCGGATAAGTAACATATCGTGAGACAAAGGGAAATTGGTATCGTATGTAAGTGGTTCATTCGATCGCAGTAATCGAGAAATATGTGGGAGCCATATGAATTTCCATTCCTCTATTGGTTATTGTTCGGAGAAGTGTCTCGATCATGTCCGCATAATTCACTTAACCGTAGGGAGACACACTTAAGGATTCGGATGCTGTTTGAGTAGTTATGGTATTATGAGAAAGAGACCGAATGTTGTTCGAATCTTGATGGGATCCGGATATCACGAGGAGATCCTAATGGTCCCAGAATAAGATTCATATAAGGAAAGTCCTGCTTCGAGTAGCGGAATGATTCCGTGTTTTCGGGAACATTCTAGAAGGTCCGGAATGTCCGCACCGAGGGGGAAGGGTACATGAATGTGTCATTACATATTGGAATGATTGCATCATGTACTAAGTATTCTTGCTGTCCCAAATAAAGGGTTTATTTAAATCCTAAATTGAAAAGTCAAACGGCTAGTTTGAAAGTCAAACGGCAATTTTGGGAAGTGGGAAAAGAGGAGGATTGGTGGAGGCCGAATTGGAGGAGGTTCCTCCCCTTGGGCGCACCTCCCAAGGCAGTTGGGAGGAACTCCTCCCTTCACGCCAGCCCTCCCACCTATAAAGGGGCAGGGCCTCCTCCTAGTACACACAAGTTCCTATCCTCTAAACTAAACCCTAGATCTAGACCCGGTTTAGAGCTATTTGGTTTAGAGCTTCTAATTGCTTTTAGCCATTAGTTTAGAGCCTTCTAATTGGTGTGTCTAATTACTAGACCACTAATAGCCTCTCTCATAAGCTCCACCATACTGCACGCTTAAGGCGGGCTGCGGGATCTCCCCATTCGGTACCACGCCGTTGTGCCGGAATCATGGAGAGTGCTACAACCTCCGCCGTCGCCGGAACAAGGAGAGGAAGGTCTTCGTCAGTCGAACGCAGGACCGATCGCCCGGGAGCGCTGCTGAACGTATACCGAAGGATCGCTCACGCTGATCTTGAGATCGGAAGAAATACGACTACATCACCCATTAGAATCTGCTCTCGTTAAACACTTTGGAATCTTCAGGGTGAGTTATTCCATCGACTCGTTTACAATCTAGTAGATAGATCTTGGCTTGTTTGTTTGTATGCGATAGAAATTTTTTGTTTTCCATACTC